>PUFA01000011.1:19157500-19890000 GCA_003508835.1 Eonycteris spelaea | reverse complement strand
GGGATGCTTGTTATAGCTGTGTTCATATATAATCATGGTAGTATATCCTCAGAATCAGGATCCTGAAGGAGTCTGTCAAATAATGCATCTGAAATAGTCCAGGAAGACTGTGTAGAACAGCATCTTGCAAAAGGTGTGATGCTCTTAAAATTTATATATTTATAGTCTACTGTTTTTGTAAGAGAAAGTTTGAGGCTTTTCATGTTTTTACATGCTAACACATACTATTCATGTGAGGAGAACTAAAGGTGATATGCCTCCAGTTGTGAAAATGCAACATTTTTAAATAATGTTTACTGACAAATTCCTAAAGTCAGACTGTAAAATGACTGTTTTACTCTGAGTAAACAGAAGTGGGGAGTATAATAAATAATGCAAACTTTTTCGAAACTACAGACTGTAATTAATGTGACATAGACAAGAAAGATTTGGAGGGCTTCAGAGTAATTGGGAATCACTAATCTAATCTTAGAAAAATTAAGAAAATTTTGCTATATTGAATTTTCAGACAAAGACAGCTCTATATCAAGTACTAGTATTGAATATTACTTAAAAGTAATATTTAAGCAGTTAAAGATTTAGAACATTGGCTTGAGTTAAAAAAAATACTTTGTATGTGGTAAAGTACAAAATAAATATACATTGATCCATGGGTCTTTAACATATACCAGATTACTGTATGTCTATACTTTTAGATAGGATTATAGTATTAAAATTATTTCTGACTCTTGGATTTTTCTGAATGGAAATTATTATCAGTTAATGATTATTTTGTCAATCATCTATACATAGGGCTTAATATCAGTAATATAAAAACAAAAAAAATGTACATTTTTCTTCTTGAACTGTTTTGATCTAATGAACAAACCTTAGTACAACAAAAATCACATAAACACATTACATTTCAAAGTACCTCTGTATAATGCTAATAACTGCAAAAGTCATGAATTCTTCTCTGTATCCTTGAGCTCTAAAAGTAAAAAATCCCAGATTCAGCTCCCAAATATTCTCATAAGTAATTTCAAGAAAACTTGAGTTAATATATCACCAAGAACAATTACTATATAAAATATTGTTAAATTGGGCTTATTTTATAATTTGATAAAATTCAAATATCTTAACAGGTGCTCACTTTTATTATCTATAAGAAACTATAGTCATCAATCAGCTAAAGTTACTTCCATCACATACTTTCTTTGCCTATTTTAATTATACAATGTATATTAGTTTGGAATATATTGCCTATTTTAGTTATACAATGTATATTAATTTGGAATATATGGCCTATTTTAGTTATGATAACAAATATTAGTTTGGAATCCATCATCTATCTAAATGTTTTAGGCAAACTAAACCATTTAACAGACTAGAATGATGATGTTGGATATTTCTCTGCTAATAACTCTAGTTTATAAGAGTTCTTCAGATGCTGCTTTAAATCCCTTTTGGATCTAGGTTACGTATAACAATTTTAGAAGTAAAGTCATGAATAAAATAGTACAGATGGCATTCATCCAATGTAGTACCATTTATCTACCATGTTTTTAGGTTCTTCTTTTAATGCATCTAAGAGTGAATGGGCTGGTTTTTGTTTTTAGTAGCTGCTTCACACTCTTGGCTCATATTGAGCTTGCAGACAATTTAGCTCTTTTTTCCTGAACTCCTCACAAGCCTGGCTACTTTTTCTAGTACTTGTGTGGTTCTACTGTTGACATTTCAAGCTGGAAAAAAAGGGTATTAGAATAGGATGATGATCTCAGTTTTTAACCTGCTTTATTTAACTGCTGGTGGGATGTCTAAATAGAGATGTTATAAAGATACTGAGATTCAGGTCTGGACAGAGGATAAAAAGTCAAATGTACAGAGAGATTTGTGATTTTAGGTAGTAATTAAAACTGTCAGAGTATTTTGTATGGAGATGAAGCAGCTGTGGAAGGTACTATTGCTTTCTCATAGAAACTCAAGCAGAAGCTGTTCACGGTAGTGTCCTTAGCCCTTTCATTAGTACATGCTTTTCAATCTCACTGACATCTCAAAACCTTTAAGGGGTAGTTTAGAGGATTAATGAAATAATCAGTTTTTCATTTGTGTTTTGTGAGTTATTCCTAAGATTTATTAGTTTATTTCTAAAATTCACAATATTGCAAGAAAAAAAAAACGGTATCGATTTTGAGTTTGGCATGCATTATTTTACCAGTTTACAAAACATGTTTTCTATGATTTATTAAAGCATATATTCTGCGTGAGCAGTGAATATAACTTGAACCATCTCCAGTTTAGGGGATTAATGAATGGGTAGTGGGAGATAAGGTAACAAATACCATCAAATTAGACACTTAATTTCTTTCATTTTAGGATACACAAGAGATTGATAACATGTTGCTTCCAGTAGGGGCAATGAGCAGCTGGATGCAGGGTGTGTAGGTAGTGGGTTGCCTTTTCATTTTGCACTATTTTGCACTATTCAGATTTTGAACCATGGAATGACTTTACTTTTGGAACAAATTTTCAAAAGTTTAAAATTTGAAAATTGCTTCATTTACTTTAAACATGAGATAGTATAATGTATTAGAAAGTATTGACACTTAAAAGACATGATTTCAAATTCTGATTTCGCCAGTTTCCTGGCCAGCTGGCCTTGGGTGAGTCTTTCACCTTTTCAAGTTGTAGTTTCCTATTTGAAAATGAGGATGATGATAGCTGCCTTGCTTATTACCCTGCTTACCTAATTGTGATTTTCTTCAGTAAACATATCTGAGAGGCATACACTCTGATAGGTGCTGATAGGAGACACATTTTCAGTCCTCAGGGCATCTACTTTCAAGTGTGGAAGTAGATAAAATTTTAACCTATTGTGATAAATTCTGTGAGGGAGATAAATATGCTGTGAAGTTCCAAAGGAAGGAAGAGCCATGGCAGTAGCTTGGAGAGTGGTAGGGTAGGGGTTAGAGTGGTCCTTCTGGAAGACAAGGGCACTAGAGTTAAGTTTTGAAGAATGAGTTTGATAGGAAAAAGGATGAGGAGGGAGAGAAGGCATTCCACTCAGAGTAGTCAACATTTCCAACCCCATCTCATTTTGTGTGTTTGTGCGTAGCACTTTTTTTGTTTTGTTTTATTTTATTAAGACAGAATGCTGTAGCAGATTCTTCTTTAGTTTTGCTAACCCCCAAAATCTTCACTGTAATAATTAGTTGAGATTTGGGAATAGTGGAAAATCTCACTTTATAGTGACCACAAGAGAATTAATAGAGAAATAAGTAAAATTCACTGAATTTTAACATCATATATTTTACTGTATAGACCATAAGTACAAAATCCACCAATTCTGGTGTCAGTCTTCAGTTCTTCCTCACTAAGGAACTAGTGAGAATTCTTAATTGAGGCGGCTAAGCAATTAGCTTCTAATTTACAATCCTCTTGGATTTTCCCAAATGAATCTCCCCCTGCCCTCCACCCCTACCCTGCCACATCCTGGTATTTTTGTCCGAACATACTTTTGTAAAGATACTTTTTCTGTGTGTCTGGGGTCTTATTACTAAACTCGTAGTCTTCAAAAGCCTAAAATTCACTCCAGGTGGTCTTTTTATTCTGATTTCTATAGATTGCTGTCTCCTGATAAGTTTAGCAGAAAAACTTGTAGCCTACTTTACCTGTTAAATAGCTTCTTTTCCTTTCTTGATTACTTTTTTTCCTCTTCACTGAGAAGATACAGATTTTAAATCCATTTGACCAGAGGTTACTGAGTTTCAAATTCTAAATGGATACATTTCCCCTGGTACCATATTTATTGTTTTCTCTATAGCATCATTGAACATTTTATCCCCCTACCCTCATGATCATTTATAGACATTAATATTTACTTAATGTCCACTTTCCTATAAGTTACAGTTTAAGGGCATTGATATGTTACTGTCTGTCTAGACTTTTTTTTTTTTTAAGTTTATTTGAGCCAAACTGATGACATATTCCAGGAAGTAAAATCTCAGATACTCTAGAGAATAACAGTTTTACAGCTCCTTTTATGCATTTGAGATTACATAAAGAAGATTACTTGAAAGTGGGAGAAAGCAGGGTGGGGATTTGATTAAAGGAAGGTTAAGGTGATGTGCTTTCTTAAGGGTAGTTATGCATATCCAAGGGTATTGGTTTTGACATCTTAAAGGTGTGTTAACTTAGATAGATACATAAGAACAGTGGACAGGGCTTGTTTAAAAACCTCTCACTAAAGAAGATATAGGCCTGCGGTGTGACTGCCCACTATGACCTGCCCATTTAGGAATTTATGATCAGATCACCCTGTGAAGTTACTTTCCATAGAACGCCATTTTTTTTTTTTTTTTTTTTTGTCCACTGTCCTTCCTTTTAGTCATCAGTCAATCCTTTGACCACCTTTTTGATCAGATACCATGGTCTCACAGCACTAGGAAGGCTCATTCCTTGGAAGTCTCAGTATCAATCAACATCATCTTATTGACCATTGGAGATGGGGAAATACTGTAACTATGGGATCTGAGTTGAGGCCACATTATCCTCAGAAGGGAGCAGGTAAGTGGAAGGAACTCAGGTCTTATGGCTTTTGTTGTGGAAGAAAAAAACTGGATCATTGTGAACTATTATGATATGAGTTTTGCCTTCTATTCCATTTTTCTGTATTTAGCATCTAGTATAACATTTACATAAGCTATGAAAAGAATATTAACATCTTATACATTTTTGGTAATTGTAAACAGTTGGACTATACAGAAAAACCCAAAGAACAAGGATAATTGCTATTATGACTAATATCATTGGCGGACAGATAAACATAATTAAACAAAATGGATTCTGAGTTCAGTATCAGTCCATAGGTATACAGACCTTGTCGATGTTTGGAATAGCTATCTACTGTTGTCAGTTGCTTCTCATTCCAGAGGAGATATTTTACTATTTAATATTTAGCATCCAATATACTATATGTTATAGACATACTTTATAAATTGGAAATATATAGATAGAAGGTAATATTATTTATTATAAAAATTAACCTCCAATAAGCACCACGATTATTAAAAACAAGCAAAAATTTTTTAAGTTTTACACTACTTTAGTTTTTAGTGTGAAAGAGACTTCTGTACAACATTTATAAGGAATATTTCTAAATACAGTGGGAACAAAATTGGGTATTATATAGCAAATTTCCTCTTTACTTTATGTTTATTTGTCTATTAAAAAAAGATGAGGTTTCTCAATTTCTAAGTGATTTATCAATTTAGAATGAATTAGCCCAAAGTAAGTAAGCATTATTTTAGTATCTGCAGAATAGTCTTCTGCTTTTAATGACTATCTCTTCAGAAGCCTTCAGCTTAAAAGTAATAGAAAAACCATATGTGGCTTAAACTGTGGGGATGTTTATCATCTCATACAGTAAGATATCTGGAGGTAGGATACTTTTAGAGTTGGTTAATTCAGTGTTTAATACCATTATCAAAGATTCATGTTCTCTGACATCCCAAAGTAACCTGTCCTTTAGGCTGGATCTCCTCAAGATCTCAAGGCAGCTGCCCCAAGTGACTGGTGTCACACAAGTGACAATGCCCGGGGGAGAAAAGAGAATTATACCTGCTTATGTCACCTGTAGGAAGAATGACAACTTTCTCAGAAGCCCCCAGCTGACGGCCCTTTTCTAGCTTTGGCCAGAATTGGATCACTTAACACATGCCTAAACTATCATTTGGCAAAAGGAATAAGATCATTATAATTGGCTTCTTCTTTTGAGGACATACCTTCCTGAATAATCATAATCAAAATTAAATCCTCTTGGCAGGTAAGAAGTGGCTATTGCGTAGGTAACTAATAATGCCTGTTGCAGTTGATTGTATTTTAATGTTTTTTGTGTGTTCAAGTGTTTGAGAATTACTTTAAAAAATAAAAAATGTATCAGTAGTGGCTAAGAATGTAAACTTTGGAATAAAAGAGTTCCTTGGCTCTGAGAACTTAGACAAGCTCCATGAATTTAAATTTAGTTATTACTAAAATGGGACTCATAGTTTAGAATATTTTATAGGGTTGTTTTGAGGATTGAATGGCAATCTATGTGTCATGCTTTGATGTAGTATTTGACCCATAGTAAGTGGTCAGTATGTGTTAACTGCTTTTATTATCATGTATTAATTTTAGCTTATCTTGAATGATTCAGGCTTCTGCCTAAATCTTTTACATATCATGTTGCATGGGTTGCCAATATTGTAACTATCTCTTGAGTTGTAACTGTAGATTAAGCTTCACCACAATACTAGGACTTAAAACAGGGATTTAATACAGGGAATGATTACTCAGGTGGTAGTATAATTTTTATGAAATGTGGAAGTTAAATTGACCAGGATCGTCTCAAATTTTTATTGGGAAAAAAATCTGTAGACATTCCTTAGCTTTCAAACAAACTGTGGAAATAAATTGAATATTTCAAACAAGTGGAGAAAGGTATATTTTTTGCTCATAGTTCTATTCAAAAAGTTGAAAAAGAATTAATAGGTTATAATTATATTTTATTTTAAATATACTATGTAGAATAGGATTACATTTCTTTCTCAGTGGATCCTATGCCACTCAAAAGAAATTATTATAAGTCCAGGTGTAAGGGGTGTTTTTCCTGGAGTTTCTAATTGTCTTTCATTTTTATTACTGAGATAAAAGAAATAAATAAATGACTTCTCTTCTACCTTTCTACTCATTGTATCTGTTCTTTAGAATCTATTCCATTCCTCTTCTTAAAGACTCTACACTAAGATTCTCATTTAGACTATTTTCCAGTTTTACAGCACACTTTTAATCCATGGATTTCTTTTTTCCTTCATTAGAGGGTTGCATTATATTAACAGTGGTTTCTTTTTTTTATTTTTCTTTTCAGTTTGTTGGAGTACATTCTTAAATAAATTCCTCAGGAAGGGGAAATAGTAGGTAAACTTTTCAAATTTTTTATAACTAAAAAAAATTCCCATGGTTCATGACTTCTTTCATCAGTTATCCACATGACTTATTGCCTTCTTCAGATCTGAACTATATCCTTTAACATATCCCTTCTCAAAGAGGCTTTCTCAGACTATTATTTTAAATTGCAAATCCCCATAATACCAGTCTTCACTGCTTTTTTATCACAGTCTCACTTGTTGTATATTTTGTTTGTTTATTGTCCTTATTTCCCCGTTAATAAGTGTCATGGAGCAGAGAGACTTTTGTAATTTTGTTTATTGCTATGTCCTTGGAAAAATAAAATCATGTATGGCACATAGTGAGTGAGCTAGTGAATTTTACCATCACTATTATAGTTACAAATCCAATTTATAAATAATTTTCTCTCAGAACTTTTTTAGGGATTGCTCTGTCATCTTCAGTATCTAGTGTTATTATTAACATGAACTATATCAATCTGATTTGTTTTCCTTTTATAGGCAACCTATTTCTTCTCTTTTTAAAAGCTTCAGTTTTCTTGGATCTTGGAAATTCTCAACAATACACATAGTTTGGGATTTTTTTCACTGATTCTCATTGGCACTCAGAAAGCCCTTTTCAATTAAGATTGTTTTTTTTCCAGCTCTGGAAAATTTAATTTAAAATAAAAATTTTCCTCTGATTTTTTTTTGTACTATCTACAACTCCTATTGGTTATCAGATTTACCTTCTTTTCCCTTGGTAGTCCATTTTGCTTATTTTTCTCTTTTTAATTTTATATCTGTTTAAATATTGATGTTCTTATTAATATTTAAACAGTGAAATCTGACATACTATTTCCTTTGTCTAAATTGAAATACCAAGTAGTGGGCTAAAATAGAGTAGATTATTTTAATATTTGTATTTTGTATATTACTAATAATAACGTAAAGGTGGTTTATCACATCAGTAGTAAAAAGAGGTATTTATCAGTAAATGATCATTGGTTTACTAGAAAAGGATTCACTCTAATTTCTCATCAGGCACTATATATTTTAAATATTATTTAATGAAATGTTACCCATCCACAAAATTTATAGGTAGAGATGTTCAACATGTATTAATTAAAATATGGCGGATGGCCTGAATGTCTGTTAGGATAATACATTAATAAGCTTTCATATTGGTACTATAAAATATAGCCACTAACATTAAATGTTTTCAGAGAACATTTAATGACATTGGAAATGATATATTAACTTTATTACTTATTTTTATTTATATATATAAAAATATAAATTTTTACACATACGTGTTTAAAGAAAAAGACTAGTGGACAATATTCAATGTTAATAAGGTCTATAATCGCTTATGTGAAACCCTTGGGCACATCTGTATTTCTGAATTCCAGGTTTTTTAAATTTTGGAACAGTAATGTATGCATTTATATAATAGCATCTAGAGAAGTACTATGTTGCCAAGCACTAATGTTTCTGCAGTGGAACATGTGACTATTCATATTTAGTAAGATACATAAAGTCTGTAGTTTCATATCATTTGAGGTCACATTTTGCTGCTAAATGAGTTTGAGCCAAACTTAAATTCTTCTGGTTTTTTTCTTTTTTGGATTTCAGAATTATGTACATTTTGGGCAATGAGATTATGAATGATTTTTAAAATTTTGTTCTTTATAATTTTCATATATTCCTATATTTATAGAAACATAATATTACAGATAAAGTTTTAGTAACAAATTTTAAAACTGTATATACTCAAGTTAACTTTTCTTATTAAATCTTAGCCTTCCCTGAAGAAGGGGAAAAAAGCCATATCCACCCAAGGTTATTCATTCATTAATTTAGCAAATACTTATCCAGTAATTATTATTTTAATAAATATAACCTGATAAATTGTCAGGGAAATTAGTATTTCTAATCATGGTATAATACCATTTCACACTCTTCTTATTGTCAGAAATGTAATGATTTTTACAATTCCAATTGTTCACCATGATGCCAAAAAGAAACAGGAAATTTCATATATAATAGGTTTGGTATCAACTGATGTAACCACTTTGGAAAACAATTTGATAATATCTAGTGAAGCTGAAATTGTGTATATACTCTATAAAACCTGTTTTGCATCATGTGACTTGTCAATACATTGATTTTATACTGTTTGAGAGTGGAACTACTTTCTCTTACCACATATTACCCTATCATTTTATTTACTAATTTCAAATACTGGAATTACTGAGTTCTAACTGATTTTTTGGGGGTAGAGGGTCAGTACATTTGCTGTTCAGTAACTTCCTGAACCTTTTCACAAAATATGGCATTTTTAAACAAAAGCTACTTCTATTTTTATATTCCAATAAGCCATGCAAATATTGTGTAGCTAGCTAGGTGTCTCTTCTTCAGTTTTGCTGGAGTCATTGCCAGTATTTTCTGTAGGTAAGTACAGGGGCATAGAATGGCTTGGACTACAACTCTTTGTGGGCCTAGGCATAGAATCCGATTTTTTTCAATGGATAACTTTCTCAAAAATCTTATATGTTAAGTTGTACAAATCTCTTCTGTTCAATTTCCGAATTGTTTTATATATCTCTTTAAATTGACAATGTTAAAAGGCAGTGGTGAAATTTTTAGACCCAACTTTGTATTCATTCAACAAACGTTGAGTGCCTACTGCATATCAGTAATACAATAGGCATTCTACCTAATCCTGTCTTCTAGAAACTTAAGACCTACCAAGTAAACTGGCTTCAGTGTAGTGTGAGCAATGCTAAGATAGTGAAGTAGGGGTTGGATAGAGTTAAGTAGAGGTCTTGCAAGTCAAAAGTCAGCAACACTTTTTTTGTAGAAGACCAGATAATATATATTTTAGACTTGGTAGTTCTGTCACAGCTTCTCATCTCTGCTGTCATTGCATGAAAGGAGCCAGAGATGATACATAAATGAATTACTATGGCTGTGTTCCAATAAAAATTTATTTTATGGACACTGAAATTTGAATTCCATGTAATTTGTACTTGTCACAAAATATTTTTTAATTTTTTTTAGCCATTTAAACATATGAAAACTTTTTATAGCGCTCAGAGCATACAACGCATGGCTCATCAAATTTGGCTCAGTAGTCATAGTTTACCAACCCTTGTGCTAAGTCTTTGAATTACAGGATGTTATTGAATGTGCTTCTTTCTGACAGCCTATTCAATCCCAGCATTTTCACGTACAAGGGGAATTTAGTAACCTATCAGGTTTAGGAAGATTGAAAGTTTCATTGCTAATCCTAATGGTTTCTGAGCATTCCTGATATTCTGAATAATAATTGCAATTCTGTAAAGATAATTTAAAAAACAATATTGAAACTGATGCATTGATGATTTGCAAGTTACTGACAGCACAGATTACAAATTTAGTTGCTTACAGAGGTCAAGTATAAGGCCTGAGTATTTTAGAAACAGGGAGTTGTGTGAATTAGGGCAAAGCAAATAACACATGCCTCCTCTAAAACAGTCATCAGTCGTTACTTAGCTGCATCCAGTAGTGAGAATGCAGCTCCAGTGTTCTCTGATGAAAACATCCAAGCGAAGCCAGAAATGCAGATTTTATGTTAAATCTTCCAGTTGTTTAATCTACTAACAAATCTGGTTTTGTTTTTTGTTATTTCTTTTTAACATTGTGAATTGAATAACACTATCTTTAGGTGTCATTTAAAGCAGTCTGGCAACTTGCCATGTCTGTCCAAGCAAGTTTCTTTTACTACTTAAAAGGAACTTTTAAAGAAATATTTGTAGTGATATATGTTAATGGTTTTATTTTGAAATTTTAAATCTGGAAGGATAAATATTTTTGTCTTAATACTAAAAATTATTGTTAAAGTAGTTTTAATTTATAAGTCAAATGAAGATTTTTATATGTAGTGGTCACATGTTTTACTTAGTTCAGGTTTAAATGTATCCAGTCCTGGCAACTTTCCCTGGAAGCTGACTTTGTGAGTCACATGCTTTTTTATCCTTTTTGTTAACAGCTTTATTGAGATACAATTCACATACCATACAAATCACTCATTTAAAGTCTACAATTCATTTGTTTTTAATGTATTCAAGAAGTTGTGCAACTGTCACAATCAGTTTTAAAACATTTTTTATCATCCCCAAAAGAAACCTCAACCACTTTAGCTATTACCCTCCCATTTCCCACATCCTCCCCAGTGCTAGGCAGCCACTAATCTACTTTCTTTCTATAGATTTGTCTACTCTGGATATATCCTGTAAATAGAATCATACAATATATGGCATTTTATTTCTGGCCACTTTCACTTAGAATAATGTTTTCAAGGTTCATCCATGTTGTACCACATATCAGTACTTCATGTCTGTTGTCAGATATTTAATTGTAGAGATATGCCATATTTTGTTTGTCCATTGATCAGCCGATGGGCTTTTGAGTTGTTCCCACATTTTACCTTGCATATGAACATTCTTGTACAAGTTTCCATATGGACATATGTTTCCATTTCTCTTGGGAATATACTTAGGAAGGAATTACTGAGATATATCATTAACTCTATATTTAACTTTTTGAGGAATGGCAGAACTTCCATAGCAGCTGCACCAGTCACATTTCCACCGGCAGTGTTTGATGGTTTCACTTCATCCATATCCTTGTCAAACAACACTTTTTATTATCTGATTTTTTTTTTATTATAGACATTCTAATGGGTGTGAAGTGGTATCACACTGTGGTTTTGATTTGCTTTTCCCTGATGACTAATGATGTTGAGCATCTCTTCATGTGCACTTATATATGGGCACTTATACATCTTTGGAGAAATGTCTTTGCAGGTCCTTTGACCATTGTTTAAATTGGGTTCTTTTTATTATGGAGTTATAAGAGTTCTTTATATATTCTGGATACAAGTTCCTTATTCATTATATGATTTGCAAATATTTTTCCCATTCTGTAGTTCTCTTTTCACTTTCCTGATAGTGATTTTTGAAACAGAAAAGTTTTTAATTTTGATGAAGGCCAACTTACCTATTTTTTTCTTCTATTTCCTATGCTTTTGGTTTCATATCTAAAAGGTAATTGCCAAATCCAAGGTCACCAAGATTTGCCAAATCCAAGATCATCAATATTTACCTCTGTGTTTTCTTCCAAGAATTTTATAATTTTAGCTTTTTAATCTTTGATCCATTTTGAGTTAATTTTTATATATGGTATAAGGTGTGTGGGGGGGGTGGAAATTACAGACTTTTAACCTCAAAAATCAAGCCAAAGGTAAAATGTCTGAAAATACTAATAAATAAATACATAAGTGGCAGGAGATACATGAAGCAAGAACACTAAAATATTAATTGTTATGGCCAGGTGATGGATACATGAGATTTGTTATACTATTTTCTCTACATTTTTGTTTTAAAATATTCATAATGTTTTGCTAAATATCAATTTGTTATAGCTTCTTAATACGATTAATTGTATTTGCTTATCATCTGTAATCCTTAGAATGGCTTGGTGTTGAACTGTTAGTTATTAGATGGCCTTAAGTACAGATTGGTTATAAATTATAAAAATCTCATTTACAATAAGAAAAATGTTAAAATTAAGATAAATTAAGCAGAAATTTTTTATCCCAAGGCCTTTAAATTCTTGATTTGCCCAAAACTTTTATTTTATTTAGAAATTTATGAATAGTATGTTCAGATGTACAAATTTGTATAAAGTTTGCAAATTTCTACAGTGTATTTTTCAAACTTGTGTTAAGGAGCAGCTGTTCTGGAAAATACCGAAAAGGAAAAATTTCTTCTTTGCCTCAAGTAAGCTTACAATTGAACAAAGTTATACTGATTTCCTTACTCTAAAGGACTTCTCAGGACTTTTTAATATGCACATATATATCATAAATCTTTAATATTTGGAAGGCAGTGTTTTTAAAGCTTATTTGACTGCCAGTGTACCATGGAATAGTTTGGAAAACACTGGACTACATATTTTAAGTCAGATTATGTCATATGTGTACAGTTAGGTAGTAAAGTTATTTGATTATTATTATTCAGTGATCGTCATTTCTTAAAATTTCTTCTCATGTCTGTTCTTTTTTATTGCTCTCTTTTATTTTCCTCTTATATATTTATTTGTCTTACTAGTAAAAGTTACCAGATTTTGAGTTACTGTTTCTCTGTGGGTTTGTAAGACTAATGGAAAATATGTACAATTAATTATGCCTTTAAAATATAATAAATCATGACTTTTTATTTGTACTTATTTTAACATAACATTTGTAAGACTTGCAAAGGAGAGCAGTGTTTAGAGAATTTAAACTATTAGATGTATTTAGATACCTTTCTAATTGAATTTTGCTTTATTCTAGAAGGTATTTTAAATCTAACTAAAGGAATAACAGCAGACTTTAAAATCATTCAGAATTGTGCCATTCAGAGATAATCATTAGCATATAACTTTTTTGATAAAAGTAATAGTTATACATGGGGGAAAACCCCTCAGATTTTATTTAAAGAAGGGCAGAAAATGAAATCTTCCCTATTCGCCTCCCAGGTAACCCCACCACCGCAAATCATTAAGGCTTTTCTCCTCAGATAACCACAAATAGTAGTTTCTCAGGTGTTCTTTGTTATTTTATATTGTGAGTATCCTTTGTTTGTTTATATTCCTGGCAACATAAAATTTATACCTATTTTGCACTTTTTTTTTTCACTTTGAGATAGTTTAGGATGAGTGTTCAAAGGTAACATTCTACTGTAAATATTGTTAACATTTTGTCATATGTCCTATCTACGTCGGTAACGCAAGATCATGAGAGACAGGTTGAGCCTTTCATGCACACCTCAAAATTCTGACTGGAACATTTTAGTGTTCTAATGTTTAGTATGTAGTTTATGTGGCAATTTAAATCCAGACTTAAAATTTGACTTAAAAGCCTTCTAGGTAGATTTTTTTAAGATATCTAAAATTATACTAAGTCCTATTAGACTATGAAAATTGAGTCATGTTTTGAAATCCACTTAAGAATCTTCATTGCAAATCATTAGACAAAAGCTATGCTCTAATATGACTTTTAAATTCCATTCTAGCAATATTATGTCTAGAAGTAAGCAAGCCAGATGGAGAAAGTTGCTTTTAATATGTCTGGAATATGAGAACTTTTTCTTCTCTTTAGAAAATGTGTGTAAAGAATGTTAGTGTTTTCCTGGACTATACTTTTATATTAAAATTGTTATTAACCAGAATTAGGGAAGATTGAACTATTATGGTTAATTGAATTTTTGTTATCTGAGCAATAATCAGTAGAACTTGGTATTTCTCTATTTCTTATTGTTGAATATCTTCCTGATCTTCTTCAATACCTTTTCCTGCTTTAGTAAATAAATATTTGTTTATTTCCACTACTTGTCCATGCAAGAACCATATCTAAATTATCTATCCCAGTCCATCACACAAGGAAGGTCAGGCATAAAATTACATGTACAATGAATACTTGTCAAACAATTTAGTTGTTGAAAATCTAATCTTTTTTTGTTATGGATTTGGCATAAAATATACTGATTTTTTTTTACCAGTAAGCTGGGCTTTTGCCATTATGTTGTTTTAAGTGCATGTATAAAAGTTTGGAAAATGTGTCAAAAAAAAAAAAAGCAAGACAAATGTTAGTATATAATAATTTCGAGTGTTGTTTTTACATTTTAAATAGTTACAATGAAATGTGTTTTTAATTAAAAATCTAAGAATTTCATGCTTTGATAGGTTATAGTTGCTTTAAGGAGGTATAGGGCTAAAGAGCATGAGAATCATACTTACATCAATGGCTAAAGTATTTTTCTTCTTTTTCCTCTCCTCCCCATCTAGTACATATACTTCGGTATTTTAAGCGTGTTTTATATTTATATAGTTTGTTTCTCGTGGTCTGTTTGCTAGAAAGAAAATTAATTCTCTGAAACTTTTTTGGTTTATTTATAGGTTGGCCAAAGAAAAAATGATGTATGAAAAGGAAGCAAAACAACAAGAAGAAAAGATTGAAAAAATGAAAGCTGAAGATGGTGAAAATTATGCCATTAAAAAGCAGGTAAAATATATCTTAAATAATAATAGCTGGCATTTACCGAATACTTTAATAACCAATGTGTTAACAGCCCTCTGAGAAGGTCCTATTATTTACTTCTTTACTATTATAACCTTTATTTAAAAATGAGGAAATTGAAACATAGGTTAAATAACTTGCCCAGGGTCACACAACTGCTAAATGGCATAGATGGGATTTGAACATGGGCATTCTGGCTCTGAAATTTGTACCCTTAATCATTAAGCTATACAGCTTCTCCAGTTTTAAGTATTAAATGTAAAAATGACCTAATCTTATATTTAATATGTATTTAAATTCACAATATTTATCACATTCACAATGTGATGACCACCAAAATAAATATATAACTATTTATAGATATATACCTATATAAATAATCAGCAGCTACTGCTGATGATCTTCATGACAAATTTCAGTGTTCTTAGCATTGCAAACAAAGCTTTTCTTGATTTTGGTACCTGCTTATCTCTCTAACCTCATCTCTTGCCAGTCCCTACCTGGACCTCTTAGGTTCTGACTTTTAGTTTTCTGAACATGTCCTTTCTCCTTTGCTTCTGAGATATTGCACATGTCTGGGATGCTCTTCCTACTTTTCCTGTGTGCCCTCTTCATATTAATTCCTATTTATCCTTTAAACCTCCCCTACAGTCCACCTCAGTGTTGAGTTAGGTGTCCCTCCTCTGTGCTCTCATAACACCTTATTTATTCCCAGTGTAGCATTTATTTACTCTTTGCCGACACTCATTTCATAATTCCTTAAGAAAACAGAGGCTCAGGGGAACTTCCTCATATTCCCACCATAAAATCTATCAACCTACCTGCATCTGCACCTATACTACCTTCCTTCCTGTTAGAGTGGATTATGTGCTTTAGCCTTTGTTATAACCATTAGTGACATTGTCCTCACTTCTTTATCTTCATTTTACATAACCCCAACAGCATTTGACACAAGTAACTCTCTCTCCTGGAAACACTTTTTTATATTGGCATCTTTAGTAGAAAAGCCTCCTTGTTTTCCTTCTGTTTCACTGCTGTTATTCCTCACTTTCCTTTGCTGAAACTCTCCTTCTCTCCTCTCCCCTACCCCACACACCTGCCTACTGATTCCGCCTTCTGTGTGTGCGCACGCGCGCGCACACACACACACCCACACACACACACACACACGCACTTTTTAAATCTGTAAGGGTTCTATCTACAAGTCCTCTCTAGGTAATCTCATACCCTCCTATAACTTCAAGTACCATCTTTATGCCCATTTATTTATTCACTCAGCAAATACTTCTTGAACTCCTGCTACTTGTCAGATACTGTTCCAGGTACTCTTTTAGTCATGGCATTAAAAACAACAGAACAAAGAAAAATCCTCCAAATCCCTGCTTACTTGGCATTCATTCTAGTACTAGTATCTCCCAAATTTATATCTCTGGGACTGACCACTCCAGGTTATGTATATTCAACTAATCACCTGCTTCGCATATCCTCTTGGGTTCCAAAATAAAAATCTTAGTCTTCCTTCAACCCAACCCACTCGCTTAAAACAAAAAGCTATTCCCTCTCTTGTTTTCCTCCTTTCAGTAAATGGTTACTTCCACTCATCCATATACCCAAGCCAAAAATTTACTGAGGCTCTTCGTGATCCTTCTCTTTCTAATAATCACATCTAGTATCACCAAGACCTGTTTCTTATTCTATTTTTTACCTCTCCTGTCACTATCCTAGTCTACTTCCCTATCATCTCTTGCTTGTACTATTGCAAAAGCCTCCTAACTAACATGCCTCTTTGTGTCTCGACACCATCCGTTCCTTCTCCACCACAACAGCCAGGTTGATTTCTTCAAAATGAACATCGGATCACTTGCTCCTTTACTTAAAATCCAATGTCCAGAGTAAGCTTATACATATATATCTCACGGCTTATTTTTTAAATCAGTTTTATGAACTTTTAATGGTTTTCATCATGTAACTTACGTTACAAATGGTAATAGTGCACACTTAATTCAAATTTAATTTGGCAAAATTAATTAAAGTGAATTTTTCTGTAGGTAGTTGCTTTCTGCAGTGCAAAAGGAATACAATGGCACCTGAAACATCATCTTCCCCTGGCTGTCCAGGAAGAGATCCTTCTTTTCTTGAGCTTCTAGGAGAGCCTGCTTTCTACTATATGTGGTATATCAGAGAACATATTTGTGTCAGATATTCATAAATTAAGGGAGGCTTTGTAAACAGATAGTAGATATAAGTGTGTCCCCCAATATGATGACCTTTATGAACTAACTGCTCTTTGTAAGAATTTACATGTGGATTTTAACTTTTTGATTCTTAAAATTATGATGGTTAAATGCTTTTTCAGTATATACTTCCATAAATATATCACATTTATATCTCTCTCATTTTAATGCATCTGTTGTTTTCCCACATCTAGAGAGAAACATAACAAGAGTATATAACTGTTTCATTCAGTTCCTTCTTGGATCCCATCAGGCTTATTTTCCAATTATGTAGCTAGTAACATCATTTAGTATTTTTTGTTCTTTTCATCATCAGTAATCTATTTTACGATAGCCCTATGAATATAGTCAGTGATAATTTAATAACTATGTGTGGTATCAGGTGGATATTAGACTAATCAGGAGGATCGCTCTGTAAATTATATAAATGTCTAACTACTGTACTGGACTACCTGAAACTAATGTAAAATAATACTGAATCAACCGTAAATAAAAAATAAAAATTATTTTAAAATAGCCCTGTAGTTAGAATAGAAATTGTAAGTTACATGCAGTGGGAAATAAATGTGTTCCCTTTCTAAATAAAATTCTACAAATAATGTCACAGATTATCATAGAATCTTTTATTTATATTTACATATTGATCATCTTTCAGTAAAATCACTAGGTAAAGATTAACTCTGTTGAATCCTGATTCTAATTGTTATTTAAACTATTAGCTATTTACTGGTTATATCATTGATTACATATTAAGATATAAAACAAAAATATTTGTTCATAAGTTCTTTTTACACGCACTGATTTTAAATTCTTTTGACTTAGTGACTTAGTGGTCATGGTATATAATATGATTTCTTAGATTCCTAGTCAACCTAGTACTCATTCAAAAATCCCATCCCATGTCTAATTACAGAACAATAAAATTTTTTCTTTGCTATTATTCAACCTGTAAATATATACACTTGTCAGTTACAATCTTTGTTTCAGAGTCCCATGAAAACTTGTCTTTTAGCCAACCTACATGCTTTCCCAATTTCCTATTTCCTAGCTTTAGCTATACTATGGCCAGCCATTCATTTTTTTTTGTCAATACTACAGTATGTGAGGGCATTTCCCTGAAGCACTGCACTATTCCTGATTGCCTAGAACTTTAAAGTGGGTAGTTTCTTGACATTTACTATGCCCCTTGTAGAAAATATCAGTGAAGCCAATTGCTGTATGTTGTGGGTTCTCTATTCTTCTCCCTGTATTTCCCTCCTCTTCTGAGTTAAATGCTCTCCTCAGCTGCTTCTCACTACCTTGGCTCTTCTCTCACTTGGATCCATTTTGCTCTGGTTTTGCTGGATCTTCTGAACTGGCCCTGTTTTATAGTACACACTTATGATGCTGTCTGTCAGTCCCTACCAAACTTCTTGCCTGAAATTGCTTGTCCAGATTGACTTCTTGACTATGCCTAATTTTGGTTTTTTAAAATACGTAACTAGGCAAAAGTTTCAGGACCCTAAGAGGCCAAAATACCAGTCATTCAAAGAGTTATTCTGCTGTCTTTTCTTTTCTGGCTAATTAGTATTACACACATTCAAATATTGCCCAAATTGCTTTTATCTCTGCTTATGAGATCCCTCTTCTCTCTTCTTCATTCCCCTTATCTCTCAATTAGGGACAGATACAGATGATTTTGCCTTCAACCAGTGAAAATATTCTGATCTTTTTTTTTTTTAAACCTATCCTGGAGCAGTAATGATTGGCAATAATCACAATCAAACATATTTCTGTTATTTCACCTAAGGCATGACTCATTTCTTATTTTTCAGAAGTAATGTTAAAAGGACAAACTGGTACAGTTTTTCAACCAAGATTTCTTTAAAAATCTTTGCAATTATATGTAATAGAAATGTTGTGAAATTTGGCTTTTTGAGAAAATGCACACACTTTTTTTTTGTGATTTAACTTGAAACATGGTTAACATTCACAATATGATATTTTTCTTAAAAAATGAAAGGGAAACTTTTTTCATTATATTTGTGGAAAATAATAGTAGGCTTCAGTCTGCAAAGAGGATTTTGACCAGGGGTCTCTCATAGGGCCTAATTCTGAAAGAAAGTACCAATTTTTTTTTCAATAGTGAAAATATTATTTTTAAATAACTTCCAGTCATGCAAGAAAATATTATTGTCTCAGTGGCATATACTCAGGTTTTAAATGGTATTCCATTTGTACATATGCTTTTTGTTTTTTATTATAAATTCAAGGGAAGATGCAAAAAATGGTTCATGTCTCATACCCTTACCATTTCCTCCTATCAGTGTTAGCAATCTTGCATATTATATATGTTGCCTTATATACCTCCAAACCAAGAAATCTGACATTGATGCACCATAGAGCTTATTTAGAGCATTTTCAACTAATCATACAACATGTATTTGTTTGTGTGTGTGTCTTTCACATGTGTAGTATGAGTAAATACCTCCACAATCAAGATCGAGAATTATTTCATCCATCACAAGACCTCTTTGTACTACCTCTGTTTAGCCCGTTTTCTCCATCCCTAAATCCTAATTAATCCTCTTTCAAGAATGTTGCACAACATAGAATGAGATCATATGATATGTAGTAGCCTTTTGAAATTGGCTTTTTCTACTTAGCTTAATTCTTTTGAGGTCCATTCAAAATCATTGAATGTACCAGTGATTTGTTCCTTTTTATTCCCGAGTAGTATTCTATGGTATGGATGTACCAGAGATAAACCATTAAAGGATTGTTTACAGGTTTGGGCTGTTTATGTAGAAAGCTGCTGTGAATATCTTTGTTTTGTAAATACTTTCTATTAGTATGTAATTTGTCTTTTTATCCTCTTAAACAGGGTCTTTAACTGAGCAAGTTTTTAATTTTGAAAATCATCTAATTTACGACTAATACTACCTTCCTTTTTTGTGAATCATACTTTGATCTCAAATCTAAGGTCCCTTTGCCTAGTCTTAGGTCCTGAAGATTTTCTCTTTTCTAAAAGTTGTGTGGTTTTATATATTACACTTAAGGCTTTGATCAATTTTGAGTTAATTTTTGTAAAGGTATGAAGTTTAGTTAGAGCTTCACCTTTTTTTGCCTGTGGGTGCCCAGTTGCTTCAGCAGCATTTGTTGAAAGAGTTATCCTTCCTCCATTGGATTGTTTTTTACCTTTATCAAAAACTGGTTGGACATATTTATATGGGTCTATTTTGGGTTCTGTCTTCTGGTTCATTAATCTGTATCAATCCTTAACAGTACCATACTGTCTTGATTAATGTAGCTATGTAGTAAGCCTTAACATTGGGAAAAGTGGGTCCTCTACTTTTTTTTTTTTCAAAATTGTTTTAGCTATTTGAGTTCTTTTACCTTTTCATAAAATTTTTTTAAAAATCTTATCTGTGTCTTTAAAACACCTTGCTAAGATTGAGGTAGAAATTTCGTTAAACCTGTCAATTAATTTGAGGAGAATTGATGTCTTTACTACATTGAACCTTCCAATCAATGAACATGGAAAATTCCAATTTATTTAGATATGGCTTTTTTCATCAACATTTTGTTATTTTCAATATACAAATCCTACACGTTTTGTTAGATTTATAACAAAGTAATTTCATTTTCTTTGAAGCTATTATAAATGCATTGTTTTTAGTTTGTTTCCACATACAGTACTTGTTTTTAGATACAGAAGTGCAATTATTTTATGTGTTGCTCTTGTAACCTGTGACCTTGCTGAACTCAGTTATGAGTGTTAGGTGTTTTGTAGTTTCTTTCTGACAGTACATAGACTGTGTATGGGCGAGTCTTGTCTATAGACAATCCTGTCATTTGCAGATAGGAACAGTTTCATTTCTTTTCAGTCTGCATGTCTTTTATTTCTTTTTCTTGCTTTATTGCCTTTTGCCAGGATTCACAGTCTGTGTTGAGTAAGAGTAGTGAGAGTTGACATCCTTGTTTCAATATTAAGAAGATAGCATTCAGTTTTTTACCATTAAGTATAATGTTAGTTAGCTATTGGACTTTTGTAGACGGTCTTTTCTAAGTTGATGAAGTGCTCCTTCTGTTTCTAGTATGCTGGGTGTTTTTGGTCATAAAAGGGTGTTTGACTTTGTCATATACTTTTTCTGTGTTATTTGATAAGATCATAGGAGTTTTCTTTGGCCTGTTGATATTATGGATTACATGGATTGATTTTCAAGTACTGAACCAGGCCTGCATACCTTCTTAATCAATCGATCATGGTATTTAATTCTTTCTATATGTTGCTGGATTCATTTTGCTAATATTTTGTTGAAAATTTTTGTATCTAAGTTTATGAGAAATAATATTCAGTTTTCTTTTTTTATACTGTATTTGTCTGGTTTCAAGTTAATACTAGTCTTGTAAAATGAATTGGGAAATGTTTCCTCTTTTCTTGAAGGATTTGTGTAAAATTGGTGTTAATTCTTTAAATATTTGATAAAATTGTCCAGTGGAGTCATCTGGGCTTATAGAGTTCTTTTTCAGGAACTTTTTAATTACTAACTTTTCAATTTCTTTAATGACTATAGAACTATTTAGGTTATCAGGTGTATTTTAATGGTTTGTAGTTTTTGAGGAATTGGTCCATTTATTCTAAGTTGTTGAATTCATGAGCATTATAAACAATATTATAAAATTCTTTATAGTATTTCTTTTTTCTCTTTTTAATAGTTGCAAGATCTTTAGTGGTATCCTCCATTTTGTTACTGATATTGGTGATTTGTGCCTTCTCACTTTATCTTTGTCAGTCTTACAGAGGTTTATCTCCACCTCCCCCCCAAAAAAAAACTAGCTCTTTTTCATTGATTTTTCTCTTGTTTTCCTGTTTTTAATTTCATTTGTTTCTGATCATATTGTTCCCTTTTCTGCTTGCTTCGGGTTTGTTTTACTCCTCTTTTTCTAGGTTCCTGAACTAAGAACTTAGATTTTTAATTTGGATTTTCTATCCTAAATGTAAGCATCTAGTACCATAAATTTCCCTCTCAGTACTGCTTTATCTGAACCCTGCAAATTTGATGTATTATATTTTCATTTTCACTTATCTGTATATTTCTCTCTTTACTTTGAGACTTGTTGACCCATGGGTTATTTAGAAATGTGCCGTTTAATTTCTAAGAGTTTAAAGATTTTCCTGTTGTCTTTCACTTATTTTCATTTTGTTTTTGTTGTTTTTAGACCTAGTATATTGTGTACTGCTGTGAATGTTTCACGTATTTGTGTTTTCTTTTCTTAGGTAGAATATTCTAAAATGTTAGTTAGATCTTGTTGGTTGATGGTGCTGATTTTTTTTCTGGTATTTCTGTCAGTTGCTAAGAAGGGGATATTGAAATCCCCAAATATATTTGTGGATTTGTCTGTCTTTCCTTTTAGCTTTATCATGTTTTGTTTTATGTATTTTGAAGCTTTCCAATTATCCAATATTAATAGTGCCACTCCTTATTTTCAAGTTTGCATGATATATCTTTTTCCATAGTTTCATTTTTAATCTATTTTATTATGTTTGAGGTGAGTTTCTTGTAGACAGCAAAAATTTGGATCCTATCTGTGAATGTCTGTCTTTTAATGAATTGAGACCATTTATATTTAAAGCAATTACTGCTATATTTGGGTTTAAGGGCCCAGATTATTTTTGACTCATGGAATTCTTCTTACATCCTTAACCATTCAGCAGTAACCACAGATACAAGTCAAATGAATTTTTTCTTCTTTTGTCTGTCTGTCTGTATGTCTACCTACCTACCCACCCTGCCTAACCTATATAACTTACCTAACCTACATAACCTCCTAACCTACCTACCTACCTACCTACTTACCTACCTATCTATTCTATCTAAAGGGTTTCTCAAAAGTGAGCATTTCAAGAAGCCCATGTGGAAGCTGCGAGGCTTCTTAAGACTTAGCCTCATCATAAATCCCAGAATCTCACCTGTTCTACATTTCAGTGGTCACACAGGGCCAACCCAAATTTAATATGGGAAGTGACTGCACAAGAGCTAGAATTCCAGGAGGGTGATCATTGGGGGTCATATAGGTGATTGGCTGCCACTACCACTAATGCATAAGCTAGATTTGAAATCAGGAGTCACAGGCTGGGACTCAGACTCTGTCAACTAGCTAAGTACTTTGGAGCTCAACTTTCTTATTTGCAAATTGAGACTGGACTAAATAATTGCTTATATCCCTTCTGACTGTGATTCTCCACCTGTCTCACAGTCAGAGTATCTCTATTGAGGTATAGTTAACAGTTTAAAATTGTGTATATTTAAGATGTCCATCCTGATGATTTAATATATGTGTACATTGTGAAATATTCACCAAAATACTTAACAAATTCATCACCTCACATAAGTTGCCGTTTTCTTCCTTCCTTTCTCAAGTGGATTTCTTGACATGTTTATTAGCACATTACTGTTTTACCACCGTGTAAAAGGAAAGATTTAACCATTGTTCCCATAACCTCTGAACTTCTTTAGACTCAGTTTGGCGAACTAATGCAGTTACTTTTGGTTCCCAAAGCAGACATTATCCAATAGTAGAGTGTCTATAGATTATTATAGGTATAACCACCCTTGAGTGAATGAACAGGATCATTAAAGAAGCTAGAAACCTTATCCCAATCAAGCAATACCAAAAGAACTGGACATTAGCTAGATCATTTCACAGAACTCTTCTTTCTGGAAAAAAATGAAGATCTGCCAATTAGGGCTTTTCCTATTTGATTTATATGTGTTTGATTTTAATGAAAATTGATCAGACTTTAGCTTAATAGTTTATTCATTGTTGTAATCTGAGCCTTTCTAAGCCTCTCCTAACTCATTTTACTTGAATAACTTCCCCCAAAATCATAACTTGTTTCAAAAACAAGAAGGCATCAGTAGGATTGCATCCTGCTGTGTTCCCTAAGGTTCCTTGTACCTTCTAATCTGTGCCAAGATCCTGATTTAACCTCAATCTTGTCATAGTCAACCTTAGAATAAACTGACAGTTTATTCAGGTATTTTAAACAAAGGTATCATTTGAGTGACTCCCTGCCAAGGACAGCATATTCATTTAGTGTAGTGAAAGTATTTTGAGGAATGTCTTTACTATATAATCACACCTTATGTACTGTCATGTTAATTTATTCCTCATGGTTATAATTCATTGTTTCAAGGTAAAGTATATGATTTATGGTCTTGATAGAGAGATGCTTTATGGATTTCAAATCATAGTCATCACTGTACTGTATGCCTTTGGCTCCCCATGGCATGGTCTTGTAAAAGCAGTGTCAAATGTTTATTTTTATGTTTATGCTCCTATACCAGATTGGATGACAGAGACCTTCTCTTTTTCATCTCTGTATCCCCTGTACCTGACATCCTGCAGATACATAGTAAGCTTATTGATGAATTGGAGCCTGGTGTACAGGAGAGACTGGAGTTTGGCCCCACGTAGCTCAGAGTCCCATTTTGATAGACTACTTGAGGATTCTTGCTCTATAAGGATATAATAATAATA
This sequence comes from Eonycteris spelaea, assembly GCA_003508835.1. NCBI lineage: Eukaryota > Metazoa > Chordata > Mammalia > Chiroptera > Pteropodidae > Eonycteris > Eonycteris spelaea. The sequence continues at coordinate 19,865,233 of PUFA01000011.1, read as the reverse complement.
ATTAATAGAATTAACTTGGATAGCATTGTTTAAAGTTTATTTCACTGACAACACTAAAGCTTTCCAAAAAAAAAAAAAAAAGCTTACAAGTATTTTGGCTTATCATGTGTTTGACCTAATTCTTTATATTCATTTTATCTTGGTTAATTCCTATAGGCTATTCTAAAGGAACGTCCATAGGGGAGGAAATATGAATCGCTTACTCAATGAAATAGGCCTGATTTTTTACATGTATTAAAACTAACCAGGTACACAAAAATAGTTTAGCGGAAGTAATTAAATATCTAGGCATAGCATGGTTAGCTGCGAAATAAAATCCTATATTTAGTATTAGTAAAAAAGTTACAAGTTTAGGAATAGATTTTCACCTAAGAAAATGTGGAAAGAGAGCATCCTTGTATATTATTATTCTGATTTTGTTTACAGTGTATGCTATGATAGAAGTATTGGGGAAAGGAAGAAGGTACTGAGACTTAGTAAAATTTCTGTTAAAACATAGTATAATTACCATTAAATTCTTTCTTTTTTATTTTATATAGGCTAGGTAATAAAGCTTCTTAGTAAAGTTCAGATTTTATACCCATTTATAACCAAAGGTATTTGACCAGACATGAGTTTTTGGAAATAAATGTTCAAATGATCTCTGTGTCTCTTAATGAGAATAGTTTAAGGAAATAAACCTTCCTACTTACCTTAGGGAAAAACTTATTTGTGTTCCAGCATCTGAAACTAAATTATTTACCCTCTTTTTGATTGGGTTTCTCAGTCATTGATTTTTTCCCTCTTTTATGATTTGATATGTTACAGTCCAGTTTTGAATGATTTTAAGACCAGAAATATCCTCCAGAATAAATATTTCTGTGTTTAATTCTGTAGTGTCTGTTTTCGGGATGAATAGGCAGAAGTTCACATTCAGAGGGGTGCCAGGTTGGTAATTTGGCTCAAACTGCATGGGGAGAATAATCTCTCTCCTAAAATGAAGTACAAGGATAAGTAATAACTTTTTATGCATGATAAGCATCAGAAATATGAACCTGCTGGTCTTTGCTTTTCATTTTTCTTTACCTCTGTCTTTCAGTGAGAACCTCCTGCAGTGTGCACACGATGTGATCAATAACTCAATAACTTCTTTCATGCAGTAATTATCTCCATGTGATATTATCTGAACCCTGTTTTTCTTTATTACTCAAAAGATGCAGGAGATATTTATATAACCAGCTAAACAGCTGATCCCATTTTGGATAAAGGTGCTTTGTGACAGCAGGAGAAATCCTTTATTTAAAATAGCCTTTTAAAATAAATATTCTATGAAAAGCCTTTTCAGTTAATTTTTACTTAGTACAAGAAGGTGATTACTAAAGAGGTTTATATCTAAAACTTGTACTTTGTGTATTTTACAGTATGATAGTCATTCTAACTTCTGATAAACACAATTTAAATTAAAATATGTTGAACTGTTTTATGTAACCATAATTTTTTTCTGATTCCTCTAAATCACTCTAGATATTTCCAGAGGTATAAACTACACACATTAAGTTCTACCATCTCTTCGTGTCTCACAGAGATTCTCGTTATAGGCCGAGATCCTGCAAGAGTCCCGGATGATGATCCCAGATTGCCAGCGCAGGTTGGAAGCTGCATATACCGATCTTCTGCAGATATTAGTAAGTACTTTTCTGTCTTATGTTTAAAATTTTTTCAGTCTAATATATAGAATTTAAATATTTCACACTGAAAACTAGTTGGTGACAGATTTTGTTCACTTACCCTGTTTACCTGTGTATATTAAAATAATTAATGGAGCTTTAAGTTATGCCTCCAAAGTACTATGTCTAGTATGTTTATTTTTTATTTAAACTTAAGTTAATTAAATATATTTGCATTAATATGATAGGTATTCATAGTACTAATATTATCCAGCAATATATTGAGTTTTTTGGTTTCATATATAAAGATATTTTTTGACACATTAAAATGAGTAAATTGTTTAAAATTTTAGAAGATCCAAATGTTTTAAATGAATTTGGGCCATTATAAACAGGATCTAGAATTCATTCAGATTCAAGCCTAAATTAATTTGGCAGAGGAAAAAAATCCCTGTAATATAGGCTTGTCCTCTCATTAACTTGGAGCTGGATAACACTAATGTAGATGTAAAAGCATAATACTATGTGCAAGCCAATTGTTTTTGTTTCTTGATGATAATTTGATGAATTCTAACATTTACTAATTTCATATTTCTATTTCTTGAGCTAATATTAATTACTAGCTACACAGCTGTCTCCTGATTCATAGTTCCCTGTATAACAAAGATAATGTTACGCTTTTTCAGGATGATCATATGTATTCTTTGAAAGATAATGAGATTTATTTTCCCACAAAAACAATGTCAGGATCAAATCTGTAAAGAGAGAGAAATGTTCACATTTTAATTTTGATACAGAAATCTATATTTTTATTTATAGGAATCATTTAAAGGCAGGATAACTTTTCTTGACAGCCAAAATGAAGCTATGATTTTGAAATAAAAGATAGATGAAAACAAGAAATAATTACTCTATACTATCTAAGACAGAAGCACCATTCGTATTTGCTGACAATTTAAGTGGTTTTTTTCTCATGAATCTAGTTGCTGAGAATGTAATAGAATTTGCTTGAAAAAAATAATATTGTGTTTAGATGATGTACTTGTGTCTAAAGATGTACTCAGTAATATCTCTACCCTCAAAGAGCTTATATTTACTGACAGAGAACAAGACATGTTTAGGTATAATGCAGAAGTTTAAGAAATTCTTACCTATAGTCTGAGATAAGCAAATTCCTGGTCTTTTCGCTTTAAGTTTTCATTAAAAAAACACACTTTATTCCCTATGCTCTGTAACTGCTTGTATATCTCCATCTTTTATTGACCTGACATGAGTTGCTGACCATAGATAGCTTCATTTATTTATTAAAAATCAAACAAAATTTCTTATGTATAACAACTTAGATGACACTATTTCATTTATCTGTTGCCATTATAATATATTAGTAAAAATTTTGTGTATAAAGTATCAAGGAAAAACTCGGCCTTTAAATATCAGAAAAGGAAAGATGTTAGTATTTTGTTTCCTTATAGTAAGGTATATAATACTTATTAACAAGCAGGCAGTTCACTTTTCTAATTTGAAGATTGTACTTAACTCTGGTGTGACACCAGTAGTCTTCTTTGTCATTGTGAGTAGTTGGAGGATTATTTTGGTCTGAATTTTATCGTATATGTAACATGTTAATAAGTCATTTTTTACTTTTAGTCTACAATTAATAATCCTTTGGTATGGTGATATGTTGACAAAATAAGAATAAATTAAAATTTTTTTTCTGAAGTTTTTATTTAATTACTTAGTGTCAATAGCTTTTGATTACCATGATTTTCACTTACGGTATGAGAATACACAGTGAAACCAAATCAAACCTATTTCCTTTCCCTGTAAAGAAAGAACAAAACTATGGAAAATATGTGGAATTACACTATATTTAGATGAGGCTTGAGATCCTTTCTCTTTTAATTTTTGAGGTGTTTATGTTGGTGGTTTGTAATATTTGAGTAAATAACAAAATACTGAAGTTTGAGAAGGATAAATCTCTTTATTATATTTCATTTCAGGAGAGTGAAAAAGAGTTGGAAGAAGCTGAGGAATATAAGGAAGCACGTTTAGTACTGGATTCAGTGAAGTTAGAAGCCTGAAGTTTTTCTGTACAGGGTGTTTTTTGCATTAATCCTGGGATTCATTCCATAATTCATTATTTTTGACCACTGCTGTGTGTTCAAGTCATAGGAGAATGTGATTCTTTTTATGCAGTTGCAAATATTTTTCTTTGCCTAATTTAATGTGTCAAATAAATGAATTCACCTAATAAAATTGTTTATTTTTTACTTTTTTACAAAATATTTTTAATTAACCTTTTATGAGATAGACATTTTTGACAGAATTAAAATGTTAGATTCTATTTGAAGTCTAAATATTTTGCTTCATGAGCATGGTTTGAGTTAGAAATAGTATACCATTTTATTTTTTTAGATAAAAATCCAAATTTTGAGCAGTTTATTCTGAATAGGGTACAACCCCTTGATAAGAAAAGAAGAACCTTTCTATGGATAAGGCCTCACATATTTATCCTTTCACAGTGAATTCTAACATTTCTGTTACTATAACTAAAGGGAAACATTTAAATTTTTTTCCAGGAAGACAGATTTATACAGATAACACCAGCCATTGATATCTTCAAATAAGATTCTTATGAACAATAAAAAATTGAATTATATTTTAAAGGAATAATGGCTATTGCCATTGGTTTGATGGAAAATGTTTAATGGCTCTTTAAGATAGGAAAGTAACCTCTGATCTGTAGCTTTTGCTGATTTCTGTAATACAGATAACTACCACTGTGACTGATTTCAAACTAGTAATGTGACATCACTGAATACAGAGTAGGAAAGGTATAAGCCAGCTCTAGTATAACACTGGCCATAGCCAAACCTGTATTATCTTGATTGACTGGAAAAGAGGATCGCATTTTCACAAGGTATTTTTTCCATGCAATTATAAACCTACTTACCTAATCATTTGCGTTTATTTTCCAAAAAGATATGACAACTCATTGAGTTTTCTTCTATTTCTGGAAATTGTGTGTGAGCCTTATATCACCAGGCTGTCGTGAGCAGTGATCTAATCAATCAAATAGTAATAACAGCATTTAAACTTTAAAACTCATAATTGAAAAATAATAAAACTTGAATTTTTGCTACTGTAAAATACATATAGCATGGTTGGTCTGATTCTGAAGGTTGCAAATCATCACTACAAACCAAAACATTTATCGAATATGTCAAAAAGATTATAGAAAAAGAATACTATTCTTTTCTAATGTTATTTCTAAAGGCCACTGTTTTGTTTAAAGCACAGAATGTGTAATTTATAAAATAAAATTTTATATACATACAGAAAATTGTTTTAGAGAGTAACATACATCAGAAGCATTTCTAAATTGAAGTTTCATCATCTTAAAAAAATATTACATGCCATTTTAAAATTATTTTAGGTAGGGGGAGAGGAGTGAGGAAATAAAAACTATAATTACAATGTAAAACTTTATACAATGTAAAACTTTGTTCTAAGGTTCAATAGTAGAGATTTGGGTACCAGGAGAATTGAAACTTAATTTTGTGAATGGTATTAAGTACCAGAACAGGTTGGCTTTTTTGTTTTGTTTTGTTTTGTTTTATGTATTTAATTTTCCAAATAGGAGATCATTTAAAGAAAGTATTTGACTTTTTATGATATAAAATATCTCATTTCAGCCTTTTGCCAAATATATAAATATGTATATATTCATAGCAGATCATTTCCTGATCAATTAAAGCTTAAAGTGAACATACCATCCATTAATAAAAAAAAGTATTGGTCACTAGAAATAAGAGAAAAGTAATAATGAAGGGAAAGTTTTGCAGCCAGAACTTGAATCTTGCTTGCTGGAAAATATTTTTTGCCAAAAAGCCTAAGAAAAGTCAGTAGCAAGGTAAGTGAAAAGAATTTATATTTCAACCAAAGGTTTTTATACTAAATCTCTCCAGATACTGATAAGAAGCTTAACATTCTGTGAAGCCTTATTCCTGGGAAGTTTTGACATTCCATTTATGTTTTCATGGCCAAGAGATATATTAAATTAAGAACAATTGTAAGTGATTCAACATTAACTTGTTTTTAAGCTTTTATTTAAAATCTTATATCTGTGTAACAATAGGCAAAAATTCCCCAAAGTAATATTGCCTTTTTCTCACTGCTGCAACCAAGTGACCCCCCAACCAATACAATATATAGCAGTTGCTCAGTAAATATTTGTAGAATAAGTGAAAAGCAAGAACATCTCTAACCTCTGAAGTAAGAGAAAGAATGCTATGAAGGATTCCATCACATCAGAAACACTACAGAACTTTCAAACTATTTTGACCACAAACCACACTAAGAAACACATTTTCCTTTGTGACCCAGTGTATACATATGAAGGTCTCTCTATATATAACAATAAGTATCCTTAATATGTACAATTACCCATGTTTTTTGTTCTGTTTCATTTTTTAATAGTGATCATGACCACCTACAATTGAATTGTGAAAAACACTACCCTAATACAATGATATAAAATGTTTCTATTTATAAAATTTCTCTTCTGTCATATATAGATTATATATATAATCAACCTCTTAGGTTTCAGAGCAGTCAGTGAATGTGTGCAAATACAAATTGCAGGATAAAGTGCCATGGTAAAGTATAATCCTTTAACATTTGTTAGGGGTCCTTAGTCCTTGCACAGAATAATACAATGGCTTCCAATGAGTAAATGAGCAAAACAAAGACACACAAGTGACAGAATTGAGTAGTAAACCTAACTTTTCTATAGTATTCTGTACAGCAAAGAGCACATCATTTCTAAGTAACAATGTGCATAAATAAAGAAATAGAAATATAATGTGTGGAATGAGTATAAAGTGACCAGATCCAAGCTAGTTTATTGCCATTAAGAGCATTTCCATTTTAACATTTTCACTTGGACATTCTTGGCTAAAGGGGATTCAGTCCTAGTAAATCAAAGTACTCTCCCAAAGTCCTGGACAGGAGCTTTTTGACTGGGCTTTTGAGACATATTCTGGAGGAGTATGAACATCTCATCAATTTCCTTTATCCTTTTGTACTTCCTTTTTCCTTTGTACAAAGCGGGTAAGTCATATAAACAATTCCTTGGGAAGGAATGGACTTTGTGGAGAGGTGGGGAAAAACACACTGCTGAAATAAGCATGTGTTTATTTTATGAGTAAAGAAATCTGTTTAAAACAATATATTGTAATGTTCATTTAACGTTTCTCAACTTTCTGGTCAGGAACATTCAAAGCCTAATATTTAAAAATTGTCTCTATGCCTATACCTGTGCACTGAATCACTTCCAAATTGAGCAGTCAAACCTGGTTAATCTAAATTACTTTGCAAACTTCATTACATTACTTGGCTTTTAAAAAGTCCTATCAAATTTAATAAGGACATATCCTACAGCTGGTTATCACTTAAATCTTATTATTTGGTCATTTAGATAAAACAAGGACAGATTAATCCTTTCTTTGGTGGCAAGTTAGGGCCTTTAAATGTCAGTGTAAACTTGACATGTATGTGAGCAAGAGCTGTTAAGCATTTGGCATTAAAGAGTTAATCAGATAATTTAGTCCTTGAGACTCTTTTGAGTACTTTAGCTGGAAAGAAATTGAATGGTTTAGAAACAGTACACTATGAAACAAGTTATAAGTATTAGTGTACTTGAAATTTTCAAGGGTGCTTCATAGAAATCTACATTGCACTCCACTGTTCGTCTTACTGCTCTTATGAGGTATTCATGTATTGGACTGTTGCACAGAAAGGTATAATTAATTTATGTTACAGTAGATCTGTACCTTTCTTTTGTGCTTTCTGTTGACTGCTGGATAGTTGACAAGGTGTGTATATGTCACAAGAGGTTAGTATTTTTAATGCATAAAGAACCCTTTCAAATTAAAAAATTTACAATATAAAAAATAGGCAAAGCATAGAAATACACAGTTCAAAGAAGAAATACAAATGGATAGTTTTTTAAAAATATTTCTCTTCAGCAGTAATCAAATTCAAATTTTAAAAACAAGCACAATTTTTAAAGATGAATACCCATTAGCTATGTGATAAAATACTAGCTAATAAAATTAGATAAAGGATGAAGTGAGAAATAAATATTGGGAAAGAAGCATTGTTTTCATATGCACTTGATGAAACGTATCAGGAAAATACAAGTGAGTCCTTAAAATGATTAGGAGCAATGAGGAGATTAAAGTGGGTAGCTGCAAAATGAGTATCTGGAACTGTTATGAATTGACTTATGTCCCCCCAAAAGACACGTTGAATCCTAACCCCCGGCACCTCAGAATATGACTTTAAAAATAGGGTCCTTGCAGATGTCAGTTAAAATGAGGTCATACTAGAATAGGGTAGGCTCTTAATCTAATATAACTGGCATCCTAATATGACAATGTGAAGACATAGCGAGAAGGTCATACGACAACATAGAGATTGGAGTTGTGTAAGCCAAGGGTTACCAAAGTGACACCAGAAGCTAAGAGAAAGGCATGGAACAGATCCCTTGAAAGACTACGGCTCTGCTGACACCTTGACTTTGGACTTCTAGCCTCCAGGACTGTGAGATAATAAATTTGTTTTTTTAAGCCACCTAGTATGCATTACTTTGTTAAAACAGTCATAATAAACTAATACATAGAATCCAAAAGCTTTTCTATATGCCAACAACAATCAAAATATAATGGAAAAACAAATCCGTACTGTGTCATAGATGACATTTTATAAAATGACTTGCACTATGTATGGGAAGTTAATATTGTCAAAATGTGACTTCTCTCTATGTCAAGTTGTAATCAACGGAATAGAATAGAACAGGGTTTGGAGAGAGGAGGAGAATTTTAGAAAAGTATTCTAAAATTTAAAAATTTTTAGCAGGCAAGAGGGGCTGTGAAAAATACTGATGAGGGGTAACTCACTTTTGCTCAGTATTAAACTTTGTCAAGTTGCAATAATTAAACATGATAAAAGATCAAAGAGAATAGAGTCCAGAAGTAAGCAAAAATTTGTATATGGAAATTTAGTATATGATAAAGGGTATTTCAGACCCCAGGTAGATTTTTCAGTGAATCATATTAAGATAACTAGCAAACCATTTGGGAGAAAAATAAAGCTGGATCTCTATTTCACTTCTCATGGCAAAATAAATCTTAATCGAGTATAAAATCTATATAAAAGGAAAAACTAGAAGAGAACATTGGTGAAACATAGATTAACAAATAATTTTAAATTGATATGCAGTGAGAGTATAAGGAAATAAGATATCTAAGACACTGTTGGTGAGACCATTTTAGAGATGGCAATTCTCCACCAATTAATATATAAATGTAATGCCACAATTATCAAAATTATAGAGATAGAGAAAAATAAATGGTGAGACTAAGAAAATTTGAAAATGGAGAATTAGGGGAAGAGGGAATAACTAGAAGGTAGCGCAACTGGATATTGAAACTTAAAACTACTGAATTTAAAACAGTGAAACCAGCATAAGCTTAAACTGTCAGACTAGGAAGTTCAAACCAGCCCTAGTTATATATCAATATATAAGTACATGATAGGGGTGGCATCTCAAGTTAGTGGTAAAAGGATGGATAATAAATGGAATTAGGAAAGTCAGTTACCTGTTGAGAAAAATAGTAGTAGATTTCTGTCTCATTCTACACAACAAAATCAAGTTTAAATAGATTAAAGAATTAAATTTATGTAACGAGTATTTCTTGAGCTTCTACTATTATGCACCTGGCACTTTTCTGGAGCTGGGGTGCAATGGTGAACAAGACAGAAAAAGATCTCCACTCTTAAGGAGCTTACAACTCCTGGAAATTGCAATAGTGTGCATAAAATTGACATAAAATGCTTTGATATAGAACTAAGCAGTCAGGGGAGGGCTTCCTGAAGAGGAGACATTTAAGCTGAGCTCTGAATCAGAAATGCAGCAAACAAGTGCATTGCAGGCAAAGGCAAGGTGCTAGGTGAATTCTAAGTAAAGAACCCCTGAGGCAGGAGCCAAGTAAGTGATGGGGAAAGTAGTAAGAGTTTTGTAAGCCAAGGAAAGAAATTAAGGTTTTACTCTAATGAGAGTCCAGGAAGACTTTAAGCCAGGAAGTGACATGATTTAATTAGCATTGTTTAAAAATCCTGTTGCTCTGTAGAGATTGAGTCAGTCATAGGAAGCAAAAGTAAAAGCTGAGACAGGCTACTGTAAATAGTACAGAGTTAAATGTAAAAAATTTAAAAAAAAGCTAAGAATACTTTAGTTAATATTTAAACAGTGAAAATGATGTTTAAGCATACAAAGATGATTGATTTTGATAAAACAAATGTCTTTCAAAATAAAATGAAATTAGATGATGAACGAACTGGGATAGGAGGTTAATGGTTTTAGAACGTTAACGTTTCCAGTTCTAGTTCAACATGTAAGGATCTCGGAAGTCACCACTTTGTCCTAAAAAAACTGGCTGAGTCTCAGAACAGTGAGTTTTGTGGCATTTTAATTTACCCTGGCCCCACATTCTACTACTCATCTTTATGGTTGCTTTGAAAATAAGAGTCCACATTCCTAATACCAGCACCAGAGGGAGCAGACCAGACTCAACTAACATGAATTTTTCATGATTTGTTTTGAACTATCGGGTGGCTCCTTTGAAGACCTGTTCAAGAGGCTTGCATTCATCTCTTTCCTCTCAGAACTTTCCCAGTGCTAAAGTGGCTACAGGCATTGTGATTACAAGGGGCATGAGGAGACTTTGGAGGGTGATGTATAAGTTCACCTACCTTGATTGTGATCATGGTTTCACAGGTTTATGCAGAAGACAACAAATTTTATAGTTTAAACATATGCTGGTTATTATATGTCAATTATACAGCAATAAAGCTGAGATTTTTAAATCTTTTTTAATGGATGTTGGGAAGCTCACAAAGTCATTGGGAGAACTGGAAGACCAGGCTCAGGGCTATGCAACTAAGAACAATCCCCAAATTATGTTGCAGAGTGGGTCCTGTAGGGACACGAGAGCCATTAGTTCTGTGTATGTGACTAACCCTGGACACTGATCACGGCCAATTGCCTCTTTGCCATGGCTGTCCTAGGAGCTCAATCCGGCTACCATCACCACCAGAGAAGCCATTGCATCATCCCTCTTGCTCTACAACAGCATCTCCCATTTCAAAGTCTAGGGTGAGTGTTCCTGATTAGTAGAGCCAAAGTAAGGGGCTCATGCCCTCCTTTTAGCAAGTAAAGCAGGGAAAGCAAGCATTCACATTTTTTTAGTTTCTATCATGCAACTCTGCCTCTGCAACACTTGTGAGTATATTGGGAAAGGAGTGACATTCAGATGCTGAAATAACAAAAAGATATGTATGATAGGAGTTTTACGACAGGCATAGAGAGTTAGTTACCTGGGACATTTTAGGGATGAACTGGAGGGTTGAAGCCTTGAAGGATGGTGGGATATAAGTAGGAAAGGTGAGCAGTGCCGACAGTTGCCCCTTAGTGCTGTGTATCTCCAGTGCTTGAGAGAAGAAGCAAATTTACTGGTCAGCATGGAGTAGAGGGCTTGCTGGACTGAGGAATCATGGTGGAAAGCCAGATTGGACAGGTAGTCAGGCTAGGTTTTGAAAGCTCTTGTAAGCCAAGCAGGAACCTTGGACTTTTTAACCCAGGAAACCCGGAGGTTCTTAAGCAGCAGACTGAAAACCCTGTCCCTCGTGTCCAGGAGTGATTTATTCATTTAATTCTTAGTGTGCAAGGCAACCCCAAGGTAATGGGGCTAGAATGGTGAATAATGGGAGAGAGAGCCACTTCAGGTGACTTTTAGTGTAGTAGGAAAGACAATAGTAGACAACAAAATGGGAGAATAAGGAAGCCCTAGGGACTTTAAGAACACAGGGATATGGGTATTCAATGTCGACTAAGGGTAATAGAGGAGAGTTCCTGAGGAAAGTGAGATTTAAATTGAGAACTGAAATATGCTTGCCCAGAGGAAATAGCAGGCCACCTGTATTTCACCACTTAAAGCTCACCCCCAAAGTTGCATAAATGGGGTGTGGATTATTCGTATTGTGTTTTAAAATGCACTGTACAGAGACACTGCCTGCCTTCTAAGCCTTACTCTCATTTATGATCTATGTCAACTTCGACAATGATTTCCACAGGTGTAGAGACATGGCAATGACAGTATGGGCCTCAGATGACAGTGCATAACAGCCTCACACACAAGTGCTTCTATCAGCTGGGGTCCCACTAAGGAAACAGAAACCAAGTGCTTCAAAGAGACTTTAAGAGAAATTCTAAGGAGAATTTAATACGGGGATTTAGTTTTGTACTTGATAGAAGAGCTGAAAGTCAAACAGGAGGTGTTGAAGCAACCAGAGATTAGCAACTGCAGGTGTTGGTGGACCCCAGGGTGCAGGGTTACCTGTAGAAGTTAGAACCACGGTAGGGTCTGCCTGCAAGAACTAGAACTGGTCTCCTGTTCCCTGGGAAAAGGGGTGGGGGTCTATCAAAAGGGATCAGGCTGAGTTGGAGAATTTGACACTGCAGGAAACTGATATTTGTTAGCTTATCTCAGGGAAAACAACAACACTTGACAGCTCTTCTGCTCCTTTTGAAGGCAGATGGTTTTCTAATGAGTTATCCTGAGTCGTGGAGGTAAAGTGGACAGAAGACAAAATTGAGGAAAATAACCTGTCAGTGTCTTTCCCAGCTCCACTCACTCACCTCTTTGGAGAGCTTTTCCCCCTGCTGAACAGATCCTTTCAAACCACCAACTTCTCCCCTCACTTCCCAAGTGTGTACATCTCCAACCGGTTGCTGACAGTTCCCACGGCGGGGCAGGATTTCAGAAAGAAGAGCACAGCTTAAGCTGGTGCCTTTCCTCTCCCTGCCCCATGGCCTCCTCTGTGATCAGAAAGCCCTAAGGAGAATAAAGGAGAGCCTTCTCTAAGTACTCTGTTGGGTGGCCTCCTTTGGAAAGATTTAACGTGTAAGAATCCCATACATTGTTAATTTAGGCTTGGGTTGGCCCTGGCTATGTCCTGGGGCCTACCTACCAAAGACTTTCCACAGCCTCACAGGATGCTAACAGCACTGCCCTAATTCCTCCACCTGCCACTCCCTCCAACTCATTGCAGACCCTCAGTTCCTTCCAGACTCTTGGCAGAAAATAGTTTAGTTCACAGGTTAATTGCAGCTAGAGGTTGCTCTCTTCTGAATATCCACCTTTCAAATCCACTTCCACCAAAAACAGAAATATGGACATCCCAGGGGCGGTGGGAAAATGATGATTCAGAGCAAAAGCTGCATGTTTCTATTAGGAGAGAGGCTATGTTGAAAATTAAATTATTAAATTATTTGTAAATAGACCGTGCCTATGTAATTGATGTGAAGTTAGAAAACCCTTAGGTGGAGAAATAGCTGGGTCTGTAAACCAAATAAAAAAAGAAGAGTGGCCACACACTGATCTGTAACATGAACACGGAGAACTCATTCTTCATCCATTCATGACACAGCTATTCATTCAGCACCACTGTTGGGAGGCGCCATGTTAGGCTCTGGGAATACAAAGGTAAGAAGCTCATGATCCCAAAACTAATCCTTACAGTGCAGTGGACACAGTGCTTTAATAAAGTTCACTGTGATACTGTGATATGTAATAAGGAGTATATATATATTTGGTCTCCGTGTCCTAGTTTCTGACACAGAGCTCCTAAAACGCTTGGAATTTCCTCAGTGTTAAGAGTGATAAAAGTATCTTAATATCCATAACAATCTCCTTTCTACCACACTTGAGTTTATGTAGATGAGGTGACTTTTGGGAAGCATGGAAGGAGGGGGCAACCCTCTGTGTGACTGGAGGATTAAAACTTTCAGTCCCACCCCCCTGCCCTCCAGGGAGGGGAGAGAGAGGTTAAATCCCTCACCAGTGGCCAATAATAATCAGTCATGCCTACGTAATTGAAGCCTCCATAAAAGCCCAAAAGACAGAGTTTGGAGAGCTTCTGGGTTGGCGAATACATGGAGGGGCTGGAAGAGCGGCATACTTGGGGTGGGCATGGAAGCTCCGGGCTCTTTCCCCACACCTTGCCCTATGCTCGTCTTCCATCTGGGTGTTCCTGAGTTATAAGCCGGTGATCTAGTAAGTAAAATGTTTTTCTGAGTTCTGTGAGCTACTTTAGAAAATTAAACCCAAGGTGGGGGGGGGGGCACTGGAATGTCCAGTCTGTGCATTTGAAATAGGTGACACCTGGGTCTTGTAAGACGGAGCCTTTAACCTGCGGGTCTGTTGCGAGCCCAGGAAGTGTCAGAATTGAGTTGAAGTGTAGGACACGCAGCTGGTGGTGGGGGAATTGCTTGGTGGTATAGGGGGAAAAAACTCATAGGTCAAAATTGGTGTCAGAATCGCAGTCATAGAAGGTCTTTTGGGAGCCCAGAGGAAGAGACCAACAGAAACCTTTCAGTTTAGAATTCATAAAATATGCCTCCACAGCTGTTTAAGTCTTCTCAAGTAGGAGATAAAAATGAAAAAAACTTGAGTTATCAGAAGACCCCTGGATGACATAGCATGTGTTCAGCTGCCAATACCAATATCTGACGAAATCTGATTTAAACGATAAAGATTATCAAGTGCGCCACACAACTAAAAGTCTGAAAGTGGATGGTACTGAGCTCTAAACAGCTTAAAGATGTATTTAGAGCTCAGACTTTCTTCACCTTTTTGGCTTTATCATTTTCGACTTATAGGTACTGTCTTCCTTCTGATAACAAGATGACTGTTGCCATCCTGGCTGGCAAGTCATTTAAATATTCTGGGTCGCTATTTCTTTTCTATAAAATAAGAGGTATGACTACATGGTGAGTAAAGTTTCTTTTGGATCTAGCTTTCTGTTTTACGACTGCTACCCTGGAATGATAGTTTAACCCTATAGCTTTCAAATTCAAGTGTGCATCAGACTGATCTAGAGGGTTTGTTAAGACAGAATTTCTGATTCAATAGTCTGATGTAGGGCCTTGAGAACTCACAAGTTCTAACTCCTAACAAGTTTCCAGATATTGCTGAAGGTGCTGGTCCACACCTTGAGAACCATTGGTTAAAACCTGTCTACATGTCAGTTTTCCTAACTGATAGATATATTTTACTTATTTAAACACCTCTGCAGTCCTAGGGATTTAAAAAAGAGCTGGATATTACTCTACTAGACTCTAACAAAGCTTTCAAGGAACAGTGAGAATCCCAACTCCTCTAAAAAGCATTCCCTTACTCTCCTCCTTCTGGAGTATATACTCTCTTAACTCTCTAATGTAGTACTTGCCTGTATTAATGTTATTACTTATATATGTATTTGTAATTATTTATTTTTAATAATATGTGAACAGAGTTTTTAAAAATCAAATAATATTAAAAGGTTACAAAACGCAGCAGACTCCCACCCTCCTCCCTGCCTCACCTCCCAAAAACAGTTCTAGCTGTTTCATCTGGGTGTTCACCTCCATATTTCAAGTAACAGGCTTATACTGTGATTGTTGGTCTCTCAAAACAGCATTTGTTTACTTCCCATAATGGTAGCTGAGGATTTAGTTCTTTTAAGGTAATTAATGTAGTTCAATTATATGTTTACTATCCCCCCACAATTATTTATTTTTCTAGTAGTTAATAGCCTTGGAATCTTTTATTTGTTTAGTTTTTATAAATCTATCGCTAACTTTTTGCAGATGCGTTGACAAACCTGTCAACTGGCAAGTGAATTTTTCCAAACTGTAAAATGTGTTACACTTGTTTTTTCACATGGCGCCTTCTCTCCTGGAGCCTCCAGCCTCTCGCTCGGCTTGGAACTGGTAGCTCTCTGCCACATGCCTATCCTCTTGGTGATGTCCTCTGGCTTTGCTCTTGTGTTGAGCCCCCTGTTGCCAGAATCTTATGTCTTCCTCTTTTCCGTTCTTTCTGGAACTCTCATTCTTCAGATATGGGACCTTCTGAATTGATCTTCTGTATCTCAACTGTTCAATATGGAGTCCCCTAGCCACCTGCGGCTAATGAGCATTTGAAATGGGGATTGTCCAAATTGAGTTGTGCTATAAGACTTAGTATGAAAAAAAGATTATAAAATATTTTACTAATTTTTATATTGATTACTCGATGAAATAGTAGTACCTTGGATTTATTGGGTTAAATAAAATATGTTATTTCAATTAATTTTGCCAGTTCTTAATTTTTGAATGTGGCTACTAGAAAAAAATTAAAATTACAAATGTGGCTTATAATAAATTCCTACTGGATAGCAGTGCTCTAGTATGTGTTATCTTCTCTGTTCTATTTTTCATCTCTTTATTTGTTCTATTTTCTGGGGTATTTCATCAATTCCACCTCTCAATCCTTCTCCTGAACCTTTTATTTCAGCTGTCATCTTTTTAATTTCCAAGAATGTTTTGTTGATCTCTTACTCTTCCTTTTACATAACATATTTCACTTCTTAAATATATTCTATTTAACCCAATCAGTCCAAGGTACTAGTATTTCAACATGTAATCAATATAAAAGTTATTAATGAAATATTTTACGATCTTTTTTTCATACGAAGTCTTACAGCACACTTCAATTTGGACAATTCATAGTTTCAAATGCTCAAGTTTCTCATCTCTCTGATTTTATAATTCTAGCTCTACTGACATTTTGTTCTGCTACCTGCATGCACTATTCCAGTTTCCTATCAGCTTCTTCATTCTTTTTGTTCTTTGTCTTTCACCTTGGAGGCTTTCCTAAGGTGTCTGTTCATATTCAAGAGGCACTAGAGAGCTGCCTAGAAATTCTACATGTATTTGGTTTATTGGCTGGCAGTTTCTACTGTGGTTCCATGAAGCAGAAAGCTGAACTTCCCTCGAGAGACACCCATCACCACCTCCACCACCAAGTGTTAGTTTATGGATGTTTTATCTCCAGCATTTTTTTATTTCTCCAGAGAAGAATTCTGAAGGCTGCTTGGTAAGTAGTTGAGGGACGGGAGAGAGATGTTGGGAGCCAAGTGTCCACATTTCACTTAATCCTGCTATTTTTAGCACATATTCATCCCAGGCCTCTCTGATGTTTCCAAATCCAGTCATCTCCGGCTGTTTCTTTAGAGAATAAAACTTTTCTCTCTTGGCAAAGTAGAAGTAGTCACCTGGGGTGTGAAAGAGGGTATACTTCATCCAGCCCTGTGTTCCTACATTATGCTGTAGGGCAAAAGGCCTAACTTCTCTTTGGTGCCTTCAGTAAGTACCTACATTGTTACTTTCTCAATTCTGCTAAGTCAGTTACTGTTTTTTTCTGCTTTTCATTTTTAGAAACTGTTTAAATCTTTCATCTACTGTTATCTCCTCTCCTGTTATTGTCCTTATGAGTTAATTCATTTTTAATTATGCAGTATTTTCTTAGTGGGGTTTTAGTAGAGAGGAGATCAAGACAAGTAGTCAAGTTCCTCATCTCTACCTAGGAGCCCTATTTGTACCCTGGGTTCCAGTTATTTACTGCTTGTTGTTTTCTCCTCCTAGAGAAGCCAGGACCAAGGTTAGCTTTCTTTCACTCTATTCCCACCCACTCCCACTCTCTTCCTAGCAAATACATATGACTTTGTAAGTACTAAGTGCTCAACAGAGAAGGAAGTCACTCATGTAAATTTTCTGAACCTTTGAATCTTATTGGCTTCCTGTGTGCCTAGGGATAGGTCACTTTACCTCTGGGGTCACAGGAGATCTTAGACAAGAATAGATTCTGGTCTCTAGTGATTCCTAAAGGCCCCATTCAGCTTTAACATTCTAAGAATTCATGTGTCCAGTTTATGAGTTTTCACTGTTTGCTGGTGTATGTTATATGATCGCTGGACATCTAACATTGTAGAGACTTGTAGAGACATTTTACCAAGGGAAAACTTTAAACCTCGCAAGGGAGGCAATAATTACTCCCAGTTAGAGGGCTTATAACCCATAGTCCATAACAGTGATCAAGCGCAGTATTGAAGATAGAATATGAATAGCCATCGCTATTCATAAAATCAGGACCTTCTTCCTGTCTTAGCTGCATATGTCTTGACATGTGATGTGGAAGGATAAACAAGGAAGGTAGGGTAAAGCTTCTGGAAGTTGTTTAAAATGTACCTGGGATTTTGGTTTTATTTGGGTATGATGAGGCCAACAGATCAGGAGACAATTGCCACTGAAAAGATACTGCATTACTTACAGTTCCCAAGAAGGAACGTGCCACACCATGTAGGACTACATGAAGAGTACCAGGCTGGGTCAGGAGGCAGAAGGAATAAGAGGAAAGCACAAGACTTGACTGCGGTTCTTGTGGGAAGGAATGGGTTGGTACAAGGTAAGCCGCTGAGTAGGCATAGGGTTGAATAATTTAAATAATTTCTGGGGGTTTGGGGCTATAAGGGTGGTCCATAGTTGTCCAATACCCGGCTTAGGGTGATTAGGGCAGAGGATTACTGCTTCCTGGAGTGTAAAAGCTACAAAGTAAGGGCTCTGCTTGGTTAGTTTGCATTTGAAAGGCATACCTCCTGATAAGTTGTTTGCAGTCTCTAAAACTTGCCTAGCCCTGGGAGGGGCAGTCTCTCCTTAGTCAGCAAGGCCCCAGATGCCAGAGCATCAAAAATACAGAAAATCAGAAAAGTAAGAAGTGGTCAAACAAAGGTTGAGGTAGAGAGTCATAAGCATTCCATGATGCAGGAATGACATGGCTCTTGGTAGAAGGAGTATGAATAGGCCAGAGTTTATCAAAACAAAGGTCAGGAATACTCTGGGGAAATTACTCATTGTAGTGACATCATGGAGTGTAGGCAAGGAAGAATATGTTAATTAGGAGAGTTAGCTTTCTCATATAACCAGAAGTCTGGAGCACAGCATAGAGCTGATATAGCCACTCAAGGAAGCAACCATGTTCCAGGCTCCATATCACTTCCTGTTCTACCAGGAATGTGTGGCTTCGTCTAAACAGTAACAGGACAGCTGATCCACTTGCCTGCAGGCATTGAGTCTAAGTCCCTGGCTGGAAGTAAGAGAAGATGAAATAACAAAAGGCAAATTCCAAATGACATTTCCCTTTTTTTATCTGGGAGATAAAAAGCTTTTCTGGACGTCCTACCCAATAGATTTCTGCTTACATCTCCTTGGCCAGAACCAGGCCATATGGTTTACCCCAAGAAGCAAGAGTATTTAGGGGAGGGGGGATGTAACTGTTTCTAACATTTACATTGCTGTCTCAAACAAAATTGAGTTTCTACTGGTAAGGACAAAACTGTGTATCAATGGATTATATTTAAGCAGTGGCTGCCACAGGGGGAAAAAGGAAATATGAGCTTGGCTTCTTCAGTTAAATGAGACAAGCTGTATAAGTTTTTAGCATAAGGCCTAGCTTATAGTATGTGCTCAAAAAAAAAAAAATTGCTGCTGCTGCTATTACTACTACTGTCGTTAATAAAATATAGTACTTCATAGTCTTGATTTTCCCAGCCCCATTAATTCGACATATATTTGTTGCCCTATTACAATGTTCAATCTTTCGGTGCTGGGGGTCTAGAAAGGGAATAAAATCTGATCCCTAAAAACTGATTCTAAAAACTTTTCATCTGTGTGGATAACTACAGGAAGTTATTGGAAATGGGAGGAACTTGGGACAGCATGAGTACAAATGATTCCTTATTTCACAGATAAGGACAGTGGAGGGGCTGGCCACAGTCCCCTAGTTCTCTGTGAAGAGAATCAGGCCTGGAGCCCATACTTCCTCAAGCTGGTGACCTTCTGATTACACTGCTCTATCTGAAGTGATTTGAAAATGCAAATCTGAACGAAGAGCCAGGACAAAACGCCCTTGCCTTTTGGGGAGATGGGCAGGCCATCTCACAGAAGCGTCGCCCTTGGCCCAGGAGGAAACATGCCCAGCAGTAGATTAACCGAACTCCCAGAACTGTGATGCTGTGTGTGTGATGGCATGAAAATGAGGGCCCCTCTGAACAGCAGATGGAGTTCCTCTGGGTCAAGACTTCTATTCACTCTGTGGTTTTTAATTAACAATCCTGATTTTTCTAAGAATTGCATTAAATCAGCAAATGCTTCTTGCATAACTCCCCACCTACTGATCCACTATTGGATAGCATGGGTCACTAACATGTGGGAAAAGAATGGAAATTTGGGATTCTGGTGCATGATGCAAGATTAGATGTGGGAAAGAGCCATAATATGTCATTCAGAAATATTTAAAATATATCACATGCAGTCTGTTCACTACAGTGATCACTATATTTTTTTGACTAAAGAATACTTTGTTCTGCTTGGCATAAAGTAACAGCTCTAGATTTTGGGGGGAGGGGGTTGTTGTTGTTGTTTAAATGATGAAGTTAATGAAAATCACAGACCGTCTGGCAGAAACAAAATAAAATCACATCTGGAAACAGCTGCACTAGCAATTAAATGTCATTTAATGTGATTAATATCAAAAGGGTGGGTTTTTCTCCCCCTGGCATTCGGGATGCAAGACTATAACAGTTGAGTCAGTGAGTATTTAGAAATCATTCTGATATTTATAAAACACACACACACACACACACACACACACACACACACACAAAACCAGTGAGCCATAGAAGGGGATTTGAGTCAGAATAAATAAATAAATAAATAAATGATGAACAAGAGCTGCGCAGTTTGAATTTTGAGAACTGGCATAAATTTCATAGTTTTTTTCCTAAGCATTAACTGTTCCATGTTTCAGTTCAATGAAATAAAGGCCTCTTGTTTCCCATACCAATCAAGTGACCTCCTGCCTTGCGGTAATTAGTGGTAAACTTCAATATGCAAGCTAAAAGACCACCTAATTAAAAAGCGTAATTAATTTACATAGATCATTCAAAATGGCTAGATTGGATAGCTTATGGAGATAATGTAAAACTCTTTGAGCTGCTTTTATTGGCTTCTTTCCCTGCTGTTCCTCAGGTTCTGAATATTTTCATGGGAACAAGTTTATCAAAATGGGAAGGGCTTTGAGGTGATAGTTTTAGCTAATCACTGCTAAACATTTAAAGCTTTGCAATTATTTTTATCAATTACCCAAGTATTAAAAAATGGCCTTATCTTCCTGCTTGGTACTGAGTGGTCTAATGTTATTAGTGAATATTTATTAAGTGCCTGTTGAGTGCTAGATGCCACTCCAAACACACAGTTATTTTAGCTTGCTGTGATTAGCAATGACTCCTCTGGCTAAATGGCACTTTTGGTCTTCTGATCACAATGCAATGGTTGCAGGACCCAAAGGAAAGATACTGACCAAATGGTTTCTCTCTCCTTTTATTTATAATTCACAATGTCAATCAATGGCTTATATTATCTACTCTTCAATGGAATCAGTATTAGGCTCCAGAGGTTGGCCAAGCCCTGTGTGAAAACTGAGTGGCTATTCCATTGGTGAGGGAGGAGAATTCTCATTTATAACCTTCCCTGGTGCAAAAATTGTGGCCCTATGGTGATATCCAATCATAAATTTCTTTCCATTTACCTGAGTTACAAAGGGAGAAGTTTCTCCCCAACTTATGTATAAAGGTGATATATCAGAAATCAAGCAAGCAAGGCTTCTAAACAAAGAAGCTTTAGACAAGGAATTTGTTAATACAGACCATCTTTGGGGGAAAGTCCAGGGACCTTGGTGACACCTTGTCAAAGAGAAATAGATAAATTATCACCCTCTTTTAATTTCATCTGCTACCCCAAGAAGGAAAGTGCAGGTGATACTCCAGATGATCTTGAGCTAACTTTACAGGGTTGTCCTGAGAGTATCTTGTAACAAGATCAAGTGACAATTTTCTCCTCAAATATTTGACAATATATATTATTGTGACATGAACTTTCTATAAGTCCTTAATATTGTGGAGCTTTGAATCATTTAACAAGGAGTCCTCCCCTCTCTATGAGATTAAACTGTTGTATTATTTTTCACATTGGAACCTGAATTCTACAGCTTGACTGCTTATGTCAATTAAATCCCTGTGTATTTCTAAAATTTTCACCATTTTGTTCTTTGTAAACATAATCCAATTCCACTTCACTTTCCAAATGCCTCAGTTTCCTCATTACTATGCTTCAGACAATAGCATCATAATCATACAACTCAAAACTTTGATATAACCTGTTAGAATATTGTCTAAAATATTGGTTCTCAAACATTGCTGCACATAAAAGTCTCCTAGGGAGTTGGGGATTGGGGGATTGGAGAAATCCAGTACTGAGGCTATATCCCAGAACAATTAAATCAGAATCTCTGGGGGGAAGGCCCAGGTATCAGGATTATTTTTTATGTGACCGAGCACAATAGAAGCTTCTTGTTATATGCCTTTGAGTTTTGAGGTGGTTTGTCATGAAGCATTATTGTAATTGTAGTTCTCAAATACACCCACTCACTCATTCATCCTTTTATTCTCTGAATACTCATCAATACCTAATATGTCCCAGGGACTTGCTAGGTATTGGGGATACAGTGAAAACAGGATGGCCAAGGTCCCTGCCCTAGTGCAGTTTATGATCTTGTAATAAACAAAAAAACAAGTAAACACATAGCTATGTAATATATCAGGTATCACTTAGAGCTATGGAGACAATTCCACAGCAACGAGAGATAAATAAAAACAAAGTTGCATTCATACCCAATATCTTCCTAAGGATAAAGTCCAAATAGATTAAAGACTTAAATTTTTTAAAAAATTTTTTAAATAATTTTTTAATTTTTCAATTACAGTTGGCGTACAATATTATATTACTGTCAGCTGTACAATATGGTGGTTAGACTTTTATATAAATTATGAAGTGTTAACGCCAATAAATCTAGTACCTGTCTGACAGGTACATAGTTATTACAATATTATTGACTATAATCCTTATGCTATACTTTATATCTTCATTTTATATATTATATATTTTATATATTTTATATATTTATAACTACCAATTTGTACTTCTTAATCTCTTCAACTTTTTCAACTATCCCATAACCCCCCTCCCATCTGGCAACCATCAATATGTTTCTTTGTTTTGTTTGCTCGTTTATTTTGTGTTTTAGATTCCATGTATAAGTGAAATCATATGGCATTTGTCTCTCTCTGACTTACTCAGCACAGTACCCTATAGATCCATCCATGTCATTGCAGATGGCAAGATTTCATTCTTTTTATGGCTGAGTAATATTCCATTCTACATATGTACCACCTCTTCTTTATCCAATCATCTATTGATGGGCACCCAAGTTGCCTCCATATATCTTGGCTACTATAAATAATGCTGCAATGAACATATGGATTCACATGTCCCTTCAAAGTAGTGTTTTGGATTTTTTCAGATAAATACCCAGAAATGGGATTATCGGGTCCTTCTTTGTCTCTTGTTATAGCCTTTGTTTTAAAGTCTATTTTGTCTGGTCTAAGTATTACCACCCTGGATTTTTTTTTCCATTTCCATTTTCATGAAATATCTTTTTCCAACCCTTTACTTTCAGTCTGTGTCTTTCAATTTGAAAGACAGCATATGTTAAGGTCTTGTTTTCTTATCCATTCGGCCACCCTATCTTCTGATTGGAGCATTTAATCTATTTATATTTCAAGTAATTGTTGATAGATATGTAGTTATTGTCATTTTATTATTCACATTTTTGATAATTTTTTTCTTCTTCTTAAAGAAGTCCCTCTAACAGTCTTGTTATAGTCTTTGGATTGTGATAAATTCCTTTAGCTTTTTCTTATCTGGGAATCTCTTAATCTGTCCTTTGATTCCAAATGATAGCATAGCTGGATAGTGTAATCTTGGTTGTAGGTCCTTGCTTTTCATCATTTTGAATATATCATGCTAATCCCTCTGGCCTGCAAAGTTTCTGTTGAGAAATCAGCAGACAGATTTTTAAGTTGAAGAAACCACAGGAGACCCAGGCCACAGAAGAAAAGATTGATAAATCAGACTATATAATACCATAATATCAGTTAAAAGACAAATATCAAAACTGATTTTTAAAAAAATCTGTTCAAAGAGTTACTTTCCTAATGTATATAGAAAAATCAATGAGATCCACAACCAAATAGAAAAAGAAAATACTAATGGTTCTTAAACATAAAAAAAAAACTCAATTCATATGTAATAAAAAATCTATACTAAAATTACTGAGATACTATTTTTCATTCATCAAATTGGCAAAGATCTAGGCATTTTATAACACACCAGTTTGTCTAGGGTGTAGGCAAACAGTCATTCTCACATATTGCTAGTAGAAGTGTAAATTGGCACAGCCTCTGTGGATAGCGATGCTGCCATCCACCTCTAGGAATTTAATATACAGATATATTTGCATGGTGTGTAAAATGATGCAACATCATTTTTAATGGCAAAAAATTGGAAATAATCTAAATGTTCATCAGCAGGGGATGAGTTAAATAACTTGAGATATCCAAGTGAGGGAATATTATGCAGCTGCAGAGAAGAATATATCTCTTTATATACTGAGATAGATATATAAATTATGCTATTAAGTAAAAAAGAAAAAAGAAAAAACAAGGCATGAGACAGTATATGTAAGTGTGCTATCATTTGGTAAAAAAGCATATAAAAGATAAATTAGATCATACTTATATACATACACATGTAGATACATATATACATATATACATATACACATACATAATATGTGAGTATAAAAAGGTTTAAAAAGGATAAACCTAAAGAGACACATTCCACATACATATAAATATTTGTGTGCATGCCAAACTTTATCAGGGAACATATACAAAAACCGGTAATTTTTGTTGTCTGTGGGGAGAGGAACTGGGTAGGTTGGGGACAGAAGCAAAAGGGAGACTTTCTGACTTTAGATTTCTTAACCGCATCATTATTTATTTACAAAATTATAAAAATACAGTATAAGCGTTTATAATTAAGCACATTTAAAATTAAAAAGGTGAGTGTTAAGGAGTAGTCATGGTAGATTAGGCAGGGTTCCATATGCAATAGGCTCTTTAGGGAAGGGTTTTCACAGGGTGACATTTGGCAAAAAGTTGAATAAAGTGAGGAGATGAACTATGAGAATGCTTGGGGAAAAGAAACCATTTCAGACAGAAAGAAAAGCTGATGTGAAGACCCTGAGGGCGTTGCCTGGGATTTGGAGCAGCAGAACAGAGGCCCATGTGTCTAGACAAGGGAGAACGTTAGGAGATGTGGTTCCAAGGGGAGCAGAGACCAGGTCCATGAGACTTACACATTGTGGCATTAATAGGGTGCTGGGATGGAAGGTAACCACATAGGGAAAGGATAAGGAAATGAGATTTAAACTGAGCTCTAAAAGCTGAGAAGCAGCCAGCTATGTGAAAAATGGGGGAAGAACATTCAAGGGAAAGGAAACAGCATGTGTAAAGGCCTTGAATTCAGAGGAAAACTTTTTTTTATGAATTTCCATGAGGCCAAGGTGGCTGGTGTGTAGTACAGCAAAGAAAGGTGCTTATCGGCTATTGTGAGGAGGGGTGTGTGTGTGTGTGTGTGTGTGTGTGTGTCTGGAGGGCAATGGGGACTCAAGTTTTGTGACATTATAACTTTATAACTCTTAGCCTCAGAATTCTGGAAGTACAGGGGGCAGGCATGATATTCTGCCAAGAAGTAGCCTAACAGATTTGGCTCTGGTTACCCCTCTATTCCACCACCACCCTCCTTTTTCTTCTAAACTTAGATCCCCAGTCTTTTCTTGAGATGAACAACTTTCCCTTTGTCCAGGTTCTTTGGCTTCCCAGGAAGACGGACAACTTGGAGTTCATTGACAGTGTTCGTGGGATAGCCTTTCACAGCAAATTTTCTAACTTGCAATCAGCCCGCTTTACACCATCCCCGCATGAGAAAGAGCAAAATTTGATGACATTTGGTAAGTGAGAAAGAACAACAGCAATATATTAAAGTCAAGAGTTCCCACCCTCGGGCTAAGGATGTGGTAACCTGGAAGTGGCTTGAGTGCCGGTGTGCAGTCGCTGTGCGGGAAAGCTGCTCCTCTCTCTGTAACAAGCATTACACCAAATTTCAGAGGGGAAAAGAACAACTTAATGGTGAGCTGATGAAGCTGATCGATAGTCTCAATTCACCTCTAGCTACAGGACCCAAATTGAAAATGGGACCGTGAGCATCTCAAAGGGCTGCTGCCTTGGCATTGCCCTGCCCCCTGAGGAGTAGCTGCTGCAGTGGTTTGGGGCACACCCGCCTGGCACAGCAGGGTGCTCCTGCGGCTTGGGCACTTACAGACTTACCGGAGCTGCTTTAGGGGCTTCGGGCATCATGTCTGGTTAGAACTTCACCTCTCGTGGATACCTCCAAACCTCCACCCTGGATTAGAACAGGGCTCCAAGGGCCAATTCTGTTGTTTTCCAGAATCACTTTGTTCCGTAATACAACTTCTTAGCAAGAAACATGGGAGATTTATGCACAAGTGGATGGGAATTAAAGGGCAAATAACAAACATCACCATAGCTATCACTGAAAGAGAACTTGCTGGATTTATTTTCTACA
Organism: Eonycteris spelaea; assembly: GCA_003508835.1. Classification (NCBI taxonomy): domain Eukaryota; kingdom Metazoa; phylum Chordata; class Mammalia; order Chiroptera; family Pteropodidae; genus Eonycteris; species Eonycteris spelaea. The sequence goes on along the minus strand of PUFA01000011.1, from coordinate 19,839,001 downwards.
TTAAGTCCAGTAAGTCTTACCTCAAACCCTGAGGTGGGTACTCTGATTACTCCCATTTACAGATGTAGGGAAGCTTTGCAAATAGGGATTTATTTACTAAGAGTTTACTACCCTTAATGCTTGATGGGAATTTCATCCCAATCCTGGAGGCTTCTATGAAACTAGGCACAGTTTATTCAGGAGACTGGAAACAGACCCGGAGACCTGAGCCCCAGCTAATTCTTCATTAGCCACTATGAGGTCTTGGATCCTCTGGACCTCAGTTTCTCATCTTTAAAAATGGAAATGTTAGGCACTAATTCCTAAAGACTGTTCAGATTCCAACAGCATAAGACCCTTCCTGGCAGCATCCCCTATTTTGTCCACATCAAATTTCAGTCCTTGTCCAAATACTGAATCCCATTAAATTACATGCAGTCCCTGCACTAGGCTTACTTTCCAGGCTTAAACCTGAGCACATAGCTGGAAAGGGAGAGCCTGGCTTTCCTTGCAAAGGCTACACTGGGCTCTTCAGCGATGGCCATCTTAACACCCATCCATCAGGTAAATTGTGTGCTCTTATTCTGGACTGCTTATACAGAGCCAGTGAACCCCATCATGAATGAGAGACATACATCCCAACAGTAATAAACTCTCCTTCATAATTCAGATTGCTTAATAAGCTGCTATTGAATGAGCAGGCCATTTGTTCAATCTTCCTTCCATTCATTCATTCATTCGTTCATTCAACAAAACCTTTTTTGAATGTTATTATGTATCAGGCACTACACAAGCCTCTAGGGAAACTGAGATAAGAAGACACAGTTTCAGCCCTCATAGAGCTGGTATTCTACTCAGGGAAGAGGCAAAAAACAACTAAGTGCATAGCACACTTTCAGTAGTGAGAAGTGCTATACTGAAAAAAGCAAGGTAAGAGATAAAGGATAAAGAATGGTAGATATATTTAACTCTTGGGGAGGGACTTTTTTTTTTTTTTTAGGTTTAGGGAGGGAATTCAGGGAAAGCCTCTCTACAGAGAGAACATTTGAGTGGAGACCTGGATGTAGAGAGAGATCTAACCAGGTGAAGGTCCAGAGCAGTGTATTTTAGGAAGAAGAAACGAACAGTAAGGTACCATGGCCCGAGCTGGAATGAGGATGGCAAATCTGAGAAACGAGAAGCTAGCATGTGTGTATATCAGTAGTGGCCTCTCCATAAGTTGGAAATTAGAAATATAACCTGCAGAAAAGGAATCTCACACAGTGCGACTTTATTTATTTATTTTTGAATTAAAAAAAATTGTTTGGTGACATAGGTTAATGAAATTTAGTAAGTTTCAGGTGTACAATTTAACAGTAAAGCATATATATATATTGCATTGTGTGTTACTCTCCTATAGATTTCTTTCTGTCACCACATTTTGACCACTTTTACCCCATGTCTACCTCTCTCTTCCAACCTCCCCTACTCTTTGGTAACCAGTCATCTATTATCCATGTTCACGAGTCTCTGTTTGTTTGTCCTGTTCCTTTGTTGCTTTTTAGGTTTATATCCCACATATAAGTGAATCATGTGGTTTTCAAGTTTTCTGTCTGGCTTATTTTGCTTAGCATGATCTTCTTGAGATCCATCCACGTCGTTGCAAATGGCAGTATTTCATCTTTTCTTATGGTTGATGAATATTCCATTGTATATATGTACACAGCTTCTTTAGCCCATCATCTATTGTTAGACACTTTGGTTCCTTCCATGTCCTGGCCACCACGAATAATGCTGCTATGAACATAGGAATACAAATACCTTTTCAAGATATGGTTTTTCAAGTCTTTGGGGTAAAAACCCAGCAGAGGGATTGCTGGAACATATGGTAGATCAATTCTTAGTTTTTTGAGGAACCTCCATACTGTTTTTTCATAGTGGCTTTACCAGTTGCAGTGTATGAGGGTTCCTTTTTCTCTGAATCCTCTCCAAAACTTGCTATTACTTGTCCTGTTTATAATAGCTATTCTAATAGGCAGGTATGGTTTGACTTGCATTTCCCTAATAGCTAGTGATGTTGAGCATCTTTTCATTTGTTTGTCAGACATTTGTTATGTCTTCTTGGGAGAAGTGTCTGTTCAGGTCCTCTGCCCATTTTTGATTGGATCATTTGTTTTTTTGTTGTTATTGATTTGTATGAGATCTTTGTATATTTGTGGATATTAGGCCCTTATCGGAAGCATGCTTCAAATATGTTTTCCCATTTTGGACGTTGTCTCTTTACCTTGTTGACAGTGTTCTTTTGCTGAGCAGAAGCTTTTAGTTTGATGTAGTCCCATTCATTTCTTTTAGCTTTTTACTTCCTTGCCTTTGAGGTCAAATTCATAAAATCCTCTTTAAGTCCAAGGTTCTTGAGTTTAGTTCCTATGTTTTCTTCTATGTATTTTATTGTTTCAGGTCTTACATTGAGGTCCTTAATTCATTTTGAGTTAATTTGTGTGTGGTGATAGACAACAGTCTAGTTTCATTCTTTTTGCAGGTGGCTTTCTAGTTTCCCAGCCCATTCATTGAAGAGACTTTCCTTTCTCCACTGTAATGTTTTGGCTTTTTTTTTGTCAAAAATTATTTGCCCATATAAATATGGGTTTATTTCTGGACTCTCAATTCTGTTCTACTGGTCTGTGTGTCTGTTTTTCTGCCAGTACCATGCGTTTTGATTACTATCGCTTTGTAGTATAATTTGAAGTTGGCGTAGTGATGCCTCCAGCCTCATTCTTTTTTCTCAGGGTGGCTTTGGCAATCGGGTCTTTTGTGCTTCCATACAAGTCTGATGATTTTTTTGTTCTATTTTTTAAAAAATGCTGATGGGATTTTGATGGGGATTGCATTAAATCTGTTTAATGCTTTAGATAATATAGTCATTTTAACTATGTTGATTCTTCCGATCCAAGTAACATGGAATATCTTTTGATTTCTTTGTTAACTTCTTAGCAATTTCTTTTAAGAGGGTCTTATAGTATCATTATACAGATCTTCACATGTTTCATAGATTTGTTCCTAGATATTTTATTCTTTAATTGCAATTGCAAAGGAATTATTTTTTCCACTCTTTTTTGCACTTCATTATTAGAGAGTATAGGAAGGTATGGATTTTTGAACATTGATTTTGTGTCCAGAAACTTTACTGGTGTTTTGCTTATTGTTTCTAGTAGTGTTCTTGTGGATTCTTTAGGGTTTTCTACATAGAGAATCATGTCATTGCAAATAGTGACAGTTTGACTTCTTCATTTCCTATTTGGATGCCTTTTGTATCTTTCTCTTGTCTGAATGCACTTGCTAGGACCTCCAATGTTATATTGAAACAGTGACGATAGTGGACAGCCTTGTCTTGTTCCTGATCTTAGAGGGAAGGTTTTTAGTTTTTCACCATTAAATATAGTGTTGGCTGAGGGTTTGTCATATATGGCCTTTATTATGTTAAGGTACTTTCTGTCTGTACAGATTTTGTTAAGTATTTTGATCATAAATGGATGCCGTTTCTTGTCGAAGGTTTTTTATGCATCTACAGATATAATCATATGATTCTTATTTTTAATTAATGTGGCATATTACATTAATCTATTTGCATATGTTGAACCATCTCTGTGCCCTGGGATGAAGTCCACTTGATTGTGGTGTATAATCTTTTTAATATGTTGCTGTATTTGGTTCACTAGGATCTAATTTAGGATTTTTGCATCTGTGTTCGAGAGATATTGGTCTGTAGTTTCATTTTTTATATTTACCAGGTTTTTATATCAAGGTAATATTGGCCTCATAAAATGAGTTAGGAAGTATTGCCTCCTCTTCAACTTTTTGGAAGAGTTTGAGGAGAATAGGTATCAAATCTTTGAATGTTTGGTAGAATTCACTGGTGAAGCCATCTGGTCCTGGACTTTTACCTTTTGCTAGCTTTTTGATGATTATTTCAAATCCATACTGCTGATTGGTCTATTTAGATTTTCCATTCTTCCTGATTCAGTCTTGGAAGGTTATATTTTTCTTGGTACCTGTCCATTTCTTCTAGGTTATTAAATTTGGTATTATATAATTTTTCATAGTATTCTTGTATGATCCTTTGTATTTCTGTTCCTCTTTCATCCCTGATTTTATTTATGTCTTTTCTCTTTTTTCTTTAGTGAGTCTAGCCAGAGGTTTTGTCAATTTTATTAACCCTCTCAAAGAACCAGCTCTTTGTTGCATTTATTTTTTCTATTGCTTTTTTTTTAAATTTCATTTATTTCTGCTCTAATTTTGATTATTTATTTTCTTCTGTTGACATTAGGCTTCAAGTGTTCTTCCATTTCTAGTTTTTTAAGAAGAAGCATTAGGTTGTTTATTTGGGTTTGTTCTTGTTTTTGGAGATAGCCCTGTAATGATATGAATTTTCCTCTTATTACCGCTTTTGTCATGTCCCAAAAGTTTTGATATGTTGTACTATCATTATCATTCATTTCTGTGTATCTCTTGATCTCTTTTTTATTTCTTCTCTGACCTAGTCATTCTTCAGTAGCATGTTGTTTAATCTATGTATTTGTTGTTCTTCCCACTTTCTTTCTGCAGATGATCTCCAGCTTCAAAGCATTATGATCAGAGAATACGGTTGGTATGATTTAACCCTCTTATATTTGTTGAGGATCTCTGTGCCCCAGGATGCGGTCAATCCTTGAGAATGTTCCATGTGCACTAGAGAAGAATGTATAAGCAGCTGTGTTGGGATGGAAGGTTCTGGAAATGTCAATTATGTCCAGTTGGTCTAATGTGTCATTTAAGGATGTTATTTCCTTATTGATTTTCTGTTTGAATGATCTGTCCATATCTGACAGTGGGGTATTTAGGTCCCCTATTGTGATACTGTTTTGGTCTGTTTCTCCCTTTAATTCTGTTAGTAATTGCTTTATATATTTCGGGGCTCCCTGATTGGGCACATAGATATTGATAAGTGTTATGCCATCTTGGTGCATGATTCCCTTTATCATTATGAAGTGTCCCCCAATACCTTTATTTACCTTTTTTTATTTTGAAGTCTATTTCATCCACTATTAGCACCACTACTCCCGCTTTTCTCTGAACGTAATTTGTTTGAAATAGCATTTTAAAGATGACAAAATACATGGCAAGACAGCCAGGACTACATAGCCCTACAGTTTGCAGGACTTAGAGCACGAGTATAAGTAGAAGACCAAATATTATATGTCCAAATATTTTACAATTATAAATCGAGCTAACAAATTGTTACTTAAAATATATTCTATTCTCTTACTTTGACAAATACGTCTTTATAACAACCTGGGCATTTAAGCTTAAATTTATAATTTTGGGGGTCCTAGCCCCCAAGTTCTGGGCCTGCCCCTTCTTCTCTTCCTTCCAACCAGATGCATCCAGTGTAGCAAGGGGCCTCCCATACGCACAACTGCTCATCCTATCCCACTTGTCCAAGTTCCATGACACCCATCACACACAACCACCCCTCAGGCCTAGAGGTATGTGTACCATACTGCAGATGCACTAACATGGGAAGAGCATGGGAAGCAGAACAGGACTGTTGGGCTAGGAATTCTGGAACTCCAGGTGGTCTAGAGGGAGCAGAGTGGCTCTAGGTGGGCTGAGGCTGGAGATGGTATGAATGAAACTATCCAGAGGTCCGAGGCAGAGGACACCTGCCTCCCCAGGTTTAAGGGAGGTACTTTAGATTCCTGAATAATGAATATTAAAACGAGCATCCTTCATGCAGAGATAAGTAGGTAACCAGGGAATGGGAGCTATGGTCAAGGTGCTGGAGAAGTTAGGCCAAACCACTAGGACAAGAATAAAGTAGTTAATAGATCAGTGGAGTTCGTAACTAGGAAGTTTATTAGTTTCTCATATTTTCTGTGTTTATTTCTTCTTTGTTCTCTTGACACCTGTAGTAAACTCTTTGAAAGCTCTTGGCTAAGGGAACCCAGGGAAAGGTTTTGATCTTTGCTTGAACCAGGACTTTTAAGGGGGCAGCACCACCTGGGGGATAGCAGGAACTCAAGTGAAAGGACCCAAAGAGGAAAGGGAGACGTGTGGTTCAGCGGTATCTCACAACCCCTCCACCTGCACATACACTCCTGAAAATTTTCTTTCCAGTGCTGACCTTGGAAGTTCTGAATAAGAAAAGAAAATCCTCAAACAAACAGAGACTCATGGACATGGACTATAGAGTAGTGGTTACTAGTGGGGTGAGGGAGCTGGGGGGAGGTCGATGGGGTAAAGGGGGTCAAATATAGCAGGAGGGTGAAGTGGGTGAAGGGGATCAAATATATGGTAGCTGAGGGAACTGGACTTTGGGTGGTGAACACACAATAGAATATACAGATGTCAGATGATAATGTACACCTGAAAATTATATGATTGTATTAACCAATGTTACCCCAACAAACTTAGTTAAAAAAAAAAAAGAAAAGAAAGGAAACTCCTTAGTGAAACAAAACTGCTAGAAGCCCCCAGTATCTGTTCTTTCCTTCTCTCAGTAATAGAACCCCCTATTTTTTGCCTGGAACAAGACTATCCAGTATAAAGACAATGTTTCCCATCTTTTCTTATAGCTAGGTGTCATCATTTAGCTAAATTCTAGTCATCAGGATCGAGTAGAAGTGATGTGCACAACTTCTGGCTTGTTCTTTTAGAGGAAGAAGGATACTCTCCTCTTCTCTCTTCTACCTTCTCCCTTCCTGCTGGCTAGAATGTGACATGGTGGTGAGACATCCTGAACAACATGGGTAAGAGGGACACCCTAGCAGGTGAATAACAATATAGAAGGGACTGGGTCCCTGATACCATAGACCTGCCTTAATAGTCCTGGCTTTCTTACATCTAAACGATTAATTGGCATAGAAACAAACTTCTATCTTGTTTAAGCCACTGTTGGTTTTTGCTGTTGTTTGTCTCTTTTATAAGCCACTGAGTTCTCATCCTACTAAATTGAATACTTTTACCATCTCTTGGAGGGAATGAATTCCACAAGTTTAATTTGCCCTGTATAAAGGACTTCTTTTTGTTTGTCTTGAAGATTGTGGATTGTTACCTGATCCACATTTACTCTCTTGTAACTTTACTAAAATAGATGTTGATCATATCATCCCTCAGTGCATGTCTTTCTAGGCTGATATCCTTTGAAGTTTAGTCTGACCTTGTAGAGAATGCCTTTGCATTCCTAAAATTCAACAACTCCAATTTTATTAACCGCTCTCAGTTAAATGGTTCCATGGACCATTGTCTGTGGGCCGGAAACCTGGCCCAGAACCTACAAATGTTTACTGAATAGAACTTCAAAAAGCATTTTCTCTTTAAAAAGACAGCACAACCTAAGTTCAAGTTGCTAGACTTCATAGCCCAGGCTTTCATATGCCATCCCAAGTAGGTAAAATGAAGCCATGCAAGGAATTGAAATTTGGATAGAATTCCTTTACAGGAACATTCTTCCTCTTCAGCCTCCATCTCACCACAATTTCCTGGCCAATTTCTATGTATCTTTCACGTCTCAGCTTAGGCATCACTTCTCAGGCCCCTATACTAGCTTAGTTTCCTCTGTGTTACTATCTTGTAGCCTCTGGCACTTCCGTTTTATTATACATATCATGTTTGTATTTTACTTCTATCTTTATCAACTATAAAGGCATAAATATACCCATCATATCCACAGGTCCTAGCCCAGTGCTTGGCTATAGCCATTCAGTGCTCAAAAATAATTTGGCAAATGAGTGAGTGAGTGAAGAGTCAATGAATGAATATGCCCCATGAATAATGTTATCCTTGAATCTTCTCATTCACATTGCACATCTAGAAGCAAATCCTAGGCTCTTCCCAAGAATAATTCTAGATTCTAACCACTTATCACTTCCTCCACAGCTCTCATTCTGGTCCAAGCAACCATCATCTCTCCCTAGGATTATTGTGTTACACTTTAAATTGCCTCTCTGCTTCCACTACCCTCCTCCCCCGCTGCTGCAAACTAATCGTTAAGTATAATATAGGGGACACATGAGGGTGAGGGCCAAGGCCTAAGTGAGGGCCATGTTGAAAACAGCAGTTATGTCCCTCTTGGAGCAGAAAGGCCATGAAGACTCCTTTGTTATGTTTAACTAGTTCAGGTAAAGACTACAATTCTCAGTCTCCATTGAGGTAGAGCAACGTGACTAAATTTTGGTCACTGCATTGTGGTAAGAAGTGAGCAGAACATTTTTGAGCCATGTCCGTAAAAGGAAGGGGTGAGCTTCCCTCTTCATCTCCCTTTCCATTTGCCTGAAATACAGACGTGAGGGCAGGAGCTGGGACAGCCATCTTAGAAGTCAATGTTGAGGAAGGCAGAACAACAAAAAGGCTGGGTTCTCAACCTTTAGGAGCTTCTATGTCTGCCTTGCCGTATGACCCTTGGAATATGAGAAAGAACTAAAATTCCATCTTCTCTAAGCTACTCTATTTGGGGGGTACCCTAATATATACTCCCCTCCCTATTGCAGCTGATTCATGGGGACTGAATAAAAGATTATGCCAAGAAAATGTATATGGAAAAGTCAATATGCCTCCTAATGGGTGACTCGGAGACCTCTTGAAAATTAAGAAAGACAGGGAGAATAAATCCTGTTCTACGGCAGCCAGGAAAGAGCTATCTTCTGCTCAGAAAAGATCCCTGGCTCCATATGTTAGCATCTTGAGAAAGTATCAAAAGGTGGAGAAGGCAGCTCTGCTGCTTGGTTTCAGACCCTAATGTGTAAAATGCCTTTGAGGAATGAATGAGAGAATTAGCTTAAGCTCTGGATTTGGGGGCTTTAGTGGGTTTAAGGTAGACTTTTAATCACTCTTCACTCCCTGTGGTCCCAGTGTGTGAATTTTAATCACATTCACTTGCACCTCCATCCAGGGTAAGGTCTGCCCATATTTATGACATACCATTGTGTGAGGCTGCCCCCCTAACTCACCCTAGCCAGAGTGCCAGCTGCCCAGGGCCTGTGTCTGGGACAAAAGCTGCCCACTGACAAAGCAGGTTTCCTGACAACTGACTGTAACAGGGAATATTTTATATAGGTTTGGATTAATATTAACCTATATTTGGGTCAGATGAAAGATATGAATTTGTTATAAATTTATTTGTTAGACTTCATGCATCTTCTAACCAGTTGTTTTCTTGAAACTTATTGGTTTGGAAGTTTATTTTTCATTCATAACCCAGCTCTTTCCTAGATTCAGATTTATTGATAGAACCCCTCTGGAGATTTGCATTATTTATTCGAAGGTCTTAATCACAAATATTAAAGTTTTGCCTAGATATCTCTCTTTCTTAAACTGGAGCTTATGAGAAGCCTGAACCCCCCTGAAGTTGTTTGCAAATATATACATTTTAATGAGAGGAGGCCCATAGCTTTCATGGTCTCAAACGCATCTGTGACTCCCCAAGCAAAAATTTTTTTTAAATGCAAGAGTTTCCATCAGAGTTAGTGAGGATAATGAGGGAAACAATAATTTTGGGTAGTAGTGATTTAACCCTAAATTCTCCTCTTGAGCCTCCCACCACCATCAGAAAGACATGGAAAAGTGATTTAATGTGCCTTTTCTTGTTGTTCTCTTAAAATGGGAACATCCTATAAAGGGTCTTACACTAACTCCTAACACCTAAGAAAGTTAATTTATCAAATTACTTTCTTCCTCAGGATCCCAAGTAACTGGGTGGAAAAAGAATATTGATTTTGAAGGTGAGAGGGTTAGAGCACACCAAAACAAACTGAGCTACTTCTCACATTTACTCTTGCTTCCCACAAGGTGCAACATGCTGGATGGCCATAGTACACCATGGTTGAAAATTTCTGTGCAGGGCATGGTGGACTTTAAGTTCCACTAGGCCAAGGGTATGTCCCTCTGTTCATATCTCCCTCCCCACTGTCCAATACAGTGCCTAGCACATAGTAGGTGCTCAGTAAATATTGACTGGATGAATAAGGGGAAATGTATCTGCTGCCTCATTAGTCACTTTGTGTGCATAATGTGAGAATGGTTCCAAATGAAACCAAGGAGAGGATTAACAATCTAATTAGAAATAAATACTCAGGTATCACCACATCTGGAGATTGGGAACATGCATGTGTACACACCTTGATGTCAAGAAGGAATTCATAGGCCGTCCTAAACCTAATAAACGAGAAAGGTCAGGACTACCCACTTAAAAGATCTTCGGAATAATTTATTCAAGACATTTTTTTTCTACAAGGCCATTAAACAGAGTTGTTGCCTTTTCAGTACTTTTAATGAAGTTTGGAAAATGACATGGAGACAATGAGAAACCCCGAGGCCCTTCTATACCAGGACTCTAAGCCGTTGTGAAGACGCAGTGTTTCCGAATGCTGATGCCTCTCACGGTGGTGTCCCCTGCCTCTGAGCACCTGTTGTTGACACTGTCTTTCCCGGTCTCACAGCCCTGTGAAAGGGCTTCCACCTGCGTCCAGCGGTTCCCTGCACAGTCCCTTAGCACCCACCTGTCAGAGGCTCCTGACTCCAACCTGCTCCTCCAGCGACCGATGTCTTCGAAGTTGTTTGTGCAAACTCGTCTTGTGACGCGGAGCAGGCGGGGCCGCCAGGGCCCCAGAACAGCCATCGGCTCCCTAGCGTAGCGTGGTCGCCTCTGTCCGCCCTGCCCCGCCTGACGGCACCGCCCTCTCGAGGGAGGAGGCGGGGAAGCTGGCATTGCGCCCCCTGGGGGCCGGGGCGGGACAGGCCTGGGTGTCCCTCCGGGACCGCAGGACCGCGGGACGGCGGAAAGGCTGGACCGCGGCCACTTTGAGCGGGCGGGCCGGGCCTGCAGAGGAGTTGGGCTATTTTGTAACTGCACCATCCACCCAAGCCTCATTACCACCTCTTAATGAGACCCCTTTACTCCGTGACGTGCAACCGCTCCATCTCATTAAGGAAATCGCTCTTCAATGCTGATTATTTTATTTGCAGCCATAATTATATTTCTTTCGGCTAAATCACGGTTTAATCGAGCCCACATGGAGGGCAGCAGCACTAATTACGGCGGGGGATGCGGCGGCGGCGGCGGCGGGCGCGGGCCGGCTGGGGGGTGCGGTAGGGGGTGCCCCGGCGGCGGGCGCGGCCGGGGGCCTGCGGGCGGGGAGGGGCGCGCGCGAGGGGCGGGGGCCCAGGCTCAAACACAACAACTTATTACTTCTAATTCCCCAACTGTCACCAAATCACCTGCACGAAACAAGAATCTAATTTGTTAAGCTGGCATGTCTGCAGATGGAAGATCGATCTTCTCTGTAGATTTCTCTAATTGAGTGAATATAGACGCCCGGAATTAGCCTCACTCGGGCTGCAGGGAGGGAGCAAGAGAAGGGGGGGCGGTAGAGAGAAAAGGTGGGGAGGGAAGGAGAATAAAGAAGAGAGAAAGGGGACTAGAGGGAAGGGAAGAGGGAACTAGAAAGGAAAAGTGGAGGACAAAAGACGGAAGGACAGAGGCAAAGATAGGGAGGATGGAAAGAGATGAGAGGAAGGAGTGGGGAAACGAAGAGGCAAAAAGAAAAGAAACAGAAAAAGGAAGAGAAAAAAGGAGAGAAAAGAGGAAAGGAAGCAGAAGGAAGAGCAAGGGCGGGACGATAAAGAAAGGAGGAAAAGGAGAGAACGAGAAAATTGTATTTGAGGAAGGCTCACTACTTAGAGAACGCTATCTCCCTCCTCCGCCCTCCACAGCCCCAAGTGTGAAGTAGCTGGAGAAGCGTAGTCCAGGTGTCGGTCCTACACTGGGGCTCACTGCTTATGAAAAGAAAAGGGTTGAGACGGTGGAGCGGGGCAGAGAGCAAGGGGGAGGAGGTGGGCGCCGGCAGCCTCAAGAAATGGCTTACAGAATTACATTTGTTTTTCTCGTGATTTTATTAAAAGTCACTCCTCATCTCCAGAATGCGTGAAAATATCTACTTTCCACTCAGATACACCGCATTAACTTGTTGGAGGCGAATTTGTTTGTTTGTCTATTTTATTTATTTGCTAGATAAGATTGATGCAGTCTTATTAGCGCTATATCTAGTTATAGAAAGAGATAAGGATGAGATGTTTTTCTTTTTATTCCAATTACCAGCCTTGTCACCTAACTGAATAACTGATATATGATTATTTATCCTGAGTAAACAGAAATCAGAAAAGCAGCGAACTTAACACATACAAACAAAATCTCTGTGTCACTTATTATATTCCGTGTGGCTAATTGGGGCCATTAAAATTACGGGGCTCGAAGCAAAAAAGAAGAGATACGGAGTTGGGGGCGGGTGTACCGATCCGTCATTGTTTTGTGCCGAGCTTTCTGCGTTGAGGGCCGCGGATGTTAGTTGTTAGAAGACAAATATTAAAAAATAAGCAAGCCCGGGTTCCCACAAAGAGCCATGCAAGTGGACTATATGGTTATAGTTTGCAAACTCGAATGTATGGGAAACTATTGCAGGAAAAAAAAAAATATGTTGAGCTTGTGTATCGCCACAGGCTTCCGGAAAGGGGCGAGTTTTCTACTCCTACGCGATCCACCAAACATCCCTGCAGTTCGGGTGAGCAGGCAGTGGACACACACTGCTCATACAAGCGCGCACGCGTGTATACCCGTCAAGCACACGCAGCCCCCGCTCCCAGCGCATTAAAAAAAAAAAATCCTGGAATCTGGGCCCTTAACTTTTAGGTTCCAGATTGAAATCAGGATACTTTAGGCAAGGGGTTTTTGCGGCCACGGGCTCCCGCGGCGACATCAACCGGACAGCCCTAGCTGAGAGCAGCCCCTGGCCCAGGAGAGGCTTGGAAAATGCACATTTGAGCTGGGTGCAGTCCTGTTTGGCTAGAGTTAAAGGAACTCACTCAGCCCTAGAGAACCGCTGCGGGAAGGCGAGCGGAGGGGCCTTTCACAGTGGCGGACACGAGCACTCAGCTAAAGCCTCTTTGGCTGTGGTCTCTTTTGCTGAGAACCTCAAGAGAGTTCTTTTATGCAGAGAAGTGTGGAAGCGCCTGTCACCCCTTTCAGAGACTTGGCTGCCCTCCCAGATCTCTTTCCTTCCACTCACTCCACCCTCAAATCGACTTCCCCCAAATGAACCATACATCAAGCAATCCCAAACTCTGGTGTGGACGGACCGCTGACCCCAGTCAAAGACAAGGGTGGGGAGGTGAAGGTGGGGACTGGGGAGAATCGGTTCTGGCACCTGGGGCAAGATCTGGGCAAAAATAGTCACCATAGTTTCAAATCCAGTGGATCTGAGAGCTCCCCCCCCTGGAGTATTTGCCCCCACCCTTTATTCTTTCTAAGGTTCTAACATAGGCCTGAGAAACACAATCTGATTTGCCATAGCATTTGGGTTATTGCATATCTGGAAAAGTAAACAGGAGTGTTCAAGTCACTTGATTTGTTTTCTGTAAGCAAATAATACCCAAAAGCATGGCTGTAATTTACCACGAATTAAAATTGATTCTTTTCATCAAGCAAGAAAATAGGAAAATGTGAGATCGTTAATTATTGAGGGAGGCGCTCCTCATTAAAGGGAACAATGTTACAATTCAGCATTTAATAAGAGGAATGTGAATAATAACGCGCCATATTTCAGCCCACTGTCTGCACAGAAAAGAGAGCAGTTTACAAACAGCCCCAGCAGCCGAAAGTTCCATTTAATAAACATCCGAGGTTTCTGTAAGTGGAAAAAGCAATTAGGGCGCTGGCCACGTTACCCAATTCTTCAAGAGCACCCAGTATATATTTTTGTTCTCTGTTTATTCTGTCTCTCTGTCTTTACAAAGGATTAACAATAAACGCAGAAACACAATTAGGGAGAAAATCAGAATTACAAACCTAATCAGCATATATCTTTAAACCACTTGCTATCTGGATCTCCCACCCCAACCCACCTCCCGTTCCAGCCTCACCGTATTTCTAAATCTTGCTCTGGACCAGGATGGCAAAGCAGGAGGAAAGGCACTGATTTTGAGTTTTGTTTTTGTAGTTTACACAATCAGCCATGAGGGTTTTCCTTTTTCTTGTCTTTCTCTTTCTTCCTTTCCTTTCCTCTTTCTTTCTTTCTTTCTTTCTTTCTTTCTTTCTTTCTTTCTTTCTTTCTTTCTTTCTTTCTTTCTTTCTTTCTTTCTTTCTTTTTCTTTCTTCCTTCCTTCCTTCCTTCCTTCCTTCCTTCCTTCCTTCCTTCCTTCCTTCCTTCCTTCCTTCCTTCCTTCCTTCCTTCCTTCCTTCTTCTTCTTCTTCCTCTTTTTTTTCCCCCTAAATATATCTCCCAGAAAGCCGACATCTCTTAACACTATAAAGTTCTCTGGCAAGGTCTGGGCTCGGGGCCCGGTGGGAGCGGGAGCGGGTCCTTGGTCTTTAAGTGCTTTTTGTGCTTTGTTAAAAAAAGAGAGAGAGATAGAGAGAGAGAGAGAGAGAGAGAGAGAGAGAGAGAGAGCGCGCAAAGGGAGAAAGAAAAAAATGATTTCCCTGTGCATCGCCCCTTGGCAGGCTCTTGTACAAAATTCAATCTCTATTTTTTATGAGAAGTAAACTGTCTAAATAAATTTTATTAGGGGCAACCAATATATTTTCTGGTAGTTCCCTTTGTTCCACTTCTACGTGTGTGTAACAATCTAAAACCTATTTATTGAGGAAAAATCACTGGATCCGTCATAGAAAATCCTTTTACTTTGCCTTGAAGTGATTTCTAAAGACATTCTTGTCATTCCGAAGATTTGGGGACCATTGCGCTAAAACCTCGCCTTGTTAGGGACTTCAGTTCCCATGATCATGTGGGAAATGCCTTAAATTATCAACAGCAATGGGCTTGACCGGCACTTTCCCGGCTGCCCCAGGAACGTGGGAAGATGACGGGGAATAAAAGTCTGGTAAATACATCTCAGGCGCTGCCCAGGTGTATTCAGACATTGGCCAGAACGAGCTGCCGAGAGGGAACCCGCGCGGGGCGAGCATTTTACATCCAGACTATTGTCGTTTTCTTCGCCACGCCTGCTGACAGCCGGCTCCTAACTCCTGGCTCTAGCTCCAGCTTGAGCCCTCCCCACCTCGACGCCCCCACCGCCACCCCTCTGACCCCCTCCCACTCTCAGATTTCCTTTTTCCCCTGTCCTTTATCTTCCCCTCCACCCACCATGCTTATGCTCTGAAGTCTTGGAAGAAATGATTTAGTTTGTTTATACTGCTATAAAAATCAAGACCAATAGAAAAGTCATAAAATGAAGCGGGCTATCAATCACGCCGCAACATTGTTATTCAGCGGTTACTAACAGAGATGGATAATCCTTTGATTTCGTCCCATTGTTATTACTCTGATGTGTCTTCACATTAACTATTACACATTTATTTATCGACCTGAAAGATACAACAAAACAGAATATACGAGCGAGTGCGTGTGGGAGGACGCTGCACGGCCAATGGCTCTTCGGCGGGCGGCTGTGGGATGGGGACACGAGCGCTGGTGTGCACACTGGTGTAGATTGGGGCGCCGCGCCCTTCTCTCCAGGTCACGGCCTCTTCCCCCTCCCACCGCACGCGCTGCGGAGCCCCCGCAGTGCGGGCCTCAGCGGACCTGCTGGTTTAGCGGAGCGCGGTGCCTCTGTCAGGGTTCCGGCCTCGTCCTTTGACACTTCTTCGCACCTCCACCCCTGCGTGCCGGTCTTGGATATCCCGCAAGCCCCTCCCAAGTGGACACAAACACCCCGTGTCCACGGGAACATGCGGCCAGGTGCGCACCCGAGAGCCACGTCCCGGGCGCTCGGGCCTCGGACCTGCCTCCTGACGGACTCCCCTGGCTCTGTAGCGTCTAGATTTGGGGTTTTATTTGGGAAAAGAGAAGCTTTTATTGCAGGGACTCTATTTGCTTTAGGTTTAAGCATTCTTTTCCCAAGCAAACCCTTTCTTGAAAGCACAGTAGGCACTTCCGAACACCCGAGCGGCTCGCAAACACGCTGCCTCCGCCAAGCTGGAGCCCGCAGTCCCTGCATTCCAGTCCCGCACTGGTCGCGGTGGCAGCGGCCGCGGCGGCTGCTGACTTCGGCCCGACCTGAGTTTCGAGGGAAACGGTCTCCGCAGCTCGGAAGGAACCGGTGTGGCAAATGTCCGGCACTCACACGCGTGTGTGCATGTGTGCGCGCGCGCACGTGTATGTGCATGAGAGGGAGGGGACCGGGCTATAGGAGAGACAGAGGAGGAAGCAAAACTGCCCCAGAGTTCGCCTTGCTGCCTCCTTTGTCTCCACACTCGGTCCCTGTCACACACACAGCTAAGGGCGCGCGCACACACTCACACACACACACTCACACAATTCCTCTCGCATCTGCTCTCAGGCAGCATTTCCAATGTTTTGTGTAAGTCAATTGGACGGGAACAAAAAAAAAAAGAAAGCCATTTGCTCGGTTTTATTTAAAACAGACTTCATAGGGCCACCCTTTTGTGGAAGCTTTATTTGCACTGAATGAATAATCTTAATTGCATCACCCTCGAATTAAAAATCAATGTTAATCAAGTTGAGAGTAGTAAATATCAGTTTTCATTGTGCCTGGATAGAGGGCATTTTTCTTGTGTTGTAAATAAAAATACAGTCAAATAACTTTAAAAGGGCATTATGTTCTGCTACAAATACAATTGAAACGGATTGTTTAGGAGCAGATCAGAAATGGTACAGAATTTTGCACTTAATTTCCTCAGTTATCATTTACAATAAGAACCTCTGGGCTTGACAGCCAAGTCTAAACAGTAGTAAATTAGTACAAATTTATACTGATTTTACTCTAATAATCGTAATAAAAGCTTATAGATTTGGCACTAATTACATAAATGCCTAATGATCTTGAAAATTACTCTGGTTAGAAATATATTACTAATCTAAACTTTGTTGTTGGCTGGCTCTGAAAAATCAGAACATTAGAAATGGTTCGCTTCACTTGTGCAAAGCACTTAAAATTGTTCAAGTAGTTTAACATATTCAAGAGGAAAATAAAGAGCATTTAACTTTATTTACAGCCTAAGTGGAGTTGAGAGCCGAGCAGAACTTGGAAACTTTGACCAAAAGAGCGGGACCTGGGCAAGGATGCAAGCGGGGGCTGGGCAGAGGAGCGGGAGCGGAGCGGAAAGGGTGCATGCAGAGTGCATGAATCCACACTACGCGCGAGCCCTGGAAGCTCCGGTGGAGTCGACTTCTTTTTTGCGTTCTAGGCCTGCAGCGGAGCTGGGACTCGGTAGGCCCGGAGTCCCAGCCAGGGCGTTTGGACCCTAGGCCCAGGCCTGCTGGGCAGCAGCGAGTCTAGGCACGGTCTTGAGGCCGCGGTGTGCCCTTGTTATGCTCCGGATTGACAGGCCTGCGTCGCCAGAGGCAAGCCAGTGTAGCCTAGAGCTCGCGGGCGGGGAAATCTCGGGTCACGCGGGGGTCATGTCCTGCTCTGTCCCCTTTGCCTCTGCCTCAGGAAGATCCTAGCTCAAAGAGACAGCTGCGCCTTTGGAGCGAGCAGGGCAGGAGGAGGAGGAAAGGCGTGACTGGAGAAAATGCAGGGAAGCTCTAACCGAGGCCGGGCTCAGAAGCCCAGGGCGAGACCGAGGCGGCCGTCACCGCTTTAGCTGCTGCTCGGGGCTGGAGCCGCCGGAGCTGCCACCGCCGCCTCCACCAGGCGGGCACAGGCGGGCGGGCGGAGTGGGGGACTCTCCGGGCGCTGACATTTGCAGGCTGCCCTCCTGATTGGTCCCCTCGCCGAGCTGCTCACGGGTTCATTCAACTGTTAAGCACCTCCCCGTCTCTCTAAAGGACATTATAATGCAAGAAGCCCCCTTTTTAACCACAAACCGAATTTTCTTTCATTTAGGTGATCTATATGTCTATATCGTATAGCTTATAGCTTATATCTATTTTAAATAACTTAAAGCCGCTAAAATTTGGGGGGGAACAGCTTTCGCCCTGGAGCGGTGCGCGATGCTGTCTCACGCCGACCTCCTGGACGCCAGGCTAGGTGAGTGCGCGCCTCTCGCCCGGGCAGCCAGAAGCCTGGGCAGGAAATTGTCAATTTGTTCCTTATTTTACCTTAATGCGCCCTAAATGGACTAATTTCTTTAAAAGTAATTGTGCTGCATTAAAGTTTAATTTGATTTAATATCGTCTTTTTTAAAAATCCATGGAATATGTAGATCAGAAAAATGAGTTGGGAAACGTTACTTTTTGTTTTTCCTACTTTTTTTCTCTTCCCCTGCCCCTTATGATTATTATTTTTTGAAATGCGATCTACCTCATGATAAGTTGTTTGGAGGTGTTTTTCTTTCTCTTTCCCCTTCTGTTTGCTTTAATTTGAGATTTCTTTCTCCTCTTTTTTTTCCTCTCTCTTCACTATCTCCTTCTCTCCTGGTTTAAGTATGGTTGAGTTTGTAAAAATCTGGCATAAAGGAGAAGCCGTTGCAACCGAAGCGGATTTGCTGTGTGCTCATTGAGAAAGGAGAAAAGCCAAATTCATCCTCCCAGGCATCCTCGCCTGCATAAGACTCGGCATTGCCAATGGCAGTGAGGAACGCGCCTTTTATTTCTCCGGAAAGAGAAGTTGAATTCTCTAAAGTTTGATTCACTGCTATGTCTACTGGCTTTACTGGAGTTTCTTTAAAGCTGTCTGAGTTTCTGGTTTGGGAATCTTTGTTGATGGATGTGACTCCATTTTCCAAACACTTTCTCTGATTTGAGGGGGAGGCGGAGCTGATTTCAGTTGATTTCGGGGGGTGGAAGGCTTGGAGACATATTCGTCTTCCAAAAGTGAGTGGGAATCGGCTGAGAGCCGGAGGTAGAGTTCGTCAGGCTGCCTAAGCGCACGCAGGTGGGGCAGCAACCCAGGAATCGTTTTCTTTTCTTTCCTTTTTCCCTCTTGGATATGCGCTCGGGTTTCTGGGGCGCCCGGGGTACGGTTCCTGAAAGGGACTCCGAGGGATGTTTCATTGTCGGGACTGGGAGTGTTTCGTTGAGGGAGAGACGAGAGCATGTGCTGCTTACGAAAGCCAGCCGCAGAGAGACGGGAATGGGCCCGGAGATGGGGTTCCAGCCTGGTTGTCCAAAGCCTGGGGAGCCCAGCCGACCGCTCCTGGAGTTTCTTCCGTTGGGCGAACGTGGGCGCGGAGGGAGCCGAGGATGGGGCTGCAGGAGGAGCGCGCGGAAAGGACTCTTTCCTGGCTTCGCTAGGAAGGTAGTGATCGCGATCCCCTTCCCTCCTCAGGTATGAAAGATGCCGCCGAGCTTCTGGGCCACCGGGAGGCGGTGAAATGTAGGCTGGGCGTGGGGGCTCCGACCCCGGGGGCCATCCGGGGGACCTAGCGCCCAACTCCGACCCAGTCGAGGGAGCCACTCTGCTGCCCGGGGAGGACATCACCACTGTGGGCTCGACGCCGGCCTCGCTGGCAGTGAGTGCAAAGGACCCGGACAAGCAGCCGGGGCCTCAGGGAGGCCCAAACCCGAGCCAAACCGGCCAGCAGCAGGGCCAACAGAAACAGAAGCGCCACCGAACGCGCTTCACCCCCGCGCAGCTTAACGAGTTGGAGAGGAGCTTCGCCAAGACTCACTACCCCGACATCTTCATGCGCGAGGAGCTGGCGCTGCGTATTGGACTGACCGAGTCCCGAGTGCAGGTACGCCGGGCGTGGGCGCGGGGCAGAACACAAGGAGGCAGCGGGAGGTTTTGGGCAAAGGAAGCGGGGGTCTTTCCTCGCCCTGCCGGGATCCTGGGATGAGCTTCAGAAGCCTACCGTTCCTTGGTGGAGTTAGTCCCTCTGCCTGGAGACTAGCCCGACCGCGTCCCCTATAGACAGGCAGGGCATCCATCTCCACCGCTATAGCCACAGCGTAGTAGAAACTCAAAAGCAAAGCCGGCATTGTTCGACTGCTAGGGTCTCCTGGCTCCAGAGAAGGGAATCTCCGAGTCTCCCAGCCTTTGCCTCTCCCAGGTTGTAAGCCGAGCGCTCACCTCCACGTTAGCTCGCGTTATCGACAAGTATTTCATTACCCCCTAATGAGTTTGTGTTAAGCGTCTGGGTAAATGGAGGAATGCAACAATTACACAGAAAACACAAAAAGGGGAAAAAATAAGGCGCAATAAGCGCCTTTTAAAAGAGATCCCCCCACCCCCGGGTTTCACGGTGTAGCTTTATTCTCCTGAATACCGCCTTCCTGCTGCTCAGGCAAAATACTCCTAGCTTTGATGTTTGTAAAGGATTCGAATTTTGGAGGTCAACCAATGCACTGGGGGCAGCCATAGCAATCCCCCACAGTCTATGAGCCTTGGTTTTCCCCTAAAGAAACCGGAAAAAAATGATGGCTTTCTGTTTTGGATATCCGATCCGAAGACAGGACATTAGGGCACGAAAGATTGACAAGTAGTAGACAAAATCATTACTGACTCCTTGTTCTTGTCCAACCACCCTCCAAATTGTAAATTATATATAACTTAGAAAATCACTCCTATAACTTTTCTGAAAACTGGAGAATAAAAGCATAAGATCAATGAATCTCACCCCATCCCCGCTTTTTAAAAGGATGAAAACGTATCAAATATTTCATGGGCGTGGGGTGCTGTAGGTGAGATTCCAAGACGGGCACTTAATCTCGAACTATCCAGGGTGCTGAAAATGTCTTTCCTGTCTTGTACGTGGTATTTTCTGTCCGTTATCCCGGGTGTCAGCCTCAGCCCTGGATGTTTAAATTAAATTTAAAGATTTTAGTTGTTTTACATTTGACTTAAGAAGACACAAAGGTGTCCATAATCACAGTGTTGAATATTTTGATCCCCATTGAGCATTTTAAAGATAGTCTGGAAAAATTGTGTATACTTCTGTTCTAAATAGTCAGCAAATGAATGTAATTGGAGACTTAAAGTGGTCAAATTAATATTCAGGCTATAACATATATTAACAATATTACTCAATATAAGTCTGGGTGGTTTCGTTAGTGAACTCTGGAAGCCCTGAACCATGGACCATTGATACCAAGCACCAAAAGAACGTTAATTGCAATGTACAGAATATATATTAGTAATGCTCTTTAAAAATTTGTACCTCGCATCTCTTTTTAAATCTGAAGTTTAGTTGAAACCTTAACAGAAATATACAATTTTAATACTTCCATTACTGCTTCAAAATTCATAAATTTGCTTTTTGTCCCTCGAGAGAAATACTACTAATAATTTTTGTTTTAAAAGTAAAATTTTATTGCTTAACTTAGATAGACTGGTAATTAGTTTAGATTAAAATAGAACTTAGAATCACAAATAAAATATAATTGGACAACTGACTTTATGAAAAAGAAAAAATGAGGTCTATTAAACTTTATTAGATCTTCCAAAGGTTAATGCAGTGATTCTTTTACTAGAAGAAATTGTAAGTCAAATAAAATACAAACTATGTAATAGAAACAGTTTTTTCCCCCAAAAAGTACACAAAAGAATAATAAAGAAGAAAGAGACAAAGTACTTTAATTGTTCTAGCATAATGTTCAACCAAAAGATAATAGCTCCAGTCTGCTGATAGGAACAATTTAATAGAATGGCAATTTCAATATTTTTTAAAAATAATGTCCCATAGTTTAAAAAGTAATCAGATCAACATAACCTTTTTTAATTAACATTTCAAAATGATTAACATTATGTAATGTAATGCAAAATAATTTATGGAAAATGTATTTACTTCACAATTCACTGTACCATTGCTCCTTGACCAAATTCAAATTAAATAGTAATTGGTTTATGTTCTTATATGATGAGTACTTCATAGATTTCTTTATCATTAACAGATTGCCACACATTCTCTTTAGTATGTGGGCCACTGCACTGAATTAAAAATGATCTAAATATTTAATTTATTTGCAATTGTATGTTTTTAAAGATGCCTTCTGATTCAAGACTAAATGATCCAACATATTTATTTTTATCTGTGTCTGGTATATATCATACTTTAAAGTATTTATTAAAGCACCTCCACTCACATAGAGGCCAATTCCATGTCTGATATTGCTCCCCTTTTCTGGCTAGTGTAATAAAAACCATTCCTTTTATAGCATGCCATTATTAGAAACCAATTTCAGAATTATTTTATAACCTGGGATGGCTTATTAAGCAGCAATGCGAGAATCATGCAAATTATGCGATCAAATGCAATATAATAAGCATAATCATTAGTCTCTAGCACGGATTAATTAACTTTCAATATTTTATTTACATAAAAACCAAATCAGTGAAATAACTTCTGCACAGTCAGGCTTGCCTTTCAATATTTTATACGAACAAAAATAATGTGCTGTAATTCCATTGACCGTGTCCCCAGAATGGCCCTGTCACCTGCCACATCTTAATAGGGGGACAAGCTGAGAGTATTTTCTAGTTTTCTAATGGAATGAGAATTGCATTTTCTTCCTCTCCCAGCACTATTAAAGTGTAATGAATTCGGCCCAGAGTTCACGGCTGGCTGATCGAAATGAACCTGAGATCTAGGCTTTAATACAGCTCCCCAGATTTCCTCCCAAATCTTCACATTAATCATTGCTGGATTCCAATGAGATCTTCATAAAGCATTTGCTTTGAGGGGGGAAAAGTAATATTCACTCTTTCTCCCTCTCTTTCTCTATTTCTGAGCCATTTATAGGTGGTGAATTAAACGGGCTATATATTTTAAAATACATTTACAGTATGTCTATATTACTGTAACAGCAGATATCACGAAAGTGGTTTTTAAATTCCAACCTCCATTAGATTCTCACTGTTGTATTAAGCATTTTCTGAGAAGAGCTGCATTTCAAACTGAGTACAAAGTTAGCCCATGGCTGTGGTTAATATATTTCTTGGAGTTGTCATCTGTGCATTCTCAAAATCTCCCCTAGGTTTTGCCTGCATTTTAATCCGTCATGCTCTAGTTTTCAAGTGGAAACATTCACATTTTAAAAACATATGCATCATAGCTTGAAACGGAGGTGCTCAAACCCCATGCAGATTTTTTTCCCAACTCCAGTAAGCCGTGAAACATAAAAAATTTTGTAGCCATCATTTGACTACTAACCCTCAAACATAATTGAACACGATTTTTCGATTATTCCTGTAGCATTTAGTTTTTTAACAACTGTTTTTCGGCCTGTGCCTGAGATTCAGAAATCTTGCTGGCAGCTGTGTTTGCTTCTGAAATTCTATGGGACAACCCCCACTCCCCCCAAAACTTATCATTATTTTTTGCTTCTTTCCTCATTCCTTCACACAAGTCCACCACCCTCCCTCTCCGCTCTTGTCACCCCCAAACATTGAAAGGTTTCGGGTTCACTGACACTTGCAGGGGTGGTAGGAACCGGTCGTTAATGCAGATATCTTTAGAAATACATCCGGATGTGGTGTGAGGTTTGGGACCTTTTGGACACAGACACCGTTCCTGTCTATGGCTCCATCGGGTCTACTCCCCACAGTGCAGCCTTGGATAGGTGATGCAAAGCGACCTGCAGCCGCAAGTCTACTAGCTGTGCTTTCTCTGGCTCCTGGGTGTTACCCTCTGCCCAAGGCCGCTAACAGCTTCAATCCGCGGTGGGGCCCTGCTGCCTCATTATCCACCGTGCCACCAGCTCAAGGGGCTTTAGCGAGGAAGGGACCCGGCATCTTTACCCGATCTGGACGCTGGGATAAACAGAAATGTGGGAAATGCGGTAGAAAAAAGAAAATAGAAAGCGGACGATGGTGCGGGTACGGTTGAGGAGGCCAGGGCCGGCCCAAAGGTGGGCAGAATGCTAAATTGTAAAAATGCTGTTCCCAACGGTAAGTGGAGCGTGTGTCTCCACTTGCACCTGTGTGTGTACACACCGCTGCGCATAGCTAGCTTACCGAACACTGGGTCAGGTATTTCTTTACTCATGATACTTTAGGCTGCAGAATAAACACGAAAGAGCTTGGATTAACGGATGAATAACCTTTTGGCTCCGAATATGGTGGTCAAATTGCAAGGTTGGCCAAATTCTAAGAGGAAACTCAATCAGTACCTGAGCTGTGTCCCATATCATTTATATTTATGCACAGTAAACCTCCAACTGACTAGATGTTAAACTGTGAGCCTGCTAAGTAGGCATGCTGGCCTTTTTGTTGTTGTTGTTGTTTTTTAATCAAATTAAAATGCAGAGAGATGGAAGTTTATTTTGGTCAGGCGGCTTATTGATATCTTTCAGGAAGAACCCTTCCTTTCCAGTGGTAGTGAATTTGACATCCATAGGCAATTTGTTGGCTAAGGTTCTGAAACTCCAGGGTCACTGTTAAGAAAGACCCAGTATGAGGCTTATTTTTATTTGGAGTTTATTTTATCAAATACACCTCCTTTAAAAAGACACATGGCTTTGTCTAGCAAAATTAATTGGACTCATAACTAGTGCGAACTTTAAACTTGACCTGCTTTAATTGTAGTGGTCAGAATATTTGCTTTCAGCTTATAGATGAAACTTGGGGGGTGGTGTTGAGAGAATTGGAGGCCTTGTTATTGGGATCCTCTGTAAGTTCTTCAAAAGCATAGACTCAAAGGCTCTGGGGCTCAGGGCTCTGGCCGCAAGTTCCTTCAGCACACCTGCACAGCCAGATAAAGGTGCCTTCAGAGGGGTCTGCGAGGGAGGCACGGAGACTTGTGCCAGTAGTGTCTATCGCTATGAGAAAGTCACGGCGGCGACCCAAACAACGCTGTAGCTCAGTGGCGCTCACTTTCCCACATGGATCACCATATTAACCTCTCCGCTCTGTCATCCGTGGCGTTGAGGGTTTTCCTTTGTCTTTCGATTTTGAAACTGGGTATGTCATGCACGGCTCTTCATCAATTTCCAAATTTCCAGCGTTTCTGAAAATTCTATACCCCATCAGTGTCATAAGGCATGCTATTAAGCCCACATGGGTACACATGTTTATCTTCATTTGTGCACCTGTGTCCAGTCTTGACACATGCCTGCCTGCAGACCTGTGCATCTAAGGCGTGCACAGAATGTTCCAGCGTGCAGGGCCGTGATGTACACTGTACACGGTGGTATGTTTGCACTACGTGTTAGCCCTCGGGGGTACAATTGCTCAGGACCTCGGGAGCCGACCCTTGGTGGGTGCAAGGGGCACCAGTTGCCTCGAGCTGGTGAAGTAGCAGGATCTCTGGCTGGGTCTGGGGGCGTGTTGGGCCGATGGCACTTGTTCGGCCTGGGGCTGACTGGGTGTATCTGACGCGGGTTTCTCGGAGACTCAAGCCCCTGCCCCTGCCGGCTCCCTAACAGTCCCCTGTCTGTCTCCCGCCCCGCCTACTCCAGGTCTGGTTCCAGAACCGGCGTGCTAAGTGGAAGAAGCGCAAGAAGACCACCAACGTCTTCCGCGCGCCAGGCACGCTGCTGCCCACGCCGGGCCTGCCTCAGTTCCCGTCGGCCGCCGCCGCCGCCGCCGCCGCCATGGGCGACAGCCTGTGCTCTTTCCACGCCAACGACACCCGCTGGGCGGCCGCCGCCATGCCGGGCGTGTCACAGCTGCCGCTGCCGCCGGCGCTGGGCAGGCAGCAAGCCATGGCGCAGTCGCTGTCCCAGTGCAGCCTGGCGGCAGGGCCGCCGCCCAACTCCATGGGCCTGTCCAACAGCCTGGCGGGCTCCAACGGCGCGGGGCTGCAGTCACACCTCTACCAGCCCGCCTTCCCCGGCATGGTGCCCGCCTCCCTCCCCGGCCCCAGCAACGTCTCTGGCTCGCCCCAGCTCTGCAGCTCCCCGGACAGCAGCGACGTGTGGCGGGGCACGAGCATCGCCTCCCTCCGCCGCAAGGCACTAGAGCACACAGTCTCCATGAGCTTCACTTAATGCCGCCGCGCCCGGCCCGCTCCGCCCCCGGCACCGCCCCGAGGCCTTCGGGCGGGCGCCCGGGGCGCCACTCCCTGCCCCGGCCCCGGCCTCCGCCAAGTCTTGTTTCGTCCTCTCCTCTCTCCTCCGCTCGCTCGGGCTCACCCCAGGCCCCAGCCCGCGAGGCCTCCCCTCCGCCTGATCCCGTCGCCCCGGGGCCCTGCCGCCCCCACTCCCCAGAGCCCTGCTAACCTTGCCACGCAGCTCCTCCCTCCACCCCACCTCTAGAGCCTCACCCCACTCTTTCCGCTCCCCTGGCCTCCCTGCTCGTACTTGTCGTGCTTGCGCGCTCCTCCCGGTCTTCCGACCGGCGTCATTCCCACCCACACCTTCAACACGACATCTACGACCCCCTCGCCCGCCGTCGCCTTCCCGCGCCCTTCTTTCCCAAGCCTCACGCCCTTCCTCCCGCGCCCTACAAAAAGCATCTTTCCCGCCATTTTACTTACCAGGGAGTCGACTCAGGATCTGAAATCAGACATCAATGGACTGGTTTGTGGGCAGAAACACACACACTCGCACTCTCGCTCACTCTCAAACACGACGCGCACACGCACACACACATACACAGTGCACCTACGTCTCACATGGACGTGTTCAAGGGACAGCACAATGTTAGGGATTTTTGTCTTAAAGGAGGACAAGCATCTGCTACCAACCGCCTCATCTGAGGGCCCCACTGATAAAATTTGATTTATCCTTATATTCTTTCTCCGAACTCCTCTTTCTTTCCTCTTCCACCACCCTGCCCTTGCCGGGTCCACCCAGTCACTTCCAGGCAACCCTCTATTGGCTTGCAAAAGAATGCTTTTGTTTCACCTTATTTTTATTTGCTTAAGCACAACTGTGTGCGGGTATTGAAGGGAAGGCTTCTCAGGAGGGACATGCCCGTGGATTGGGTGGCTAGAGTAGACTAAAGAAGAGGCGATCTTACCCATTTTGATAAGTCTTTATAAGGAAGAATAAAATAAACACGTAAGAAAAATTTTCCTTTTGTAAAAAGCAAAAAGCCACATCTCTTTTCTGGATCCTTCAGGATTGGGGTTTGTTTGCTTCCTTTTCAGTGTCTTCTCGCTGCTCTGTGCCCTTGGTTGTTTTGTGGTCGTCATGTCGTCCCTCGTGCCCCTCGGCCACCGCCCTGGCCCCTGCCGGTCGCCGATGGGTGCCATGGGACATCCACAACCCTGCAACTTTGTACAGAGAAACACAATCAGCTCTTTCTGCATGTGCTGGTCAAATCCAAACCCAGAGAACAGAAGCGCTTTCGAAGAATGAACAAAACATGTTAAATAGGATGTTTTGTGTAGATAAAGCATTCTTGTTACATACTGGTCAATTTGTGATATGTTTTAACTTATTGTCTGTGCTTATTTATGGAATTTGGTTTTCTTAATAAATGTTTGAGCTAATATAAAGCATATTGACTTTTCCGGACAAGTTTATATCAAGTTAAATGTAAATGGATAAAATAAAATCATTTTCGGTATGTGACATGGAGAACGGTGGGTTTTGGTGTGACTTTGGATGGGGGGACGGGAAGAGGGCTCGTCCTGAGGGTTCTCAATTCGCGCTCAATTGGCAGGCTCCCAGCGTTCCGGAAGAGTCCGCCCTTCAGGAGGCTTGGGTTCAGTTTCTGGATTACACAGCCAGCAAGGCAGCACGCTCCCGCACACCTTCGGGACTGGGAGGTCCAGTTTCCACTTCCATAGGCTGGAAGTGAGCAGGCCGGGCTGCAGGCTCCTGGAGCGAGCTTGGGGCGTCGCGAGGCTGGGCGCTGGCCCGCGGCTTCCGGCCCGAGATGGGCCTGCAGCGCAGCTGTGGGCGCTAATTGTAGGGCCCGAGAGTTGATAAGCTGCTCAGGTGAACGGTTTCTCTCCGACAAAGGCGTGGAGGGAGAGCCTTGCGCGGCCGTGTGCGTGTGACGGGGAGGCTGTGGCAAGGAGGAAAGACCACAGTGGAGGAAGCGTGGGGACCCCGAGCTCTGCCCGCAGGCGTCGCCCAGAGCTGCCGTCTGATCTCAGGTAGGCAGTGGACGTGAAAGGCCCAGGCTCTTTCCGTCCCTAGGGCCTAGGTCTCGTGGGCGAACGTCCGGCAGAGACGACCCGGACTCTGTGTCCCCAGGCCTAGGCTCGGCTTCAGATACCCGGGACCTCCCAGGTGGGGGCAAAGGGCATGTCGGAAGAAGCGAACTCAGGACAACCTGGCCGGGGTCCCGGGTTTTTTTTCCGCAGGGCTGCTCTGGTTTTCTCAGCGTCCATACTTGGTTCGAGCTAACCTTAAATTTAGGCACGCGCTCCGGGGGCTTCCCCAAACTAACTAGTACTGAAAATTACCGTTTCTTCAGTAGTCTGCTAGGGAAAGTTGTGGTTGTGGTGTTTTTTTTTGTTTTGTTTTGTTTTAATTAATTTTCAGTAACAGTTGACATACATTTTATTAGTTTCAGGTGTACCACATAGTGATTAGACGTTTATACACCTTACAAAGTGATCACTCCCAAATAAATCTTGTATGTGGGTGTTTTTTAAACTTGCAGGTGAATCAGTTTACAGGCTTTCTTTGGAAGACTAACTAAAATCAATCTTGTGGTTTGAAATTTAATGGTTGTTATAAGCTTTGAGAGTGCACCTTTTCCCATGGGAAGATTTCTGATTTGGTTGCCACAGAGTCTAAACCCTAAAATCACTCATCCCACAGTACAGTTTCGAACCAGTGGGCTGCATGTGAATTTTAGGGACGGTTGTAATTGTTACTCCACTAAGAGAACGCGATGGAATCTTCTCGAAGGTAAGACAAAACATGATTTTCTGTGATAAAGAAAAGTCACACGTTAGTGTTACCTCAGGAATTTTAATTAAAAGTAAATTTGGTGGGGGTTCACAGAATATTTCAACTCTGCATTTCTAAAAGGTATTAATGTTAAAATATTAAAGTAAGAAGATAAAATCATTTTCATTTGGGATTTCATATACAAATAGAACATTTCTGTATTTTAGAGCTTATTCTAGAATTTAGCAGCATAATAATCAAATTTCTAAAATATCTGTAGATGAAAAATACTTCTTGTTTTTACTTGTTATCATGTTCTTGTCTTAGGTTAGTACTTTTTTTTTATTATTTGAAATCATGGATACTGTAAGCTCAAGTCACATTTAAGAGATCAGTACAAAATCACATATTGCTTCACCAGTGTGCATGGAAGGTTGTTTACAAGGATGCTAATTTTACAGCTTTTTTATGCTGCAATAAAGCATAACTTTATGATGTAGGAATGCAATAAAGGATGCTAAATGGAATCTTTAAAAATTGTATATCTCAAAGGCAAGGGAAATGGGATTTTTCATTTGAAAAAAAATGGGCCAACTTAGAACACTGATGAGAAGTTACAAATCAGATGAAGTGATATATGCTTTCAAAGATACTTCTATTTCATACTATAGTGATTATTTATCAGTATTGTAATGAAAATGTACAGTTTTCACCTGACCTGACTCTGGAATAATATTTGTTTCTATGGCAATAGATTTTTGTATTAAGAATGCTAAATATTTTAATGTCATATATACGATTCGCATCAGGGAGGCAAACTGGCCTAAATTGTTAAAGTTGACAGTTTAACAATTATGAAAAGCAGAAAATGAGAATCTCAATCAGAGGCCTGAAAAATATCTGCAGTTTGAGGGAGGAAAAAACCTAACAACAGAATAATGCTTCGTATTATTTATTTTACTCCTTATCAACAGTGATTCAGACTCAAAATTGTAATAATAATTAATTACATTTAATAAAGGAACAAAGACAATAATGATGAATAATACCAGAATGCAAGGTATATAAGTACAACATGGTAGATGTCCTGCCTCTAATGAATTGTACTTTATGCTGAGTAACCTATTTGGCATTGAATGCTGTCACCAGTGCTAGGTGGAAGAAGTCAAAGTCTATTATGATGTAAGTATATGATTGATTTATTTGAGTATACATATTCATCCTTGCATATTTATTTTCTTCTTTCATATTGGTGCTAAATATCATACATGGCACACAAGTGATGACATAGTAATGATGTTGTACTTAGTTTGCCTTTTGTTGATGGCGGAATAAATAGGATGTAGGAATTCAACCTGCTAAAGATGATGTTAGTATTGAATACAAACTAGACGCGGAACAGTTTTGAGTAAATCAAGGTAGTTATGAAAGGAGGATACAGAAGACATCCTGACTTTGGTGTAATTTGTGTTTGAAGCCCTCAGTGACTGATTCCCCTTAAAATGAAAATGTTTTTAATTTGTGTCCTGGTCTTTATATTTGAATTTTTAGGATAAAGGAAAAACAACCCACAAAGATGTGTCTTCCAGTAAAGGCCGTAGTTAGCCTGTCAGTTGAAAGAATGTAACCTTCCTTTTCTCCTTTTCATGACATAAAGGCAATCCCATCTGAGGCATTTACGTGAAGAAATAACAGCATGGCATGGTGAAACTACTGGCTCATTAATCCTGGCATCTACTTCCTACAGGGTTTCTTGATTAGTTAGATTCATTCATCAGGCATTTTGGAGTTTTTGATTTGTCACCATTGGATAGGTTCACTGAGTTCAGGTTAAATTGAGCCAGAAGCAATGTTTATTAGTAATTTTGTAGTACAGGCTACCGTAATAATTCAGCCCAAATATCTCATCTGAAAAATATCCATTCCCCCTCACTTCTAATGTGGGTTGCAGCTGTGTTCATAGAGAATTGAAAGAACACAAGTGATTGGGCATGTATTTTCTAAATTATTAATATGATGGCTAATAGCTGTAAACCCATCTTCGTATCCAATGCAGAAATTATGATTCATTTAAAAAAATGAAAGCAGCAATGGAAGGGGGGCACCTGCCTGGCCCTCTGCTAGCTCTCACCGGTGCAGAGCATTTGGTACAGGAACCAGGGCCCACTGAGCATGTGTGGTCATTACAGGGAGAAACAGAACAGTGCCTTTCGCTTTCCCTCAGGCATGCTCTATCAGAACAAGGCGTGGATTTTATAAGACTTATTAGAAAAACGCTTTTCAGTAATTTCAGGCATGAGCTACACAAAGAGGGTCCTCTTTTGATTTTGACAGTGTCATACTCAGTCTTTAAGCAGGCATAACTAGTTTGTGCAGTTAAACTGCATCTCCCATCAATATGATCAAATATCCCATATATCCAAGTTTCTATCTTTAAAGCCACATTGGATTTGAGTTACACCTGTTGTAGTTGCTCATGCAGCCACAATCCCTCTAAGTTGTGCATTGAAGAAAGTTGCAAATGCCAGGAAATATATAATTAATGCACATTTGTTAGCTTATTCTTTGAAATGTCACGGGGCTTTATATGCTTTTGCTCACAGTCCTTATCAAATCTATTTTAGATAAACCCAAACAAGGTCAGATTAAGAACTCTAGAAGCCCTTAACACTGAAAAAATTATATGCGATTCTTAGGGAATTAAACCTAAGAACACTAAAGTGTAAAACACAAAACCTAAGTATAATGAAATTAAAATAAGTTCTCTCTAGATTTTCTAATTGCATTTTTCTGATATTTTTGCTGCCTTTGCTTTAATAATCATTACAATGCTTGATCTATTAGGTACTCTGACACTGATTTCAGAAATAACATTTTCAGAGGGTGTTTACTACTTTCCCTCTAGTACCTTACATTCAGTCCTCATTTTTTCAGTTTACAGAACACATCATCTCATTTAAATTGTAGCACCCTTATGAAGTAAATATTTTAATCCCTATTTTATAGATGAAGAAATTGAAACTCATAGAGGCTAAGTAACTTGCCCAACGTCACATACCTAGTTAGTGGCAGAGATCATTTTTTAAGTCCGTTCTTCAGATTTCTCAGCAATGCCATTGTGTATGTGACATGTAGACATTCTCTTATTAAAATATTTCAGGAAGAAAATTAAACTTCCCATATTTAGAAGCTTAACAATATACCCTTGTAATTTAAACAAGACAGATGCTTTTTGATAAGACACAATAGCTGCATTAAAATTAAACATAGTTTTTAGAAACACTCCTTACCTCCTGAACTTTACCCTGTCTCTAGAGGTTAATTCAAGATAGTTTCTAGTGTGCCAGTGAGAAGGCTCTCTGTTGTTCGAGGAATCTTTATCTTTGGAGTTTTCTTCTTGTGATACTAACTCTGGGCTGAGGTGACAGTAAACTTGGAAGCTAGCTCTGGAAGTAATTGGTGGGATTTGGAATTATCCATGGAGATGGAATGGTTTAACTCTATCCACAGGGAGAGGATCCTTGAATCCTACAGTGCTTCAGATATGTTTCTAGTCTGTCCCTGCAAGATTTTATTGGGAGATCTTTTGATATTGTTTCTGTCTAATTAAGTAGCCACAACTTAGGATAAGCTATGTCTCCTTTTTCTATCCTCCACATGTTAGGAACTCACTGCCAATCATAAAGTCATAAAATCTTAGCATTTGAAGAATCTTTGAAATCACCTAGTTCAAATTCCCTACCACAGCTGTGCCTTTTCTGTTTCTTGCCAAGTAGACTTGAAGATTCTGGCTGAACACAAGAAATCTCCATTATTGGCCAATTGCCAGGAAGTCCTTCCTTTTATTTAAGCCTAGTCTGCCTCCTGTCTTCCTTTTATAGTCTTGCCTCATTAGGGACTTTTCATCACATATCTTTGTACTGAAATGATTTTTTTAGTCTTTATTAATATTTGTATCAGTCATTATAACACTAGGCGATGCTGTGGCATCAGATAAACCTCTGGCTTAATGCAATCAAAGTTTTTTCTTGCTCACAAAAATTTCACAGTGAGTGAAGCGATTCTCTAGGATAGTTCCCCTTCATGTGGTAACTCAGTGATCCAAACTCTTCATTTTTTATGACGGGTTTTCCATCATCCTTGGGGAAGGAAAAGAGTGGGAAGGTTGTGAATTGGCTTTAATGCTTCGGCCCAGAAACTTCTGCTCATGGTCAAATAAGCAAGAACTGGTTACATGCCTTCCCTTAATGTAAGAGGGCTGGCCAAATTAGGGGAGCACATGGATATTCACTGAGTAGAAAATATCTCTGCCACAATCTTATTTTCTCTGTCATACATAACCTTAGTTCCCTTATTTAACATGTTTTTTTTTATAAGTCAACAACTAGTTTTTTGTGCTTGTTGGGCAAGGCATGGAGGTGGAGCCTACTGTATAATTGGGAAGACAAAGCAGACATATTTTAAAAAGAAAACTATACAAGACAGTTTTTAATGGCTTGATAATGTGCTGAGTACTCTGATCCATATCATAAATACAGTGGGAATTCAAAGAAACAGGAAGTCATTGGGGCTTGAATGCCTGGGCAGGGCTTCCTGAAGGAGCTGGGCCTCACAAGGTGGCAATGTCACTCTGTAGGATTTTCTTCTCCTTTAATTCTACATTATTGGAATTCTTTTGACCTTTCCTTTTGGATCTTATTTTCAGATCAATAGAGTATGTTTGGTATGTGCATTGATATCATTACTAAATTCTTTACTGTCCTCTTAAATTTGGAGTTGTTGATCAGATTCAGGTCTCTAATGGCCAGAACAAGCCATGGTGGACTAAGTGCCGTACATTAATAGCCATTCATAATCTGGTACAGTGGTACTATAGTGTCATTGATATTCCCCATATGGATAAATTGTAGCAACATAATCCCCCAATATCTAACATAGACCCTGGCACATAGTAGGTGTTTATTAAGTTGAATTTAGGTCAGATGTGTGGGTGTTAAAGCTTCCAGCTTATTGCACTTGCTGCTTTTGTGTTGTTATATCTCAGGGAGTAGTTACCAAGTTTAAAACATATTAAAGGGCTTACCTGATTATTAAGGTGAAAAAATAAACATCACTCCTGATAACAAGCAAAAAATATTTTTCATTCTTACAAAAAGAGACCATCCTATTCCTATGGCGAGCACAGTGCTCACTTGGAGTAAGCTAGTCACCCATGGAGGCTAATTACCTTTTCCAAAGAATGGGGTACCATGTAGTGTCTTCAAAAAAGCAATTTAGTAAATTATGCCCTGGAATCTTGGAAGAGTTAATATGCCACTCTTAGAAGCTCCAGTGACTGGATTGGTTTCCCACAATAGAGGGAGGAGCACCTGCTCGCAGGAAACCGGCTATCTTAGATTTTCCCCCTGGAAGACATAAGAGCTTCATTTTCATTTAAACCTAGTGGCTTCGATGAGAAATGGTTGTATGTCAGGAGACATTTCAGATTGAAGAGTTGTTATGAGAATGTTTTTCTTAGGCAAAAGAACTCCAAAGCAGGACCGTAAAGTTTCTGGTAGGGGTTACCTTGGGTACAGATTAGATAGGAGGTTGCTGCTTCTCAGGGGGCTAGGTTTTTTTCTTTCAGTTATAGATGAACATTCCTTTTCCTGTCCCTACCCTGCTATATAGCTGGGGACCATGAAGAAATGCAGTATGATTTGGAAAACATA
This sequence comes from Eonycteris spelaea, assembly GCA_003508835.1. Classification (NCBI taxonomy): domain Eukaryota; kingdom Metazoa; phylum Chordata; class Mammalia; order Chiroptera; family Pteropodidae; genus Eonycteris; species Eonycteris spelaea. The sequence continues at coordinate 19,804,671 of PUFA01000011.1, read as the reverse complement.
GTTATAATCCTTGGTCAGCTGTTTTCTGATTGTATGATCTTGATTCAGTCACTTTAGCAGCTATGAGCTTCTGTTTGTCATGATACTCAAGTTCTTTCCCAATGCTAACCATTTTTAATAATTGTAACTATGGCTGACGAGTGTGAGACGAGCCAATTAAAAAATATCTGTAAATCAGAAGCCTGGGCTGGTCTTTGTCTAATCTGTTTCTTTTAATGGTAGTGTTCTTTTACCTGGGGATGGGGATGTAATTTTGAGTTAAGTCAACATTGTGTTAAGGAAGTGAAAAGTTAAGCACATAACTTCAGTGCTCTGCTGAAGAGTTGCTGCTACTGACAACATCCCCAGTCTCCTTGGAACAGGACCCAGGGAAGGGGGTGTGGCTGCATTGGAATTCTTTTTCCAGAATAGGAAAGAAAGATTGGAAACTGTAAGAATTTAACTTTCCATAGACAAATATGGCTGTGCAAAGGAATTCTCATCCCTATCCTTAAATCATTAGTGCTTACAGAGTTTATATATCATCTAATGAAATATGGTTATCCCATGGATTTAACTAACAATAAGAAATTAAGAAAATAGACAACCTAGATATATTTTTTTATAGAAAGTATCTCAGTAAATTTTGGTTGGATTGATGGGTTTCAGATAGTACTAGTTCCCTGTGTGAAGTTAGAAAGGCAACTGGAAGCTACTTAGAAGCTAGTATGGGGCAGTGTCAGCATATTTATTCTGTGGTCAAGGCAATGCCAAGTGTATAAGACCACATGGAAAGAAGGAAAAGAACAGGCACCTCATGCCTGTTCAGGTGAGCTCATGTACACAGCCCAAGGAAGTATCTCTGCTTATAACTTCTTTTTTATGTAAGATGAAGGCAAATAATTCACCAGGAAAACTGGTGAAGTATGTAAAGTTTTCTGGGAGCTTTCAGCTTTCTTCCCTGACATTTTTAGTATCAGGACCTTCTGTTTCAAACCCTTTCCCTGCAATCAATGTGGGAAATTAGCTGGTATCATGTACAGTTTGACTAAATAGATGCTATATTCATTTTAAACCTTTAATTTTAGTGTAGAAAGAATGTATCAATCTGGTGAAACAAACAAACATGAACAAGCATTAAGAAGCAAGTAAGAATGATTTTAGAGATAGAACATTTGCACAGGGCATTCTGAAGTTTAAGGAAATTGTACCACACCTGAGACTGCCCCTCACCCCCTGATAAATCTACATTAGTTGTTTAAAGACGCTTCAGAAATTTGTGTAAAAGGAATAAAGACAAATACTCTTCATCTGGGAGGTGGGAACACAGGTACTTTTTTCTTCTTCAAATGGTATGTATACTCTGTGTGTTGGACATATTTAACAGTAAGAAAAAAATCAAAGTACCAGTTCTAAGCCCCATTCTCCTTAGTATCCCATCTTCAAACATCAGCTTTTCTAGAGTAACAAACATTTTACTGTTTCCCTTAGAGATTTATTGCCTAATAGCTTCTAAATACACAGAGGCAACTTCTGCACTGTTGGCTTCTCCTAGGTGAAACCCTAGACTCCAGAGTCACTTGGGCCATTAACTGCCTCCTGGCTTTAAAGTGGTCTTCTCCCCTGTCTCCAGCCCCAGAAAAAGCAAAACAAAACAAAATCCACCTCTTTTTCTTACCTATCTTTATTCCTCTGCTTTGAAATCCTGAACCCATTTTCACTGTGTAACATCCTGTTGAGTTTCTCTGTTCTTCCTCTATGGTAATCCTGTTGTTGCCTCTAGATGGGCAGTCCTCATCCTTCTGGCCTCAATTTCTGCTGCCTCAGGGACACTTGGAGTTGGGGCCAGGGCTGGAGGGAAGCAACAGCTGGACATGTTCTCCATACATCGTTCAGGCAATTGGGGAGGGGAAGAGGAAAAATGGAGGCTTCATTGGGTTATAATACTGTAGTACAAGAAAGTCTGACCTGGAGAACAGAGATAGGTCAAATCACTGAAACCTGAGTTTGGGGAGAATCAGATCTGGGACTTTTGTCTCTTGTGTATTGAGGATTAGTTTAGCTATTTCCTGGACTGAATGCGTGCTACCTAACATTTATTAGATGGCAAAAAATATTTGTTGAATAAATGATACCGAGGTGGTAGTGAGAAAATAGAACTTTGACTTTGATTTTAGGTAGTAGAAAAGTGAGAGAGGTCAAATATTTGCAGTGTAAAAGTAAAAATCATATTGATGTGAGCTGCTTATCTAATTATCATGGAGCACTGAATCAATTATATGTAAAATGAAATACTTTCAAATGAACTTGGAATTCTCTTTTTGTAACAGTGGTAAATTCTACTAGATGTTAGGTAGGATATATCAAGGTAGGAAGGAAGGTCACTGGTCATCTAATCTTATTGCTGGTTAAATTGTTCACAGAAATTATAGACCAAATGGTCATTTAGTATCATCTTAGACATCTCCAAGAGATAGGAATCTCTTCACCTTGGATTCAATTTCTTCTAAAACATTTTTATACCAAACTGAAACCATTCCCCCATCTGGCTTATCCTTAACGTCCCACAAAACAAGTGTGCATCCTTTATTGCTTGACACAGGTCTTCACAATTAAAAGCTGTTTAAAGACAGTTTTTCTATTCCCCTTCCTTTCCTAAAATCTATGGAAAGATAAGGAGCTATAGTCAGAGGTGCTAGGGTTTTCCGAGTTATCAAAAAACTTATTTTTATTACATAGGAGAAATTTTATTCTTAAAGAGCATTAGGGGGTCTTTACCCATTTTCTGATCCCAGACATTTAAAGCAGTTTTTTTTTTTAAATCAATATTTCTCAGTCTCTAGAGGGTTTGAAGTTTGAGAATCACTGTTTCAGTTAAACTGTTCAGGTGAATTAAATGTAATTGATACTAATTTCAGGAATGCATCACATATAGAAGGCAGCTTTGAGCATTTCTAGCTTCTCAGCAAACAGCCTTGAAACTATTTTCTTTAACTAATTGAATATTAACATTGACCCCCATTAGCTCTCTTATTCTCATTTACAAGCTTTTAGTTTCCCCTCTTTCTTTTAGTTATGGATTTCTCAATTCTAGTTACACCTTCTTCCCACAGCATATAACTTGAGTTTTTTTCAGTCTCTTTATTTTCAGCTCTCTAGCTTGCTGCCAATATAGATTAGTCATCTTCCAACATTCATTTTTATGAGATTATTCCTATGCTCAGTCGTATAGATCTTATTGCTCTTCAACCTTATTTTATTTTTCTAATGCTTTATTTATATACAAACATTAATGCAACTCAATGCAAATGAAATCTGCTTATAATCCTTTCATTCATCTAGTTATTTTTATCGGTTTATGGTCCCTTCTAATCCTTATACATATGCCTATTTAATTTTTAAATATTTGTGACCCCAAAATAGATAGTTTGTATTTTGCTTCTGCGTATTTTTCCATTTGGTGGCATGTCTTCATATCTATAGTTTTAATGATTAAAGTATTAGTTTATAGCTTTTTCTGATGATAAATGTTATCTGTTTATTATAAAATTGTTAAATATAAAACATTTATTCATTCAAAACATGTTCCAATGTCTGATTCCATAGCCCTTTCGCAGTTAAGCACTATTAAGATTTGATGTATGAGAGTATGTGTGTATATGTGTGTAGATAAGAGAGAATTATTTTTTTAATTTTATTTGTGTTAGGTGAGGCAACCCTTGGTTGATCTCACAGATTGCAAGGAATTTGTCAGCTTACAGTCCCTTATTTTTTTTATTTTTACACCTACAGCACCTGGTCTTCCTAGGTGGTCTCTCATTCAAGTACTAACCGGGCCTGACCCTACTTAGCTTCCGAGATCAGACAGGATTGGGCTCGTTCAGGGTAGCATGGTCGTAGACTTAAGAGATAATTATTTTAGAGAAACTTTTGTGTGTAAATAATTGTCTTAAGTGAAAATACAACAGAAGAAAGTCTTTCACTTGTAGCTACATAGTCCAGTGTGGTAACCGCTAGCTACATGTGGCTATTTAAGTTAAATAAAATTAAAAGCTCAGTTCCTCAGTCATAGTAGTCACAATTTAAGTGCTCAAAAACGACATATGATAGTGTTCTACTGTATTGGGTATCATTATCAGACAGTTCTAAGTCACAGCATTGTAGGCTGAGATATAGGACCAAGTTGATATGCTTCTTGCTGAGTTCCATGGCACTTCACTCTGTGCAGTAGCTTTGGATTGAACAATGTAAGTGGAAGTGAGTCCCCTGAGAGCCTTTGAAGAAATGCATGTAAGAACTTATCTAGCTTTGGGATTTCTATCTAGATGTCAAAGTAAAAGAAAATTTAAAAAAGAATAAAGGGGCCATGGGAAAGAAGATCTTAACTACCAAGGCTATAGAATGAGAGAGATCTACAGTTTGAGTCTAATATTTCTGTACTTGCTGTATTCCATCACCTGAATCGATGCTTCAGGGATTTTCTCTGTCAGTGGTAACCAAAGAATGCTTTTTTTTTTTTTAATAAGATTTTAACATTTTTGGATCCATATGTAAATTTGTGATTATATCTTGGTCGTTTAGAGTGGCTCTGAGGGATGTGTGATGAGGGCAGGAGGAGAGAAAACTATGGTTTGAAGCGCACACACACACACACACACACACACACACACACACTCAGACTTTCTTTCAGCTATGTCATAGTTATTTCAGGAAAACAAGTGTTCTTACCACTTACAGCTTGTCCAGTGCCTGATCTGAAATTAGCCGTACTTTCTCCCCAGGGCATCCTCAGTCCCCTGCAGATCTCCAAAACAGTTATAAATCAAACCCCAGTGGAGCTGGTCAGATGTGCTGTTATATTAATTATAATGTAGGTCATGGTTGTGGATTCTGTATGTAGATGTGCATAGAAAGCTTGTAGATGTGCACAAAGGAAAAACTGTTGAAAAGGCCTGACTCCATTGCCACTGCCTTGCTGCTAAGCATATTTCTCACAGGCTAGTTACTGATAATGCTGATGGATTTATTTCATGATGTGGCAGTGCAAGTATACAATAGAGATTTGAGTTAGTAGAAAAAAAATATGTATATCCACTTTGGCCCCCGCCTTCTGCCCCCCGAAAACCCCCCTACAATATACAGAGTGGGTTTATAAAATGTTTGAAATTTCAAATGGTGATGTAAAGGTAACTAATCAACGTTCAAAAATGCATAGTTCCTATACTCTAATAATGAAATGTCAGAAAAAGAAGTGGAAAAAATAATTCCGTTTACAATTGCAACAAAAAGAATAAAATACCTAGGAATAAATTTAACAAAACATGTGAAGGAACTATGTAATGAAATCTACAAGACCCTATTAAAATAAATCGAAGAAGATACAAAGAAATGGAGAGACATCTGTGTTCTTGGATTGGAAGAATCAACATAGTTAAAATGACTATATTACCTAAAGCAGTAAACAGATGTAATGCAATCTCCATCAAAATCTCATTGGCATTTTTTAAAGAAATAGAACAAAAAAATCATTAGATTTGTATGGAAGCACAAGAGACCCCAAATTGCCAAAGCCACCCTGAGAAAAAAGAACGAGGCTGGAGGCATCACTCTGCCCAACTTCAAATTATTACAAAGCGACAGTAATCAAAATGGCATAGTGTTGGCAGAAAAACAGACACACGGACCAGTAGAACAGAATCGAGATTCCAGAATAAACCCATATTTATATGGGCAAATAATTTTGACAAGCTAAAAATGCACAGCGGAAAAAGGAAAGCCTCTTCAATAAATGGTGCTGGGAAAACTGGAAAGCCACCTGCAAAAGAATGAAACTAGACTGTTGTCTATCACCACACACCAAAATTAACTCAAAATGGATTAAGGACTTGAAATAAGACCTGAAACAATAAAATGCATAGAAGAAAACATAGGAACTAAACTCAAGGACCTTGGACTTAAAGAGGATTTTATGAATTTGACCTCAAAAGCAAGGGAAGTAAAAGCAAAAATAAATGAATGGGACTACATCAAACTAAAAAGCTTCTGCTCAGAAAGAAACCATCAACAAGGTAAAGAGACAACCATCCAAATGGGAAAATATATTTGCAAGCAATGCCTCCGATAAGGCCTAATATCCAAAATATACAAAGAACTCATACAACTCAATAACAACAAAAAACAAATGACCCAATCAAAAAATGGCAGAGGACCTGAACAGACATTTCTCCCTAGAGGACATACAAATGACAACAAATATTTGAAAAGATGTTCAACATCATTAGCTATTAGGAAATGCAAATCAAAACCACAATGAGATACCATCTCACACCTGTTAGAAGCTATAATCAACAGGACAAGTAATAACAAATTTGGAGAGGATCAGAGAAAAAGGAACCCTCATACACTGCTGGTGGGACTGCAAATTGGTACAGCCAGTATGGAAAACAGTATGGAGGTTTCTCAAAAAACTAAGAATTGATCTACCATATGATCCAGCAATATCTCTACTGGGTAATTACCCCAAAGTTTTGAAAACCCATATCTGAAAAGATATTTGCACATCGATGTTCATAGCAGCATTATTCATGATGGCCAGGACATGGAAGCAACCGAGGTGTCTTATGATTGATGATTGGCTAAAGAAGCTGTGGTACATATATACAATGAAATATTACTCAGCCATAAGAAAAGACGAAATACTGCCATTCGCAACAACATGGATGGACCTCAAGATAATCATGCTAAGCGAAATAAGCCAGACAGAAAAAGCTGAAAATCACATGATATCACTTATACGTGAGATATGAACCTAAAAGCAACAAATGAACAAGACAAACAAACAGAGCCTCATGGACATGGACTATAGATTAGTGGTTACCAGAGGGTAGGGTGTGGGGGAGGAGAGGTTGGTAGATGGATAAAGGGGGTCAAATATAGGGGGTTAGGGGAAGGGCAAAGTGGGTAAAGGGGATCAAATATATGGTAGCTGAAGAAAGCTGGACTTTGGGTGGTAAACACACAATAGAAAATACAGATGTCAAATGATAATGTACACCTGAAAATTATATAATTGTATTAACCAATGTTACCCCAATAAACTTAATTAAAAAATAAAGGTAACTAATTAATTTTTACTATGGAAACAAAATAAATTTGAAAACTGAAAATTAGAATAATAACTTGGTGTCTCAGTTGCTGGCAATGTTGGGGAATCACAAATTTATCATTGACTTGGTTAATAGCATTTACTGTGAGATGATATTGTAGCCATTAATTTTTTTAGCTATGAAAAATTTCAAACATACAAATGTGGAGAAAATAGTACAATGAACTTCTATATATCTATTGCCCAGATTTAATAATTAAGATTTTTATTTGCTTCATTTTTTCATCTTTTTTCTCTGTTTTAATATATTAAAACATAGATATTGCACATGTTTCAATATGCTTCTCTGAAAATATGAACAGATGTACCATTTATAGTCCCAAGAATCTAAATCATTTTTTGGTATCATCTTCATAAACAAATTTCTTTGACTATCTCAGAATGGCTTTTTAGAGTAAGTTTGTTGGAATTAGTCCAAACAAGGTTCATACATAACAGTTGTCTCTTATGACTTAAAAAAACAATTCAGTATTTAGTAAACTTACAGAGTTGGGCTACCATCATCACAATCGGTTTTAGCGTATCATCCATCACACACACCTCCAAATTTTTCCCAGCCCATTTGCAGTTGATCCTTGCTACCTTCAGCCCCAGGATCCACTGACCTGCTTTCTTTTTGTGTCAATTTTCCTTTTCTGGGCATTGCATATCTTAAGTCTTTTAAAATCTAGCGTGGTTTTCTCTTTTCTTCCTTTCCCCTCCCGCCATCCACTTGTTCTGTAGAATACCCCGTGTTCTGAATTTGTCTTTTTGCTCCTTTCTAGTGTCATTTAATTTGTTCCTTTATCCCTTTTCCTTTCCATGTTTCTTGTAAATGGAATTTAACTCCAGAGTAGCATTATCCAGTAGAACGGCTGCAATGGTGGAAATGATCTACATATGTATTGTCTAATGGCTACATGTGGCTTTTGAGCACTTCTTATTGAGAACCTGAACTTTTAATTTTACTTTTAAAATTTAAATAGCTACTTGTGGCTAGTGCAGCTGTAGAGGCTTAAGATTTAGGTCCGACATTTGGGGGCATGAATGTTTCATAGGCAGTAATATACGCTTTATATTGGATCGTATCAGGAGGCACACAATGTTTGCTTGTCTTAATTTCAGTGATGTAGAGTTGACCAGTGAGTTCAAGTGGTGATAGCCTAATTTCTATTGTATGGTTCCCAATCACCATTTTATCTAATGATTTTGTCCATTTTTGAATATTGTCTGCAGCAATTATTTCACTAGGGCTTACAAAATAGCGATTTCCAAATTCAAGCATGTCTTCCACATTCATGAGCTGGAATTCTTTAGTGAAGAAATTAACTCATCAATTAGAGCTATTTCGTTATCCTAAAATACATTCTGTACAGAAATGGTAAGATAAATGCTTAATTTTTGCCTTTTAACTGCCAGTCTTCAGAGTAAGTAATATGTGCCCTGTGTTCAATGAGGAGATTTTTAAAAAAGCATTGTTATAAACTTGGGATTTACATATTCAGTATTTTTTAATCAGTTGTATTTATGTATTTTTTAATGCTTAAAGTTCCCATCTTTGGCCAATAGGACCTCTTTGTGTTGGTTCATGTGTTCTTGTGATAAAACCATAGAGAAAACTAATCATTAGAAAAAATACAAATCAAGTCCACAATGAGATACCAAGTCACACCCATTAGGATGGCTACTATCAAAAAACAAAAACAACAACAACAATAAAAACAAGAACCCAGAAGTGTTGGCAAGGACGTGGAGAAATTGGAACCATTGTGCACTGTCGGTAGAAATGTAAAATGGCACAGCTGCTATAGAAAACAGTACATTGGTTCTTCAAAAAATTAAAACTAGTATTACTGTATGATCCAGCAATTCCACTTGAGAAATGTACCCATAGGAATTGAAAACAGGGACATGGAAAGATATTCGCATATGCACCCATGTTCATAGTAGCATTCCTTACAATAGCCAAACGATGCAAGCAACCCAGCTGTCCATAAGTGGATGAATGAATAAACAAAGTTGGCATATACATACAGTGGAATATTATTTAGCTTTAAAAAGGAAGAAATTCTGACACATGCCACAACTTGGATGACCTTGAGGACGTTATGCTAAGGGCAAATACTACATAATTTCACTTATATGAGATACCTAAAGTAGCCAGATTCACAGAGAAAGTAGGATGGTGGTGGTTAGAAGTATGAGGGAGAATGAGAATTATTATTTAGTGAGTATTGAATTTCATTTTTACAATATGGAAAGATTCTATGGATGGATGGCAGTGATGGTATCACAGCAGTGTGAATGTACTTAATGCCACTGAACTGTACATTAAAAATGGTTAAGACTGTACATTTTATATGTATTTTCCCACATTTTTTAAAAAGCAGTTCATGAAGTTTCATATGGGCAAAAACCTGATTGAAATGCACTTAAGAGAATGGAGGGAGTGGAATTGGAGAATCTAGATATAGGCAATTAATTGAAAACAAAATATTTACAAAACCAACAAAAAGCATTTAAAATTCATTTATATGGCACTTTAAGCATTGTTATTTTTATATATTTTCCTCATATATGTGTATATTGTTAAAGAAGTTTATATCATTAAAAAATCCATAGGGAACATTTCCCTTCAGTATTCTGTGACATTTTAAAGACATTTAAACAAAATTTATTTGGACTATCAGATCTGGAAGAGTCATAAAGAGCATCTAGTTTAATCTCATTCTTAAGAAGAGGACATGGGGCCTAGAAGGTTGTGTTCAAAATTATGCAACTAAGAGGTAGTACAGCTGGGGGAATATCTATCTAGATTGGTGTTCTTATACCTGCACCATAGCTACTTCTAGTAGCTCCCTCTAAAACTGGTTCTACCTCTTGGTTTCCCTGTATCTGTCAGTATCATCACTATTGCTCTAGCTACCAGGCTTAAAGTATGGGGGAAATCATTAATTCCTATTCTTTTCTTCTGTCTCGTATCTAGTAAAATAGGTCTTGTGGATTTTTTGTTGTTGTATTATTTATCACACCCCACATTCTCTCATTTTTAATGATTCTATAATTGATCACTGGGTTCAGTTGGTAACAGGCTTATTTTCATTGTTTAGTTCTCTATTAACTTTTTAGTTAATGGTTTTATCTATTTATGAATATTGCTCTTGTCCTAATTCAGAGCCTTATTCCTTCTTGCTCATCCTCCTGATTTTTTGGTTTTCTCTCCATGTACATGACTGCTTGGTTTTTCTTCTTATCTTTCTGATCCTACTTCTGTCTTACTCAAAAACCTCTTCATGGCTTAGCAGAAGTCTGTAGACTTCTTGTTTTGTGTGACTAACAAAGTGAATTTTTAAAAATTTTTTAATGCTTATAGGCAAGACATGGCCTCACTCCAGCTCGTGTGACTTTCTGTTGCTTTTTCTCCAACTTGCTTCAGTCATTTGTACTTCCTACCTCTTCCTGTAACCATTTCGAGTTTGCTACCCTTCCTGATACTTAGTGTGGTCTTCAGTGCCTGAATGATGTCTGTGCTATTCTTTCCCAATTTTATTTCCTGCTCTTCCACCTATGGGAAACCTTTATTATTTTCTTATCCTGTCGCTTCATTTCTTCTCTCTTACCCTTATCCAAATAACTTGAAAATTAGCTCATCATACTTATGACCAGTTTCTGGCACTATGTGGAATTAATAGATGAGTGACTTTTTTTCTGGCACTAGTTGGGCTCATAAAATCTCTTTGAGGCACTCATAGACTGTGGGAGATGAGAGAAACTAGTATGAGAGCAGATAATTTTAATGATAAATAAAAAAAGGCAGTTGTGTAAAGAGTGATAAATTTTGCTTGGGAGGGCAGAAATGGTAAATTCTGCCTGGAGAGCCACATCTTCTAGCTTTCCTTGATGACTGAGTCATTGACATCTTTCCTTGTCCTCTGACATTACCATTCTTTAAGACATGGTTTTTAGTTCTTTCTCTTAAACTAGGTTATCATCTGATGGAAAACAGTGATCATATTTGTATTTTATGCTTCCATATTTTCCCTGCTCATATCAGGTACTCAAAATTTTGTAAAAGCATTTATTGGAAGGATAACAGAGGCTCATAGAAATGACAGGAAGCCAGAGGAGCAGGCTTGGAAAATGGGCAGGAACCAAAAGGCGCCTAGAGAGTAGGTAACCATAACAATCTGGCCTTCTAGCTGCTGACATTCCTGGATACTGCCTTCCTCACTGCATACTCCCAGTGGATGCCTGAAAACTATAGACGGTACTAAACCCTGTACATACTGTGTTTTTTCCATACCTTTTCACTTAAGGGAAGCACTTATGGCTTCTCTTCGGCGTATCTGAATTGCCAGCATTACTACTCTTGTACTTTGGGGCCATTATTAAATTAAATAAGGGTGACTTGAACACAAGCACAGCTATACAATGATGGTAGATCTGAAAACTGATACAGCCACTAAGTGACTCCTGGGCAGGCAGCATATACATTGTGGATATGCTGGACAAAGAGATGATTCATGTCATGGGTCGGATGGAGAGGGATGGTGAGAGATTTCATCATACTACTTAGAATGGTGAGCAATTTAAAACTTAGAAATTGTTTATTTCTGGAATTTTTTATTTAATATTTTTGGACTGTGGTTGACCACAGGTAGTTGAAACCTTGGAAAGCAGAACTACAAATAATGGGGACAGTAAAAAACCTTCCTCCCATATCTGCCTCCATACATCAGAATTCTCCTTTACAGGGAGGTAGCCATTAGTTTCCTGTACATGCTAGAGATAATGCATTAAAAATACATTATAAACAAATATGATTATATATTCTTTCCTCCTCTTTTCTAACATTCTGTTCAGTGTTCTGTACATTGCTTTTCCTGATAATATGTATTGGAGAGTTTGCTACATCAGTACATGTTTTCTTATTCTTCTTATACATGGCATTTCATTATAGGGATGTAATATTAGTTATTTAAATCTCCTATTGATGGACATTTACATTGTTTTTGGTCTTTTCCTATTACAATTAATGTTGTACTGAATAATCTTGAACATTTTTCATGTCATGTGTCTGATATATCCTTTGGATACTTTCTAGAAATAACTAGATCAAAAAGTTTTGCATTTAAAATTTTATAGATCATGCCAAATTATCCTCCACAAGAGTTTAACAACTTTTCATTTCAACAACAATTTATGGAAATCCTGGTCTGCCCACGACTGAGGATGATTTTTAAAGATTCAGCCTTGAGGTTTATGAATAGGAAAAGAGGCTGAGGAGGAATTATTTTTAAATTTTATTTCCACTCTAAGTTTCTGAAGGAGTCATAAGCGGTAAGGAGAGAGGAACCATTGACTAGTGAACTTGAGAAGTTGGTAACACTTAGAGAAGTACCTTTCATTGGAGTTGCAGAGACTTTCCCTCCCAAATCTTAAGTGCCAAACCCGTGGGCAATGTGTCTTCAGGCTACTTTTTCCCATTCTTCTAAACTCTTTGCAATTTAAAAGTTTCATTTATGAAAAGTTTAACATTAATTTAATATGCACAGTTTCTCTGTTTCATTGACATCCTTGCAACTCTTTCCAATGAGGATTTCAAGAAAATACTATTGCATTATACCATTTTTCTCGCCTGGAAATCAGCAATTGACTGATTCCCGACAGGTGGAAAATAAAATGATTTCCAGCTTTCAGACCCATTTTAGTTTGGGGTTCATTTTAGGTTGTAAGTCTTGGCAAAATTAAAATTCAATGAAGGGTTAAGTTTTAATCCCCAAAAGTTCCTTCTTTAAAAGGTATTTTAAGCAGTAATACCATTCACACCCTGTCTTTAGTTCCACGCCTCCATTTTGTCCTTCAGTTATAATTCCTTTGGTTTCAAAGGGAACATTTCCCCTAGTCATCCATGAACTTCTAGGACTCCAGTGTTTGAGTTTCTCTTGAACCCCTTTCCTGACTGTGTCTTTCTTGAATTTACCCTTCTCTTGGTTGATGACCAGACACACCCTGTTTAAGGCTTTTCCCCCTCATGTGTAGTTAGATAATATAGTTTGTCTAATAGCGAAAAATTTACATAGTAAAATGTGCCCTTTTTAGATGTGTAGATCTGAGTTTTGTCAAACCTATACAGTCATGTAACTATCACCACAACCAAAACAAAATATTTACATCGCCTCTAAAAGTCCCATTAAGCTCCTTCCCCTACTCTCAATCTCTGATTTGTTTATTGTCCTTATAGGATTTGCCTTTTCCAGAATACCAAATAAATGGAGTCATGAAGTCTGTAGCCTTTGCATTTGGCTTCTTTCACTTTCATAAGGTTTTGAGATTCACCCATATAGTAGCATGTATCACTATTTTTTTGCTAGGTAGTATTTCATTGTATGGATGTACCAAGGGTCCTTATTTTTAGTATGTTATTCTAAAGAGTGATTTGAGCAGATTGGTAAGGGTTGACTGCATAGACCAGTGATTTCAGTTCATCCAGGGGCAAGCCCAGGTTACCTATGAAAGTTCAGTAGTGCATTCTGGCATAGGAATTTAAATTTTCTTTAGGATGAGGCTGTGTAGGAGACATCACTTGAGTTACACCCAGAGGCGTGTGGAAGAAGAACACCACAAGAGAATCCACAAAAGAATGTTGTAGAGCAATAAGGGAGCATGACCATTAGACTCCAAGTTCCTTGAAGAACTTGTCTTGCTCTTTTCTGTATGACCTTTCCCCCTCCAGTGCCATTGCAAACCTTCACAGTTATTTGTGGAGTCAGATTGTGATTTAACGTACTTTACCCCTGAAGCATAGTGCCCTTAAAACCACCACACACTTTATTGGACTGTGCCTTCTCCATATCCCCCCCCACACCCCTCCAATGGCTATAAAGAAAGGGAGCCAGGCCCTTTACATTAGTGTTTTCTGTTTTTTTTTTCATCACTGAGTGCCAAAAGTCCTTTTCTTTCTCCTTCACCATGGGACCCTGTGTTTTAGAAGATTTTATCTATCATATAGCGTTTATTAAAAAATAATTTTCTCATGTGGAAAATCTGTCAAGGACCTCTATCTAGCTATCTAGTTATGTATCTGACAGTAAAAGAGCTTCTAATTAGCAAGAGATAACCACTATTAACTGCATAGAGTAAATATAATTTCTGCCAAGAGCAAATAAATTTATATTTTAGTTAACCTCATGAAGGGAATATATGTAACTCGTTTTAGTCTTTTTAGAAATATTAGTAATAGCTTGAGGTCGCTCACTGCTGTATTTACCTATCTCTAAAGGTCTAGAGATCCAGGTTCGGAATTTCCGTGTGTGTGTGTGTGTGTGTGTGTGTGTGTGTGTGTGTGTGTGTGTGTTTTCAGGACTGTTTTATCTAAATATTAACCAAGTACTTTGAGAACCTGGACTTGTGGCTTACTTAAGACCATAAGTATTCCAGAGACATAAGGACAGACTTTAGCATTATGCTTCAGCCCTCATCAGCAACATTAACATAGAACCATAATTGTCTGCGCATATCTAGGTTGGGCCTTCTGGGATAGAAAAAAAATACATTAGATTGGACTTTTCCTATTGTAAATGTCAGGAAACTCAACCCAAACTAACTTAGGAAAAAAGGTTATTTATTGACTCGCAAAATTTTGAGGGTCAGGTCGGGTCCAGGCATTACTCAATTGGAGCTCAAGCCTTGTTTGCCAAACCTAGTTCTTCCTTCTGTATGTCTCATCTCTGCCACTGCTTTTGGGGTGATGTTCTCAGGCGGCTTCTTCCTTACCATTCTAGGTTGGCTGTAGCAGCTCCTGTCTGCGTCTTTCCAGGTTCAAGTCTAGTGGAAAACCGACTCTTCCCAGGTTTCTGAGCAAGAGTTTGAGTTCCATCGGCTTTGACTAAAATATGTGGTCATCTTGTACAAGCAACTGTGCTCGGATAAATGATGCACTGATTGTTTAGGCTCAGGCCAATAAGTGTAGGCCTGAAGCTCCATCCAAACCTAAGGACTGAGAACTGGGCAGGGTATTCTGCAGAGGTAACTTGGGATATAGTTATCAAAGGAAGGAGTAGACGTAGCCCAATATCAAATGTTTATACACTAACATTTAACATGTCCTTGCCATTTCCTATTTGTCAGACTCTGAGCTAGATACTTTTGCAAAAGTGGTTTCATTTAATTCCATTTTCACAATGTCTCTGTGAGACAGTTACTTCTCTCTGTTTTACAACTAGGGAGATAACCTCAGAGCGGTTAAGTTTAAGTCGTTGCCCAGTTTCATATCAGTGATAATTGTTGGAACCAGGATTCTAGCCAAAATCTTTCTGAATCTAACTGCAGTGCATTTCCCACCATTTCCTTTCTGGTGTTTAGAGAACACCCTGAGCAATAGCTGCAGCATCTCTGAAAAATGACTGTCGTCGCTCTAAGTAATTATTTTGAAGATTTAATCACTCATCTGCATGTGTTTCTGAAAGTGAAGATTATATTATTTTTTGCTTATTTCTTATGTAGGCTCATATGGGCTGCATTCATTCATCTAATATTTGTTGAATACTGTTGTGAGCCTGGTTCTGTTCTAGAAACTGAGGATAAAGCAGTGTACAAAATAAGTACCCCATCTCAAGGAGCTTGCATTCTGGTGTAGACAAAACACATAAAGAAGTATATAAGGTCAGGTGATCACGAAGCTTCCCCTTTAATTTAGATTGTTGAAGAGGATTCAGCTCTCACAGGCATTTGCTGGGGTACACAGAGCCATGAAATTTCATTCATAGTTGGCCTAGACTTGACTCTGATAAAACTACTAATTGAGTCCAAACTCAGACCAGGGCCAGAAGCAAGGTAGAAATAAATGAGGTAACGATCTAAAATCCGTCAAGCTGTAAGGAAAGCAAAATGAATTAAACATTGATTTATATTCAAAATGCCTTTTCCTCAGTTTTCTGGGATTTTAGAAAGAGTTTGTCCCTCTCTCCCCCATCACTGACTTCTCTCCATACAAACAGAATTGTAGTCTTCGTGAGTAGTAATTCTCAAAAGGTAGTCTACAGATATCTGGGGCTCTCTTTTAAGAGGTCTGGAAAGTTGAAACCATTTTCATCATGAGACAAAGATGTGACTTACCTTTTTCACTGTTGACATTTGGTCTGATGGTGTAAACACAATGGTGGAGAAAACCTCACGTTTCAGAGTGAAGCAATGCATGACACCAACTGTACGAGCCGTCGTCGTGTTCCTAACAGTACAGAAAAAAAGTTTCACGGCAGAACCTTTTGATGAACACTTAAGAACATTTCTATTACTAAAAAATTAATTTTATTAAATCTTAGCTCTGGAGTAAATGTCTTTTTTAATATTCTCAGTGATGAAACAGGAATCATGCATAAAGCACTTTTGCCTGCCTGTCAAATTTACAGTGGGTTTTGAGGAAAAGCCTTGTGTGATTGAGTTGTGAGCTGTCCGAGCTGCTTTTTTCGTTGGAAGACTATTTTCACTGAGAGAACAGTTGAGAAACTATGGCTGTTCAGAGTTGGGTATGTATCTGGCAGACATTTTTCTCAGAAGTGAACAAAGTGATCTTTCAAGGAAAGTTCAAAGGAAACTGATAGTATTTGTTGCCAATGATAAAAATTCGACCTCTCAAGTGAAAACTAGAAATTTAGAAAACTTGTATTAGCTACTGTGAACTCAGCAATTGCCCAATAATTAAAAACTTTTCCAGTGAGATTGGTGAATTGATGAACGTGATTTTAAAATATTATATAATGAAATGTGTCAACATTTGAAAAAGCTATATAAGTCAGTGGACTAATATTTTCCAAATGACTAATACATGATGGTACAAAATCATGTGAGTTAGAAGATCCATCAATATAAACCAATATATTTTTAATGTAAGAAGGTATGAAATAAAAAAGTGGATGGAAATATATAGCATATTCCTAGAGGCCTCCCTCCCCATCCTAACACCAGAGGAGAGAAGGGACAGGGATAGGGTTGTAGGAAAGCATGTGAAGGCAGATGATGAGTCAGTAAAGATCTTGTATATCTGAGAGTTAGTGATTGATTTTAAATGAAAGGAACATAATGGAATCTATAATTTAGAAATAAAACAGTAATAAAATCCTATACTCCAAATGAAAAATATGAAAATTTCATTGATATGGTTTTAGATCTCATATTGCAACTAACTTTTAAGAAACTTATCTGACACCTTTTTTTAAATCAAAGCAGAATATTTACAATCATCCAAAATGACTATTAACCTCTTTTCTCTATCTATGTATTTTGTGGGACTGGGTTTTCTTTGTATACGTCAGTCAAAATAACATGACAAATTGAAGGCAGGCTCATTTATAAAAATTCAGCTGTCTTCTATTAAGACAGTCTTCTCACTAAGTTTTTCTTTGAGGGAAATACAGTTTAGTTTTAATGAACAATGTTATTTATGTTAACAGATTTATTTTGTTTTAAAATGAATTGATATTTAAATTTTTTTTTCAGTTTTCTAATAGCACAACTATTGATATAATCTATAAACAAAAGCTCTTTGAGTCTTAATAATTAAGGGACCAAGAAAGTCTGAGAACTCAAACATTGAGAACTGCTGTCTTAAAGGGCTGTTTTTCCTTTGCAAGGATTCAAAGATGTGTCTCAGTTCTCTACTTTTTCTGCATAGTGAACCAAAGTAAAAATTACCAGAGAACTCTTCAGGTAGGTAGTAGAATTTACAGATCCCTCTCTGATTGTCAGTCTAATTTCCAATCATTGAAACTTTGGAATAAAAATCACTGGAGCTTTTTGTTAGAGGCATTGGTTTCAGAATTAGGCTGAGGTCTGTATGGATAAGGAGCAGGTGTGGGGCCAAAAAATATCCCTAGTGTGTACTCCAACAAATCACTCCTGCCCCTAGAACTTCTCACCTCTTTTCCATGTGAAATTGCTTTTTTATCTCAAGCTTACCGCTTTAGGCCCCTTCCTGAAGCTGTTGGTGCTAGAGTCCCTACCTTAAAATAAGAGACTCTCGAGTCCTGGCAGGTGGCAGGAGAGTGGAAACAATAGCTGAAAGACACATTCTCTTGGTTTAAGCTGTGCATGCTCTTTCCCATGGAAATAGGGTACCAGCTGTGGCTAGCTTCTATGACAGAGTTACATGTGAGTGCAATAGGCTTCTGTGGGCTTTCCTGGGAGACTTGGGTGCCCTCAGTGACAAGTAAAATGTTAGGATTTCATTTTTTTCCTAAGTTGGGAACTGCTTTTGCTTTTAAAAAAAGTTCTACATTTTGAATCAGGATAAATATTATTATAAGGATGGATAAAATTAAGAATGGCCTTAACAGTGGTAAAATGGGTCATTTTGCTTTTTATGAGTCTGAATGATGGAATTTGATCCATATGCTCTGAAATTAGGCCCACAGGCAGTACTTAAAAACACAACAGAGGTAATGATCAAGAAGGGCTTGGATTCCAAAATTTTATAAAATAGAATTACATTTCTCAGGGCCACTGACATTTAAAGAAAAAATAAGCATTCCACAAAATTGTCTATTTTCTAGTTAAACTGATGTCCTATAACTGTATCTGAAAAGCTAAGTTGTAATTTTGAGGACACCATGGATGAAAGAGAAAAAAATTACTATCCCTAGTAACAGATGTGAAATTACATTAGATAAATATAATCATTAGTTTCAGTCTCACCCTGGTTAATTTGTTTGTGGAAATGTGCAACCTATTATTCATTAGATAATTTTTCACACATTGATTAGAAAGCCATGTCGAATTGTGACCCTGCACATTTGGGTTTACCTATCTTGCAATGAAGTATACCACTTACAATAGTGGAAATGGGGGACAAAATGTTTATCTCAAGCTGATTTTGTGCCAATAAATAAAGTAAATCAATAGGCAGTGAAGTGTGAACAACATTTCTCTGCTGTATAATATGGTTTTGGGGGCAATTTGACATGCTACAAGGGGAACAAGGGTCTTGAACAGAAAGGTAATAAAAGCAAATCATGCTGGTAACTTATTGAAGTCTTGTATTTTTCTATACTTGGGCAGCTTTAAGATGTGAAAAATAATGCACATAAAATTATAAAAATATTGAGGTAACTTCCCCCATGTTTATAAACATTTTTTCTTATAGATTTTATTGGTCATGCACTCTCTATCTGTGACAGATCCATTCTCTATTTGATCTAATAGAGTATACAAATTCATATAACTTTAATGTATTTATAGCAAATACAACACAAAGACTTTAAATTTCAAAAATTATTAGCATTCAGTAAGACCTCATCTGGATGTTTTAATAGTCAGGTAACTACTTGCAATAACCCAAAATCTCTAAATTACAAAAAAAAATTTTCTACTCTGCAGAAAAGCTTCCAGCAGAAACCTCCACTTCGCCGTTTTGCACCTTTCTTTCATCCCAAGCCCTGCAGAACCACAGGAAAATGAGTCTCTTTTCTAATTCTTTGAAGGAGAATAATGATATAAATGCATTTATAAAGTGTATCTTCTTGCCAGTTTGGACCTCAGATGTTGTCTTTTAAATTAAGATGAAAGTAATACATTTTTTCCACATAATGCAGACTGTATTCAAGTAATTAATGGTTAATTAAAAGCAGGTTTTTTTCCCTATAGGTCAGACAGTGAAAGGCTATGCTATGTTACCATAGAAAAGAGGAGGTTAGGCTGTTTGGTTTCTAGAAGAAGCCTTCTGGCTGTCTTGGTCTAAAATAAAATCATAGCCAGGGAAACCTGCAGATTCGGGGAGAAATGGTTGCTGGTGCCACAGAAACAGTGGTTTGCTGCTCAAGAATGTTATTTCCTTGACCAATTCTGTATACAATTGTTAGAATTTCAAAAAATCAGTGACAGGTATTTTAATAATGTGTGCTGACAGTAGTGTATTTATTTGTAGTCAGTGACTTGATTCATGTGAGGAGTCCTAAAAAAAGTATATATATCTCAATTTTATTTTGAGATTACCTTCCCACCTGCCTTTTTTATTTGGACAGGGCTTCAGTCTACTGTAGATTAATTTAAAAAATCTAGCTTTAAGCAGAATTATAATGTGTTACGAAGAAAAGATCCTGTTCTAATTTCCCATTTGAATGTCCAACTATCAGGACTGTAAGTACTTGTGAGAGCCAAGATAATAACAGAGAGACCATGGGTGGAATAGAATGAGCATTAGGTTGAGAATTAGATCTGTGTTCTAGTCCTTGTTGTAACTTTTCTGGTTTTGGTAGACTAGGTGAGCTCCAAGTCTTTTCAGCTTTAATATTCCATGCATATGATATTTTTATAAAATAGCATCACACTATACATGGATGAATAAATATCCTTTATGACTCAGATAATAGTCTATGTTTATAACCTTTGTTTACATTTAATATAAATACTTTTATATGTCCTTATGTATTCCTTTACATCATTTATAATGGACAGCAGTTATGGTGGCTGTATCATATTTCATCATATGGTCCTACCGTATGTAATTCATTTAACCATCTCCCTATTATAGGACACGATCAAAGCTATCATATTTTTTTTATAATGTTGCCATAGTTTATTTATTTGTCTCATTTTTTTTGCTCTTGCCTCTTATAGTCTCCAGTCTCTAAGCAGATATGTATTAATGGCAATCAGATAAAACAACTCCCTGCTCAAAACCCTCCAACTATTTTTAGAATAAAATGTAAAATTATTACGTGGTCTATAGGGAACCGTGTAATTTGGCACCTGCCTAACTCTGGAACTTTATTTCTACACTCTACCTTACTCTTGCACTTCACCCACTGTTCTCTGGGCTGTTCTCCAATCCTCTAAGCACCTACCAAGCTTAGGGCCTTTGTTTCTGATGTTTCCTTTACCTGGTACACCCTTGTTTCTGATACTTGCATGATTAGTTTTTTCTTTTTTTCTTTTTTCACTTCCTTCAGATCTCTGCTTAGATGACTCTTTTTCTGATAATCCTGTCTAAAATAGCATTCCTCCACCATTATCTATCCTTTTACTGTTTTTTTTCTTCATAGCACTTATTACTACCTGACATTGTTATGTATTTCTTCTTTTTAAATTATGTCAATCAGTGTGTAAACTCCTCGAGGGTAGGACTGAACCTGTTTTGTTCATCGTTAAATCCCCGGCACCAAAACTATGCTTAGCTTATAGAGAGCACTTGAAAAATATCTGTTGAATGACTTGAGGTTTGGTTCAGTATTTTTCTGTTATAAATGTAGTAGGATGAAAAAAGTTATTGTTTTGTCAATTGTTTTGTTCAGAAAAACATCTTGATTAACCTCTTCAGATGGAATGTGTGGCCCTGAGGAAATGGGTTGAAAGAAAATAACCAAGACATATCTAAAGTGAAAAAGGTGAAGAGTAACCTAGAGGTAGAAGAGAGGAGAATGAAGAAGCTCGGGGGATGAGTGTGGAGAGAGGGGGCCAAACGACAGGCAGAAGGTTAAAGTATGAATAAGAAGAAACGACTTAGGGCATTTTTAAAAGAACCGGGGTATTTCACATTAGCGTTTAAGTTTTGCAGCTGTGTAAGCTTTTTCCCATTGATCCCTGAATCTCCCCATCACATACCTGCCTCATAGCAGTGGCAATGTTTTTTGGGGGTGGGGGGGCGGGTATTATGTTTGAGTCATAACTGAGGTGGCAATAAAGGAGCAATTTGTATGGGGAGAATGAGAGTTCAACAGAAATTAGAAATAAAGCCAGAAGTTACAAGGAAACTACTTGATTGCTCGCTGGAAGTAGGAAGAGGAATTAAGTAGAATTTATCTAGCTTTCAAGCCTAAATTACAGAAATAGCACAGTGGTAAATATCTTTGTAGCTCATTCTTTTATCATATCCATGATTTACTTAGGGAGAATTTCTAAAACTGGAATTGCTGGATCAAAGTGTTTTGACATTTTTAAGGCCTTTGATATGTGATCATATTGCCTTCCAGAAAAATGGTACCAACTTAAAATCTGAAACATTTTATAAAAGCAAGAGTTATTTTAAAAACACCATTATATGACTACTAGACGGGCTATAATAAGATGGAAAATAAGTGTTGGCGAGGATGTGGAGTAATTGGAACCCTCATATATTCTGGGTGAGCCTGTGAAGTGGTTTGGCAGTTCCTCAAAAAGCTAAATTTATAGTCTGACCTTAGCAATCCCACTCTGAAGTATATACCTAAGATAAATAAAAACATAAATCCACATAAAACTTGTATACAAAAGTTCATAGCAATGTTATTTATAATATCCCGAAAGTGGAAATAACCCAAATATATCCAATGACTGATGAATGGATAAATAAAAATATGGTATACTATACAATGGAATATTATTTGACAATGAAAAATAAATGAAATACCAATACACGTTAAAATATGGATGAACTTTGAAAACATTACCCAAGTGAAAAAAGCCAGACACAAAAACCTACTATGTCTGGAATGGGCATAACTATAAGGACAGATTAGGGCTGTGGATGGGGAGGGTGAAGAGTGACAGTTAATAGTTTGGAGTTTCTTTAGCGGGAGGAAAGTGTTCGAAAATTTGTGGTGATGGTTGTACAACTTTGAATATATGAAAAAACATTGACATACACTTTAAATCAGTGAACTGTATAGTCTGTGAATTATATCTCAAAGGTAAAATGGAGCACTAAGACATAATTACTAGAACACTATTTGAGAACGCTAAACTATTTGCTTTATTACATGATGCTTTGATTCTAAAAAGTATAATGTAGAGGCTGCTCACTATAGATGGTATCAATTCTGAGTCATGAAGCTAGATGATGGAAGTTTCAGTACTTTAAAGTACTGAAAGAAAATAACTAGCAACCTAAGGTTCTATATACAAGGAAGTAAAGATGAAATAGAGTATTTTTGTGACAAAAAAAAATCACATTATCAGCAGACATGTACTAAATGAGAGTTCTTTAGGTAGATGATCACTAGATGAAAGCACAGTATTCCAGAAAGAAATGAAGAGCCCTGGAAAGGGTAAATATGTGAGTAAAATGAAGTGGCTGTGGATTACTCAAAATAATAATATAGAGTTTTAAATGTGTGTAGAATTAAAATACATTTTTGAAATAGCACAAAATGTGGGACAGGGTACATAGCACTGAAGTACTGTAAAGTTCTCGTATGGTCTGGGAAATGGTAAAAGTTTAATTTGTGGTAGATTATTGAGGATGTTTATTGTAACCTGTAGAGAAACTGATAAAAGAATAATAGATGAATGTGTGACTGATGTGCCATAAAAGGTTTACTCATCAAGCCTAGGTTCATCAAACCCTGAACATTCCAGAATCTTTGGGAATGGCCCTTGACCAGCTCCTAGGAAATAATCTCTAAGCCCTTGGTTATCTGCCGTGAAGAGTATCTTTGTGTACTTGGAGCCATGGGCCATGCCAGCTAGTTTATTATGGTAAACGCCCGTTTTTGTTTATTTGTGGTCCTGGGCCATGCTGTATCTGATAGACCTGGAGGTGGGAAGTAGAGGGGCTGCACTGGAGATTGATTAGCTAAGGTCCATCATACAGGCATGTGCTCAATGCCTATGTGTGATGACTGACCCCCACATCCTATAAAAACTCCATATATGTCAACATCTCAGTAGAGCTGGGAGAGGGAAAATCCCAGGAAACTAAGGCTTGGGTGAGTTTCCTGGTCTTTCCCCTGTTGGCAATACTTTACGTATGTTGTTACATATCATTGCTGAGAGAATTAAGTGCTATTATTGCAACTCCAGTGGGAGAGGTCAGCTGGAAGGTTAGCCTGGTTTCTCCTGGACTCCTCTATGCACCTTTTTCCTTTGGTGATTTTAAATGACATATTTTCATTGTATTAAACCATATGGTGAGGATAGAGCTTTTCTGAGTTCCAAGTTCTTATAGGGAATTTGAACCTGAGTGTGGGCTTGGGGTTTGCCACACAACTAATCAGCCAATAAGAGGGGGAAAATGGAATAATAAATTCTTCCTTAATCCAAAATGAGGCAAGAAAGAAAAGTAAGGAGCAAATAACAGATGAGACAAGTCGAAAATATAAATTAAGCTGGGAGATTTAGACACAGGTATTCTCAAAATTACACTAAATTCAAAAAGGCTAAATAAGAGACAGACTGTCGGACTTCATTTTAAACCCCACTGCAGTTCACCATTAATACAAGTTTGAACTACATGGCTTTACTTACATGTGGATTTTTTTTTCCCAATAAATATTTGTACTTTTATTTTTTTAAAATTAAAAAGTTTGTTTTAAAATTACAGTTGACATACAATATTAGTTATAGGTGTGCAACACGGTGATTAGACATTTGTATAACTTATATTGATCACCTCAATAAGTCTAGTACCCATCTGACACTATATATTATAATATTATTAACTATAGCTCCCATGTTGTACTTTACATCCCCATGGCTTTTTATAACTGGAAATAACTTCTCATTCTCTTCACCTCTTCCACCCATCCCTCCAGTCCTCTCCCAACTGGCAACCATCAATTTGTTCTCTGTGTTTATAAGTTTGTTTCTGTTTTTTTTTTTGTTTGGTTATTTTGTTTTTCAGATTCCACATATATCTGAAATTATATGGTATTTGTCTTTCTTTGACTTATTTCACTTACTATAATACCCTCTAATTCCATTCATGTTGTCACAAAAGACAAGCTTTCATTTTTTATGGCCGAGTAACATTCCACTGCATATATGTACCACTTTATTAATCTGTCGATGGACACTTAGATCGCTTCCATATCTTGGTTATTGTAAATAATATGCAGTGAACATAGGTGTGCATACATCTTTTCTAACTAGTGTTTTGGATTTCTTTACATAAATATCCAGAAGTGGAATTGCTGAGTCATGTGGTAGTTCTATTTTTAATTTTTTGAGGAACCTCCATACTGTTTTCCATAGTGACTCACCAATTTCAATCCACCAACAGTGCACAAGGGTTCCCTTTTTTCCACATTCTCACCAACACTTGTTGTTTGTTGATTTATTGATGAAAGGCAGTCTGATGAGTGTGAGGTGATATCTCGTTGTGGTTTTAATTTGTATTTCCTTGGTGATTAGTGACATTGAGCATCTTATGTCTGTATGACCTCTCTGGAGAAATGTCTCTTCAGGTCTTTTGCCCAATTTTAAATCAGATCAGTTTGTTGTTGTTGTTGTTTTTCTTTTTGGTGTTAAGTTGTATGAGTTCTTTATATATTTTGGATATTAACTCTTTATTGGATGAGTTGTGGTGAATACCTTCTCCCATTCAGTAGATTGTCCTTTCATTTTGTTGATGGTTTCCTTCACTGTGCAAAAACTTTTTAGTTTGATATAGTCACATTTGTTTATTTTTTTGTTTCCCTTGCCCAAGAAGACATACCAAAAAAATATATATGACTAAGATGTCAAAGAGTTATTGCCTAAGTTTTCTTCAATGAATCTTATAGTTAGGGTCTTACATTTAAGTCTTAATCCATTTTAAATTAATTCTTGTGTATGGTGAAAGAAAGTGATTCAGTTTCATTCTTTTACATGTATTTGACCATTTTCCCCAACATCATTTATTGAAGAGACCGTTTTACCCCATTGTGTATACTTGCCTCCTTTGTCATAGATTAATTGACCATGTAGGTATGGGTTTATCTATTCTCCCTCTAATTTCATTGAGCATTCTTAAAATTAGTGTTTTGAACTCTGTATCTGGTAGATGGGTTATTTCCATTTTGTTTAGTACTTTTTCTGGAGTTTTCCTGAAAAACTCCAGAAAAAGTACTAAACATAGTGCACTCTATTTCATTTGCGCCATGTTCCTTTGTCTACTCATGTTGACTGACTCCCTGTGTTTGTTTCTATGTATTGAGTTGGTCTGTTATGTCTCCCGTCTTGGCAGAGTGGCCTTATGTAGTAGGTGTCCTATGGGGCCCAGTGGTACTATCTCTCCGTCACCTGAACTAGGTGCTTCAGGGGTGTTCTTTGTGTGAGTTGTGTGTGTTCTCCTGTTGTCGTTGTTGAGCCTTGATTGCTGGTGACACATCAGTGTGTGGGGTTGACCCTCAGGCTGACTGCCTATGATCTGACTGTCAGGCTGACTGTTATGACTAAGCAGGCAAGCTCTTGTGCAGGGCCTGACCCCATAGAGCAGGGGTTGCTTTAGTGGGGCTCTGGTGCTTGCTGAGTCTGCTCTTCAGCTGTATCATTTGTTGAGCAGTTTGGGTGGTGCTCTGTTGTGGTCTGAAGCCAACCATTGTGTTGATTCTGGAGCCACTCAGGAGGGCCTCTAGTGTAGGCTAAGATCAGCAGCTGCTTGTGCCAGACTTGGGGCAACCTGTTAGGAGCTAAAAAGTGATCTGTGGTTGGTCGCAGCTTATGTTGGGCTTGGAGGCACTTGGAGAGTATGCTGTGAAGTACCCTTCCCAATTCTTAATTGCCACACCATGAGTGTGGGACCTACCTATTTTGCATCTCTGCCCTTTCTACCAGTCTCAGCATGGCTTTTCCTTTGTATACTTAGTTACAGGACTGCTGTTAAGCTAGTCTTCAGGTGTTTTTAATAATAGTTGTTCTGTGAATTAGTTGTAACTTTGATGTGGGCATGGGAGGAGGGGAGTACATTTACCTACTCCACTTTCATAACCCTCAGTCACTTTACCCCTGTTTTCGTGGTAGTATTTTTACCATCTGTAGTAATTTCCTTGCCCAATACAGCTTTGCTCCCACTTACCTTGTTTTGGCTCTTATTGGCAAATATATTACATACACATTACATTTCTACATGTTATAGGCCCAATAATACATTATATGTATATTTTTTTACACAATTGATCTTTAAATCAATTAAGAAAGGAGAAAAATGCATTTATATATATTTTTTATAATTACATAATTATCTTTACTGTGTGTGTGTATTTGAATTAACATTCAGGGTCACTAATTTTCAAGAACTTTCTTTAGTATTTCTTATAAGGTGGATCTGTTGGCAACAAATTCTGTCAGTTTTTTTTTTCTTGCAAATCTGGAAAAGTATTATATCTTCATTTTTGAAAGATAGCTTTGCTGTGTATAGGATTCTTGTTTGACAGGTTTTTGGGGAGCACTTGAATGTGTTATTTCACTGCCTTATGGCCTCCATTGTTTATGCTGTGTAGTTGGCTGTTAATCTTATTGGAGTTCTCTTGCAAGGGATTAGCTTTCTCTCCTCTCCTTTTGCTATTCCCATTGTGTACATGTTGGTGAGCTTAATCATGTCCACCTTTCTCTGAGGCTCTGTTTATTTTCTTCATTCTTTTTTTTTTATCTGTTATCTTGTCTACATGATCTCTATTGACTTATTTTGAAGTTCACTAATTTTTTTTCCTGCCAGTTAAAATCTAGTGTTGAGCCCCTGTAGTAAATTTAAAATTTTTCAGATATTGTACTTTCCAACTTCAGAATTTTCATTTGACTCTTATTTTATAGTTTCTCTTTCTTGATATTCTCTATTTGCTGAGACTCTATTCCATGAATGGGGGCTGATAGAAGAAAGGAACCCCCATCTCTTGACCATACTCCCCCAGTACTTAACCTCAGCAATAGGTTTCTATGGGCAGCATGATAAATGTCAAAGTTATTCTACTCTAGGGAAGCAAGCCTTCCAACTGGGAGTTGGGGCTGAGGGAGCCTTGTGTTCTTAGTTGCAACAGTCAAGGGGAATCTCTGCATCTTTGAGCTGGGAGTGGGAGGAAGGGAGCAATCTTAGTTCAAATACCATAGACACTGATCTTTCTTAATGAATTTTCTTAGATTTTCTTGAATATCTAGATTTTCTTGAACATTCAAGCTTTTTTCATTTGCTTTCCCTTAAAACATTTCTAGAGGCCCTACATGTTTGCTTTTTAATAATTTTCTGTTTCACTGGGGAGTTGGTCCATAGAGCTTCTCATGCCAGAAGCTGGTGTTTTCAGGAGTCTTTTTTCTCTCAACATTATTTTTTACAGATTTATCCTTATATAATACATAAGTTCTAGTTAATTCATTTTTACTATTGTATACCATTCTACCACTACTGTATACAACTTTGTTTCATGAATAAAATACAGCTATTTCCCTATTGAGAGATAATTAGGTTGCTTTCACTCTTTCATTAGAAACAGCGCTGCAATATGCATTCTTGTATACATCTTATTGTGCACAGGTGCAAAATTTTGTAAGGTAAACAGATAGAAAAAAATTTCTAGGTTATCGAGTACTGTTATGACTAACTTTACTTAATATTGCCAAAGTACCCTCTAAAACAGCAGTCCCCAACCTTTTTGGCACTAGGACCAGTTTCGTGGAAGACAGTTTTTCCATAGACTGGGGTGGGGGAGGGAAGGTTTTGGGATGATTCAAGTGCATTACATTTATAGTGCACTCTATTTCTATTATTATTACATTGTAATATATAAGGAAATAATTATACAACTCAGCGTAAGGCAGAATCAGTGGGAGCCTTGAGCTTGTTTTCCTACAACTAGACAGTCACATCTGGGGTGATGGGAGTCAGTGACCCCTGAAATATATGCTATATGTCCTGTCTACTTTTTTTTTTTTTTTGGTTGCTGTCACTGTAGGAAGCCCTGCTTCACAAAGATAGGATGTTGGAAATAAAGCAGACTTTTCAGTGCTTTTGTAGCAATCTCAGGATATTCTGCCTTGACTTTAATCTAGAACATATGGAGATTTGAAGATGTCTCAAACCTACTTATAAGGTCACCATCATTTGTGATCTCAAGCAGTCGATTCTTTCTAGCATGGACAGAGTCGATTTGCCTGACTTATTCACAAATGGGTTGTGGGTCCATTCCTTCCCAGTCTGAGGGTCTTTTGTGGTTGGGAAGACATGTGTGCTCTGCGTCCATCTCCTTTCAGAGCTGCGCGAACAAATGTGAGTTGACGGCATGTACTTTAATGTGGTTGATCATTTTAATCACATCCTGGAAAATGTTGTTAAGTTCAGAAGACATTTTTCAGCTAGCCAGCATTTCCCTATGGGTGACACAGTGCGTAGACTCGCATTCGGAAGCGACCTCTTTGAACCAAGTAGTGAAACCAGAAAGCTGTCCAGTCACGGCAGCCACTCCGTCCGTGCATGTATCGACACAAAATGACCAGTTCAGTTTTCCAGATATGTAATCAGTCAAGACATGAATAGTTCTGCAGCTGTAGTGTTGGTTGGCAACAAAAGTACACATAACATTATCCTCATGCACATCCTCCTGAAAATTATGTCGCACAAAAATAAGCATTGTTGTCTTGTTGTCAACATCAGTAGACTCAGCAACCTGGATTGCATACCATGGTGACTCATTAATCCTCTCTAACAATTATGCCTCAATATCCTCTGCTATTTCATCAGTTCATCTAGTTATAGTGCTAGCTGAAAGAGGAACATGTCACCTTTTGAACTACAGCCTCTCCTAAAAGTTTACAACAAATATCCTTAGCAGCAGGCAGGATCAACTCTTCACCAATCGTAAAGGGCTTCTTAGCTTTAGCAATGTGGTTAGCTACTAAGAAGGATGCTCAGTGCAGACATGTTTGATGAAGTGGTGGCCTTCAATAATTACTTCTGTTCTCTGTGTTCATGCTTTTTTTCTTTTGAAAAACTCCAAAAGGCTTGTTTTTAAAGCAGGGTGTTGGTCTCAGTGTGGCAAAGCTGTTCTGAAGGTTTCATGGCTTCATTGGATAGGTAGTTGGCCCCATATTATACAAAGTGGGCTTAGAGAATGTGACTCACTTATTGTAATGAACCCATAATTTAAGTAGGACTCAGTATTTTCTTTTAAAATATGCTTTCTTTTTGTTGGCAGTCTTAAAGTCTTCTGCTGTCTCATCGTTCAGTTTTTCTCCCTTTTCAAAAAGCTCTCTAGTGATGTTTGGTTTTTTACTCACTTTGGCTAGGGTAAGCTCGTGGACTTACCCAAAACTGACTGAGACAAATGTGCATTGTAGGAGATAGGCACAGACAGATGTAGTAAATAAAATAATGGGCAGACCATACGAGGACTAAAATAAGTGTCAGATTCTGACTTAAAGCCTGCCACCAGATGCGCTGTACATTGAAGTACATCAACTCACTTGCCACTGCAGAGTCTGACACCAGATGCAGCTTAATTGTCACTTGGCACTCACTGATAGGGTTTCTATATGAATCTGCAATCAGTTGATTTATTATGGTCTCTGTGTAGTCAAACCTCTCTGCTAATGTTTATATGTATTGCAGCCACTCCCAGTACTAGCATCACTGTCTCAGCTCCTCCTCAGATCATCAGGCATTAGATTCTCATAAGGAGCATGCACTAGATCCCTTGCTTGCGCAATTCACAATAGGCTTCACACTCCTATGAGAATCTAGTGCCTGCTGATCTGAGGTGGTGCTGAAGCGGTGATGCTAGTGCTGGAGAGTGACTACAAATACAGATGAAGCTTTGCTCACTTGCGCACTGCTCACCTCCTGCTGTGTGTCCGGTTCCTTAACAGGCTGAAGGGTACTGGTCCATGGCCTGGGGGTTAGGGACCCCTGCTCTAAAATATTTAGGTGAATTTATACTTCTTCTATCCTTCACAACATTTAGTGATATCAGAACTAATAATGTTGCAATTCTGATTAATGTGAAATGATTCTCTTATTCATTTGCATTTCTTAAGTACTATGAGATTGGGCAACTTCTTCTATTTTATTGACGATACTTATTTCCTGCTTTGAAAATTGTCCATTTATACCTTTTGTGCATGTGTGTGTGTGTACATTTTTTTTTGGTGGAGGTTGTGGGGCGAATGGGGATATTGACTTGTAAGGAATATTTTTATATTGTGCTATTTCCTTGTTGGTTATATGGGTTACAAATTCTTCCCATTTGGGGGCCTACATAGATGATTGACCTACAAGTGACACATGACCCACGCTGGACCAATAAAGTTCTTTCCTTGAGAATGTGGAAGAAACTAAGAACACAGAGAGGCAGAGCCTGGGAGTTATGGTTGTGACTAGGCTCTGGAAAAAGGATCATCTCCTGAGGTCCCCAGTGATGTCCTCGTTCCTTCACTTCTGATGTCAGCTCTTTTTTAAGTCTGTGAAATATTCCAGTATCCTTTCAGTATCCATCTACTTAAAAAAATTATTATTACACAATCTGGGGTTGATGTCTTATTGCTTCTAATAACAAAAAATGTAAAAAATGGCTTTAATACACTCTCAAATTTCTAGCTTGGGAAATTGGTCTGATGGTGGCACTATTAACCAAAGTAGGGATTATAGGAGAGGAGAAGGGAGGAACATTTGAGGAAAGGTAATTGGTGCAGTTAGGGCACATTGAGTTGTGCTCTTCATAGAAGAGAACTCATAGAATCTAAGGGTGCTAAGGGATTCAAAAAGGAGGGAGTAGTTAACAAAATGAATAAGAGACCTGAACACACTTGTAATTCATTTGGTGTGCCATGACATACCCATTGAGATCTCTGCTCTAAGGTGCATTCTCCCACATTTTAAGTTTTTCTTTAGTTTCTACTATGATAAAGGACTTTTCCTTCCTATTGTTAAAATCCTTACCCAAACTGTTCAATGTGCAATATGGAAGGATGCTAAATACTAAAAGCAGATAGTTTGCTGTTTCTTTATATATCTCCTTCGTAATATGTATGTTAAAGAACCATCTACATTCAAATATATTTTATAGGTCTCTAAACTATCATTATGAAGTTCTTTCCTGTTTCTCATTATATCAAATCTGGTATGGGTGTCATAGCTTATTTTTTGACTCTTTTTTTCAAAAACTGGTAGAATATTTATTTCAGCAGACATTATATTACAGCATACGTATTAATACATTGATAAATAAGGTTCAGTATAAAATCTTTTATATATTCTAGTATGAAATAAATTATCTTTGTTTTTTGATTTCCTAAATGCATTTTAGGTGGTTTCCCCCTGGACAGAGGCTTTTATGAAATGTGATTTTTTTTTAAATTCTCATTTCCAGTTGTGCATTGTATTTTTGGTCTCTAGAGGTTAAGAAATATCAATAACTATATATGCCCTTTGTATTTCGAGAAGTTGCAGGAAGATAAGAACTTGGCCTTTCTCATTTACATTGTAACAAGAAAAAAAAATAGGAATGTATTATGCAAGGAAGTGTTGAGTTGTATGGGAAATTGTGTTTAAGATCCACTGTAGATCTATGTCGGTGTCTGTGAAAGAGAGGATAATTAGTGCGTGCACTCTCAGTCATATCAGACTAAAGGTAATGGGGTGTAAGAAATGGTTCATTAGCTCTCTCAAGTACTTTTACTGTGTCCATACTATTTATACCAGCAGAAAAAATTCAGTCTTTAAAATCAAGCCAAAGCATTAGCCTTAGATTCTTCAATATGAGAAATAACATTGAGTAATGATCCCTTAAAGTCAAATGAAAAGATGTACATTAAAAAACCTACACAGTGTTTATTGGCTTATGTGTCACCCATACTGAATACTTAAAATGTCTGACCTCCTCCCTCCTTAACACCTGACGTGTCTCCAGGACTTTAGGGTGGAGGAAGAGGTGAACTCAGGAATCAGTTTCCTAAACACAATCACTGTCCACATAGGAATTTTAACTGAAAAGCAACTTTTTGTGAAATGTCTCCTTACCTGGGGTAGGATGGAGGTAAGGTGGCAGAAGCAAGCAATAATGATGCCTCGGTTCTCACTCCCAGAAAAATTACCCGTGGTGGTAGATATAAAACCTGGGTCAATTAACAGAGATTAGTGTCTTCCCACAAACTTGTCCAAGTGTTGTTTGGAGAGGTGTAAAGGAAGAGGCATTGGAAAGGCGAGGGGTAGTGTGTTTGATGCTGCTGGGACAACATCTAGTTCTGATGGAAAGTTCTCAAGTTAGTGTCTTTTAAGCCTCTGCCCACCTCTGCTTCCTCTTGCTTCCTATAAAACTGCTGAGCTGTACTTCTGAGCTTTGGAGTCAGTGCTGGGCAGGCATTAGTAACTATAGTTGGAAAGTCTATACCTGAATACAGAACGATTTCTCAGCCTGTGGAAAGGAGGCACAATGAAGAGTTGGTAAGGGGAGATCTACCATAGTTAGCAACTTGGGATAAGTTGCATATTTGACTCTTTGAGTCCCTTCTGCCATTTTAGAGAATAGGGATAAAGTTGAACAATCTGTAATTTCTGTATTGAATGGGGTCTATGAGTGTTCTGGTAATGTTCTGAAAAACTTATTAGATTCATGGAATCTTGCAGTAGATAAGGACTGGCCCAGTATTTGACTCATTTCTGATTTATTGAGATCCCACAAATTTGTCTACCTTCTACGCCTTGCAGGTAGCTGGGCAAAAGTAGTAGACACAGCTCTATCCTGCATAGGAAGGAATCTTTGAGTGTAAGTTCTTTGAGAGCAATGACATGTGAATGTGCAATTGTGAGTAAATGCTGTTCTGGTTTGATTGGTGTGATAGGAAAGGAAGATTAGTAGAAAGGAAGAAAAAACATAGGAAATACATAGGAACTGCTCTTTCCTTTGGGCACACATAGTCCCTATATTATATATCACTCTTAGGGCTTGATTGATCTAATGAAAGAGATATGAAATGAAAATCAAATACGGTTACTGAAAAACTCAATTGCAGGCAGATCTTTCAGTCAAGTAAATGTCAAGTAACCACCTTGAGGAATTTTTTAATTAAATTGTTTATTTTGCGAAGGTTTTCCTTCCTTCAAATAAATGTTTCTGAAATGGTAAACTTCAGAACAATGAGTAATATGTTTCTTAATAGGCAAAAGTTTCAGTATTTTAGATGACTGACTACTAATTACTTCACTCTCCTTAAGACTAGCCTTGTCTTCATTTACTCTCAAACTATGTCAGGAAATTAGGACATGAATTATTAGGTAAAAATTATCATTGGGAAATTTCTATCATTACTCAATGCTATTTAATAGATATTAGGAGTTCCAAATTGGATTAAAAGCCTACAATGTGAAACAAGAAGATAAACCCCCTTAAAGTAACATTTTTAATGGTTTTAGCTCTGGTAAAACAGTAACAATTACTGAATACTCTTTTTATATAAATTTTTCCCAGCTTTGTTGTGATATAATTGACATATAACATTGTATAAGTTTAAGGTATATACCATGTTGATTTTAAAGACATATACTGAGAAATGATTACTACTGTAAGGTTAGTTAACACCTCCATCACCTCACATAATTACCTTTTGTATGTGTTTGTGTGGTGAGAAATTTTAAGATCTACTCTCTGAGCAACTTTCAAGTATATAGTACAGTATTATTAGCTGCAGTCACCACGCTGCACATTAGATTCTCAACTTATCCATCTTGTAACTGGAAGTTGGTACTTTTTGGTCACCTTCACCCATGTCCCTCATCCCCTTCCAACTACCAATCTACTTTCTGTTTCTGAGTTGGTTTTTAAAAAAATTCCATGTATAAATAAGATCATACAGTATTTGTCTTAGTCTGAGTTATTACACTGAGCATAATGCCCTCAAGTTATATCCATGTTGTCACAAACGGCAGGATTTCCTTGTTTATAGCTGAATAATGTTCCATTGTATGTATAAAACACATTTTCTTTATCTGTTCATCTATTGACACTTAGGTCGTTTCCATTCCTGGCTGTTGTTCATAATGCTGCAATCAACATGGGGGTATAGATGTTTCTTCAATATACTGATTTCATTTCCTTTGGGTCTATACCTAGAAGTAGAATTGTTAGACCACATGGTAGTTCTATATTTAATTTTTTGAGGCACCTCTGTTCTGTTTTTTAAAATGGCTGCATCAGTTTACATTCCTACAAACAGTGCCAAGGGTTCCCTTTTTCCCACATTCTCTTCACCACTTGTTATGTTTTGTCTTTTTGATAACTGCCATTCTAACAGATGTCACCACAGTGAGGTGACATCTCACTGTGATTTTGATTTGCATTTCCCTGATGCTTCCTGATGTAGAGCACCTTTTCATTTGCCTGCTGGCCATTTGACTACTGAATACTCTTGAGAGCTTTTGAAGTTACTGTTAATTCATATAGCTAGAGCTGATACACAGTAGTTTTTCAACACAAGATTCAGAGTCAAAGACCTAGATTCACATTTCAGCATTGCTATGCCTCTTAATTTCTGAGCACTATTTAACTCGTCTGTGAAAGGGGTAGAATAACATTGAAAATGGTATGTCTCACCATGGAAGTGCATTGTACACAGAAATAGGAATAGTGGTTGCTATTGTTAAGACAGCTTCATAAAGTGAATGTTCTCATCCCCTTTTAGCCTGTCTCCCTTGACAGTTTTCTATATTCTTTGAAGTTTCAAGGTTCATTACATTCCAAATGCACTAACTTGGTAAGCCTAGAGCAGCGGTCCCCAACCTTTTTGACACCAGAGACCGGTCGGTGTTCCTATAAGAATCTAATGCCTGGTGATCCGAGGTGTAGCTGAGGCGGTGATGCTAGTGCTGGGGAGTGGCTACAAATACAGATGAAGCTTCACTTGCCAGCCCACCACTCGCCTCTTGTTGTATGCCCAATTCCTAACAGCCCATGGACTGTGGCCTGGGGGTTGGGGAGTCCTGGCCTAGAGAAACTTGGTTTTTAGTTCTTCCAAGGTTGCTTGCAGAATATTGTGGCCCAGAAGCCTAGCATTTTTCTTGCTTATTCAGGCACTAAGAATGCAAATATTAACCCAGTTTTGTTTTTTTGTTTTTTGTTTTTCCATTGGAAAACACTTTTCTCCCTTTCACTGAGAATTGGGATTTAAACACATTAACAGCAATTAGTACTTGAGCCAAGAATTCAGGTTTTGATAAAAAACTATGGTTGACATTTGCTCCTGGAAGAGAGAGTGAAAAATGGTCCATAAAGTTTCTATTAACTTCAAAAGCAGCAACATCTGCTCCAATCCACAAAGCTGCAGGGTCTACTGTGGAGAGAAAAAGAGATCTTGGCAAACTAAGTATCCAGCCAGCAGTTGAGTCTACAGTCTTTCTAGCTTCGCATTAAAATTTGAAGGAGGACATCATTTCCAGCAAAAATTTGGAGAAGTCTTTGAAGGAGATGTGAACTTGTATTATGCTTTAGTCTGAGGAAACTTGGAGGTGCAGCCACCTGAGTTAAGTGCTGCCAGATGCACTTATTTTATGTGTTGTTCCAATTTTACCTCTTCTTCCTCCTACTCTTTTTTTTGGGGGGGGGCACCCACCACAGATATTTGCATAATTCAATGTAGAAGTTTGCATCCTATAACCCTTACAGGGCTGTCGGCTGATAGAATCACTGACTATTTAAAAACAAACAAACAAACAAAACCCTTTTCCAAACAATCCTGTGGTTTTCTTAGTTACCTAAGTTTCCTCCCTAAAATTCAGGGGAATTCCAAACCATTTTGCAATTAGTTAAGGATTATATTTCCTTATTTTTATTAATTTTATGTAAAGTGGGATTTATCAGTGGAGCATTCATTGACACTGACTTCAATTTATTCTGATGAAACTGACTGACATCTGTGTGTGCTGTTCATCAGTCATAATTTAAACCATTCTTAATTGCATTAAATGTAAATTAAGACATTCAATTTCAGCCATTATTTTTCATAAAACACTGTGAACTGAGTTTTAGTGGGTCATGAGATCTTACATTCAAGATAAATAGGGTAAACTCAAAACTTACCATTGATGTTCATATTTCACCCTTTGCCGACTATTTCTTTGTTACTAGATTGGAACAATTTGCTCTTTGAAGAAATGACGGCTAAGGAAGATATAGCTGATATTTTTAACAAATGGTTTTTATCATTTTTAGAGCTTGCTTATGTCTTAAATATGTGATTTAAAAAATTCTTAACTATCAAACCAAACACTAATTTCAATTCAAAGAATCAAACTAAATTCTATGATTTAGAACTCATACCTTGAAATCCTGGGATTTTAAGAATTTAGGATTACATTGTCTTTTAAAATAAATGGCTTTGTTATGTTTATATTAAATTTCAGCATTATAGATTAGACATACGAATGTAAAATTAGCAACAGCTCGGATATATAACATTATATGACATAATACAATCAAGTCTAACCTTTCCTTCCTCCTTCTTGGTAAGTGTTGCTTTCCCCCCGATTTTTTTCTGGCTTCACTTGTAAGGAACCATCCCCAATGCCTGCGGTTCCCCTCATTGAATGAAAACAATTATCTTTTAGTCATGGATTGATTGTAGTGATAATGATAATGATTAATAGAAAATAGTAATAGTCATTTGTATGATATCTTTTCATGAGAAAATATATGAATCCATGGCTAATATTCACCCCTAAAGAAACATTCAAATAGTTTAGCCATGACGGAGAGCCTGAGAAAAATCAGGCCCAAGCGAAAATCATACTCTTACGTATTAATTTTCAACAGAATAAAGTGTCAAATATCTGTGGCTGAAAGATTGGATTTGGCTAGGTTCTTGTTTATTTTAATCTAGGGCAACATGGGAACACTTTTATGGGTGGATTTTGTTTCATTTGGTCTGTTATATTTTTTGTCTCTACCTACATACCTACACATTGTATTCTGAGAGAGAAAAGTTTCCAAGATCTTTGGATCTGCCCATATGCTGAGGCTGTATCTTTTTGTGCAATACCCCCAGGATATCTAGATTTACTTAGAGTACTCCTCTGCCACTTACCCTGGTGGGTGGTGAAAGATATCCTTTGGTTACAAACTAGCTAGAACTTTTCCATGTCATTAAACCCCTTTGCTTTCCAAATAAAAGTTGGTAAACATGGAGAAGAAAACTGTCACACTTGCCTTAGTTACTTATGTAATAAAATTTTATATGACTATCATATATGACGTTTACATTCCTGTGTCAGTTCAACTGATGGAGAATGAAGTGTTGCAATACGTCTGGAGATGGGTAGTGATGCAATCATCCCACCAGTTTCTTGCTATTAATATATGTCTCTTATTCATTTTTAAAGATAGCAGAAATGAGAATACTGAATATAAATGGCTTTTGTAAGTCATTCAGGTCAGTGAAGCGTGTCATTGTTTGTAACCTGAGTTTCATGAGAGCCCTGGCTAGTTGATAGGCACACCATATATTTTTCTCAAA
This sequence comes from Eonycteris spelaea, assembly GCA_003508835.1. NCBI lineage: Eukaryota > Metazoa > Chordata > Mammalia > Chiroptera > Pteropodidae > Eonycteris > Eonycteris spelaea. Next base: position 19,766,396 of record PUFA01000011.1, on the reverse strand, counting down.
TGAAAAACACAAACAATATTCCCAGTGTTTAATGAATATTATAAAATAATACAATATGAGCTTCCATAGGAAAAACTAGTTGCATGTACTTAATGGTGTGACCTTAGTTTGTCATCTTTAGAATATATAAAACCCATATAGAAAGGCATTGTATAATTTATTTCTCCAGATGTAACATTAACAAACATTTTATTATGATTTATTTTTTGGGTCCTTGAAAGATGAAGTAAGTTCTTTAGTATTAGCATTGCTAATGATTTAATGAGGCATTAAAATGTTGAAGTATTGTAGGAACATTTTTCTTTTTTTAACATTATTTCATTAGTATTTCACAGGAATTTTAATGCTAAATTGATGAAGGAACCTGAGTGCATCATCCACAACATGTCAAAGTGCTTGAATAGTGGGAAAGAACCAGAGAAGGGCAGGGTACAGGGATGTGGGGAGGTCTGATGAGATGCTCCTGCACTGGAAACACTCCAGACATTATAGTCTGTTATTGCCGAAACAAAGACAAAACTATTTTATTTTCTTGCTGCGGGTTTTTCTACCTTAATCCACAGAAATCAAGCACACATAATACACACTGTTTGCATTCCCAGATTAGGCCTGGGGAAGCCAAACACAAACACAGGAGCTTTTCTAGAGGAGGGTGGGCTGTTGATTGACTTTTGTATTAGAGAAACCTTTTTCATTGCATGTTTACAGTTTGAATCATTGCTGCTACATACTATTTAATAATTTCTAGTGTTTTCATGGCATCTGAGAGTATGAAGAATGCTTTCATGGGCATTATATTGTTTAAACAAAAACCCTTGAGAACTATGGAATGTTAGGGGACGTCATTTTCTTCCCCAAATCATAGTACCTATGCAAGGAATCGCTATTTGGATAACTTACAGTTACCACAAAGTGACTACTCTTCAAAGTATATAGACCAGAAGAAATAGGGACAAGAGTTTTCATCTCTAGCTAGCAGAGTTCTCATGTAAGTCCATAATTCCAGGAAGAATGACTAGCTTTATTTTAGGCATTTGAAAAAGTGTAAACAGCAGGTGAACCAACGACTAAGCAACCTTTGCGGATGTACAGTAGAAATCCTGGCACAAAGGGGGAACTGTTTTGGAATAATTCTCCAATGTTACAGGCAAAAATAGCCTTTGTTATGGTTTGGTCTCAGCCGCTGCTTGCTTTTTCTTCCTGGATCAGAGCTTCACAGAATCGTATTCTGGAGGGGCAGTGTCACTATCTTGTACATTTTGTTATCTATAAGCCTGATCCTGCCCTTGAGCACCCCTCAAGGCTACACCTTAAACCTCCATACACCCAGTAAGTGAACACTTTTATCACCTCTTACTTTAGATGAAGTGTTTATTGGATCTTTAACATGGTCTCTAAGTCAGCATAGCTGATATAGAATCACCTACCCGAGGGTTGTGGGACCAGAAAAACAAAAAAAGATATTTTATGAAATTGACTACAGGGATATCCAACTCTTTTTTCATGCTCTAGGCAATGATTTTTAAAGTGTGGTCCATGAGTCCTTCATACCTGAATTACTAGGATGGAGGGTAGGGGTGAGGAGGGTGGGGTAGAGAATAAATAAAGGGAGGTACTTATTAAAATGCAGATTTTGGGGTGCAAGCCTATTGAGTCAGACTCTCCAGAAGGAAATTTGGGGTATCTTTATTCTGAGCAAGATTCTTAAGTGATTCAGTGGAAATCCTGAATAGCAGTAGTTTCTAGTCTTAGATTTTTTTCCCTTTTTTGGGGGGATAGCTGATTTAGGGTACCTATCTCAATTTACTTTAGTACATAGTCTGTAAAGATGCCACTTATACGTGATTAAAAATAGTTCCATTCATGAAATAGTTTTACTAATGCTTGGGATGATGAGTTTGTACTAAGTAAGTAGCTCTGTGAACAGGAAAAGTGATGGTCCTATTTCGACCCCAGCATCAATCAACCATCTTGCAAATGCCTAGTGGACAAAGTGGGAGTGCATATCTTTTTTTATCTCATCGCTCAATAACACCTATCCAAGAACCCTAGAAGGTGTACAGAAAAAACTAAAAGCTGAATGAAATGCAAGCTAGTCAGTTATGCTGTTTGTTAGCTAATATAAAAGCTCCATCGAGGAGGAGATGGTTTAATACCTTGACTAAAATTAAATTTTGGTATTATCTGTGGATTTCAATTATTCACGCTATTCCAAAACTCCAAAGCATGAAAAATCTAGAGCTGCTTATTACCTGTTCTAGTAGAGCTACCGATAAGTATATGGAATCCAATATGGGTGTAAATAGAGCAGTGGACTCTGTCTCTCTACCTCATTTGTTTTTAGCATTTTAATAGGGCTCGAATTTTCAAACTGTCTGGCCCAGGATATGAAATCTGGTTCATGTACTACCATACTGGACTCTCCTCTGAAGGTTGGAATTTATTTTTTTCCCCATTGACATGAGCTGATAGAAGTGTCTTATTCCATCACATGGCGTGCCATTTAACTCTAGTGACTTCTGGTGCCCCTCAGATCATGCTGACTGTCAGGAAAACCAGGCCCCCAGGCCTAAACACTTACACAGATTTTGATTGCAGTCAGTTCACTAACCCTGAAGTATAGCAGGTTTGTGTGTCAGAAAAAGTATACAACCTATAAACAGGACAAAAAGCAAGTTACTTATTACCCTGACATAAACTTTGATGTCTACTTTTAAAAGCATATTATTTTAGGCCCTATGTCCCCTTGCCCCACTGCCAACTAAACACACACATAACCCCAACTCACTGAATTAACAAACCCCTTAAAAAATGGCAGCAAATGCCTAGAAATACTGAAAAGGAAACCCTCTAAGGAAATATGTGTCTTGGTTTGATCTAATACTCTTCAAAATGGAAAGTTTGGTTCAGGGAGAATTTTTAATTGTATCTTTTTTTATTAAAATATTTTGTTAGGTATTCATCACTGCAGTTAATATGCATACATTAGAGTAATCTCCATAAATAGAGATCCAAAGAAATCTAAAGAACATATAGGAAAGTGAATAGAGAACAGCTCTTTTTAAATAAACACATAATGATAAACAAATAGAAAAATATCTTCTTAACACTAGGCAGATGAACTAGATGGCCACTAAAGCCACTTCTGGTGCTTTGATTCTGGTATGTTGGTTAAGAGCATAAACTTTAGAAAGACTGCCAAGGTTTGCATTTCAACTCTAGTGAACTGTGTAAACCTGGTAAGTTCTTTAACCTTTTTGTATTTATTTTCTCATCTAAAACTGCATTTTATATCAAAACTCTCATAGGGTTGTTGTGAAGATTAAATAAATTAACACATGTCTGTTATGTAGTAAGCATTCAATAAATTTTATTAATTATAGTCATCTATCGAGCATCTATAATATGCCTTGAGATATTTTGAAGAGAAACATGAAGTTTGACATAGTTATTTTCTTCATGTCATTTACAATCTATGGAGAGAAGATTTATAAAAATATAATTCAAGAGAAATTGTAAACAGCATGCTACTGACATAAGGCACAATAGGAGACAGAGAGAAAGTATAGAGGAATAGTATGACCAGAAGACACTTGATGAGAAGGTCAGATGGAGCTCATCTTTGAAGGATGTTAGTGTTTAGGTTCATGGGAGGATGGAGAAGGAATGATTTTAAGCAATGAACCAAGGAATTAAGATGAGAATAAGATTGAAGAGGCTGTAGTTGTCAGACTAAGAATTCAGTCAAAAATATGGTGGGGCTAGATAAAGGAGACTTGGAAATTAGCAGAGGAATTTCAGCTTAATGTGCCTGGCAGTAGAAAATCATTAGAAAGTTCCATGATAAAAATCGATGTTTAAATACACCTTGTCTGTTGAAATTGGAGAAACTAGAGACATGGAAGCAATTGTAAATTGGTTTCAAATCTAGTTAGGTATGAGAATCTCCTGGAGACCTTTAGCCCTTAAGGATTCTGAGTCAGTAAGACTGGGGTAGTCTGAAAAATCTGTATTTGCAAAGTTCCTTCAAAGTGTTGTAATCTGCATCCAGGATTTGAGAAGCACTGAACTAGGAGCTTATTGTATCACTCTAGGTCTGAGGTCCTGGACTGGAGTCATAGCAATAGGAGTGGAAACGACTATTTAGATTTGAATGACATCTTAAAGAAAGAAAGGAGAGATGGATGCTTAGAACCTTGGTGTCATACCTGTCCACTGGAAAAAGAACCAGTGAAAGGAGACAAAGAAGTTAGGCCACTTAGAAAGTGAAATGATTGAACTGGAGACTTTTGAAAGTTTTTAAAGTGGTGATAAAACTATGTAAATCATCTGAATGATATCCATGAAATCTTAATGGGCTGTTCTACATGCAGACTATGAATTTATTGTGAAAGAATGCAATTTTATAATTAAACTAGTTAATATCAGTTGTCCAGTGGTTCAAGTGCAAGGTTTTGAAGGAGCAGATTTTGAAATAACTGTAGGATCTGGTAGGTCTCTTTTAGGGAATGAATAAAGTTCCCAAAGGGAGAAAGTGGGAAGAAGGAAAGATCATTTACTATGTCATGGGTACTGTCTTTACACTTTAAAAGCATTAACTTATTTAACTTATTTAATCTTTACAATTGCCCTAAAAGGTAGGTAGTATTATGCAGATTTTATAGATGAGACCAGTTAGGCACATAGTGATTAAGTAGCCTACTCTGAAAAATAATTGGCAAGAGGAGTAATTGGATTCTAATCAAGATTTTCTTATTCCAAAATATGTTCTTTCATACAGTTTATTGAAAACTTTTCATTTGCATTGCCTTTTTGAAAAATTTTTAAATTTTATGGTGATTTCAGGTATATAGTACATTGGTTAGACATTTATATGGTTTATGAAGTGATTCCCCTGATTATTCTAGCACCCATCTTGTTCTAGACATGGCCATTAAAATACTATCGACTATATTCCCTATGCTGTACTCTGCCTTCCTGTGAAAGTTTTGTAACTACTAATTTGTATTTCATCTCTTCACCTTTTCCACCCAATCCCCAACCCCTCTCCCTTCTGATTAACACCAGATTGTCCTCTGTATCTGTGAGTCTGTTTTTTAGTTTGTTCCTTTTATTCCTTAGATTCTGCATATAAGTGAAATCATAAGATATTTACCTTTCTCTGTCTGACTTATTTCGCTCAGCATAATACCCTCTAGGTCCATCCATGTCATTGTAAATGGTAAGATTTCATTTTTTATGGTTGAGTAATATTACATTATATATATGAACCGTAACTTTTTAATCCAATTGCCTATCGATGGACATTTAGGTTGCTCCCATATCTTGGCTATTGCCTTGTCTTGAATGGCAGAAGAGAATGAATTCATATTCAGGGGCATCAGAAGCATTCTACTGAAAGTGGGAAATTTTTGAATTCTTATTTTTTTTAAAGTTCATGAAAATTTTGCATTCTATTCCTTATTTATCTGTGTGTGTGTGTGTGTGTGTGTGTGTGTTTATATAAGGACAACATATGTATTACTAAATTCCCCATCCAATAAGATGTAATTATATATTTTTAGTGGTATTCCCTGACGCACTGTCTGGTACTTCCTGACAGTACACAGCACTATATCCTAATTAACTATGCACAATAGGCTCTCAATAAAGATTTCATGAATTAATGTATTAAAGCGTCATTAAGGTAGCTGAATGTCCTGAGAAGGCAGTTTCTTATTGGATGCTTTCAAAGACTTCTCAGAAATGGATGAAGTTTAATACAGAGAATTACTGTGTGGTAAAGTGAAGGAACCTAAGAATATTAACACATAAAAGTGATCTGAATAATGTATGTAAGAGGGCATCAGGTGAGATGAGAATAAGGTCTAGCACATGGTTTTGACAATAGGCAAAGTCAGGGAGAAATCAGAGACTCCAAATGAGGTTTCTGAATGTTAGTGGGACAATTTACCTGTATGTGGTGATTGAAAAGATGGAGGTTTAGGAAGTCAGCCAGGCGTTAATGTTAATGCTAAAATCTAATAGCTCTAAAATTTCGTTAAACTAGAGACTGTTGCCATGTTGTAGTCATGTCTTTATCATTCATTCATTCATTCATTCATTCAGTAAACAGGTATTGAGCACTTCTACAGTGTCAGGTACAGGGCTAGGTAGAGTTATTGTTACAGAGATAAAAATAGATTGGTACTTGCCCTTAAGAAGCTTACAGTCTGTTGCAGAAAATGAAAAAATAGGTAAAGAGAGAGCAATATTAGAAAAAATTCACACACCACATATCAGTAGGAAGTTCAAGGAAGGACAGATTACGTCTTTGGAGAATCAGGAATTACTTTTTTTCTAGAATCTTAGAGGTAACAGCATTTGAGCTGAGTCTTGAAGGATGAGTAGGACTTGGTTACTTTTAGATGTGCTGTTAATATTTTTACTTGCCTCTTGGCATGAATTACTTTCACCTGAGCCTGAAGGCGAAATTCACTTTTTTCTTTTTTTAAACTGAATATCTAGAACATCATCCGTCAGTGGTCAAGATGCCAAGGTAAAATGATAAATAGGCCAAGATTTTATATTTTGTCTCTAAATTTATCTCTTTCTATAACTATTTTTATACCATTTTGTGTTTCCTCAAAAGGAAAAAATTTGGACATATGCAATTTTCTGTTGAAGACATCATTAAGTAGCAGAATTTATTAACAACAGTAGTTGAACCAAAGGACACATCAACTGATTGTTAGTTCCCTGCCACCAAATGAAGATATATTATTAGTATTTGTGTTAAATATTCCATTTTAACAGTGCAGATACATATTCATTAGCAGGCAGAATAACCTTAGAGTTTGCACTTTGCAAATGCTTGTTATTTTCATGAAGTCTGAACAGGTTTTAAAACTTTGCATTGCCTCCCGCATGTAATCTCAGAGTCTGTCATTCGCATGTAGAAAACTCACCTCTTTATTTAGCTTGTGGTTGGTGAGAGATAGACATTTACAGGGGCCCTCTGCCCTTGAGCTGTTCCATTAGTGCATGGAAAGCACCTTGCAGCTTGTGACAAGCGCAGCAGATCGCACTAAATCAAAAATCAGTGCCAGCCAGGGATCTAAGCCACCATGAAGGTCACAGCCATCAACTGCATGCCATCTCAATCCAAACAAAACACATTGGATGCAGGGGGGTTTTCACAGCTCACAGTAGGTGACAAACACTTTGTGTTAAGAGTAATCCATAGCAGGGAAACTGGGAACTGACCTTTTAAATACTTTTGAATATTTAATCAAACTTTGAAAAAGCTGGAGATAATTTTTAATAATATTTTACATTTGAAAACAAAATGAAACCTCCAAAGCATGGTGTTACTATAATCAGGATTTTGATGAAAAAAAATTTTTCTATTTTTGGTATTCGTGTGTGCTTTTAAGAAACAAAATCATCAGAAACTCTATGTAAAAATTGGTGTCCTTTGCTTTCTTGAAATATGTGCTACTGATCCATTATGAAGCTAACAATTGTGCTTTAAATTGCTCAGTTTTACCTATTCTGAGAGCTTATAATTGACATTTATATTGAATAGTTGACTTTAGTACAACTTTATTTTCAACAACTCAGATCAGCTGAATTTGTTGAATTTGAGTCTAGACACGATTTCTGTACTGTCCAGTGAAGGTTTTAAATAATACAAACATGATTTAAATGTTATGGATCAAATTCTCTTTTTACCATTAACAACAACAACAACAACAAAAATGCAGGAGTTAAATGTATCAAAATTAAATTATAAGTCCTCTGCCTACTTCATGGGTTTTCTTTTCTGGCATTCTGAGAATTAATTGCATAGGTTAATAAGAATTGGATACCCAAGCAAACTAGCTAGATTTTGCTAAATTAATTTGGAAAATGCCTATGTTTTACAAATGAAAAGCCTTATATGCAGAACTTAGTTTCTTAATAGAACTAGCATATTAATGTGAACCAATTGCATTATATCCATCATACTGCTGTAGAGGCGGAGTGAGGCCAAAAGCTGTCTACCTTTGATGAAGTAATGGACAAGGGGATGACATTGTTCTTACCCAAATTAGCTTTTTTGAATGATATTCACCACAGCGATGGCTACAGAAAGCAAAGAAAAAACGAAATGCTCTTTACAAGCTAATCAGGTTCATGGTGACCAAGGGTATTTTGAGAATATGCCATTTCAGAAACAAATGTGTGGACCCAACTATCTCTACCACTGAGTGAATTCATGGTAAATTTCCCCTAGATGGTGAAGTTGCATAAAACTAACTCAAAGCGGTCTTACAAGGGTGTATGTAATAGAGGAATGCCACCTGCTGGTGAACCTTGTTAAATCCATATTTAATTGGGAAAACCTGAGGACACATGCTCTGCAGACCAGGAAGATTCAAAGTTTGAGGAAGCATTTTTCTGAGAAATCTCTCATTAAGCTGATGCATACCTTTGATGTACATTATTTATTTTTAAATGAACTTGATTACTAATTTCATAGAATCACTAGTCAGGGAAGCCTTGAAGGGAAACGAGTGCAAAGGGCTTAATCCCCCCCTTCCGCCCCCACACACACTTTTTGCCAATTTATAAAGTTTTTGTATTCATCATTCATCAGTAGTCACCCAGTGAGTCTGTTCTACTTAAAAGCTCTGGCTTTTCACTTAATGCATCCCATCTGTTTCTGAAATAAATTGCAATAATCCGTGTTTAATTTTAATCAATGTATTACTAAATATGCAAATTATATTAAAAGCCGTGGTTTGAAAAAGCTTTCATTTGTAAATATGGTAGCTTAAAACAGGAAGCATATCTAAAAGCCATTTAGCTACAGTAGCCTAACTCTAACACTGTAGCCGATTTATAAAGCAGATCACAAGTTGATCTTTCTCCCACAAGGGGATATGTAAAACTGTTGCATATCAGATTTTGTTAACATCTGATGGGCTAGTGCTAACAGTGTAAGAGACTCATACTTCAGCAACCATGTCTTTTACATTTAAATTAAGGTAATCTTATTCCATTCTACATCTTTCTAATTTTTTTAATACAACCTAACATACGAATTTGAGTGATTGGTTTATGAATCACAGTTAAAGCAATTTGAGCAAGCCTTTCAATCAATCTTAGATTTTTAGTGTCTAATTTACTTGTGATTTACATAATTAATTGTGGAAGGGATCCTTTGGGAGCCCCTCTCTTTCCCCCTCTTCCTTTCCTACCTTGTGTCTCATTCACTGACTAGACTGAATGGGAATGATACTGGAGTTCCTTCAGGCTTACTAGATGACTTTGTTAGGACTCCAGAAATCATGTGTTACGTTGCTCTGTCTGATCTGGGTGTACTAAGGGGTGAATTCTGAAAATTAAGTACATTATCTGCAAAACAGTTCATTAATGTGGTTGTCACTGGATTGGATTGAGCATGTGATTTAACAAGCAATTACTTTAAAAGAGAATTTTGGATTCTTTCCTGAATACAGGTCATGAGTGTATGGGAATATATATAATCATGTTCATATACTGAACTATCGTTTACTAATTGTTGCACTGCTTTGAGGATATTACTTAGGGTGTAGTCTTATCAGTGCTAGGCTAGAGCAAAGTTTCAGGAATTCTGCCGGTCTGTTAAACATAGTCATTATTAAAAATAAAATTACAGAAACTTACGTTAAAATAAATTATACTAAAAACAAAGGTATAAGTACCCAAATATCACATCCTAATTATTGTGCTATGTTTTATTATTATCTATGCTCATAAGGTATCTAATCTATATGGTGAAAATACTAGATAATGATATACTACTATGCATTTCTTCCCAAGTCCACATTTTGTAACATCACACTGTTAGACTGAAATTGGCCATGATGGGAGTATTTACACCATAGAAACTGGTAAATGCTACAAATCAAAGCTTTCCCCCCCTCTGCATAGATGGTTAATCATTTACCAGCACACAACTTTCTTTAAATATAGTATACACACAGCAACTCAATACATGTTCTCTGTTATTTATTCCTGGGTTCTTTTAAGACAGTAACAGTAGTCCTCGCAGACGTTTTTACCAAAAGCAAGAGTATATATTTGACTCTAGGGAACCTTAGCCTTAATTACCTGTTAACTTTAAAAATTAAGTTTTTTTCTTCTAGTGTAATAGATAATTTGGAAAATACAGAAAACCATTTTTTTCAGTGACTTCATTATTTTGTAAGTTAGCACATATTCATAATTTACTAAGCAGTTCGTGTCTTGCATATTAGTTTACCAGGCAATTTATTGCTTAATTTAAGGGTCTGCCAAGCAGCCCTGAGACTAGAATGTGTTAGAGAACTAGTCTGTGGAATAAACGCACTGCAATAATATAAATAGAATCATGCCAAGAACCATCTATATTAAAAGTAAACATTTCTCTATGCAGAAGATTTATTAATCATACCTCTGGATACTTAACAATCAGTATAAACAAATTAAAACCTCAGCTTGTGATCCAAGGTCATTTTAAAATTAGAAGCAACTTCAGCCTGTCCTAAGAGTATTCAGTGAAAATAAGTAGGGCCCAGTTTTCTGGCAAACATAGCACAAGTCAGCAAAGCTCTTCTGGTGAATGCACCAATCTGTTCGCTTCATGGGAAAGATGGACTGTCTGCTGTTATGTAGCACTTATATAAGATTTTTTTCTATTTTTAATTTCCCTCTTTTTTTTCTTGATTTTACACACTGGTAAGAAATAATTCATAATCTGCTAAAAATGTAAGCATGGTAAATTTTTCTCTCCGAAACAAAAAGAGATTTCAAGATGTATGATTTTTTTCTCTATAACAAAATTTTAAGTGAAATACTAATTTAAATACATTATGGTCTGAAGACTAAAATTTTGATTACTATTTTAAAATAATAAGAAAAAAAACACTCGAAGTACCCTGTGTACCCATCTCTTCCTTCTCTACTTAGAGGTAACCATTGCGATGACTTTTTTCATCTGCATGCTTTTTTTACTACACCGTATTAAACATTTTCTTCTAAACAAATATATTGATTGATTATGCATGCTTTTGGTCTTTATACAAAGAGATTATATTGTATATATTGTTTTGTGCCTTTATTGCTTTTACCATAAGTCATTCCTTTTCACTCTCATGTAGTACTCCATTGTATGACTATGCCACGATTATTTGTTCTACTATTGGTAAACATTTGGCCATCTGCTATTTTTCTATTATGGATAGTGCCACTGTACTGTAAATATTCTCATACATGTGTTTTGGTGGATATGTGAAAGAGTTCTTTAGGTAAATGCCTAGGAGTGGAATTACATGTCTTTAACTCTACTAAGTAATACCAGTTTGTTTTCCAAAGCGATTATACCAATTTATACCACCATGAGCAGTACATGTGCCTCACATTAACAGCATTGTCTGAATTTAAAAATTTTACCAACTTGGCAGATATGATATGTTATCGCAGGCAACATTCATCTCTCTGCTTTGGCCACTTGTGCTGCTGCTTTGTGAAATGCTTGTTCAAGTTTTCTTTTTGGGTTGTATGTCTTTTTCTTATTGATTTACACTAGTTATATATTCTGACTACAACTTTTTTTAGGCTACTTAAAGGGTATTGCAAATAACTTCTCTCAGTGTGTGGTTTATCTACTTACTGTATTTATAGTATCTTTTGATAAATAGTTCTTATTTTCTTTACTGTGTGCAACACCACTTCTGTCGAAAGTCAAGTCTGTTTCTGGGCTATTTTATTATGCTGATCATTTGTCTATTTATGTACCAATACCACTGTCTTAATTGTTCTAGCTTTATAATATACCATCTGATATCTAATAAGTCAAATCTCATTTTGTTTTTTTTTTCCTTAAAATTGTCTAGGTGATTCTTAGCCCTTTTTATATAAATTTTAGAATCAGCCTTTCCCACAAAGATATCTAATTAGGATTTTGATTGAAATAGCATTGAATTTTATATCTTTATGAACTTGCCTTTTAATTCATAAGTATATCTTGATTTAGTAGTTCTTTAGTCTCAACATAATTTTATAACTTCTCCATAAAGATCTTATACATCATTTGATAGAATTATTTCTAGGCACTTTCTATTTTTGATGCTATTGTAATTAATCTTTAAAAAAATATAATTGTAGGTTCACATGCAGTTGTAAGAAATAATACAGAGAAGTCCCTTGAACACTTTGCCCAGTTTCCCTGAATATTAACTTTTTGTAAAACTATACTATAATATTGCAACCAAAAAATTAATGTAAGCCACTGATTTTAGTCACATTTTCCCAACTTTAATTGTAATTGTGTATGTATGGTTTCTATACACTTTTATCACCTTTGTAATTTTGTGTATCCACTACCACTGTTTAAGATACTGAATACTTCTAATACCACAAGGATTATTCCTGTTGCCATTTATAACTGCACCACCTTCCTCCTTTCCCTTACCATTTTCTGCCATCCGTTAATCACTAATTTGTTCTTTTTTTCTAAAATTTTGTCATTTCAAAAATGTTATATAAATGGAATCGTATAGTATGAAAGTTTAGAGGGATTTTCTTTTTACAGCATAATTCCCTAGAGACTCATCCAAGCTGTGTGTATCGATAGTTCATATTGGTTGCTTAAAAGTATTCCATGATTTGTGCATGCCACAATTTCTTTAGCCAGTCATCTGTTGATTACGTTTGTTAGCAATTACAAATAAAGCTGCTATAAGCATTCATGTTCAGCTTTTGTGTGAAAATAATTCACACATTTATCTGGCATAAATGTCCAGGAAAGCAGTTAGTGGGCTGTATGTAGGTGCTTGTTTAGTTTTTTAAAAAACTTTCAAACTGTTTTATGGAGTGGTTGTATCATTTCACATCTCCATCAGTAATGCATGAATCATGAGTAAGCCAGTTTTTCTGAATCCTTGCCAACACTTGGTGTTACTATTTTTAAAAAAGTAATTTTGATATGTGTATAGGAATACCTCATTTTGATTTTTATTTAAATTTTCCTAATGGTTAATGATGTTGAACATCTTTTCATGTGCTTATTTTTAATCTGTATATCCTCTTCAGTAAAATGTTGTCTTTTGCACATTTTCTAATTGTTTTTCACCATTCAGTTTTGAGAGTGCTTTATATATTCTAGATATCAGTTTTTTGTTAGATATGTGGTTTGCAGATATTTTCTCCTGGGCTGTAGTTTGTCTTTTCATCCTTTTCATGTTGCTTTCATGGTACAAAAGTTTTTAATTTCATTGAGGTCCAGTTTGTCAGATTTTCCTTTTATAGATCATATTGACTTAGCCCCAGATCCTGAAAAGTTTTTCCAATGCATTTCTAAAAGCTTTATAGGTTTACATTTACGTTTAAGTCTATGATTCATTTTGAGCTGAGTTTTGTATAAGATGTGAAGTTTAGGTTGAAGTTCTTTCTTTTCTTTTGCCTATGGATTTGTAATTGTTCTGGTATAATTTATTGAAAGGGCTATATTCCTTCCATTGAATTGGTTTTGCCCCTTTGTCAAAAGTCAGTATAGTTTATTTGTGTGGATCTATTTCTATGTCTTCTATACTGTTTCATTGATTTATGTGCCCGTACCTCTGCCTATACCACACTATTTTGATTGTTGTAGCTGTATAGTAAGCCTTAATATAGACAGAGTAATTTCTTCTGCTGCTTCTTTGTCAAGATTGTTTTAGCTGTTCTAGGGACTGTGCCTTTTCATACAGATTTTAGAATAATCTCTATGAAAAAAATTTTACTAGTATTTTAATAGGAATTGCACTAAAGTATAGACCAATTTTGGGGGAATTGACATCTTTACTATAATGAGTCTTCTAATTTATGAACACTATCTTTTCATTTATTTAAATTTTCTTTGAATTTTTTATTATGTTTATTTTTATCTATTTTTATCTAAATTAAAGTTTCAAGTATACAGTACATTGGTTAGACATCTATATAGTTCATAAAACAATCCCCTCCAATTGCTCCCTCCCTCATCTGGCCCTCTACCTAGCAATCATATTAATGCTAACTGTATTCCTCTGCCATGTTCCCCATCCCCATGACCAGCTATCAGCTACTAATTTGTACTTCTTTAACCCTTCACCCCATTCTCCCAGCCCCCAACCTCCCTCCCCTCTGTCCATCACCAAATTGTCCACTATATTTGTGAGTGTGTTTTGATTAGTTTGTTCTTTTTGTTCCTTAGATTCCGCATATAAGTGAAATCATACGGTATTTATCTTTCTCTGTCTGACTTATTTCATTCAGCACAATAACCTCTAGGTCCATCCATGTCATTGCAAATGGTAGGATTTAATTTTTTTTTAATGGCTGAGTAATATTCTATTGTATATTTGAACCATAGTTTCTTTAGGGAGAAGAAATTCATTAATGATACATCTAATAAGGGGTTAATATCCAAAATATATAAAGAACTTGTACAACTCAACAGCAAACAAACAATCCAATTAAAAAATGGGCAGAAGACCTGAACAGATATTTCTCCAAAGAGAAAATACAGATGGTTAACAGACGTATGAAAAGATGCTAAAAGTCATTAACCATCAGAGAAATGCAAATTAAAACCACCTCACGCCTGTCAGAATGGCTGTCATCAATAAATCAAAAAATAAGTGTTGGTGAGGGTGCAGAGAAAAGGGAACCCTTATACATTGTTGGTGGGATTGCAAATTGGTACAGCTGCTATGGAAAACTGTATGGAGGTTTCTCAAAAAATGAAAAGTAGAACTACCTTTTGACCCAGCAATTGTACTTCTGGGTATGTATCTAAAGAAAATTGGAACAATAATTCATAAAAATCTATGCACTCCAATATTCGTGGCAGCATGATTTACAATAGCCAAGATATGGAAGCAACCTAAATGCCCATTAACAGATGATTGGATAAAGAAATTTTGGTTCATATATGCAATGAGTTTTTTAAATTGACATTTTATTTTTAGCATGTAAGTTCTGTACGTGTTAAGTGTATATATATATATATATATATATATTGTATTTCATATTCTTTAAAGTGATTATAGATTGTATTATGTTTTTTCAGTTTCAGCTTTGGTATGTTCATTGTTAGTATAATTGATTCTTATGTGTCCTTTTATATTTATTTAAGCTACCAATATATTTAGATTTATTTAAACAATTTTATTTAATGGTTACTATTTGTCCTACCTTTTTTTTTTTTTTTGTCCTCCTCTGAATAAACTGCATACTTTTCTCATTCAATTTCTCCCCCTTAGGAAATTTGATGCTCTATTATTTTTATTTTAGTGGTCACTCTGGAATTAGCTTTTGAATTCTGACTTATCAAAATCTACAGTAATTAATATGTTTACCCCCTTCTTAAATGCAAAGTCTTTAGAACATTTACAGCATTCCTGGTTTACATTTCTGACTTATATACTATTGTCACATATTATAATTATATCTTTTTTGTTTAGCTCCACAAAACATTATTATTGCTATTTTAATGAGAATCAATGTTTGTTTAAATTTAATTACATATCTACCATTTTCTTTGGTGTAAAACCTTCAATTTGAGATTACTTTCCTTTTGTCTAAAGTATATAATTTTGAATGTAACTTATCCTCCTGTCATTCTGATTACATGCATGTTAGACCTTCTCATTCTATGCTCCATTTATATTTTCTATCTCCTTGTCTTTATAAGTAGACATGTGATTCTGCTGCATTCTGGATAAATTACTGAAATCTGTACTACAGTCCACTGATTCTCTCTTTAGCTCTTAATTTGCTATAGAATTTGTTGAGTTTTAAATTCTAATATATATTTGGTTCTTTTTCAAATGTTTAGTTATTTTTTAAACTCACATTTCAATCTTTTTATTTCACTAAAGATATATTTATTTTATATTGTGATTTATATTCTATTATTTAAAGTTTTTATATATTTGGTTCAGTTCTCTGTTATTTTTGCGGTTCTTACTCATAGTGCCTTATTTTCTTGTGTGTTTTGTAAATTTTGATGACTGTGAAGTGATATTAAAATAGTGGGAATTCTTTGAGACCTACCTTGAAGGTGGGTTACTACAGAGAGAATTGATATTTGCTTCTGTTATATTTCTGGGCCCACTTTAAAATATTGGCTTGAGATTTTTTCAAACCACCTACATGGTATAAATTCAGGATACAGACCATGAGAAAGTTGTGGTTCTTAATGCTTGGGATTTTTTTTTTCATACTCTCCATTTATTCTGCAATAAGGTCAGGTAATTTTCCCTGTAATTCTTTTCGTTGACTTGCGGATAGGGGACTGGGATTATTTTTAGTATACCTTTACACAGATGATATAGCATTTTATAATCTCCTCTTTTTGGGGGAATCATTATACTTTGTAACTTGAGCAGGCCCTTGTCTTTTTCTCTTCTCTCTCCACTCCTTGGAGGCTGTGGAGATCTAAGCTCATGGTAATTTAATTAGGAATATGCTCTCAAGAGATTTCAGTGCTACGTTTACTTCTCTGGTTTCTCATATTTACTTAGTTTTTGACTTTTGAATATTCTTTAATATCTTGCCAGGTCATTGGTGCCTTTAAAAAGGAAGTTTTAATACTTTATCTAGTATTTTAATATTTTCATTATGAGGTCAGGAAGGTATCTAGCCTACCATACTTTTAGAAATGGAAGTTCTCTTTTCTTTTGAAGATAATTAAAATGAAGGTTGCAGTCATCCTTAATAGCATTCACAATGACGTAAAATCATTTCTGTACCTAAGGTAGATACTTCGGTTCAAAATTAACAAAGGGCCTATAATTAAGTAAATTATCTCATATAGATATTTAGTGTGTATGGGAATCTCCTCTACAGATAGTCACAAGTGTAAATGTTAAACCAAATAGGAATATATATACTGTTATAGCTCCTCTTCCATTTTTGCAAAATTTTAAAATCATGAAGTATTCCTTGCAGCAATTTTATGAAGTTGCCATTTTCATTGTATTATTAGGGTACTTTAAGAGTTGAAGATGGTAATGACTGAGGTTAGCAATGGCTGCATTATATTCCGTTGGACGGATAAATTATTTTTCTTCTCCTTTCACTTGCTAGCATTAAGGTTTTCCAATGTTGTTTTTTTTTGTTGTTGTTTTGTTTTGTTTTTGTTTTTTAACATACTATGGTTATGAACTTTGCTGATATGAGTCCCCTACACTCTTTTTTTTCTTATAATAGCATTTTTAGAAATAGGATATCTGGTATGGAAAACTTTATTTAAAATCTCATTTAGGTCTGTTGACTTGAGATATTCATTCCTCAAGTTTAGTGTAATAACTTTTAGATTGTGGTTTTTTGATGATCTCAGAATCTTTACTAGTAGAAGATTGGAATTCCGCGCCGCCCCCCCCCCGCCCCCATGGCTTTGGCTCCTTTTGCATTTGCAAGTCTGTAACAAGATTTTTTTCCTTTTAGTTGTCAAACTATCTCCTTATTAGTTGAAGCCCATAGGCCTTAAATGGGAAACTGGTTTATACAACTTGATTGTAATAAAGCAGTTTGAATTTAGACACAAAACTATGTTTGAAGTGCAAGAATGTTGCTAGCTCTTAGCGGTATATTTGAAAAGTAGTAGTCATTGGAAAAATACTTCTGAGGAAAGTAAGCAAACAGAAACCTCTCTAGTTTTCCAGTTATAACCTAAATGGTGAGTGTAATTATCCTGGCCTCATTATAGGACATATAGTAGATATTCAATAAATACTTTAAATTTACTTCTTAGTATGGCATTCATGCCTTCCCATCTGACTTCAATATACCTATTTAGTCCTAATCCCACTACATATTTTCTATACTCTAGAAACATTTAAATGTGACTTATTCACTTAGTCATCCATCCATATTTGTTGAGCCTCTACACTCTGGCATTGCGGAAGCAGTGTGTATTGACTATACTTATTTTCTATATTCTTGATGCTCTGGCTTTTGGGGCCTTGATCTTAAAGTCTGCCCTTTCCAGGGCGAGCAGGATTCCTAGAGATAGCAAGCAATTTCCCTTTGAACATGTTTCTGATATACAAACCAGTCAATCCAGAGTCCTCACTCAACATCTTCTTTATCAAACTCTCATACACTGAGTGTACATTCCCCCTATGTTAACTCACCCCAGGACTCAGTACTGGACAAATAAGGACCATCCCTATAGCCCAGAGTTTACTGAAATTATTCAAACTCTCAAATTCTAAACTTAGTGTATCTATCCTGCCTTGCCCTTTCCTTCACAGGAAAACTCCAAAAAGGCTCTGGGCCATCTTCTTGGTGCCCCCTGTGTGGCCCTGTGGGCCATGCTGTGCCCCCTGTTCCTAGAGATTTGTGAGTATAAACTTCTTTCTTCATGACAATCATTTCTGTATCTTTGCATTACCATACCTGATTAAAACAAATCCCTGGTACAATGTAGAACACAATGGTTAACAATGGTTGCTCTCATGGAACCTACATTTTTAGGGGAGGGATGACAGGAAGAAAAAAGGTGTAGTTTGGGCTAGTTGGTATTTGCTTGGTGTGCACCAAAATGTCTGTACTGATTATTACAGCCAACATGTGTTTTGATTGTTTTGATGTTTTACAGCATACCAGGTGTTAAAGTTTTGAAAAGCACCTCTATTAGGTAAATGCTGATCACATTTTTCTTATTAACTAAGTTTCTATAGAGAGTTAGAGATGAGGCAGGAACTAAAACCTTAGTCTTGAGACTTAAAGTCCAATGTTCTTTCTATTTAATTTTTAATTTTTTGTTTCATTTTTTAAATTTTGTTTTATTATTAGTTTCAAGTATACAGTACATTGGTTAGATATTTACATAGTTTAAATATCTAATTCCCCCTAATTTCTCTTTCTCTCCTCTGGCTCTCTACCTAGCCATTACATTAATGCTACCTGCATTTCCTATGCCACGTTCCCCATCCCCATGACTATCTATCAATGACTAATTTGTACTTCTTTAACCCTTTGCCCCATTCTCCCAGCATCCCTCTTCCCACTGGCTGTCACCAGACTGTCCTCTATATTTATGAGTCTGTTTTTGATGAGTTTGTTCTTTTTGTTCCTTAGATTCTACATATAAGTGAAATTATATGGTATTTATCTTTCTCTGACTTATTTCACTCAGCATAATAACCTCTAGGTCCATCCATGTCATTGGAAATAGTAGGATTTCATTTTTTTAGTGGCTGAGTAATATTTCATTGTATATAAGAACCATACTTCTTCAGTTGATGGGCATTTAGGTTGCTTCCATATCTTGACTATTGTAAATTGTGCGGCCATGAATATAGGGTACATAGATTATCACAAGTTATTGTTCTGGTTTTCTTTGGATAAATAGCCAGACGTGCAACTGCTGGGTCAAAAGGTATATCCATTTTTCATTTTTGAGAAACTTACAGACTGTTTTCCATAGTGACTGTACCAATTTGTAATCCCACTGAGTATATGATAGTTCCATTTTCTCTATATCCTTGCCAATACTTGTTGTTTTTTGAGTATTGATGATAACCATTCTGACAGGTGTGAGGTGATATCTCATTAAAGTCCAATGTTCTTTCTATTTTAATTTGCATTTCTCTGATGATTAGTGACCTTGAACATTTTATTTGTTTTTTATTTTTATTTTTTAAATTAAGTTTATTGGGTAACATTGATTAATACAATTATATAATTTTCAGGTGTACCTCATAATTTGACATCTGTATATTCTATTGTGTATTTACCACCTGAAGTCCAGTTTCCTTCAGCTACCATATAACTTTCAGTATTTCCTGTAGTGCAGGCCTTATAGTGGAGAATTCCCTCAATTTTTGCGTGTCTGGAAAGGTCTTAATTTCTCCTTCTATCTAAAGGAGGGCTTAGCTGGATACATTATTCTAGGCTGGTAGTTTCTTTCACCTAAGAGTTTAAATATTTGATTCCATTCCATTCTGGCTTGTAAGGTTTGTGCTGAGAAGTCTGAGGATAATCTAATGGGTTTTCCTTTATAAGTCACCTTTTTTTCTCCCTGGTTTCCTGAGAAATTTTGACAATGATTTTTGATAATTTTAATACAATGTGTCTTGGTGAAGGCCTTTTTGGGTTGAGATAATTGGGTGTTCTGTTGACTTCTTGAATTCCAAGCTCCAGCTCATTCCTTAGATTTGAGAAATTCTCATCCTATTTGTCTGAAAATGCTTTCTAGTTCCTTCTCCTTTTCCTCTCCTTCGATAATGCCCATTACTCTTATGTTTCCTCTCCTGATGGTATCAGCTAGTTCTTGAATTTCTCTTTCATTATTTTTCATTCTTTGGTTTCTCTCTTCTTTGTTCTGATTTATTTCCAGATTTCTGTCTTCAATATCACTGATCCTTTCCTCCATTTGGTCGACTCTATTTCCCAAGCTTGCTATTTCATTTTTCAACTCTTTTTATCTTCAGAAGGTCTACTTGGTTCTTTTTGAGGGTTTCAATCTCCTTGCTCTGCTAATCTAGGTGTTTTTTCAGTTCCTGAAATTGTTGATATGACTCGTTTTGTAAGTCACTGAGTTTTCCAGAAGTACTGTCCTGAATTCTCGGTCATTTAAGTTGCATATTTCTATGTCCATAAGCTTATTTTCTGGAGATTTTTCTCTTTCTTTCCGAGATGCCTTGTCACCTTGGTTGTTCATGGTGTTTAATGGACTATTTCTCCACCTGGGCATTAATGGAAATGTATCCTGCTTTTTTCCCAGAAGGAAGATTTATTATATAAAGGTCTCTCTTTAGCCTGCTGCATAGAAGGCACTTTTCTTTTGATTTCCAGTAGGTGGTGTCTAAGCCTCTTGGATCCCTGCTTTATATAAAACCTTAGAAATGCCTTTTTATTTTCTGATAGATATTTAGTCATGCTTGCTACCCTCAGTGTCAGTCCCTGTCAGTGTTAGCAACAGTTTCGGTAGCATTTGCTCAGATTCCCCTGGAGCTCCATGGTGTTCAGTCTCGAAAGCATGGTGGGAGGGCCCTCTGGGTTGGGGGTTGGGGGTTGGGGGTTGAAACTCATCCTTGGTTTTGCAACCGGGCCAGTAAAAATCAACTGTTGTTCTCTGCCATCTGCTTCTCTGCTTTCTGCCCTGATGACTGTGCCCTGCCTCTGGCTGTGTGGAACTCACAAACTCTTCCAGGGAGGGCTGTTCATAGACGTCCCTGCATCTTCACTCATCTCCTTCTTCTTGCAGGGAGCTCTGGCAGCTGTGAGAGGCAACTTCTTTATTTTCTCAGTCCACAGCTTGACACCTGGGGTTCTGACCTGTGGTAGTTTTATGCACAGATCCCATGCTCATACATGCCAGTGTGCAGTTTGGGTGTTTTTTTATTGAGTTTTAGATGTTCAGTTTATCGTTTCTATGGGAGAGTTCTGGGGACAGCTCTCACTCTGCTATGTTTCTGAAAAATCCAGACCTTGAACATTTTTTTTATTTGTCTCTTAGACATCTGTATTTCCTTTTTGGAAAAATGTCTGTTTAGGTCTTCTGCCCATTTTTTAAATCTGGATTGTTTGTTTGCTGTTGAGTTGTATGAGTTCTTTATATATATTTTGTATATTAACCTCTAATCAGATGCATCATAAGCGAATATCTTCTTCCATTCAGTCAGTTGTCTTTTTGTTTTGTTGATGGTTTCCTTTCCTGTACAAAACCTTTTTAGTTTGATGTAGTCCTGCTTTTTAATTTGTTTTCTTTTGTTTTCCTTGACCAAGGAAATATATCTGAAATCACTGTTAGCAGTATCAGAGAGTTTACTGGCTACTGTCTATGTTTTCCTCTACAAGTTTCATGGTTTCATTCTCTTTTAAAATATAATTCTGAACTACTGTGATAGTGAAACCCTTGGACAAAAATTTGGCTGTGGAATTATTATCCTTAGAAGGGCAGGCAAAAGAAAATATTCACTGGCCTATTTCTTAGTAAAACTAAGCTGGTCTTACATGAGCTGGGCAGGCAATCCTAGCAAGTGGGCTTCATTTGTTCTCATTTTCATAATTTAAACTTATGCCTATAGCATAATACTCTAATCCATGAGCAGAGACTCAATCCTTGTCATCTGGCAGCTATTCATTAATATTGGTGACTGGTAAAGACTAGACAAATGAATAAAGACAGTTTGGTGAATCTAGGATAAATGAGTAAAGCTAGGCCAATTGTTCCTTTTCCTATCATTATGGAGTTGAGAACTCTAGTATTTTTGTGACTCATGTAACACCACTATGGGAACTATTAACTGGTGGGATGTGGCAGAAAGTAAAGTCTTTGTTATTAGCCCTCAGGGCTAGTCATCCCTGCCTCTGATCTGTGCCTCCATAGAGGTGTTTATGCACAATACAGACATAACTGACATTGAAGCAAACATAATACAAAGCTTTCCAAGAGAGAAAGCTTTGTTGTTACCTTAGGGTCTGGCATTACTTTTGACATTCTAAATCTCAGTGTTTATGAGAAACATCAATAATAATAACCACCCTTTGCATGGGTACAGCACTTTTCTCCTCAGGCTCTGAGTGTTTCACAAGCATGAAGTGTTGTGTGCAGAAGGGGAAGATGGAGTAGGAGAATCTGGCCCCAGACAATTAAGAGCTAAAATTTTTCTCAGCGAGCATGAAACATAAGGGGGACAATTTAGGATAGGAAATGAAGGATGTTGGGTCCAGCTGAGACTGTAAAGGGAAATTAGCAAGACAGTAATGACCTGACTCAGAGTTTGTCCAGCTGAAATTAACCATGACTCTGAAAAAACAAAACAACAAAACTTAGAAATCACTGGATCCATGGATATCTCTGGTGTTTGTCCATAGCAGTTAAAGTACCAGATGAAGTTTAATCATAGTTAGTGGCTTCACAAACTCATATAACTTCAAGATGATTTTATCTTAATTTGTACACATTTTATAAACATAGTCAAAACATTTCTTTTTGTCTGGAGAGTAAAGACATTAAAACCACCACCACCACTACTACCACACATCATTTATTATTATTTTTAGATTTGGTCTCTGAGGGCAAGACTTATGCCTTATTTCATGTTGATATCTTTAGCTCCTAGACTATGCCTTTCCCACATTAAATGCTTAATAAACGTTTGCTTAAGTTGAAATTCTTTAAGTGCTTAAAAAAAAACTGTTTCTCAAAGTCTAGCTCAGTTATCTTTGGTTTTGAAATTTTTTTTTATAAAAATTTTTCTCCACATACAATGGTATAGATTTAAATTTGTTTTAGACTGTTGTCTCAAATTTTATTTTTTAAACATTTCTGTGTAAGACTTATAGAAATTTAAAGTTTTGACCCACAAGTATATTCTACTGGTTTATGAAATGACTTTTAAAAAGCAAATAATACCATATTTAATTTTAAAAGAGATAATGAGTTTTTAAAGATCTTTATTTAAACTTGTATTCTTGGAATAGAATCTTTAGATTCAACTGGAATTGTTGAAATTTTCTCCAGAAATGTTAAATTATATTTTATAGATTAATATTCATATGATAGCTGTAATAGTAATATGATTTTCAAAATCATGCACACACGATATTTGTAGGACTTATTTTTTTGATGCAGTTTAACAGCTTCACAAAATGAGTCTAGGTTTTGCAAAGGAAGATGCCGTGGTAGTGAGAACAATTCTTTAATATTTTGGAAAACCCAAACATATAAGGAAGTAACCACTACAAAAGGAGCACTAATAATTAAGTTTGGTAGGATTTAAAGATGTGGAAAGAGCCCCACACTGACTTGAGAGTTCTGTAGATTAGTAACAATAATAATATTCATGAATTGCCTTACTTTTTGTTTCTTCTTTGGACCTTAGAAATAGAGGGTTGAGTTAATTATTTTTCTTCTTCCTAGCACAGTATCATCATTATCCATTCAAGACTCTTATTCTGTCCTTTTTATTTTGCCATTCCCACTCCATTCCCATTTCTCTCTCTCCCATAGATATTCCCTACATTAATGCATTTGATACATGTACCTATGTAGGGAAGTAGGTATATATTAAGTATGAATCTTTTAAAAAATTGTTGTATATGTGTTTTACATTTAATAAAAGGCATAAATATAATGTTATATCTATTTTGTTTACTTTTCTTCTCAACATTATTTTAAAAACAAATCGATCCGAGTTACTCTATGCTCCTTTTAGTTCATTGCTTTTGACTGCTGCCTATCTATCTTTCCTTCATATGAAGCACCAGATTTTATATATCAGGTCCTCTTCTGAATTCCTAGGTTGCCTCCAACTACACGCTATTGAAGAAAATGTTGCAAAGAGCAGTCTTGTGCCTGTGAGTGAATTTCTCTGGGGTGGATAGCCAAACGTGAGACGGCTGGGTGATAGGGAGTATACCTTCTGAATTTAACTGGCAGTACTTAGTTTCTCAGAATGATTACACTGGTTTATACTCTTACCAGCAACGCATGAGAGACCCACTTCTTGACTTTCTTGCCATGTATGCATTTTATCTTTAAACTTTAAAAAATTGTGCTGCATATAAGATAGGAACATGTGTAACATAAGTATACAGCTTAACCAGTTATTAAAAAGTAAAAATTTAGACACCTAGGTAAAGAACATTGCTAGTATCCTCCAATCCCTTGAATGTCCCTTCCCAGTCATAATTTCTTCTCTTCTCCCAAGCATAACCACTATCCTGATTTTTATGGTAATCACTTCCTTGTTTTTCTTTTTACCTTTACCACCCAAGTAATTCATCCTGTTCACTATACTTCAGTTTTTCCAGTTTTTGAAATATGTGTAGATTCTTTTGAGACTGTCTTTTTTCACTTGATGATGTGTTTAGGAGATTCAACCATGTCATGTGTATTGCTGTAATTTAGTCAATATTTACTGTTGTATAGTGTTCTACTGTTGATGATATACCACACTTTATACACTCTATTGTTGACAGATGTTTGGTTCTCCAAAAGTTTTTGGGTATTATAAATAAAGCTGTCATGGACATTCTTATGCATGACTCTTCATGCGCATGTGCACTCACTTCTGTTGGGTAGGTAGCTATGAGCAAAATTGCTGACTCTTAAGATGTTAGAATTTTCAACTTCTGTAGATAATGCCCAACAGTTTTCCAACATGATCATATCAATTTACATTTCCCCCAGAAGAATTGAGATTTCCTATTGTTTAAAGATTCATTATACTTGGTATTGTCAGTCTTTTTTCCGTGTCATCTCTTCTGAAAAATTTTAAACATACAGCAAATGTGAAAGAATTTTCAGTGAACACCTATATATCCACTACCTAAATTCCATTACCAACCTTTTCTTTCCCTTTTAGCACTCAGAACCTTCTAAGCCCCTCTCTCTTGTTATGTTTTTTTATTGAGGTAAAATTCACATTATATAAAATTAGCATTTAAGTGATATTCACAATTTGTACATTCACAGTGTTGTTCAACCACCATCTCTATCTAATTTTAAAATATTTTCATCACCACAAAACAAAAACCATAACTATTATGCCGTTCCCATACCTCCCTCTCTCTAGCCTTTGGCAACTACCAGTTTGCTTTATTTTTCTATGGATTGACCTATTCCAGATATTTCATGTGAATGGAATCGTACAATATGTCTCGTTTTGTGTCAGGGTGCTTTCACTTATCATAATGTTTTTGAGATTTATCCACATTACAGTATGTATCAGCACTTCATTCCTTTTTATGACTGAACAATATTCCATTGTGTATGTATACTATCATTTATCCATTTATCTGTTGATGGACTTTTAGGTTGTTTCCACATTTTGATTATTGTGAATAATGCTGGTATGAACATTCCTTTATAAATATTTGTATGAGTACCTGTTTAAAATTCTTTTGTGTTCAGACATAGCTTGAAAAACAGTGCAGGTCTGGTTCCAGACCATGGCAATAAAGCAAATATTGCAATAAAGTGAGTCATGTTAATTTTTTGGTTTCCTAGTGCATATAAAACTTAGGCTAATACTGATTTTAGTCTCTTAAATATGCAATAAAAACACTTTATGTCTGAAGAAACAATGTATATGCCTTAATTAAAAAGACTATATTGCTAAAAAAGCTAACTCTCATATAAATCTTTTGGAAAAATGACACCAGTAGACTTGCTCAAGGCAGGGTTGCTACAAACCTTTAATTTTTTAAAAATGCAATATCTGCAAAGTGCAATAAATTGAAACACTGCAATATGAGGCATAATAATTCTGTTTAACTTAAAAAGTTAAGTTCCACAACAGCTGAACCATTCTACATTCCCACCAGAAATGTACAAGGGTTCCTATTTCTCCACATCTTCACCAACACTTGTTATTGTCTGTATTTTTTGATTATAGCTACCCTAGTGGGTGTAAAATGATATTTCATTATGGTTTCAATTTGTATTTCCCTAATGAAAATTGATGTTGAGCATCTTTTCATGTGCTTGTTGACCATTTATACATCTTCTTTGGAGAAGTATTTATTCAACTCCTTTTAAATTGAGTTATCTGTTATTTTGTTATTGAATTGTGAGGATTCTTTATATTCTAGTTCTGTGCCCTTATCAGCTATATAATTTGTAAATATTATCTCCTTGTTTGTAGGTTTTCATTTTCTTGATAATGTCCTTTGATGTACAAAATGTTTTAATTTTGATTACGTCCAATTTACTTATTCCTTCTGTTGTTCATTTCTAAGAATTTATTGCCTATTCTAAGGTCATGAATACTTAGGTTATTTCCATGTCAGAAACAGCAGATATCTCTTCGCGATAGTGATTTTGTTACCTTAGGACATATACCCAGAATTGGAATTGCTAGATCATATGGTAGTTCTATTGTTAATTTTTAAAGGAATCTCCGTACCCTTTACAAGTGGCTGTACCAATTTATATTCCACCAGAAGGGTTTCTCACTATTTTCTTCTAAGAGTTTTATATTTTTAGCTCTTATTTAGGTAATTGATACATTTTGAGTTAATTTTGTATATGGTGTGAGGTAGGGGGTCCAACTTCATTTTTTTTACATGTGGATATCCAGTTGTCTTAGCAACACTTCTACTGTTAACATTTAACTGTATTTGTTTGATCACATTTCCATCCATCCATCATCCAACTTACTTTTTGATGCATTAAAAAATATACTTCAGGCATCTTGATGCATTAAAAAATACACTTCAGGCATCAGTCATTTTCTTTAAATATATATCAAGGGCTGTTGCAATTATATCAATTTTCAATATATAACAGTCTTTAATATTTATAGTTTTTTTCTTTTATGTAAAATTTATATACAGTGAAATGCATGAATCTTAATTATATATTTTCTAGGTTTTGATAGCTGATTGCAACCATATGTCTCAAATCCCTATTAAGATATAGAACATTATCATCATCCAAGTAAGTTCCTTCCTGTCTTTTGCCAGTCAATCCTCACCTTCAAACTTCCAAAAACAGAGTGATTTCTTCCCAATATGGATTGTTTTTGCCTGTTCTAGAACTTCATACAAATAAAATTGTTTAGTATATTCTTTTTTTGTATAAGACTTCATATACTCAGCATGTTTTTGAGATCTTCCATATTGATGACAGTAATTGATTTTTCTTAGTGGTGGGAGATATTATTTCATTGTATTATATTTTCTTTTATTGATGGACACCTGGGTTAGTTTCAGTTTGGGGCCCTTATGAATAAAGCTACAATCAGTATTCTTGTCCAAGTCTTTTTATGGACATATGTTTTACTTCTCCTAGGCAAGTACCTAATGGCAGAAATGCTGGATCATAGGGTAGTTGTACCACTTTCCTTTCCCACCAACAATGAATAAATGTTTTGATTGCTCTACGTAATCACTAATTTTGATGTTGACTATTTTTTACATATTAACCATTTTGGTGATGTGTAGTGATTTCTCATTGTATTTTTAATTTTGCATTGATGACTAATGTTGAATACTTTTCTATATCGCTCATTTTTTATGTGGCTTTTTGTCTTATTGATTTATTTCTATATTTTTATATGAGCCCTTATGATATGTATGTCAGATGTATCAATTATTTATAATTAGTTCTTTCCATAGTCATATAATATTTATTCTGGGTTGTTATTTAAAAGATTTATTTGTTTTGCTTTTTACACTTAAATATACAACCCAGTTGAAACTGGTTTGGGTGCATGGTCTGAGGAATCAGCAAAGATTCCTTTTTTTCCCATTTGGATATTCAGTTGTCCCAGCACCATTTATTAAAAGGATTGTCCTTTTCCCGCCATTCTGTGTGCCACTTTTGTCATAAACCAAGTATCCATTTATACCTAGACTTGTTTGTTTGATTTCTATTTTCTCCCATTGGTCTACCTTCATAGCAATACCATATTGTCTTAATCATGTAGCTTTATCTTTACATCTGATAAGGCAAGTCTTCTCATTTTATTTTATTTTTTCTAAGATTGTTTTGGCTAATTTCATCTGATAAGGCAAGTCTTCTCATTTATTTTATTTTTTCTAAGATTGTTTTGGCTAATTTCAGGTCTTTGCATTTTCATAAAAAATTTTTGAATCAACTTGTAAGGTTGTAAGAAAATTTTGGATTTTGATTGTGATTTTATGTATCTTTAGGTCAATTTGGGGAGAAGTGATGCTTTATAATATTGAGTCTTTTAATCCATGAACACAGATATTTCTCCTTTTAGTTAGCTCTTTTAAATTTTCTTTCGGTAATGGTTTATGATTTTTCTGTCTGGAGGTCTTGCAGATCATTTGTTGGAATTTTCCCTGTTTGATTTTCATGTAATTATCTTTATAAAAGGCATTTAAAAATGTTCCTTAATTATTTATATATATATGTGTATATATATATATTATGTATGTATATATACACATATATATATAAACTTAGTTTATTGACTGTATTCAGCAGCTTTACTAAAATTGTTTTTTTCTAAGTTTATCTGTAGATATTTTTGCATTTTACTATGTACACAGTTATATATGTCAGCTGTGAAAATGGCAGATCTATTTTTTCTAATCCTGATATCCTTTAATTTTTTTTTCTTTATTGGTATGCTGTCCAGTACAAAATAAAATAGAAGTAATGACAGTGAGCATCCTTCTCTCATTCTGCACTTTAAGAGATTATTAATATTTCAATAAGTATGATTTGGCTGTTGGTTTCTTATAGATAATCCTTATTAGATTAAGGAAATTCACTTCTATTCTTGATTTGCTAAAAGTCCTTTTTTTCAAAAAAAATGATGGGGTGTCAAATTTTATTAAGTATTTTTTTCTGTATCTATTGAGATGATCATGTGATTTTTTTTCTTTTATTCTCTTAATGTTCTGAATTTTACTGATTGGTTTCAGAATGTTAATCCAGTCTTGCACATTCGTAATAAAAATGTCTTGGTAATGAGGCATTATCCTTTCTCTTCACTGTTGTGTTTTGCTAATATTTTTAATTTTGTATTTCTAAATTATGTTTGATTGATATTGGCCAGTAATTTTCCTTTCTCAAAATGTTGTTGTTGGGCTTTACTATTATTATTTTAGTCCCCCAAAAGAAGTTGGAAAAGAGTTCCTGTGTTTCTGTTTTCCGGAAGAGTTATGTATAAGATTGGCATTACTTCTTCCTTAACTGTTTGGTGAAATTGGCCTGTGAAGCCATCCGGATCTGAAATTTCATTGATTAAATTTCCTTTTAATAATTAATGACCTATTTAGATTTTCTAATTTGTGCCATTTTGGTAAATTGTATTTTCCAAAAAGTTTTCCATTTTATCTAAAATTTCAAATTATCATGATTTGTTCATAATAGCCTCTTAATATCTTTTTTAATGGTAATATCTGTAGTTATTTCTTCTTTTCCATTTCTGTGTTGAAATCTATGCCTTTCTCTGCCTTGATCAATCTTGCCAGAGGATTATCAATTTTGATAGTGTTCTCAATGAATCAATTATGTATGTATGTATGTATGTATGTATGTATTTATTATGGCGACATTGGTTAACAAAATCCAATAAGTTTCAGCTGTACACTTTAATAGTAAGGCATATATATGTTTACACTGTGTGTTCATCTCCCAGAGTTAGATTTCTTTCTGTCACCACATATTTGACCCTTTTACCCAGTCTACCTCCTACCTCTCTGCTACCCTCTGGTAACCACTAGTCTATTGTCCATGACCATGAATCTCTGTTTGTCCTGTTCATTTGTTGCTTCAATGAATCAGTTTTTGCTTTGTTTGGCCTATGTTGTGAAATTTTTACTGTTTTATTAATTTTGATATAATCTTTAATTCTTTTTGATTTTAAATTGTTCATCTTTCCCTAACTTCTTGTGAATAATGCTTACCTCTAATTTTTAGTTTTCTTTTCTAGCATGCATTTAATGCTATAAATTTCTCTTGAAGCACTACTTTAAACTGCATTTTACAAGTTATATTTCATATTTTTAGTTTAAAATATTCTCTATAATTTCTTCAGTACTTGCATCATTTAGAGATAGATTTCTTTTTTAATTTCAAATTTTCCTTTTTTAGTCCTTAAATGTAATGCAATTCAAATAAAATTCTTAATGGCATTTTACATAAAACCTGAAACAGAATCTAAAATCTTTATGAAGGGTTCATGCTCTAAAAATAGTTCTGAAAAAGTAGAACAAAGAGGGGAGGAGTCTTGTCCTAGCAAAATTAATAATTGAAATAATATACTATAGACCTAAAGCCAAGCATCTGTGAGAACTTAGAACTTAATAGAGGAATCATTGTAATTCAGTTGGAAAAAAAGGCATTAGTAAATAAATGATATTAGGAAAATTGGTCTTTTATATAGAGAAAATATTGACTTTTACATGAATTCATTTTTTTGGTTTTTATTTCTATTTAATAATATTTCATAGCTTCTAAAGTATATTCCCCTAATTGTCTTTTTTAAATTCTTCAATTCAGAAGAATGAATATACCTAAACTCAAAAATTCTAATCTTGTTTAGACAAATGCTTTTTATCAGAATTGAATAGTATCTAAATATTACTTTGATAACTGTCTGGATTAAAGGGGGTAACTGAAGTTCTTGCAGAATTAGACTAAACAAATCATCTTCAAAATTTTAATCTCATTTTATTACAAGGTTCTAATTTCAATGTCAACCTCTCTTTTGATGTTTTATATATTTTTCTCAGGCCATAATATATTTTAATAGTTGAAAACAGAAGGGAAATATTTAAAAACAACATGGTATTTATTTCAAAAGCCAATTCATAAGCAGATCGATTTCTAGAAAACAATAGGTGATGGGAAGTGCAAAAAGTAATTTTCTGTGATTTTTAACGACTTAAACATAGATCCATTCATTGGGGCTTTATAAATATATAATGTGGTATTGAAAATACTGATAATCTAGTAACTTTAACAGTAGGACTTTAATATGTGAAGCAGTCTTTGGAGAGAATAGGCAGTGGTCCTTACACATTGGTGTGCAGACTAACTATTTGAGAGGGCTGTTAAAAAGGAATATCTACATATACGACCTGAGAGATACCAGGCATAGGTTCTGGAGATAAGCCTAGGGCTCTTTATTGGTAACAAATGCCGTGTGACTTTTATGAAGGAGCCCTTTGACCACATTTTGGTAAAGGTGGGGAAGGAGAATCAGGGGGATCTCCTTCTGGTTCCTCTTCTGATAAGTAGCATTGTCATCTTTTTTCCTTTTCTGCTCTAAAAATCCAAAGAGGTAGCTGATGAAATAAACATGGCCCAGGGAGGGTAGAGAGAGTAATATCAACTCACTATATACCTTCAGTCCTAAAGTCCTTTAAAATGAATTTGGCTATTTATTTAAGATTCTCTGTTATTTTTTGCAGTGATTGATCCAAAAGAGCTGGGTGTTTGGTTTAACTTTTCAAACATTATCTATCATCTGAGTCTTGGAATACCAAAACTGTAAGTCGGTCTAATTCACAAGGGTGCAGTGATGTTGAAATGAAATAGCATAAGTAAACTAATTGTGATGCAATTGCAAAATCATATCTTTGTTACTAGGTTTTATTAAATGTAACAAATAGTCTAAAGATAAATGTCTACATTTTTTGAATATAGGTAGTTAAAAAAATTTTTTTTTTGAAAAAGAGAACCACATTACTATAAGCTCTAAATAAGAATTTGAATCATCTGCCTGAACAATGTATAGATGCTCCTCCACTTATAATGGGGTTACATCCTGATAAACCCATTTTAAATTGAAAATATTGTAAGTTGAAAATGTATTTAATACACCTAACCACTAAACATCATAGCTTAGCTTACCTTAAACATGTTTCCACTGCCCAGTATCATATCACATGTTGCCAGCCTAGGAAAGGATCAGAATTCAAAATCTGAAGTACAGTTTCTACTTAATGCATATCACTTTTGTACCATTGTAAAGTCAAAAAATCATAAATCATCCATCATAATTTGGGGACTGTCTGTATTTCAAAATCTTTGATCTCTTGATAAACTAGATGTAACCAGAAAGACTCCTATCTCCAGCCAGAACTACAAATATGATATGCTTTCTATTTAAGTTAATTGCTTGACCACACCTGTATATCCATTCGCCACAGGAGGCAGAAGTCCAGAATCCCTTAGAATACCATTGGGCAAGTTGCCCAATATCCCTGGGGCTCCCTCAGGTCCAAGGCTGTTGGAGCTGCTTCCAAACGGGGGGTGGCTGACAGTGGGTCATCTCCATTAGTTCACTGTAGGTCCCAGGTTCAGGGGCAACCTCGCCCCTGTTTCCATAGGTTTATTTTCAAAATATTTGGAAATTTTCAAGGTGTTTTTTTTTTTTTTTAATATATTGACATTTGGCTAAGTTGCATTTGGTCAGAGAACATCTCTGTATGATATCAGTTCTTCAGAATTTTTTGAGACTTAGTTTGCAGCACATGTTCAATTTTTGAAAATGTTTTATATGCATTTGAAAATGCATTTGAGTTGTTGGGTGGGTAATCTGATTGATTGTATCGTCAGGTCAAGTGTCTTTTTTGTTTAAATTGTACATATATGGTTGTGTAGTCCATAAGTTTCTATTCATGATTGTTTATTTCTACTTCTAGTTCTATAATGTTTGCTTTATTTGAGGTCAAATTAGGTACATGCAAATTTAGGCTTATTATATCTTCCATGTGCATTGAGCTCATTATTCTTAAGAAGTATCCCTCTCTCTAATATTGATTTCTGCCTGATGTTACTACTGATATTACAGATACTACTTTGTCTGATAGTACTACAAATACACCAGCTTTTTTTTCTGTATAGTATACGTTCTTCTTTCATTTTACTTTTAATACTTTTATGTCCTTAACATACATCTATTTTGAACAGTACAGTACTGAGTTCCTCACCCCTCAGTCTGACAATCTGTCTTTTTATGAGAGCATTTAGCTCACTAATATTCATTTATCACAATTATGAGTATCTCTGCTTTGCTGGAATGACCTAGAGTAAGGTTTTATTAAACTAATGCTTATGGGATGGCCTTCTCAAGATATTTACTGTGGGCTCAAATATTCCAACTGGGTCATAGATACCTTGAGAAAATTTCCTTATTTGTTTTAAAATACTTTATGACAAAAGGAGACAGTGGATGTGGTTTCAAGATGAGATTTAAAGAAATTAGATTCTACAAGGGATAGCTATTAGATGCTCTGGCCAAGAAAGGAGTCATATCAAATTTACAAACACAGCCAACCCAATCTTCACTTTGGCATTGACAGAGTAAAAATATCTAGGCTCATTGAATTATAATTACAAGTATATGAATCATATACCTCTATATGTGAATACATATAAAATGTGATTTTACCTTTGATTTAAAAAGGGACTTTTAAATGGGATTTTACTGTAGTTTTAAGAGACCAGAGAAAGTAATGAGAGAGTCATAGCTTATATGTTACTGGGGTTAAAAAGCAAGAAGGATATCTAAAGTGGCCATTGAAGTGTTAAAAAAATATTGAGGCTAGGATAAGGATTGGGGAGGTGTGGCAGAAATTAATGACTTATGTATAAGACCCCTGTAAGTAGAGTATAATTCAGAATATAAATTTGTAAAAAGCAAGAAAAATAGGATTTTAATGTTGAATACTGTTTGAAGTAAAGCAGAAATAAATATTTTAAATGACCGAGATAACTGTAGAAAGATTTTTTGAGACAAATAAGGAAATTGAAATATTAACTGATTATTAAGTGTTAAGAAATCATTGTTAATTTTGTAGGTGTGGCCATATTGTGTTGATATTAAAAAATGGTCCTTATTTTTCAAATATACACATAGAACTATTTAGAATCGAAATGTTATAGACATACTGTCAGGGATTTACTTTAGAATTTTGTGGTAACAGAGAAAAAAAGGAGAGGTAAATCATGTGTACCAAAATGTTAAAAGCTATTGAATTTGATAAATAGGTTATAAGAAAGTATTACACTATTTCCTTTTGTGTATGTTTGAAAACTGAAATAAACTTTTTAAAGGAAAAATATATTCCTGGAAAAGTAGTGTATCATCTTAATGTTAAAAAATTTAAACATTTGCATAATGGATAAAATCTTATGATTTAAAAAATGCCTGGGGCTAGAAAAGTATCAGAGAATGCTGAGGGTGGTGCTGGCTGCACAGTAATGTCCCCTTATTCACAGGGAGTACGTTCCAAGACCCCCAGTGGATGCCTGAAACCGTGGATTGTACTATATATATTATTATTTTTCCTATACATACATACCTATGATGAACGTTTAATTTATAAATGAGGCACAGTAAGAGATTAACAACAATAACTAATAATGGAACAATTTAAACAATATACTGTAATAAAACTTATGCGAATGTGGTCTTGCTCTCTCCAGTAATTTTTATGTTTTTCAGTCCAAACCTATTCCTGAGTCTGTAACAATCCCTACTTTGAGTAAATGTCTCAGCGTCTCTCATTACAGGGATCCCTTGCTGAAGTATGTATGGGTTTAAGGCTTGCTAGTGCAACACATTGCAATCAGCTGGAACACATTTGCTGTTCATGTCTTCCACACACAAATTTAGTGCCTTGAACTAAGAGCTAACTAAGCACTTATCACACCCTGTGGCTGCAATTTTTGTGGTTTGAGGTGCAACAGCAAAACTACTCTAAATTTCTTTTGCCTTCTTCACAATTTCAAGGATAGCAGACTCATTCTTACTGTAGATTTTGGCAACTTCAGCATACGATTTATTTTTCTTATTAAGTCAAGAACTTTCACCTTTTCACTTAAAGGAGTCACTTTACGGCTTCTCTTTGGCATATCAGAATCACCTGTAACACTACTCTTGCACTTTGGTGCTGTTAATAAGTAAAAGGAGGGTTGTTACTTGAACACAAATATTGTGATACCACAACAGTCAATCTGATAACCAAGACAGCTACCAAGGACTAATGGGCAGGGAGCTAGTACAGTGTAGAGATGCTGGACAGAGGGATGATTCATGTCCTGGGCTGGATGGGGCAGGATGGTGCGAGATTAACTGCAGGTAACAAACTGCAGAAAGAGCAATCTTGGATAAAGGGGGCTACTATAGTGGGAATACTGACTTGGTTATAGCCTTAAAATTACCACTAATGCGCTCCACTCCATCTGTCGGACACACTTACCAGTCTGGGTCTCAGGGTTTTGTTTTTTTTTTTTTTCT
Organism: Eonycteris spelaea; assembly: GCA_003508835.1. Taxonomy (NCBI): domain Eukaryota; kingdom Metazoa; phylum Chordata; class Mammalia; order Chiroptera; family Pteropodidae; genus Eonycteris; species Eonycteris spelaea. The sequence continues at coordinate 19,730,691 of PUFA01000011.1, read as the reverse complement.
AAGATGGAGCATTGTCCTAAGTATGTACTACATTTATACTGGCTTATTGGACACTTCGTTTACTAGAATTGAGAGTGTATACAAGATATTAGGTTTCAGATTGAGCCCCTCAAAATTCTGGTGGTTTTAAAGAACTCTTTCAAGCTGAAGGAAGACTGCTAAGAGATCAGAGGTCTAGATCTTTCCTACACCCTAAGTGTATGGAACACCTCACCCTCTATTTAAAAAATGTTTGTGGTTCCTTTTTTTTTTCTTTTGCCAACTTCCCTAGGGAAGTTGGTCTCTCTGTGCCCACTGTGTGCAGTTATTTTTATAGCCCTTACCCTATTGTACGGCATGTGCCTTTATACAAGAATGTGAGACCCTCAAGGTAGGATTTCCTATTTCATTTTTCTATCTTGAATACTTAGGACACAGTCTAGCATGTAAAGTGGCCTAATATTTGTTGAACAAATGAATGGAAGAAAGAAGAGATGGATGAATGAATGAAAACAAAAAAGATTTTTGTGACATTTAATTTGATTTCATGAGACATAATGAAAATAGGAAACCGTCTTTACTGTTAAGTTTAGAAAGCTTTAACTCTTCAGTGGAGTACATTTACATTGGCCTACTCACTCTCCCTGTTGCCTTCTTACTCTACCCTTCCCAGTAATCCTCAGCCATACATTGTCTCCTGAAGGATTTATGGGACCATAAAGCATTAAGTAGTGTCCTCCCCTCACCACCTTAACTCCTATAGCTATAGTTCTAAAACTGGGGCTGAGGGACCATGATTGATGTTGGGAAGCCATTGGTGAATTGTGGTGCTGCATCTTCCTAGAGGGTTGATTTGACTCAGATATTTAGAGCAATGAAATTTAATTGGTAAATAATTTAGAGCATCATTTAAAATTAGAGCAAACATGATATGTTATAGGGTAGAATGTTTAATTAACAAAATTCTAAGCTATATCTTGAGATAACAGAGAGCCTTTTGGGCTATGACTGTCCTTCCTACCCCAATTACTAGGCCGATGATTTATTTTTGCTATGGTACTTTGGTAGAAAGTGCCTGGGTTACACTAACTTAAAACATGTATTAAAACCCTGGAGGAACAATAGGAGAAAACAAGTTACTTCTTTATTTTAAAAGTAACTTGTCATATTTTCTTTAGGAGTAACCTGATTGTTTTTCCACAGTGTATGGATACATATACCCTGCTCTTTTGAAGTGTGAAATATAGTTTCGTAAAAAGTGTAAGAAAATACATTAAATAAATCCTAGTCAGTGTGTATAAATTTTTGAAATAGCAGATAATCTGAAACAATTGTCAGTTCCTCAAATAATTAGATGCTAATTGCTCTTTAATAAGATAATCGGATAATTCAAAATTTTAGTTCAGGTCTTTCGTTTTGTATTCTCAGGTTTCAAATGAATGGGTATTTACTTTAGTCATTGCAGTCAGTATTTAGGGTTCAGAGTTCTTATTGAACTATAATTCGATCTTCTTTATATTTAATCTCTTTGGTATATATGTGGCATATTCAAATTCTATTTCTCATCATTTGCAAGACTGTTGAACTAAGAAAGAGCCTGGTACTCCAGAGGTCTGGATTGCTTATAATGACACTAAATCCAAATGTTCTTAATTTAACTCAGTTAAAAAAAATTATTGAACACTGAATAATTCTAGGTACTGGAATGATCATGGCATTAGTATAGCTTTGAATATAGTAGGTAATCAATAAAGGCTTACTAGGAATAGTAATAGTAATGAACAAAGTCCTTTAACTCTGTGACTTTTCTTCTTCATCTGCAAAATGTATACAGTTTTTTTCTCCCCAAAAGCTTATAAAGGAGAATAATATATTAGATGCTTTCTGAGCACTTAATAAATATAAACTTCATGCTGTTTAGGGGAGAAATATTATTTAGATTATTTCAGAAAGTAGAAATATTTTATTTTTAAAATGTATGAAGTGTTTACTATTACTTTTCTAATTTTCCTTTTCTTAATAGATGACTACAATCATTTGTGTTCTTTCTCAAGTGAATGCTCTGCATCTCTTTCCTTGCCACACATCACACATTCCTTTGTAGTCTTTACTGAAACTACACTTTCAAATGTCCAGTGACTTACTTCTAGTCAAAATGGTTGCCCTTTGCCCAGACAGTTCGTAATCCCTAATGTTTTTCCAGCATTTAATTATTCTGGTCATCCCTTTAGTGAAACTCTGATCTTGACTTTAATGGTGTTTCTAGGCCTTCTATTTCTTGGATGGTTCTGTTTCTTGTAAAGATTCTATTCTCTCTGGCATTCTCTGGGATTTCCTTGAGGCTTTTTCTCTGGAATTAGTTGCTGTCTCAAATGTTTAATTTTTATTTGTTTTCTTCCACTCTATAACTCTTGCTCCTACATCCACCAGAATTATTATCTATCGTACATCTGCCTCGCAGGCATCTTCACACCTTACCTCAAATGTGAAAATGAATGCATCTCAGGCCTGTTTCTCCTCCTAACTTCACTGCTAATGTTTTTAGTCACCTTGAGGTCATGAAGTTCTTTTGATTCTTCTGGAAAAATAATTCCTGTACTTATCTCAAACTTAGTAGTAACCAAATGACTCATTCAAAGTTACTGAGCTAATTAGGTGGGGCCAGAAATCAAGTTTACAACCTGAAGACCAAAGGCCTATTGTTTATAAGGCCCATGGTGCTGTGCCTTACCTGCAATTCTTTGTACTAGATGTATTTCAGAGTTTAGAATTTTTTAGAGTTTGTAAGGATAGCAATGTACATATGCTGTTTATAAGATAATACCTTTTGGGGAAGCACAACAGACGTAATCAAACACACAATTGTTTCTGTAGTAGTGCGAATGTTCACTCAGTATGTAGTAAATCAAGACAATAAAAAGCCTCATGTCAGTTCAGGTTAGGTTTTGCCACAAAAGGTGGTCAAGTAAGGTAAAGTTATGCCACCAAATGCATTATAAAAATTTTTCAATTTTGAAAGCTTTTTGGATTTTAGAGTTTTGGGTAAGGGACTGTGAACCTGGAAAATTAATCACTTGGAATCCATGTTTGTGTTTTTGATACAACATTTTCATTGGGAATATTGGCAATTTCCTGCATGATTACCAGGGAACAAAGTATTTTATACCCTAAAGGGAACTTTGGGAGACAAGGGGAGCCTAGGGATGACACCATTTATTAGGTAATCTCCTGGCATGTAAAACTCTTACAGGTTAGGAATTGAGGACCAGAAGCTCAGGTGATATTAATGAGTTCCAGCTAGTAAGATGTCATGGAGGCACTGGTTACTTGCAGGGATGAAGGATGTATGTTTTAAAATAGTTATGAGGACTCAGATCGAGAGTTTCCCAGGCAATGTACTGCTTTCTAATCTCTCTCCTCTTCATCTCACCTCACCATGTTTGTGTATTAAAGGTCTATTTTGAGTTTTTGTAGTGAAGAAGTAAGGAAAAACAAAGTGATAAAATTGAGAAATGGATTACAATCTCAGTTCTAGTTTTGGTCAAAATTTAGTTTCCTTTTGGTGGGAAAGGAGATTCAGTGAATTACTGCAACTGTTCCTTTCAGTTCTCAAAAGCTATGATTATGTCCTATATTCCATCCATAAATTTTTCTTTATACTTGGCACATCTCCTTATCAGAATCATTACCTCAAATTCCTAAATTTGGGTAGGATCTGATTGCACCAGGTTGTGAATTTAGTTAGGTGGGAGCAATGAAATAAGGGTATATAGAAATAAGGAGGGTTCGAGCTGAGTAGGCGAGTACAGCTTCGTACGTTTTTCCTCAGAGAAGTACATTATAACAACTAATTATTTTTCTCCTTTATATAGATGAGCAGAAATGAGTTTTTAACACTGATAAGTATACAGACTATCTAGTAAGGTCTATATTAAGACTATAAAGTAGAAAAATAAGTAATTATCTAACTGAGACAAAATAAGATAGTCAGATATCATGAGTCCAAAAAGGATTTTAGTCCAAATAATTTCATTTGTTCAATTCTCCTGAGAACTGCTATCTTTTTAATTGAATTTCAGCAATGTGTCAGGTACTTTGTATGATCTCACATAATTATATAACAAACCTGCAAAGAAATAGAATTATTTCCATATTGCAGATGAGGAAGCTGAGATTCAAAGAGGTTAAATAATTAAGAGTGAGTAGCAGAGCTGGATATCTAAGTTTGTCAGACTCTAAACTCCATTTATTATCAAACCAAGTTCTCTGCCTTAAAAAAAAAAAAATTAAATGAAGACTATTGTTGGGTCTTGCTTTGTTAAATAGTGCCAAGCATAATCTGCACCCACGTAGCTACAAGTGGCTCTTTTGTTTTAAAATTTTTTATTTTTTAACAACTGTAGCATACTCCATAATGATAGGGAACAGGGAGCCAAGTGACCTGTAACTCTATGGGATTCAAGTGTGAAAGGAAGTTCACTGTCAGGGTGGATCGGCAGCAGAGGAGGAGCAGAAGGGGAGAATGTGAGGAAAGGTTCAATTATCTGAGAATAAGGCTGATAAATTTAGTGATAGAGATGATTATTCTGGTATACCAGTGTATAAAGTACCTCCTACTAATTCAGTTGAGTTTCTGGGCTTTGAGCTCTGTTTCATCTGTTGGCATTGCATGTGTGACTTTTAGCAAATTCATTTCTTGGTGATTTGGTTTTCTCATGTGGAAAATTAAACTAACCATACATACAGCCTACTGCTTCACAGAGAAAGTGTGGAAAATTAATGGGTTAATTTTGGAAAAGAGCTCAAATATCTTTAGACAAAAGTACTGTTATCAATCGTAGCATATAATTATTTGGACTCTAGAATAATGCTTCTAAAGAGATTACTAAGATATTGTCAATGCATGTTCATTACAGTAGATATTTTTTTCAAGTTATAGCTGCAGTTTCTAATTTAACAAATCTAATTTTATTTAATCAATTCATTCTAAATGATCCTGGAACCCAGTCAGAGAGTGATCTGATACCAAAAGGGCTGGATAGATAATTGTGTTGGCTTTCTTGTCCTACTATAAGGTCTATGCAGTTTTCCCTAGGGAGGCTATGCATGGCCTCTCTGAAAACAATACTCTTAAGTGACTTAAAGGGAAGTAACTTAGAGGCCTAAAATTTTAAAGTTGTTTTTAGCTTACTGAAAAATACACAATTTTAATGTACTGGGAAAGCATTTGAAATAATATATTGAAAGAATAATATCCTTTAATATTTTCAGTGGGTAACCCAGAGTCTTAGATTAATTACCCTTCTGCAATTTAGAAGATAATAGCTTCCTTCTGTATGATAGCAGAAAAGATTTCATACTTTTTGTTATCATGAAAGTTATAAATAAAAACTCATGAAAAAATTTAAGTGAGTGCTTAGAATTGGAATAATTTTGACATGGACTTCCCATGTAACATAAAAATACAAACTCATTTAATAAAGATGAAAAATAAAAGATTTAAAAAATCTTTCAAATTAATCTAGATGCAAGTCAGGCCCTTTCTATCAATATTGGTTTTTTTAAAAAATTTAAATCTGGTGTAAGTTTTCACCAGAAGCTATTTTCAAGTTGAATCTCAAATAATTCTCAATAAATATAGTTTTGTTTGAACCTCTTAGTACATTATGTCAGAGATAATTTGATATAGCAGTGGGTAAATTAAGTTTGGAAAGAACAATGACTCAGTACTTAAAGTTGCAACCTGAGCCTTCAATTTAATTATCATGTTAATTATTTAGTATATAAAGCGAATATAAAATTAATACCCTTATAAAGTCATACAGCAGAATTGATTATAGCATGTACTACTCAACTATGGTTTAAGTTTGCTATTACATATTTTCAAACTTATAGAAGTTCGAGGCATAAAAACATGCAAGTAATTTAAACAAAGTTATTTTGCTAAATATAAATAACCACATGGCATAGTGTAATAAAATTTATTTTTATTTTAGTGTTCATTAATTTACTACTGAATTATATTGGTTATGTGCCTGAAATTGTATTTATTGAATATACAAATTCTATTATTTAACATTAGTTGAAAAGCATGGTATTCATACCTACTTCTAGCTTTAGCTAAAGATCTCAAAAATGTTTTTCAGTTTAATAAATGTGGTATTCTTGCTTTGAATTCAGAGAAACCGAGTCTAAGAAAATTAACAATTTTTTAGAGGTCACAGAGGAAATTTGTGACAGTTGCAAATAAACCTCTCCTCACAGAGATTATTCATTTGGTATTAGATTTATACCGTTTGTATATATATTTAAATATGTATTTTGTAGTCTTAAAGATAAAGTGCTATTCCTGAAAAAAATCACATTTTTATTTTCTGGACATGATGGTTTATGAACTATTTGAAAAATGTTCTCTCTATTTTAATCAAAATATTTCAAATTTATAGCTACTTCAGAATTAAGAAAGTTCACTCAAAATGATGTAAACAAATTAAGAAAATAGTGTCTTTAGGTTTATATTTATCACTGGAACAAAGGGAATTTCTTGTTGAAGTAGTTCCAAAAATGTCTTCAATCAAGAATTTATCAAAAGGTGTTAGTATGTTTTATAGAAATACCCAGCTCTGACAGTCTAAAGTGAGTCAAGGGTGAAAGAAAGAGGAAGTGGGGAGGAGAGAAAAATGAAGCTGAAGGAATAGCAGATTTTGGTGTCTCTCTGTCAAAAGTATCATTCCAATGTTTTTTTTTTTTTCTCTTTTCCTTTCTTTTTTTTTTTTTTTTTGATTTCTGTCAAAAAAAAAAAAAGTAGTTCTGATCTGTGCCATAGGAAAACAAATGACTTAGGAAAAACAAGCCTATAATGCCATCTGGGGGCTTTTAGGGACATCACAGTTCACTAGAACTAAGGATTATATAAGGTAATTTACAATTACCTCCATTTGTCCTTCAGAACAATAATTACCATTTGTTTTTCCCTTCTCACTGATTTTTATAGTAATTACACAGAAGGAGTAATGACTCAAACTATCTTATATTCTACATTACCAAGATATTTCCTGTGGCAGGCAATGTTTTCTTCTGCTCAAGAAGCAGGATGCATATAATATAAAATGTCTAAAACTTTACATTACATTATTAGTTATGATACAATTACAGAGTGAAACCAAACAAAAAGCTTAACAAAAAGGCATATACTAATATGCATCTATGACAGTGAAAATATGTCTCACCCTTTCCCTATTTTTTTGGCTATTCTTAAAAATCCATGGAAGGGTCAGTCCTACCAGCAGAGCCATTTTAGGTGGTAGCGTATGAGAAATGGTTACAGTGCAATGCCCATTTTCAAAGGCGTTCGTTTGCATTCATCAAATAGTAGTCTTAGCTGAAAACCTATTGTTTGTTGAATATCATTAAGAAAAAGAAAGATCCTTTGTGCTATCCGGAGTAGTATATACAATATACATGAGAAAAAACACAAGGCCTGCTAATGCCCTTATTCATAGTATTTTTGTTTGCTTTATAACAAAATGTTTATTAATTTTTTTACAATTTTGAAAATGATTTTGGCTATCTGATGCTTTAACTGTAGCTTTCCCTTGGGTGATTGGGTGATTTTCAAAAATCCCTGTTGCTATAAGTAATGCCATTTAATTAGAAGCTCACTATTCTATTTGTCAACTTATTTACATCCTTTTTTCTTTCTGCCGTTTACCTATTAGCCTGATATACAGTAGATATTCAATGAATTTGAATAAATAAGTCAATAATCTGGAGTTTTCTAATTGAAGATATATATATCATAAAGGAAAAGTAAAGATGTGAAATAGGCAGCGGATAGGGAGGAAGGATTTGGTATGCTGTTGCAGCCTGAATCTGTGGCTATTCCATACACAGAGGATTTAGCGAGGTGGGGCTATTGTAGGAGCATTTAAAACAAGCAGAATAAATTTGCAATGGAATCTGATTCGTTTTTTAGTCAACTGGTTACTGTTGTATCTGCTAAAAACTCTGGTTAGAGTTGATGAGATTTTAATATTTAAAAATGAATGTCTGTAAATTATTTGTAGATTATTTGAATTGTGTTACATTACTGTGGCAGAGGCTATTTGTGGTTTCTTCAATATCCTTCTTTGTTGTCAGCAATAGAATTTTCTCTGGTCATTTGACTGCCCCAAAGAGAAGCTACATTCCCTAGATTCCCATATAGCTGCCTGTGTCCATATGACTAAGTTCCAGCTAATGGGTTGTAAACAGAAATATATTTTGGCAACATGTGGTAAACATTCTTAAGAGACAGGTGGCACATGCGTTTGCCTCTCTTCTCGCACCTTCATCTATCCTATGGCCTGGAACAAAGATGATACTATCTTGGGCTATAATGTAGAGGCCACACAGAGTAAAGGAGCCAGGGTCTTTGGAGTGCTATAACAGCTCTGGACCACTTACCTGGGAGAGAAATCAACTATTATAGTACACTTATTTTGGGTTTTCTACAATTTGCAGCGGAATCTGATATCAACTAATATAATTGCCATGGAAAATGCAGATTCACTTGTTAAATATTCAACCTAAAACTAAAGATGTAAGTTAAATTATCCTTTATTAGTAACTTAACAAAAACATTTTTAAAAAAGAAACTGGCATACCATTTTATTGCTTGTAGCAACAAATTGGAAAACAATTTGGAAATATGTATCAAGAGCCATAGGATATTTTTTGTCTTTTGATCCAGCAACTTTGTTTCTGGAAAACTGTTCCAAGAAAATAATTGTGAAACACTTAAAATGTTATGCACACAAAGATATCTATTGAGGTATTAATAATGGTGACAAACTGGAAATAATCTAAATGTCCAATATTAGGAATTGATCAAATAAAGTATATATTTGGTAAAGTTATATGGAAGGAGCCAGGGTCGAATACAGTATATATTTGACAGATTGTCAAATGACCATTAAAAATGAGGATTACTTAAAATATATATATTTGTTGGCACACAGTAGCATATCAATAAATATTTGTTGAAAATGAGTGTCTATGTTGCAGGATTTGTTCAGGTTATATAATGATGAGCAAAAGTAGACAGGTTCTCATGGAGCTTGTAGCTTTGTAGGAAAGACAGTTGAAATAATTACATTTATGGTTAGTGCTATTTAGGAAAGGAACATGGCTCTATGAAAGCAAATAATGAGGTAAAGTTAGATTAAGATGTTAAGACAAGCATCATTAATCAAAGGTGTGACCTTTGAATTGAGATCTGAAGAACGGAAAGAAGTTAACCATGAGAATGAATAGAAACATGTAATAACATGGAAAATGCTTAGGTTGTTGTCACTGAAAAACACAGGATGAATCTATAGTATGATTATGTGCAGAAATAGATGTACAGAAAAAGACTAGAATACATCAAAATGCTAAGAATGATTTAAATGATGGAAGGATTATAGGTGTTTCCCCCCATATAGTTTCCCAATTTTTTATAATGTGCTATAATTACTTTTATAAAAATTCTAAACTAAATGCTATTTTCCCATATGTTAATATATAACACTATTAGCATAACACATGTAGGGAAACTTTAACTCTTTAGTAAAAGATAGGAAAAATGAAAGTTTCATAAAGCAAAATAAGAAAAATGTTTAATAATCATTGATAAGAAAAAGTTTTCCGTGGTTATGTGTAGGGGGTGTAAAAATTTGACTATTCTCTGGTTAAGAGCGGAGAGAGGAAGATTTTATACCATTCAGAGGGTCTTTTGTAATTAAAGGAGCTAGAAAAATAAATTGGGTTCACGAACATTTAAAAAGCATACTTAAAATCTGGCAAATACTATGTGGAAATGAGTTACTAGTTTTTGGAGATTATTCTGTTAAAGTACATTTAAATTTTTATGAAAGAAGAAACCATATGTGACCCTTTCAAAGGGTTGGTTTCGAGAACACTAGGCAACTTCTTTGTCATCTTTAATATTTTGTGCAAAATAACTTTTATACCTTCACTGAATGCAAGGAAGAAGGAGGCAGATGAAAGAACAGTAATTTAGTTCCCAAGGAAACCCTTACTAATTGGAAAAAAAGGCAGTTTTAGGATCTGTGGCTATGGCAATGTGTCTAGACAGCTGTGATTTTTTCTGCTGTTATTTTCTAATCTTGAAAGAAGAAGTTACATTACAGATTTATTTTAAGTTTAAGAGCTAATTTAGTTATATGGTGAATGCTGACCACTGGCACCATGAGAAAGGCCATGTCACTGTAGAATTCAGGTTATCAATGGCAGGTGCATAAATTTGTAAAGTGTCAAGCAGTAATTAGACCCCGGAATCTATGAATTAGGTTCAGGAATCTATATAAAATGTTATTAAATGAGGGTTAACAGAAGAAACTATGTAGAAAAGTACACATGCCATGTAGTTCACATATAGTTGCTCACCCCAAGAATATAAAGATAGAACAAATGCACCTATGCTCAAAAATGCCAATCACTTAAGTGTGCTTTAGCCAACATCTATGGAATCAAGTGATAATTATTTATATTCAGCCTTTAGCCTTCAATAAAGTATGAAAAATCATAACCCTTTTCATTCTGTCTTAATAGGAAAATTTCTACTGCTACTTAACATTCTGAGGGCTTGAAACAGGTTGGCATGCAGTAAAAATATTATACATGAATGTTCAATATGAGAATAAATTTATTAATTACTAACATATTTACAGAATTTTAAAAATCATTCTAGGAAAATTGAGGTCTACAGCCCAATTTTATGTGCCAAACGCTTCTAATTGTTCTTCGTCTCTTTGTAACTGCTCCTAACATGCATACTCACACACAGACACACACAATTATAGATCATGGCTTTTCTTAATTTTGGGTGCATATTAGTCATCTGGAGAATTAAAAAATATATGGTCCCCAGGCTGCTCTCTATATCAATTACATCAGATTCTGGTGGAATCCAAGTATCCGTATTTTTTTTTAAAGCTGTCCAGGTGATTCTAGTGTGTAACAAAGTTGAGAATCACTGTTCCAGATGAACAAGTAAACTAGAAAAATTATAAATTCATTTGAGCTTTTCCCCACTTAATCTAGCTAAAGGTATAATACTGTCTGTATTGACAGTTACTGGCTGTGCATGCCTGATGGAATAGTGTACTCATTGATCAATTAACTATTTAAACCCCTAAGGATGGTAGAAGTGGAATAAGTGGTAAATAATTATAATGTACATTGCCTATTACTGATTTATGAATTATCTTAAATGTGCTCATCAGTGATATTAATAAAATCTGGGTAAGAATCCAAAAGTTAAGTAATGCTTGTTGGTAACCTAAGTGGAGATTTAATATCTTGGAAGTTTTGTGTGCCAGCATTCTAAACAGGCTCAATGATAGTAACAATAAAGCAATTAAGCTCATCTATTCTTCCAACTTTCTAGCTGCTGACAGTGAACCAACCTGAACTGGCCTTTACTAATAAAACTGCAGATGTCATAGAGCTGTGGATGGATGTTTGAACAGACCCATATTGTTAAAGATTGCTCTTTGGGTAATACAGAGAGAAAAAAAATTCTTGTGTTGTTCAGAGATTTAATGTGATACACTATTGATTGGGGTTCATTACTAAGTCATTAAATAAGAGTCTGAAGCTAATTGAGACAATGGCATAAGTTATGGTGAATTTCTGTCATCACCAATGCACTCATTACAAACACTATAATTATGAATGAAAAGCCATTTGAAATAGAGCACTCAATTAAAAATTTTTCTGCATTCTGCTTAATTCCACGAAGTATACAACAAACTTCTTCAGTAGTAAGGCAAAATCCTTAGCTGAACAATTCCTTGTTTGAATGAGAGCACAAGATGTATTGGTGCAGTGGAGTGTGTTGAAAAGAGGTCAGCTAGAGAGAATGAACTGGTTGTTGTTAAAGGGCTTTAAGTAAGAGCTTTAAGTAAGAATTGTTACCTAGAGGATCTTTCAATGGGAAGTTCTAAAAAATTATAAGTAATGCTTTAGTTAGTACAAAAATATAACTAGTGGGGACATGGTTTTTTAATTCTAATTTAAAATTTTGAGTTAGGAAAACTTGCAGTTTGAACCCTAGCTCCATCACTTAATAGACAGTGTAACTTTACATCTTTGGAACTCAATTTCATCACCTGTAAAAAGTAGCTATTTCTCCTGCTCACCTCAGAGGGTGGTTATGAGGAAAAATCAGGATAGTGAAAAAGGATTGAAACCTGAAAATGCTAAATAAGTGTGTAGCAAACATTATTGGCCTACGCAACAGGCATTCCCTTCTTTACTCTTGTTAGCAGAACCTTAATTTTATTTAGGTATTCACCCATCTTCCATGGGTTAAATTGTGATCTAATCTGGTAACTCTAGTTCCATATTAGTAATTGGTTTAGAAAAGGGAAGGAGACCCAATACTGGTAAATGAGATGTAAGGGGAGGTTTCTCAAAAGGTTCTGTTAAAGAGTCACTTTCACATGTTGGCAGGGTAGCAAGATTCAGTGATAACTTTAGGTTGCCCATAAATAGCTTAATGGATTAAATTTTAAAATAGCTTTATTGAAATATAAATCACATGCAGTTTACCCATTTAAAGTATATAGTAATTCAGTGCTTTTTAATATATGTTGTAGCATTTATCAGTACTTCATTCTATTTATGCCTGAATAATATGTATGGAAATTCTATATTTTCTTTATCCATTTGTCCATTGATGGACATTTGGTCTTTCCCCCCTTTTGGCTGGTAGGAATAATGCTGCTATAACCAGTTTCTGTGTGAAACGTGTTTTCATTTTTCTTGGATATATATGTAGGAGGAGAATTACTGGGATCCCTGAAACAAAGAGAATTCCAGAAAGATGACAAATCAGACCTAGAAAACAACCAGTTCAGATTGGAGCAGGAAGTCAGAAGTTTGAGGAAGGATAGATTTCTGGGAATAAAATGGAGCTTGTATCTTATCTTATAGATTCGATCAACTGGAAAATTATATTGAAGCAACAAGGTAAATCATGGGCCAAGTCGTTAACCAGAGAGAACCAGGGAAAGAAACAGGTAAGAAAAGCCTCCTGGGAACAGAACAAAGCACAAACACTGCCTCAAAAACTATCCCTGTCGATATTTTACAGGTTCGGCGTAGAACAGTTTCTACCCCAGGGCATTGTCAAAAACAGTCAGCCAACAATTGGTGGAGACTAATGGCTGGGTGTAATACCAAAAGGGACAGAAAGACTTAAAAGAAAATCAGGGAAAGGGTCAAGGAGAGCTCTGCTAAAATCGATCATTCCATGGTGACTGGGGCTGAGAATAGGTGGGGCAGTGTGTGTGTGTGTTTCATTATGAGCCCTTAGTACAATTTGACTTTACGTATGTACCTGGTTTTATATCCAGGAAGTGCAAATTAGCTTTTCTTTTCTCTTCTTTTTTTTTTTTTTTACCTTGCCACATTTTCATGGTGATGATTTTTATTTCTTTTTTGTTTTACCCCAGCTTTGAGATATAATTGACATACAACACTAAGGTGTACAATGTAATAATTTGATCCATGTGTGTATTGCAAGATGATTACCCAATATATAGGTTAGTTAAGATATCCATCACTTCATATAATTACCCTTTTTTGGTGGTGAGAATGTGTAATATCTACTCTTTAGCAACTTCCAAGTATATAACATAGTATTGTTAACTATAGTCACCATGTTGCACATTAGGTCCCCAGAGCTTATTCATCTTATAAATGGAAGTTTGCACCCACCGAACAACATTTCTCCATTTCCTCCCCACCCCCTACACTAGTCCCTGGTAACCACCATTCTACTCTGTTTCTATGAGTTCCACTTTTTAAAATTCTAGATAAGATTTCACACTATTTTTCTTTCTCTGTCTTATTTCATTTAACGTAATGCCCTCAAGGTCTTTTCATGTCACAAAAGGCAAGATTTCCTTTCTGAATAATATTCTGTGTGTATTTATATACCACAATTATCTGTTGATAGACACTTAGGTTGTTTCCATGTCTTGGCTATTGTGAATAAGCTGCAACAAATATGGGGCACAGATATCTCTTCAAGGTAGTGATTTCGTTTCCTTTGGATACATACTATGAAGTGGGATTGCTGATTTATATGGTAGCTCTCTTTTTCATTTTTTTTGAGGAACCACTGTACTATTTTTCATAGTGGCTAGACCAATTTACATTCCCACCAACAGTGTGCAAATGTTCCTTTTTTCACATCTTCACCAACACTTGTTATATCTTGACTTTTTGTAGTCATTAGACAGGTGTGAGGTGATATCTCATTGTGGTTTTGACTTGCAATTTTCTGATAATAGTGCTGTTGAGAATCTTTTAATTACCTGTGGCCATTTTTATGTCTTTTTGGAAAAATGCCTATTCAGGTTCTCTGTTCATTTTTAATTAGTTGGAGTTCTTTTTTCCTATTCATTTTGTATGAGTTCCTTGTGTATTTTGGATATTAACCCTTTCTCAGATATGTGGTTTGCAAAAATTTTCTCCCATTCTGTAGATTGCCTTTTTGTTTTATTGATTGTTTCTTTTGCTCTGCAGAAGCTTTTTAGTTAGTATAGTCTTATTTGTTTGCTTTTGCTTTTGTTGCTTGTATTTTTGGTGTTATATCCAAAAAGTTGTACCAAGACCAATATCAAGGAGCTTTCTCTCTGTTTCCTTCTAGGAGTTTTATGATTTCAGGTCTTATTATAAGACTTTAATCCATTTATTAGTTAATTTTTGTGAATGGTATTAGATAGGCTCCAATTACATTCTCCTGCATGTGTTATCCAGTTTTTCCAACACCATTTATTGAAGAGATTGCCCTTTCTGCACTGATTATTTTAGTTCTCTTGTCAAATGCTAGTTGACCTTATGTGTGAAGGTTTACTTGCAGGCACGGCCTGTCTCACTCAGGCTGAGACCGGGTGATAGCGAAGGACTTACTAATATCATCTGATTGTTTCCTGGCTGTTTTGTAGTTCCCTAGTTCCTTTCTTCCTCTTTTGCTGTCTTTGTGGACTGATGATTTTCCATAGCATTATGCTTTGATTCTCTTTTCTTTATCTTTTGTGTATCTACTGTAGTTTTTTTTTGTAGTTACCACGATGTTTATCTAAAACGTCATATAGATATAACATTACATATCATATAGCTGTATCAGAACATATCACCCCACTCTCTCCTAGCCTGCAAGATTATTTCTGAGAAATCTACTGATAACCTTATGGAGATGCCCTTGTACGTGAAGATTTTTTTCTCTTGTTGATTTTAAAGTCTCTCTGTCTTTGATTGTAGAGTTATTGCACTGTGTCTTGGGAAGATCTTTGGGGGTCAAAATTGGTTGGGGATCTATGAGCTTCATGAACTTCGATGTCCAAATTTCTTCCTGGAGTTAGGAAGTTCTCAGCCATTATTTTAAAAAATTCTGCCTTTTCTTCTCTTCTCTGGGAATCTGATAATATATAGAATGTTCCTCTTAATGGTATCCCATAGTTGATGAGAGCTCTCTGTACCTTTTCTATTCTTTTTGCTTTGTTCTCCTTGACCGAATAATTTCAAATAACTTGTCTTCTACCTCAAATGATTTGTCTTCTACTTCTTCCTTCTTCTGCTTTATCCTATCTGCTGTCGATGTTCTATATTGATTTTATTTTTCATTTCATTTATTTTATTTTTCAGCTCTAGAATTTGTTTGGCTTCTTTAAAAATAATTTTCTCTCTCTCTTAAACTTCTCATTTTGTTCATGTATTGTTTTCCTGATATTGTTGATTGTCTTTCTGTGTTTTCTTATAGCTCACTGAACTTCCATAAAACAACTATTTTGAATTATTTACTGGACAAATAGAAGATTTCCATTTCTTTGTGGTCACATACTGGAAAATTATTGTGTTCTTTGGTAATGTCATGTTTCCTGGTTTTTCATGTTCTTGAAGCTTTGTGATGCTATCTTTGCACTTGAAGAGTCACCTCCTCCAGGCTTCACTGACTGGCTTAGGAGAGAAATACCTTTTGGCAGCCTTGTCAGAGATTCTGAGGCTTTTAGATCTTTTCAATGTATACTCATGCTTCACACTTCTTGTTCCCTCTTAGATCGGGGGATTTCTTAAGATTTTTATACCTTCTCTTGATCCTGCAAAGCCAACCTTGTGCTGTCAGCCTCCTGTTTACTTTTCCTTGGGCAGTGCTGAATGTTCAAGTTTGTGCACTTTTGCCCATTCTGCAGTCAGGCTGGCTTTCTGCATATGCTCAGTAGTTTTCTGCAAAGCCTCACTTCCACACCATCAGGGGCAACACAGAGAATCAAAGTGTGCAGAGCCCTGGGAGTTCCATGGCCTATTAGGTGGATCCATAGGTTAGTCATTTCCAGCAGCCTGTTGGCAGGGCTTTCTGATTGAGTGCAATTGGTAGGATCCACATTCCTTTGATGTCTTTTGAGAGCTGTGGCCTCTGGTCTCTCAGCTGCCCCTAGTTGTGCATCACACTCAAGTATTCTGAATGTGGTGAGAGAAATGTTTCCTGTTGGTGGTTTCTTGTACACTTGGGGAAGCTAGAAACTCACTTACATCCTCTGTTTCCCCCTGAGAGAAATCATGGGCTAAGAAGGTCTCTCTTGGCATGGAGCTGTGCCATCTCTGGAGAGGGGTGATGTGGAAAAAGTGAAGCAGTTTCTCTTACCCTGTTGAATGCATGTAATCTTGGATATTGTTGCTCCAATGGTATGCTGGGGCTTCTCTGCTGGACTTTCAGAGTTCCACAAGGGCACTCTCCTTATGGGTGATTGGCTAAATCAATGTCCTTTTGAGGGAAGATGGTAGAAAATTCTTCTCTGACATATTGATGATGTCACTTCCTATTTTTATTTTTAATTGTAGTAAAATAGACATAAAATTTACCAAGTAAATCATTTTAAAATGTTGAATTCAGCACTGTTAAGTATATTCACATTGTTGTGTAACCAATCTCTAAGACTCTGATGATTATTTTTGAACCAGATTTCCTTAGAACTTACTCCTTAAGTTTACTCAGTAATAATTTGTATGTGATTATCTGTTACACTTCAGTTATTTCTTCTTAACATGCAAGAATCTTCTTAATGCTAATCTAAAGTCTACTATAAGTTCCTTGAGATCAGATGCTATAAGGTTTTTAAATTTTTAAAATTTTTTTTAATTTTGAAATTTTGTGTATTTTTCTCAGTTTATAACACAGTGTCTCAGTGTATTCAAGTTTCTTTGTTTTTTTCTTATAAATTTTAGAAGCACCTATCTACAAGAAATCCTCTTAAGATTTTCATTAGTATTGCTATCTGGGCCTGGAGTTTCTTTCCAAAACATTTTAAGCTGTGAATTCAGTGTTGCTAATGATTATAGGACTATTTATGTTATCTTTTTGAGCCTCAATGAGCTTCATTAGTTTGTGATATTTGAGAAATTGGTCCATTTCATTGAAGTGTTAAACTCATGTTGTTTATAATATTCTTTTATTATTATTTTAACATCTATAAAGTCTGTAGTGATATACTCTCTTTCATTCCTTTTATTGCTGATTTTTTTTTCTTCTTTCAGTCTTGCTAAGATTTATCAATTTTATCAATCTTTTAAAAAACTCAGATTTTGGTTCCATGGATTTTTCTCCATTCAAGTTCACTGACCATTTGTGACCTCTTTTTTCTGTTGAGTCTATCCAGTGAGTGTTTTTTTTTTATTTTGACTATTGTATTTTTAATTCTAAAATTTATTTTATACATTGTATTTTTTTTTTTGCTGAAACTTTCTATTTTAACCTTTGTTTCAAGAGTGTTCGAGTCTTTCTGAGATAATTCCAGCATCTGTATCATCTTGTCTTTGACGTCTATTGATTTTGTTTTCCAATGTGAGTTGAGATTTTTGTATTTCTTCATATGCCATGCAATTTTTTGATTATATCTCTTGACCTTTGGAATATGCACCAAGCAAATGTTTTATTTAAGTCCTGTAGAGAATATAGGTATTTTTATTTTACTGAGCAGTTTGCTTGGTTTAGGCATAAGTTCCAACCTTCCTTCTCTAACTGTGGTTCCAAAGTTGGTTCAGTTTTAAAGCTTTTGCAATGCTTTCAATTTGTCCTATGTGTGTGTCAGTAATTAATATTGGTTTGAGTGAAATTCTGTTAACTCAGTTGTCAATGTCTTTAGTATGCTAATTAGAATACCATCCCACATATCTAGGTGAGAAGACTGAACCCAGGAGTTATATAAAACTTTATGGGTTTGTTTTTACTTTACATTATCTCTCTAATACTTTCTGGTTCTTTGGGGCTTCCCTTTTTGGATCTCTGTTCAGAAATGACCTATTGTGATGATTGTTCTACCTCTGGTGTTAACTGGTAAGAGGATAGAAAAAGAGGTAAAATATATATAGGCCTCAGACCCACAATCTTGCTGCCTTAATTCCATTGAATAGAGAGTTTCATTTACTTTAGAATTTTATCTCCTGCAGTCTCCTATTGGGAGCCACTGGCACTGCTGCCACCATTGCTTATAGATTATCTTGGAGTCCATGCACGAAGAATGGAGAAAAAGGAGAACTCTCCCACTTCCCAGGGACTTTTCTCTGAACTTTAAGAGTTTCTTTTCAGATTCCCAGCCAGAACTAGAATGTTTTTTTGTATTTTTCTCTGTCTGCATGTCAGTGCTCACTTCCGGATTTGAGGCTGCATGAGATGCAGGCTGGGGGATACTGGAGGAAGAAATGCTGATGTGGTGGTGTTTTGAACTCTGATGTCCTTCCCTGATCTAACCTTTTCCAATCCTCAAAGAGCTGCACTATTCATTCTGTCCAGGTTTTATAGTGTTCTGTTGGAAATAAAAGGCATTGTGTCGATTACCTAGAACTGGACCTCTGTTATAATTTGAGAATTTATTCCAGATATAAGCCTTTTATCAGATAATGATTTACAAATAGTTCCCCAGTAATGGCTCATCTTTTCATTCTTTTAACAGTTTTTTTTTTAGAGCAGAAACATTAATTTTGATGAAGTAGTATCACTTTTTTCTTTTTTGTATTATGCTTTTAAGGTTATGTCTAAGAAATCTTGCCTCATACAAGGTCACAAAGATTTTTTTCTATGTTTTCTACAGGTGTGTGCAGTTTTAGGCTTCACATTTACTCTATGATCCCTCTTGAATTTTGTATATAGAGTGAGCTATAAAATGAAGATAATTAATTTGAATATGAATGTCAAATTGTTTTAGCATCGTTTATTGAAAAGACTATCTTTTCTCCATTGATGGCCTTTAAACCTTTGTAAAAAAGTGATTGTGTGTATGTGTGTATAGTTCTATTTCTGGACTCTATTCTGTTACATGTTCTATTTGTCTTTGTTTGTGGTAAAATATACATAATATTTATCACTTAGCCATTCGTAGTGTACAAATATTCTTTAGTGGGATTAAATACATGACCTGTTGTGTATTCATCACTACTATCTATACCAAAAACTTTATCATCCTTAACATCAATTCTGTATCTGTAAACGATAACTCTCAATTCTCCCCTTACCCAGCTCATGGTAACTTGTTATTTCACTTTCTCTCTATATAAACTTGTATATTCTAAGTACTTCATATAAGTGAAATCATGCAATATTTGTCCTTCTGTATATTTGTCTGGCTTATTTCACTTAGCATAATGTTTTCAAAGTGCATCATATTGTAGAAATATTAAAATTTTATTCCTTTTTATGGCTGAATACTATTCCACTATGCATATTACTTGGAGATCATTAAGCTTCTTGGATTTATAAATTCATGTCTTTCATAAAAATTGAGACATTTCCAGCAACTATTTTTTCAAATATTTTTCTGCCCCTTTGTCTCTTTGCCTTCAGTCAAAGAGACAAGTCATATATTGATCTACCGGATGTGTTCCACAGGTTTTTAGGCTCTGTTCACTTTGTTCTTTTTTTTTTTTGTTCTCAAACTTGATAATTTCAATTGTCTTACCTTCGCTGCTTCTTTCTTTTTCTGATCAAATATGCTTTTAAACCCTTTCAGTGAATTTTTGTTTTAGTTAATCTATTTTTCAGCCTCATAATTTCATTTGGTTCCTTTTTATAATGTCTTTGTCTTTACTGATATTCTCATTTTGCTCATACATTGTTTTCCTGTCTTTATCCACATCTTCCTTGAACTCTGAGTCTCTTTAGGACAGTTTTAAAAAGGTCTTTTGTAAACCTGATGTCTGGGCTTCTTCAGGGTCAGTTTCCGTCAATTTATTTTGTTCCTATGAAAGGACCATACTTTACTGTTTCTTTTATGCTTGTGATTTTTTTTTTTAAACTGGACATTTGAATCTTTTAATGTCTTAATTCGGAAGTCATTCTCTTTGTTCCTCAGAATTTGCTGGATTATTTTACTTGTTGAAAGGTGTCTTTGTGGTGAGGATTAGTCTGAGGTGAAAGCTTAAGATCTCATCAGATCATTTTTTGAGCCTGTGTCTCTTGCTGGGCATGTGTGGTGCTTTCTAAATTCCTCTATATGTGTGGTTGCTTTTGAATGTCCTAATCCTCAAATGTCTGTCTCTCAAAAGAGGAAAAAAGGCAAGGGAAAAAACCCCAAATGTACTGTTCCTTTAAAGTCCCTTGGAAACAGCTTTAGTCAGTGAGGTTTGAAACAATGGTGGCCAAACTCTGTGCTAGCCAAGATTTTCCCTGGAAGCTGCAAGCTTTTAAATGGACTTCAGAGTTCCAAAATAGTTAGTTCAGACATTTTCCGACAGTACAATTGTTGTCTAGGTAGTGAGATGGAGTCCTGATGCTTCCTACTCTGGCTTCTCTGAGGTTACTCTAGTATAAGTGTCTATAAAGTTCTTTCTGAACTGTCCTAAAAGTAACCAAGGAAGGAATTGTTCATCCCGGACCAGTGCTTAAAAGACCAGAAGAGTGTTTCTTAGATCAGTAATGAGGCACTGGGAAAATCCTCAAAAGAAGGTGGAAAATTAGAAGGAAAAAAAATTAGGTTACTTGGACAACCATGTTGCTACACTTGAAGATTGTCCTTCCAAGATGTTATGGGTTTCATTTCACTTATGATGAGTCCTCCTTTTCCAGGGGCTAGTCTCTATTTTGGTCTGTCTTCAACTGCATGCAGACTGTAATTTGGGGCAACTGCACTGAAGGCAACCTTCTCCTGACCCTTCCTTTGTCCAATGCACTCAAAATGAATACAAAGATGGATCATATGGACTCTCAGTTCCTGCTCTCTAGGTATTGTCAGATTGGGCATCTGCCCATAACCAACATACCTTAGAGTGTATGGCCCTTCTTTATTGGTGTTTAGTACATTTGCCTTGATCCTAGAATGTTGTGATTTTATGTGATTGCTTTTTGGATCTCTAGTGCATCTGTGCCCAATACATGTTTATTGATTGGTTGGAATACTTGTGGTAGGCTCTCTATAAGAATTTACTGCTAGGACCCTCATTTTAACCTAACAATCACATATGCAAATATATGTATGAACATTTACAGACATAATGTATAGGTAGTTCCTAAATCAGTGATTCTCAAACATTGTTACTCATCACAACTGAGGAGCTTTCTCCAAACTCTGATTCCTATGTTCTAACCATAGAGATTGTTTTAATAAGTCTGGGTGGGAGCCAGGAATGTATATTTTTCAAAAAGCCTCCTGGGTAATTCTGATATGCAGCCAGAGTAGAGAACTACAACTCTCGGGCTACCTAAGGAAATCTAGTAGTCAAAGTAGAAGAATGAAGTGTCTTCTGTTCTTTAGGGAGACTGGGTTAGACAGTATAGCATACAGGCAAGAGCACTAGTTTTGGAGTTTAGAAGTTAGGTTCCAATCTCATGGTAGCCACTTCCTAGCTGTTAGCCTTTGGCGAACTACCTAATCTTTCAGAGCTTCGGTTTCTTTAGAAGATAGGGACTAAAGGGTTACCTTGAGGATTTATGTAGCACTTTAGTGGTTCCTGTATTATAGCACACAAAATATGGCCAGATTTATTCAGGTGTACACGTGTGTCCCTGGATTAGCCCGGATGCAGAAGTCTACTGAAGTACGCCTTCTCCAGCTAGCTCTTTAGGAAACCAGGAAGCGATTTTCCTGGTCTCCCAGACAAGTGAAGGATGCAAAAGCCATCTAAGAGGAAGGGGAGTATTGGGTATTGGTACACGCCTGCTTGCCAGGCTCGGCTGCTACGCTCCGTGCGTCCACTAGGGGCCGCTCCAGCTACCCAAGCTCAACGCACAAACTAGGCGACGCCCCCGCGCGTGATCACTCAGGGCTGCGCGCGGCTCTGAACTCCCACTGCCGCTTTCAGCTTTCGGCGGCTGCTGCTCCCAGGTGGCTATCCCAAGTCGAGCCTCTGTGGCTGGGTACGGCAGCGCTGTGAGGACAAAAATCTTTCCAGGCCTGCGGGCTCTGCTTTGCACCGCCTCGTTCCGTGGGCAGATCTGGGGTGGCAACTATCAGCGTCTCCACTGCTCTGCTACCTGAGCGGTAGGAGGAGGCTGAGCCCGGCGCAGAGTTCCGGCTGACAGGGCCCTGAGCCCAGCGAGACGCCGTCGTTACCCGGATGTTGCGATGGCTGATTGGGGGAGGCCGAGAGCCTCAGGGACTGGCCGAGGTAAACCCCCAGGCGGAGCCCGCCCGCCCGCCCCTGCAGAGGTGTCATTCTGAGCCTGGCTGCGGGGTCGGGACTATGGAGACCCGGGTGGAGGCGGCGCTTGTGTGTTGGGGAGGCGGGTCCGTTCGGGGTTGGGGCGGCTCCGCGGCTGCTCCACGCTCCGTCGTCCTGAGACCCTGAGAGTTAAATACAGTATCTCTCTTCCAAGAGGCGAGGAAACTGAAGCTCATGTGGTTCAGCTACAGGCTCAAGGACACTCAGCTAGCGAGCCTTCTCTGTGCTTAACGCAATCTCATTTCAGTTTTTAAAAAGCATCAGACTTACCAAACGGTGACTGCAACTTCATACTTTTGGTTTATTTGAGTTTTTGAGTTGGTGTCACTTCCCCAAATCAACTGATGCTTGCTCAGGAGATATAAATCGATTTTTTTTTTACCCAATAACAAAAAAGATATAATTATTTACAAAATTAATAATTTACCTCAAAGTCAGGAAAGTGATCTTCTAATTAAATGCTTTTTGGTTCTATAGACAGGCTTTCTTCATGGGCCTGAACAATTGAATAGACTGTAATGAGAGTTATATTTGAAATGTTGCAAATAAAGTAGTTTTGGAACCTTAAAAGTGCTGGAGTCTGGAATTTATTTCGTTTGCCACCAAAGACTAGACTTCGTGTTGAAGTCCCTTTTATTTCTCATAGGAAATGTTTTGTTAAAAATAAAAAACTTGGTTGTGAGTGAGCAGCCTTCCTTCTCAGTCTTAACTTCCTCATATCTTTGCAGTTGAGGCATATTACCTCTTTTTTTAAAAAAAGTTTTTTATTTGAAATTAGGCTTATTTCAGATAGGCTGAAATTCTTTAAAGATTACGGAAGAACTGAGAAATTGAGTAGTCCATGTATGAAGTATGACAGTTCTGTATAAACTCGATTATTTGATGAATCATAGACTTTGATTAATTCTGTCTTGCCTGGCAACCTTTCATTTGGGGGTTAGTGGTATATATAGTTTTCAGATTTCTCACTTTTGCTTTTCTCATCAGTAACACTGCTAGAAGGGAGATGGGATAAATAAAAAAAAAATTACTGCTTTGGGGGCGGATTTTGTTTTGACATTTATGCATGTTAAGTTTTACATTTCATGTAAGAGTACTTCAGTTGTATAACTGCTGTGAATTTGTGCATTATTACGGTCAATGATTTTTCCTAATTTATGCAAGAACTTTGACTCCAGGCTTCTAGTGTAAGCAGTGTTTCTCTGCTGGGATAATTTTAACTCTTAGGGGACATTTGGCAATCACAATTTGGGACGGGGGTGAATTTCTTTTGGCATCTAGTGTGTAGAAACCAGGGATGCTGCTGAACACCCTCCAGTACACAGGACAGCCCTTAACAACAAAGAATTTCATCCAAATGTTAATAGTATCAAGTTTGAAAAACTGCAGTTTATAGGTTAAGAACAGAGGTTTTATGAAATAGTGTTGGGTTTGACTACAGAAAAGGAGTTAATAAGCCCTACCTTACAGAATTATTGAGTTATATGCCATGTGTGCTTTGCACAGTTTTTGGCACACAGGCTGCTACCCAATACTCTGTAAATGTTAATAGTGATCACATTATTGTCCAAAGTTGGATTCATTTAATTCATTGACTCTTTTATTCCTTCATTTATTCTTCAAATATATAATTAGTGCCTATAAGGCTAGATAATTTTTAGTCTATATTGTATTTTACTCCTTTGACTTACAGTTTTGTTTCTGCCAAGTTTCAATTGAGAAACACCCATTCTAATATTGGGTTGGATTGGCCCATTAATTTTTTAGATCAGGTTTATTGAGGTATAATTTCCATAAAATAAAATTCACCCTTTCTTCAAATTCTTTGAGACTTGAAAATAATAAAATTTATGGTGTGGATTTGTGGTAAGAGAAATGTTTTTTGTTAAATTGGCAGTCATTTTATTTTAGGGAAAATAATATGTAGTATTAGAACATGATATCTTACAGCTTTTTAAATTTATATTCTTAGATGTGTACCATGCAATATTATTCCAGTATGGCTTTATCATAAAGCATTTTATCTCTTTTTCTCTTTTTTTTTTGGCTTTTTTTTTTCTCAATACAAGAAATCTCCTTTACAGACAATAGGTGAAGAACAAACCCAGAACCCCTATACTGAACTGCTTGTACTGAAAGCTCATCATGATATTGTACGATTTCTGGTACAGTTAGATGACTACAGGTAAGAAATTGTTGTCCAGTTGACTCCTATTTGGAAAGAATTTTTAGGGAATGTAATATTAAAACAACTTCAAAATTAACCCACCTTTTCTAAAAATTTAAAACTGATCATTGGTAACATTTAGTAGAAATTGATCTCTGCATCTTGACAGAATATGTATTTGAAGTCTTTTTTGCTCAAAAGTCAGGTTGTCATATCTGGTGATTAGATGGTTATTTTTGTTTGAGGTTTTTTTTTTTTTGACAACTCAGATATTTTTGTTAGTTTAGAGAAGTGTATGACTTTAAAATTTGGGTGGGGTTAAAACTATGTTAAGGTGAATCTAAATAAACACATATGGGAAATGTTTAAATATCAAGTACCTATAAGGAATGTGTTTTTTAGTGGAAGGAAAGCATTTAATCTGAATTTTTTATTATTGATAAAAAAAAACCCTTTAAAATATTATTCAGCACAGGGAGTAGACTCAATCATATTTTAATAACTGTTTTTGTTGACAGATGGTTACTGGGATTATTGTGATCACTGTAAGATATATAAATGTTGACTCACTATGTCGTACACCTGAAACTAATATAAATTGTGTGTCAAAAATTAAAAGTAAAAAAATATACATTATTTTATACTTCCTTGCTAATATGTATAATATTGTTTAATATCCTTGCAAATAGAGATAAAGGTGTGTAGGTCATAGGACTGTAGATTTAGCTTATTACTGATCTGTATATCTGTTTATTGAAGCCTTAACTATGTGCTTATTTTTTGTACATATCACAATTATAATTACACAACTACATAATTGTGTAACTATTTGGTATTTATCATCCCCTATAGAACGTAAACTTCATGAGAGTGGAGGCCATATTTTTCTTAATCACCACAATATCCTTAATACATGGTACAGTGCCTTACATGTAGCAGGTAATTAATAGTTACATGAATTAATGAGTCCCCAGACTAGTAACTGTACATACATGTTGCTTGCTGCCATCTTAACTCCCTAACCCCACTCCTGTTGTCCTGATCAGTTCTTCCACTATCATCTCTAATTGTCTCTTTTGTCTTTGATACTGTCCTTTTTTTTTTTTTTTAAATTTTTGACTCTATAGGTGACTGCGACTGTGATTATTCCTAATTCTGACTGTCTCTTCTGATATCTATTAACCTGTCTTCTCTCTGCTTTTTAAAATGTCTTTAGTGTTTAGTTGCTTTTCCCATGTGCAATGCAATTCTACAATTACTTAGAATTAGGTCAGATTTTACAGGTTATGTCACAGCCCTGCACAACACTCCCTCACCTCAATTACCAACTGCAATCTCTGCTGTTTCTAGGCCACCCACACTCTGACCAACTGGCTGTACATTACCTGTGCCCCCTCAGGTTTGACAGTTCACTAAAATGACTGACAGAACTCAGGAAAGCACTGTACTTAATGATTACAGTTTTATTATAAATGATATAATCAGGACCAGCCAAATTAAGAGGCCATAGGGCAAGGTCTGGTTGGGTCCCAATGCAAACTCTGTGTCCTCAGGATTCATCACCCTTCAGCACATCAGTGTGTATCACCAACAGGAAAGCTCACTCAAACTTTGGGCATCCTGAGTTCTTATTTGGGTTTCATACATAGGGGTGATTAAATCATTCACCACATGATTGAACTCAATTCCAGCACTTCCTGCCCCCATCCCAATTTGGAGGTCAGGCTTGTATCTGTGGTTTAAAAGCCCCAACCCTCTAATTACATGGTTGTATTTCCCACATGGCCAGCCCTATCCTTAAATTGTCTAGGGGCCCACCATGAGTCATCTTGTTAGCATAAACTCAGGTGACATTTGAAGGGCCGACCTTCCAGAAATCGAAGACAAAATCCAGCCAAATTATTATACAACAACATGCTCTTCACCTTTGCCTGAAAAGATTTGCCTCATATATATATTACTAGCTTATAAACATTATTTTCCTGTTGTGATATAAGCCAACCAATCGATAACATGTTAACCACAGTCTAATAACCTTCAGCCTTTTTGGTAATATTTGTTGTTAGTATGTCATAAGAGATACTCTATTTAGTCATATCTTTGAAACTAAACATCTCTGGGAAGACAGCTAAAATTTTCTTGTACCATATTTTACCATAGTAAATTGCTAGATAAGTTAAAAATATCCCAAATAACTTCTTACACCATAATCATTAATGTTTGGGCCTTAAGGAGTCCTCAGATCATTTTGTCTAAGAAAGTTAAATAAAAAATATACAGTATACTTTTAGAATGTGGTTTTTAAATTTTTATATAGATTAACTGTTAAGATTCCATGTTCATTGCTGTCTGTCCTCCAAAATGTCTTCTTGGCTATTCTTATTACATAGAAGAGGAAGCTTCAGAAGAGGTCATCTTATAATGATCATTGATTATATTTTTCCCCACAGTGGTGCTTGTGTATATTTCAGTTGTTCAGTGATACAGTAAATGTTCTGTTAAAAGTAAAAAGCTGTAAGTGATTGTATCAGTTATCTATTACTCTGTCAAATATCACCCCAAACTTAGTGGTTTAATGTAGCCATTATATATTTACCTCACTATTTTGCAGGATGGCAATTGGGGCTAGGCCTCAGTTGGGTAGGTTTTTTGTTTTGTTTTGTTTTGTTTTGTTTTAAATCTGCACCAGGATCAGCTGATCTCAGTTAGGTTCACTTGTGCATCTATGGTCAACAGGTAGAATGGCTGGAGCTAGCTGTTCACAGTGGTCACAGCCAGAGTGACTGGTGGTCTCTGTGTGGTTACTCAAGTGCATGTTCACATAGTGATTATGGAGTTCTAATACCAGCAAAAGGGCAAGCCCAATGTAAAACTTTTCAAGTCTCCATTTGTATCATGTTTGCGGCTGTTTCATTGGCTGAAGCAAGTCAGGAGCTGGCACAAATTCAGTTAAGTGGATAAATAAACTTACCTCTTGATGGGAGAAGGAACTAAGTCTTGTTGCAAATAGTAACATAGGGAAGGAGAATAATTTGTGGCCATGTTTGCTATCTATCACAGTGAATCTAAATGTCTAGAATAGATGAAAAAGCCTACTTTTTGGCTTTTGCAGTGAAGTGAAGGTATTGCTACATGAATCACATTTAATTCTTTGTACTTAAGTCATCACTATGTCCATATTTCCATATAATCAGTTACAAAGTTTTTCAATCAGTCACAGACCTATAGAGCTTGTGTTTTGTTTTTAAAAATTCAATTCTATAGTGTACTGAAAAAAATAAAAGAGTCATTATTGGTAACAAAGACATACAACATCTACAAACTATATAAATATTTATTATAAATAAGAGCTCAACATATCCTTAATTGTTTAGAATTATATTTACCATTGCATGTGTATATTATTTATGCATTGTCAAATTACCAAATACCTTAAATATTTTATCATCATAGTTTTTATATTTTTATTTAGTTCTGTAGACATTCTGTTTTTTTTTTTTTTTTTTTTTGTCAGCTGCTGTAATCCAGGTTTCACGCTTCAGATCTTTAGATAATATCAGTTTATTGAGAATTTTGCAGAAGGATTTTCTTGTTTTCTTGGTGGCTCAGCTAAAATCAGTGAGTGGAAAATTTTCTCAGATTGGTTTTTGAAGATACCAGATAAATCCTGTATAACCTAACAGACAGCTGCCTTTTCTTTTCTTCTTTAGTATTTTTTGAACATGAAGTGAGGGTCATATTGATTGGGAGATCACTAAAGAAGGCTAAGCCTCAGCAAGAGTCTTCCAGAAAATGGACTGTGCTAAAATTGCATGTAACACTCTAGCATTTGACATATTAAACTAAACTGAGTTCATAACACATTTTAAGAATAGTTTGCTCTGTTGCTCATTTGGCCATTCTTTGCTACTCCAGGAAACAGACAAGGTTATGTAGGATGGTGATCATGACTGGAAAAGAATCAGGTGACCCATGAAATGCCAGACTGGAGAACAAAATGTGCCCCCAGGATGGTTAGTGACTCTGTATATTCACAAGAAACTAAACAAACTCAGTATGGTATGATAGTTCACTAACAACAAATAATGTGTTACATCTTTCAGAAAATATTCTTAAGCTAAGAGTAACTTTTTCACTAACATTCAGAGAAAAGAAATTAATAGTCAAGATGATTTAGATCCTCCTAATACCTGGACTCCCTGAGAGGCAGACAATAAAATGAAGTTAAGCATGCAGAAGATTTATTGGAAACACCAATTGAAGGGAAAAGAATAGAGGCAGGATTGGACAAGGGAAGCTGTCTCAGACTACGATGCAGTTGTGGCAAAGTCTGTGTAAGCCCAGTGAGGAGCTCCGGAGGAAAGAATGCCCTTTAGAGCTCCCCACTCCTCCTTTAGAGGAGTCTGTGTTGGGTGGAAATAACATACTTTTTGCCCTGCTTTGCTTAGTCATTGGCTGAGGCTCATCCAAGAATGTGTCCCTGGTTTCCACCACCTTGCTTAATCGTATGCCTGGAGGCCAACTGCGATAGTATGATTTTGGCTTGAAGGCTGAAATGGACCCTGAAGTCAGCAGCTGGAGACGTTCCTCACAGCTGAGCAGCTAGTCTTCTCTGTAAGGGATATCTGTAAATCAAGATCTATACTGCCTTTTCTATACAAACTGTACCTTGGGATCAGTAATAATTGATGAGAAATTTCTCTTTATAGAAGAATTCAAGCTAGGAAGAATCATATAATTGGAATATTGTAATTTTGCAGCCTCACAGAATAACAAATTTAGGCAATGGCAATTAACATTACGCACCCACATACACACACACACACACGACTACCAGAAATTATATTTCCTAGTGGACTATACAAATTGGCTGTGAAGTGGCCTTACCAAAGGGTCAAATTTGAATCTGATTTAGTCTCTAGATCTATTTATCAAAAATACAGGGGACAGAGTTGTTTGTTAAATGACAACCCAGGAAGGTAGCCAGACCGTGAGAACTCTGTAAAACAAACTCTTAATTGTAAGGAAAAAATTATGAAGAGGGAATCAATAGAATAAAAGAAGCTTTGGAGGAATATTGACCAGTTACAATGTATGAACCTTATTTAGATCCTGGTTCTAATAAAAATCTGTGAGACAATCAGAGGAATTTGATCACTGATTAGGTATGTGGTGACATTAAGGAATTAAATGTCATTAACTAGTTGTGATATAAGAGAGTTCTAAAAGATATATACTGAAATATTTACTGATGAAATGACATAGTGACTGGGCTTTGCTTCAAAATAATGTGTGGAGGAGGGATTGTTTGTGGTTCAGATAAGACAATGCTGGCCATGAGTTGATAATTACTGAAGATGATTGATAAGTACCTGAGGATTTTTGTTATACTGCTTCCATTTTTATGTATATTTAAATTCTCCATAATGAAAAATAAAAAGAAAAAAAATGATGTACATGTATTTGTCATAGAGGAAATAAAAATGCCAATGTAAAAGATATTTTATTATAGAAAATAAAACTTAGATATTATCAGATGCAGAAATTACACAGATGGACATGAACATATTAGCTTAATAAAGTAATAACTGGCAAAACCTGGATTCCAGGACATGGCATTGGTATATAACCACAGTAGGCTTCCTAATACTTCACCCAGAGTTAGGTAGACTTATTCACTGAATCACTGGTGCAGCTGGACATCTGGAAGCCTCTCATTCAGATGTAGGCTTATCTCAGAAACAAAAAGCAGAATGTGCCCTCTTCATGAACAGACAAATCCTCAGACAGAACTCAGAAAGGTCTGAACGGAGCATGCTAAATTCATGCTCTCAAACTCGTTGATAGATCAGTGGAGGAAGAAGAGGCTAGGGATGCTTCTCTAGTAGTAGAAGTTCCTTCGTGGAAACTTGAGCTCAGGGAAATAGAGGTTCCCTAATAGAAGTCACAGGAATTTTTTGCTATTCTGATACTTGTAAACTTGATATGTAGTCTAGCTTTGTATTTATGATTTAGGGGAGGGGAGAATTTACCAAAGGTTTTACTTTTGCAAATGACCATGGGAATCTTCCCAGCTTCATTCTATTTGTGAACTAAAAAAATGTCTTAGATATTCAGATATTAAAGTTGTTAGTATTTACATTTTTCTTAATGAAAGAATCAGAGACATTAATGTCTATAGCTCCTGAAAATGCTTTGAAGTTCCTTTCAAATTCTCTTACAAGTTTCTCTATATATTTCTCTAATTTTCTTTAAGTAGTTCTAGCATACAACTACTTAGGTAAAAATCTATTCTAAATGAAAGTTTTACTATTTTTCAGTTTTGTTTGGTTTCTGAGAGTAGCATTTTCAACTTTATTTTAATTGTAAAAAAATATATACTGTTTTAGTTGCATCATGTATTAGAAAGTACTTGTGGGTTAGGTGGGAAGTTAGTTAACCACAGGGATTTTCTGTATTGTTAATAGTCTATATTTTCCCATTGCTTTATGGCTATATAGATATTGAATACAGGAAGGTTTAGTTTTATGGGCCTTTTTTATTGTGTCCTCTAAGGTTATATTTGCATCTGTAGCACCTTTGACTTAATTGAAATAAATTCACATAAGAACTATTAAATACGCACTTAGGTAATGGACATAGGAATTACTTGTGCTTTGAGGCCATAGTTGGCAAGAATGAGAGTATTTTCTTTGAGATATTCAAAGGGAAAGTATCTAAAGGGAATGATTTCTATAAATTAGAATAAGTAGAAATGAGATTTCTCAGTGGATACATGACCTGGACCCTGTAGCATTACTTAGTAATATACTATGAACTCTCAAGGGCAAGAACAGTTCATTGATCTTTACTCTTAGTGTGTGTGTATATGTATAATTATTTAGTATTTAATATATAGTTAGTGCTTAAATATTTTTTGAATGAGTGAATCATTGACTCACAATAAATTAGATCTCATAATAGGGAGAGGAAGGAACATTCTAGAAGCTCTGTTAGGGGTCTTCATTAATCCATGCTTCACCTTGTTAAACTTGTTTTCATGCATTTCATTTTTGCTTAGTCATTTAATTATGTAGTCTTAATGAGTATTTTAAAGACTTGGTTTCAAGTTAAGAAAACTTGAAGATATGCATAAGAATGGGACAGGAGCAAGAGAAAAATAAAAGGAATTTATTGTGTGGTTTTCTGGGTTTAAAAATTTTCAAATTTCTTTTTTTGTTTTGACAATATATTGATACATTAGTAGGCAGCAATAGAAATATACAAGAGAATTAAAGGCCTGAATAATCTACTAACTGAGTAATTGACTTCTGAGCAATAAAAAATTGACTGTGATTTCATGCATTACTATTGAACATTGTTTATATTTAACTTTTGTTCACTGCTGATTGAATTAAAGTTTGAGGTGAAATGCTTTATACTTCATTTCTAAACTCTCAACTGTTCAATCGTCTCTCATTGTGAACTCATGAAATTCAGATGTGATGAAACAATAATGAGTTAAAAATCAAGGTTAGAAAAAAGTAGGCATTTTAAACCTGCCGTCTTCTAAAATGGAGAAAAACAATTATAAGAGTTTTAAGAATCAATAGAAATTGGTGTTCTATACTAAAGAAAATCTAAGACCTTGAGTCCTGCCTCCCGCCATCATTATACAAATAAAAAGAAATTAATAGGTCTAGAAACAAGCCATTGCAGGTTTACGTCTAGCAATTATTTTTGATACTCAAGGCATTGATTAGAATTGTGATTTAGTAAATGCATGCAATTAAGCATAAAAATTATATTTAATTTAAAAGCGATTTTAATCTTCGATCTTTTATATATTTCATTCTGAAATAAGAATGTTAGGCATAGATTTTAAAATAACCGTATAGTTTCTAATTCATTATTTAAGAAGTTTTAAAGGTCCTTTTCATTAAAAAGGTATGTAGTTCTATATTAAAATATTATTAACAGACTTTGTCGACTGTATTTGACCAATTTCCTATCTCCTGGGTAATCTTTTAGCTCCTACAGTAGGCAGTATAATCAAAGGGTTTGAAATGAGTACTGAGTATAGAAATTGTCAGAGCCAGTGAAGACAACAGTTAGTATGGGATTTTGAAACTGAGTATGAGAAATTTTCTGAACTTGAAGCTCAGTTTGGAGTGTTAAGGAAAGTGTTACTTGTCTGTAGTGAGATTTTATGGATCTTATATAGGGGTAAAATTCATTAAACAGATATTCTTAGAAACAGTAATTTTTGTGTCCTAATGTATCAATTCTCTACTTTTCCCTGAATGATATATGTATGGCTAACCATGTTTACTTTAATGAAAACTTTCAGGGCATACCTAGATTTTGTGAAACCTAATAACAATCTTGCAAGGAAGTACAATTT
The DNA here is from genome assembly GCA_003508835.1 of Eonycteris spelaea. Lineage (NCBI taxonomy): Eukaryota > Metazoa > Chordata > Mammalia > Chiroptera > Pteropodidae > Eonycteris > Eonycteris spelaea. The sequence continues at coordinate 19,697,458 of PUFA01000011.1, read as the reverse complement.
TTCTAAATGCTATAGCTGCTAGTGGAGTATTATTAATGGTTGTTAACTCAAGGGGTCAGTTACATGCACTTCATAGCTGGCTCTCTAATACCACTTCTTTCTTTCCTATTCAAAAAAGCAAACTGAATTCAAGTGAATAAAGTGATAGTGTGGGAACAACCGGGTATCCGTTTTGATTTGTTAAAGGGTCACTTACAAACTTGTTTACTACATTAATAACAAATAACTTGATATGCTTACAGTGTGATTGCAGTACACCACTGTGCTGGACAGTGCTTAAAAACAGTTCTCTCTTGATTTTATTGTAATGCAGTCACTATGACGAATATTCCTGTGTAACAAATTGTTATTCTTGATAGTGTCAGGTATCTTCCCTACAAAATATAGGTGATTGTTTCTTTACATATAGTGAAGATAGGGAGATAAAGAGGAGTGGTAAGCTATAACTGAGTTCATCACAGCTCTTTTTTCATGCTATGAAACAAACTTCCCTTTACCTCTTTCCATTTCAAGCATTTTCACTAAAAAACAAAACCCTCAAAAAACCCCCAAACCTTCAAAACCAAGAACATGGTATTCATATAAAAAGACTGAAGAGCTGAGAGGTGTTAAAAGAATGATCTTGGCTTTAAATGGTAGATTGAAAATATTTTTACAGATAAAATAATAGAAATAATGAACTTATCTAAGGACATGATTTCTTTGTTCCATTCCTGGACTATCACTTCCTATCAGTGAAGTTGTTCCTCAGCTTGGCTTCATGACACCTAAGTCAGGGTTTCATCATATAATTTTAAAGTAAGGAAGGACTTTAAAGATCATTTGTGGATCTGCATTCTAACATTACAGTTTATTCATTGTAACACTGTAAATGGTCTCATTCATCTTTGGATTCTCAGTACTTGGCACAAAACCTAGAGGTTATTCCATCAATATTTTGTTAAATTAGCTTAAAGAACTTAATCTGCATTAATATTACTAAACCAGAATACCATTAATAAGGTTTGATAGTTCTTAGTAATCTTAGCACTTAAACATCATTAGTGATTTTTTTTCTTGACCTTTTTTCTCTAACCAGGTTTGCATCTGCTGGTGATGATGGAATTGTAGTTGTGTGGAATGCCCAGGTGTGTATTGATTTTGTGTGGATTGTGTAATAAAGACATGACTATATAGTTGAGTATGCATTCATAAACACTATCTAGGAATATACCTGCATGTTAGGAGACCGATGCGAATACTTGAAAAGGGACAATTAGGATGAATTCGTTTAAGATGGGAACCAACATTTCATAATAGAGTTTTTAATTATTTCTGAGAAGTGAATACCATATTATGAAAAAAAAGTTTTAATCTTATTGAACAAAATTGAAGTTATCAATAAGTATACAGCGATTCTGAAAATAAATCGTGTTGATTTTTGTGGGAGACACAATTTTCAAAATTGTATGATTGCATGATACTTGTCATGTTTGAATTTAATAATAATATAATAAAAGGCTTGTTTTTTTCAAAAAATATTTAAAGCTTCACCAAATTAATCCTGGGCCTCTTTTCCTGATCCTTTGATACTCAAATTCTCTTTGAACTATTTATCTTTTCTCTTGTTATCTGTTCTCCGTCTGATCCTCATTTTTCAATGGCTCTGCCTGTGATTAAAGCAGTTCTTTAACATTATGTTCCCCACATTCATGAAATCCAACCTTGGAAAGATTTACAACTTGTTATTTTTACGTTGTATTTTTGTATGTTTACTACTTGTGAAATCTGTGAGAGACTGACGGATGAAGACTTTGGGTGGGATTAGCTGGTACTGTTAAATAGAAAAGGATGGAATAGAGGCTGACCTTAAGGGTGGTGGCTATATTGCTGTTTGTTTGTTGTTGTTTTTATGCTGCCACAACTTTATAATTGTGGAGACTTAGATAAAAATACTTGGATAATGAGGACTTTGTATTTTTTCCTCTAGATTAAGTTATTGATATTTTTATGCTTGATTTATCCAATTCTATTTTTAAAATCATATGGAAAGAGTATTTCTTTAATTTTCCTATAAGATATGCTATAAATAGTATTTTCTATTAGAAAATAATTAAAATTGTTTATGCTACTCTGCACCTGTTTAGATTCTTTTTGATTACTTAAATTATAAGATCTAAGTAATTTCGAATAGAGTGTATATATTTTTTACATGGTGGTTCTTCTTAATGTTGTCATTTAAGATTATTTAAATTGCAAAATATGAACCTATTAACATTTTTATTGGTATTTCAGACAGGAGAAAAACTTTTGGAACTCAATGGACACACACAAAAGATAACAGCTCTTATTACATTTCCTTGCTTGGAAGGTTGTGAAGAAAAAAGTCAACTGATCTTGACAGCTTCTGCTGATAAAACAGTTATTATATCCTTAAATCTGGAAGAGAGAGAGAAATAGCTATAGTGACCCAAGGGACCGTTATTAGTCTTTAGCCTCTTGGGGTCTGTCTGTACCTGTTTTAGCTGAAATGTTTTGTTCTAGCTTTCATAAGACACTTCTTAAAAGCATTAGATAACTAAAAAGTATTAGACTGGAAATAGCAGGTTAAGGTTTATTATTGATGGAAACCCCACGGCTAAAGCTGTTCTTTCCAGTTACCATTATGGTATGCGAAATGGAGGAAATGGAGAAAGAGGGCTTAAGAATACTTATTATCTCAGTTTGCTTTTGAATTTAGAGAAATGAAGGTGAGTTGGGCTGGAGAGTAATTCACAGTTTTTTCAGCTTATTGTACAGAAAAAGAAACTTAGTGGTCCCAACCCATAAGAACCTTTTGAGTGTCCCAGTCTGACAGAAAAGCGAATTACCAATTGCTTGATGTTCAATATTAATGTTTAATATTTAAAAATAATTTTTAAAAAGTAAATTATCTTTCTTTTCCTTGTACTTTTAGTTAAGAATGTAACTAATTAGTAAAGTTTTATAAAGTGCTTATGTGCGCAGGCATTGGTTTTACATATGTTAATTCTTACAATAAATATTTTTATTCTTATTTACCAATAAAGGCAAAGAGGTTAAGTGACTTTTCTAAGGTGTTGTGGCAAGTGTAGGGCAGAAGGAAAAGCAATGTGACTGCAGAGTCAGAGTTCTGAACTACTATATAATATTGCCTTTATAAAATATTTTCCTTAAACAAATTCAGCTCTTTAATATTTGTATGAGGAATTGGATTTGTGAAGGCCATAGCCAGATGTTATGGATAACTGTCATCTTTCATTACCTTTTTCCTAAAGGTATCATAGATTAGCTTTAAAAGTGTGCTCGAGAACTCTGTTTAAACAGATTCAATCACTAGTGAGGTAAGTTTCAGAGAAAACCCAAAGGAGTCAGTATTTCTTCGGCTTCTAGAGTTTATGACACACTCTAAATGAGCTTATCAGCTGAAGTGATTTCTAAACATGGCGGGTAGGTGAAAACATTTCAGGAAAAGATTAAATGGGGACAACTATATTTTGGGTGATTACAGCATTACATAAAAAGGGTCTAAAATTCACTCATGTTAGAATAGTTGTATTACTACTGCTCTGTTGAGGCGAATATTTTATGGACTAAGGCTCTATGGGTTTTGTTGTTTTGGTTTCAGCATCACATCAGGATAATCTCTGCAAAAGTAGAATTTAAAACCCTTTTTATTGGACTGTTCCTAAGATACTATAATAATATTTTGAGGCAATTATTAAAATGACTGTTCTAGTATGGAGATAAGTAGTTGGGACAGTATCGGTATAAATTTTACCTGTAAATGATACTATAGTCATTTCCTTTGCTGAATGACTTTTCTTGTTAAAAATAATTCATCCTTTTACTCAGATGAATTCTAAATTTACTCTGCCTGGGCCTTCACTATTAATCGAAGGGCAGATTTTAAATTTTTGTCAGGTGATAGGCTTAAAAGTTCACATATACATATGTACTTATGCATATTTGTTATGTAAATGTCTTCTCAGATATGATGTAAAATTTATATCTTACCATAGGAAATGTGAAAAATTTGACAATCATTATATTCGTTAAGTCAAACTAACTTTGGACATTTTTATGAGAGGTCCTCTAATTATCTTAATATATATGCAGGTAATAGGAATACACTATTACTCACTTTTTTGAATCAGGATAACAGTAAATTAAGCCATGCGCATTGAAGGAGCTTTCAGTAAATATTAATGGATGTGGTCGTATTTAGTTTAAATACTTTATGTTAAATACTTATTAGATTATGGTGGACTCTTTTGGAGAATAAACCTTAAAATTTAAACAGTCAAAATACTTAATGCCTGTAAAAGTTTAGTTTTCAGATCATCCATTCTATTGGTATTTTTGAATAGTTTGGTAGTAAAATTTTTCTTAAACTTATTTTAGATTGTAGGCCTGTTACAATTAGTTGATGACTCACTCTATGAATTGAATTGACTTTAGTAATATAAACATTAAATATTTTATACTTTATTTTCTTCCTAAGTATGTAACATTTGTGATTTAATTATCAGTAAAGTTATAATTAAGATTTTAAAATTTAGCTTAGAAATTATTTCTTAACATAAATTTAGGTTTGGAATTGTGATACTGGCCGACAAGTTCAGAAAGTATCGTGCTTCCAGTCTACTGTAAAGGTAAGATCTTAAGCAGGTATTTTATGATACTCTTTTGTCTCAGAGAAAATTGGTTAGTAAGTTAAATGAAATTACTTTTGTGGATTTTAAAAATTATTTCTTCCAGACATACCTACAGTTATTTGATTCTTCTAAGATTATTTTTTTGGGAGCATATATATTAAATGCTAAATGTTTGAATTTGAAATTGGAGTAAGGGACAAATCTCTACAGCATGATAAGGAAAAAGGTAGTACTAGTATGTGTTTAGTAGGTAGTTTTAGAAAGAGGTGACTTGCAGAATTTATCACAGTAGCTAGTCTGCTTCTTTATACTTTGAACTAAAATTGTGGAGTTATTTGTTCCTCAACCTTTGCCTTCTATAAGTTCGTAAAGATAAGACATGTCAGTACCAAAACAAAATCTTATATGATTAATTGGTTGTTACTAGTAGGTTCATTCATTTTACAGATATGAATTAGGGTTTATTTTGTGATAGGAACTCTGCTACATGAGTTCCTATCACAAAATAAACAAATTTGGATAAGACTTGGTTACTTTGATTCCTATGGAAGAAATTACCTTAAATATTCTCAGAAACTGCCACTGTTTTTCAATAATGTCAGCAAGTTTGGGGAAAGATGCTAGTACAGTGAGATAATGTTCCCCCATTTGCTTTAAAGATAACTGATCTCTAAATTGGAGCGAACACTTTTTAAGAAAAAAGTAGAAAGAATTGCTGTGTGCCAATAGTCAAGATATTTCATTTTTTTTCTCTAAAAGACAGCATCTCATGCTGCTGTATTATTATCAAGTTAGTAAAATTTCTGGGGTAGAAAGCACCATTTACTATATGCTTGTATCCATTTTAATAATGGACCGTCTTTGAAGAAGTCATTAAAGTAGTGATCAGATCCTTATGCTGCTTTTAAATTCCTTAAAATATACTCTTGCTTTCTGTCTTAGGTCATTGATTTTCAAATAAGAATACATGAATTGAAGGAACAGGGAAGGAGTAAAAATTTAGTGTACTAACAAAATTCCTTTGGTGAACTGTCTTATGAACTGTTCAATGAAAAGTGTCTTATTCCAGTATGGTGAAAGTACCTATTCAAGAGGTTTTATTGTAATGTTAATCAGTTAGGTAATTGTATTTACTCCTGCTATGATTCCATTTCACATTAAAACCATGTTGAAAATAGCATTTCACTCACTTTAGTGGTTCAATTGTTCTTGAACAGATCATTTATTAAAGAAATTCAGATCTCAAATTAAATGTAAAAAATACTATTTTTTTGAACTAGTAAAGTTTTTATAAGGGTTGGTATTAGCAAGGAGGTGGTGAAATTGGCATTTTATTACTATTGAGAGTATAAATTGATATGATCTTCTGGAAGGCAGTTTGGCATTATGAGTGAACCTGAAAAAAATGATTACAGGAAGTGGCCCAGTGATTTCAACTTCTAGAAGACTCTTTAAAGGAACTAATAAAAATCTTGGGCAGAGAGTTATGAATGAAAATGTATATTACAAATATATTTTATAAATGGATGATTGGCAGTATCCTAAATGTCTTATAGGAAAATAGTTAAATTATTGTAGATATATTTACTAAAAATGGTATTTCAGAAGACTAGTTTTGAAAATGCTAATAAGATGTTGAGTAACAAAAGCAGTATATTATCCTCAACAAAGTACTAGCAAATCAAATCTAACAATATATTAAAAGGATTATACACTTGACTAAGTGAGATTTAACCCAGGAATATGAATTTAGTTAACACAGGACAAAAAACATGATCATGTCAACAGATTCAGAGAAAGCATTTGAAAGACCCTAACACCTTCTCACAATAAAAAATAACAAACTAGAGACAGTTGAGAACTTCCTCAACTTAATAGGGCATCTATGAAAACCCCGCAGCTAACATGGTATTAAATACTGAAAGACTAACTGAATACTTTCCTGCTGAGATCAGGAACAAAACAAAATATCTACTCTTGGTACTTGTATTCAGCATTGTACTGGAGGTTCTGACCCAGGACAGTTAGGCAATATAAAAGAAAAAAGGCACTCTTATTAGAAAGGAAGAAATAAAACACTCTCTATTCACAAGCAACATGATCTTCTGTAAAGAAAATTGTAAATCCATGCAAAACTATTAGAACTAATGCATTTATAAGGTTTCAGAATACAAAATCAGTATACAAAAATTAATTGTATTTCTATACATTAGCAGTGAACATTCTAAAAATGAAATTAAGAAAATAATTTTTACAGTAGCATCCAAACGATTAAAATACTTAGAAATAAATTTAAAGAAGAAATATGTGACATGTACGCCAAAAACTACAAAACAGTGTTGAAAGACACTAAAGAAAATCTAAATAAATGGAAAGACATCCCTTATTCTTGGATCAGATTTAATATGGTTAAGATTGCAACACTACTCAGTCTACAGATTGGACACAAATCTACAAAATTCTAGCAAGCTTTTGTTGTTGTTTTGTAGAAATTGACAATCTAGTTTAAAATTCATATAGAAGTGCAAGGAACTAGAATAACTAAAAAAATCTTGAAAGAACAAAGTCGCAAGGTTCAAACTTGCCAATTTTAAAATTTACTACAAAGCTGTAATAATCAAGACAGTGTGGTAATGGCATAGGTTAGCCATACAGTGCAATGGAATAGAATTTAGAGTCCAGAAAGAAAACCTTATGTAGATGGTCAATTGATTTTGACAAAGGTGTCAAGACCCTTAAATAAGAGAAAGAATAGTCTCTTCAACAAATAATGCTGGGTCAACTGGATATCCACTACAGAATAATCAAATTGGATCCCTATCTCATGCCATGTCCAAAAATTAATTCAAAATGGGTCAAAGATCAAAATGTAAGAGTTGAAACTGTAAAATTCTTAGAAATATGTGAGTAAATGTAGGTCATATGTAATATGTAATATTATATCAATATCTTACATATGACACTAAACACAGCAACAGAAGAAAAAAAGTGATAAATTGGACTTAATCAAAAATGAAAAGCTTTTATGCTTCAGAAGACACCATCAAGAAAATGAAAAGACACATAATAGACAATATTTGCAAATCATATATCTGATAAGGAACTTGTATTTTGAATCCATGATGAAACACATAAAGAACTCTTTAACAACTCAACAATAAAAAAACTCAATAAAAAAAACTACCCAATTAAGATTAGATGAAGAATTTGAAAAATATTTCTCCAAAGAAGATATGCCTATGGTCAATAAGCACATGGAAAGAAGCTGAACATCATTAATCATTAAAAAAAATGCAAGTCAAAACCATAATGAGATACTATTTAACATTCACTAGATGGATTATATCTAAACAGATGATAAGTGTTGATAAGGATGTAGAAAAATTGGTGTGGAATTGTAAAATGTAAAATGGTATACCCGCCTTGAAAATAGTTTGACAGTTCATCAAAATGATGAAACAGAGTTATCATTTGACCTAGCAAGCTCATAGGTTTTCTCAGAAATGAAAATGTATGTCCATACAAAAACATGTACATGAATGCTCATGGCAGCATTGTTCCTAATAGCTCCTAAGTAGAAACAGCTGAAATGTCCACCAGCTGCTGAAAGGACAAAATGTGGTAGATCCATACAGTGGAATGTTATTTGGTAATGAAAAGGAATAAAGTTCTGATATTAAAATTTCAGAGATTAGACAGGATAGGACCTCTTGAAATATAAACTATTGATTATTTTCAACCCTTATTATTCTAGCAGTTTTAAAAGCAGCTGTACTCCCTACCCAGGCAAGACTACCAGGACCTTTTCCTTTTCTTTTTCTTTCTCTTTTGCTCATGCCCTTACACTCACTTGAGTTAATGGGTGGGGAGAATATTATTAAAGGTGTGGACTATAAAGTGAAGGATTTCTCCAGACCTTAAAACACTCACTGTCTTGAGTCAGTAATTAGGAGATATTAATTTGAAAGATACATAAAAACTGATATCATATTTTCAGTTTTATTTAAAAAACAAGTTTATTTCAAGGTTGTATGTTATCTATTGCTGAGTAACAAATTACTTTGAAATCTACTTGCTTAAAACAAATATCTTACAGTGTTTGTGGTAAGGAATAGAGAGCAGCTTCACTGGATGGTTCTGGATCAGTGTTTCTCATGATGGTGCTGACTGGGATTGGAGGTTCCTAAGGGGCTTATATCGTTGGCAAGTCAGTGCTGGTGGTTGTCCGGAGGCCTCACTTCTTTGCCATGTGGATCTTTCTCCATACGACTACTTGTGTGTTTTTGCCCTAGAGTTAGTGAACCAAGAGAGAGGAAGGAGAAATACACCATTTTTTATGTCTTATAAGTCATGCCCCATCCTTTCTGCTATAATCTGTTCATTAGAAGCTAGTCACTTAGTCAAGCCCACATTTGGGGGAGGAGAATTCACTTTCACCTCTTGAAGGGAAGGGTGTCAGAATTTGTGAACATTTTAAAACCAATGAATGTCTGAATTTCTAAACTGATGTACATTTCACGTGAATTTTGCAGTGTTTAACTGTTCTTCAGAGATTAGATGTTTGGCTCTCTGGTGGGAATGACCTATGTGTGTGGAACCGAAAATTAGATCTCCTGTGTAAGACTAATCACCTTTCTGATACAGGTAAAAAACAAATCAAGGTAATTATGAGCCATGATTAACAAACTCTAAAAGGCACAGTGAATCTTCAAAGAGACTTTCCATAAACAAAGGGAAAGTGATTTTTTTTTCAATTCTAAATATAATAAGTAGCCATATTTTTCCAGTTTGGTTTAAGGGTTGTGTAAAATATATTTTCATTCCAAATTGGGAGGAAAGACACCCCCTGCCTCCACCAACCTCCTTCTTTTAAACCTCCTTCTTTTAGATTCTCTATTCCTTCTAACAGAATTTCTCAAAAGTAGTCGAGAAAAACCTTTTCATATATGCTTTGAGGCCATTTTCCTAAACTGAGTTTGATGAGCATGTTGATACCTAGAAGCAGACATTTATGACTTTATAATTTTCTTCTTTATTTTTGAGGTTATTGGACTTTGACTAGATTCCTAAAGATAACCCCATTTTACATCTGGGTTTACTAAAAAGTTCATTCACGTGCAACCTTACTAACAATTCTATTTTCTCAGAATTCCCTTGACATACAGTTTTGGTATTAACAGAAGAAAATCAGTTTTGACTTCTGTTGATACCAAGAATCTTAAAAAATAAAATCTATTCAGAGTAAAAATATTCAAATATAAACGAGTAAATTTAAATGACAATCTTGAAGTCATATGATATACTACTAGTTTTGTTTTTAAAAGTAACCAAATGAACCCATGGACATCCTAAAAAGAATATTAAGTACTGGGAGTCCTGTGAATTGAATATATGGTTCATAATTGGAACTAGCTTATCTCTGTATAGATGTTATAAAAACAGGAAAATAATGTGATGTCCTAGCAAAACTGAATTCATACCTTACTAGGATTTACAATTTAACCTTTCAACTGAACATTTGACCACTAGTAATCTTGTTTGAATCTAGAGTATATTTTCATGTTTATGTTTACTATTATATCTCTTTATTTATATGTAAATTTTCATCTCTATTTCTTACATTAGCCTGTGGTTATCTGTGAATTTTATTCCATGAATTACTAGTACAGGCATACCTCAGAATTACTGGGGGTTTAGTTCCAAACCACTACAATAAAGCAAATATTGCAATAAAGCAAGTCATACAAAATTTTTGGTTTCCCAGTGCATGCAAAGATTATTTTTACACTATGACATAGTCTGTTAAGTGTGCAGTAGCATTCTGTCTTAAAAAATGTACATACTTTAATTTTAAAATATTTTATTGATAAAAATGCTAACCATCTCAACATTCAGTGACGTGTAATCTTTTTTGATGGTGGAGGGTCTTACCTCGGTGTTGATGGCTGCTGACTGATGAGGGTGGTGGCTGCTGAAGGTTGGGGTGCCAATTTCTTAAAATAAGACAACAATGAAGTTTGCTATATCAGTTGACTCTTCTTTCATAAATGATTTCTCTGTAGCATGTGATGTTGTTTTGATAGCATTTTACCCACAGTAGAACTTGTTTCAAAACTTGGGTCAGGCCTCTCAAAACCCTGCCACTTGCTTTATCAACTAAGTTTATGTAATATTCTAAATCATTTATAGCCATTTCAATAGTCTTCACAGCATCTTCTCCAGAAAGAGATTCTATCTCAAGAAACTACTTTCTTTGTTCATCCATAATAATCAACTCCTCATTCGTTAAAGTTTTATCATAAGATTAAAGCAATTCAGTCACATCTTCAGGCCCCACTTCTAATTCTAGTTCTCTGGTTATTTCTACCACATCTGCAATTATTTCCTCCACTGACTTCTTGAATCTCTCAGTCATCCATGAGAGCTGACATCAACTTCTTACAAACTCCTGTTAATGTTGATGTTTTGACTTCTTCCCATGAATCATAAATATTCTTAATGACATCTACAATGGTGAATCCTTTCCAGAGGTTTTCAATTTACTTTGCTCAGATCCATCAGAAGAATCACTATCTATGGAAGCTATAGCATTATGAAATATATTTCTTAATAAGATGTGAAAGTTCAAATTATTTTTGATCCATGGCTACAGAAGGAATACTATGTTAGCAGGCATGATGACAACATTAATCTTGTTGTACATCTCCACCTGAGCTCTTGGGTGACCTGGTGCATTGTCAATGAACAGTAATATTTTGAAAGGAATCTTTTTATTTATTTTTTTTGAGCAGTAGGTCTCAACAGTGGGCTTAAAATAATCAGTAAACTATGTGGTAAATGTGCTGTCATCCAGGCTATGTTGTTCCATTTATACAGCACAGGCAGAGTAGATTCAGTATAATTCTTAAGGGTCCTGGGAGTTTTGAAATGGTAAATAGCTTCATTAGTCAGTGCACTCCCTAACTGAGGGCTGATGTCAGAGAGTAGCAGAGTGCCTAAGGTTCATGATGAATATAAAAGTAGGTAATGCACTGGTGTTAGATGCTTCTGGACAAAAAAAAAAAAAAAAAAAAAGAAAGAAAAAAAATGCATAAATCCCCCTTATGACAACAGAAATTTGCCAAGAGATTTCCTATGATCACTTAATTATAATTTATTACTTTCAATAAAGAAATTGCTGGTTTAATAATGGGTTAATTGATAATGTGTCATCACAACTCAGACCAAAACACACAGACACACACACACCTTGTCTGAGCACCTGCTGTGAAATGATGCATGCAAGATATGAGTTCTCAGACAGCCTGGAGTTAATGAGCAGAGAACCATTCAGAACATAATGATAGAACAAGCGTGATGACAACCATAGGAGGCAAGAACCAGGGGACGCACGCTCAGTACAGAGGAGAGCCCTGTAACCCAGCGTCAGAAAAGGCTTCACCCGATGATGTGTGTGCTCTAGGTACTGCTTCACTACAGATATATTTCAATATATTCCTTATTCCACTTTTCACTAAAAATATAAATCTCTCCACTCAGTTATCTCCATTTTATAGATGAAGTAACTGAGGATAATTCCAATTGTGGATCTGCCATAACTTGTCTAACAATTCATTGAATGATGGACATTGTGATTGTTCCCAGTTTTTGGCATAATGAATAAAGCATTAATGTACAAGTCTTTGTGTAGATATATACTGTCCTATTTCTTGGGTAAATATTCTTGAAGTCACCAGCTGCATTAACCTCTAACAAGAGAGTCGGCTTGTCCTTGAAGCTTGGAAGTCAGACATTGACTTTTCCTCTGTAGCTATGAAAGTCTTAGATGGCATCTTTCAATAAAAGGTTGTTTCATCTACATTGCTAATCTGTTATTTAGTGCAGCCACATTCATTAATTATCTTAGCTAGATCTTCTGGATAACTTGCTGCAGGTTCCACATCAGGACTTGGCTACTTCATCTTGTACTTTTATGCTAAGGAGATGGCTTCTTTCCTTAAGCCTCATGAACCAATCTCTGTCAGTTTGAAACTTTTCTTCTGCAGTTTCCTCACCTCTTTCAGTCTTCAGAGAATTGAAGAGAGTTTGGGCCTTGCTCTGGCTTTGACTTTGGCTTAAGGGAATGTTGTGGCTGGCTTGATCTATCCAGACCACTAAACCTTTCTTCCATATCAACAGTAAGGCTGTCTTGCTTTCTTATCATTTTTGTGTTTACTAGAATAGCACTTTCGATTTTCTTCAAGAACTTTTCCTTTGCATTCGAAATTTGGCTAATGTTGGGCACAAGAGACCTAGCTTTTGGCCAACCTTGTCTTTTGACATGCCTTCCTCACTAAGCTTAATTTCTAATTTTTGATTTAAAGTGAGAGACGTTCAACTTTTCCTTTCACTTGAACACTTAGAGTCAATGGTAGGTAATTAATTGCCCTAATTTCAATATTGTTGTGTCTTAGGAAATAGGGAGGCCTGAGGAGAGGGAGCAAAATGGGGAATGGCCAGTTGGTAAGGCAATCAGGGCACACACACATTTCTGGATTAAATTTGACATGTGGACACAGTTCATAGCACCCCAAAATAATTACAATAATAACATCAAACATCACTGATCACAGATCATCATAACAAATATAATAATAATGAAAAAGATTGAAATATTGTGAGAATTACCAAAATGTAACACAGAGACATGAAGTGAGCAAACGCTGTTGTAAAAACGGTGCTGATAGACTTGCTCAATGCAGGGTTACTACACATCTTCACTTTGTAAACAACACAATATCTGTGAAGTGCAATAAAGTAAAGTACAATAAAATGAAGAATGTCTATAATTGTTGAGAAATATTGAAATCAGGCTGAAAAGAACCTTTTGTATGTTAATCAAAATAACCACCTTTTATTGTAACCTCCCTTTCTTTTGCAAGTTATCTTTGAGTACTATATATTACATAGTCACAGTATTGTCTTGTTTACAGTGTCTTAAGAGATAGAATCCTTTCAGAGAATACTGGAGAGCTTCGAAGCCCTATAGGTTACCATTGGTGAGCTTTTCGTGATTGGGGTTTTCCAAATTACAGGGTGCCAGGTAGTTAGCAGGGCTTGATATTAGACTCTTATCTCCTGAAGCTCCTTTCATAAGCCTTGCTTGGTTTATAGGCTAGCAGGGCTTTTAGGGGCAGTTATTCTGTATTTGGAAATAAGCCAAGATAATCTTAGTATGATGCAATGGAAAGAGCCTAGGACTAGAAAACAGGACATCCATGCCCTGTTCTATAATTCTGTATTTAAGTTGCTACTTCTGGATTATTGGGTTTTCATTATTTTCACTTCACAAATAATTTGATAAACATTTTTTAACAAGCTGTTTTCTGCATCTAGAATTCTCTCTTTCCTACCTTCTACCTCCTCCAGGCTCTCCTATCTCCTTTTATCTTGTCTCTTCCTCTTTCTCTTCCTCTGCTATCAACTCTTCCTCCTTGAACTTGGGAAAATACTAAACATACTGTTAAAATAACCCTATTTGGAGAAAAGGTTTTGGAGAGAATTACTCTCTAAAGTACAATGGTGCTAGTCTTTTTGATAGGTGGGAAGGTAAAGTGAGTGAGTAGAATATTTTACTAATTTGCATATATGTTCTAAATTATATATATATATATATATATATATATATATATATATAAATAAATTATATATATTTAGTAATGGAAAAATTAGCAGGATTTTGCTTATCCATGTAGTGGTTCTGAATCTAATAGATCAATTATTTAATTATTACTGACAAAATTAATAATTGTAACATGTTACAGAAGTTATGGTTACCCTAAAATCATTTCATGATTCAGCTATAAAAAGATACTCACAACTTTATTTTAAATAAATAAGTGAAATCTGGTGGAATGTTGAATCTGATTATTTCAATAATACAAGGAATTTTGTACATGTATCAATTGATTATAAACATGCTATTTGAAGGCCACGTTCTTAGTTGTTGACTGTTGGTTACCTCATTTACTGCCAGGGAGCCCGCTTAAGATTCTTCAATTTACGTTGAGGAAAATGCCAATTTTACATCTCATTTGAGCTAGCCATCTTGTAAATGGTGATGGTGCTTATCTTAAGGGATCCCTGGTAAATAAGTTCACCACAATAGTAAAAATGTTCCAATAGTATATCCTACCCTTAATAAATCAATACCTTCCAAAGGTCTCACCTCCTTTTCACAAAATAATTTCCCATGTATAAGCAAGCAAGGAAGTATGATATAGTAAGTTGTGTGTGCTTTGTTGTTACCATTCCCTTAATGGGAAATGACTGACATAAAACTGAGAATGTTTTTGTTTTTGATGTAATCCATGAAGAAAATAATGTGACCTTTGATTTACATATTTTTGAAGGGATCAGTGCTTTGATTGAAATACCTAAGAACTGTGTTGTGGCAGCGGTTGGCAAAGAACTGAGTGAGTACGACTCTTCTCTTTTTTTAAAAAAAAATTCTAAGCTAGACTTGTCTACACATTTTGGAAAGACTAATTAGTATTTTATCTAAAGGACATCTGCCCCTGCCCCAGACTTAGTCTTATAGGATTCTCAAAGTGATATTTTCATTTTCAAGATGTTAGGTCAGGTTTTATACTACACTTGGTCTAACATAGCCAAGTGGGGCAAGGTAACCCCACTTCTTTTATGCCAGAGAAGGCCGTTTACATTCTATAGTCCTCTTTGTTGCTGATCTATCCCATATACCTATTTAGCAAAAATTTTAACTTCATGAAACATGTCAGTATCCTGAGAACTAAAAACTTGAGTTGGGAGGGTTGGAGGAGGATTATTCTGGGAATTCAGTAAGGCAAGAACTGTGGAGTTTTTACCTCAGGAAGCCAGAAGGGGGCCATTTCCTTGGGGGCAGTTTATGCTGTTTCCCTCAAAGCAGTGGATAGCAGAGGGAGGAGTAGCGAGAGGAATTCTGTAAACATATTAATTGAGTGTGAACATGCTATTTGGAGGCCATTTTCTTAGCTGTTGACTGTTGGCTCTTTTACTGCCAGGGAGCCCACAGTTAAGAAAGCCTTTTGCAGTTACTGCCTTTTGCGTGGAATTTGGATGCCTAGAATTTAATGCTTCTTAAAAGCTTCTTTTTTCTTGAAGAGTTTTTCTAATGTGGCCCAGAGGACATTTGATATTGCTTGTGCTACTTCTTCCAGAGGCCAACACTGAGATTTGCTGTGTCCTTCAGTGGGCATGTTTGCAGATATCAGTGAGACGTGAACTCATTGTTCATTATTTATTAACTGCCATTTTCAGGCTCTGCTGCTTTGCAGCAAAGTGTCTCTTTCTTCAACTGACCTTTCTAGTAATTTTCTAGACCCTGGGCTTATTCATTTTTCATAAAGAAGTTTCTAAAGAATATATAATTTTGTCTTTGGTTTTTTTCCTTTTTCCTCCTTGTAGAGACTTAGTTTTCCTGTGTTCTTTATCAAGCTGGAAAGTTGCTTCGCTTTTCCCTGCTTTTCTTCTCTTGATTAATCACTTTGTGGTTTTACTCCAACTCAGTGGTTCTCAAACTTTAGTGCGTATTAGAATGACCTGAAGGGCTTGTTAAATACACAAATTATTGGACCTTACATCCAGAGTTCTAATTCAGTAGGTCTGGAGTGGGGCCTCTGCATTTCTACAGGTTCCCAGGTAGTGCTGAGGTTGCTGGTTGGCAGAACAGACTTCGAGGATTGCTGCTCTAAATATTTCCACTTCTTTCCATCTCACTACAGTTGCACCTTTCAGGCTCTCATCTCCTTTCTTGCCTGGAATGTTGTGGTAAGTCTCCTAGCTTATCTTCCCCCTCTGCTTTAGTGCCTCTCACATGCCTCCTCTTTCTCTAGTGCTTCTCAGATATCTTTGTCAGTAGATGCTAGAGGGCTCTATCTAAAATGCAGGCTACTCCTCTGCTTAACCCTTTTTCTTGTTTAGGAAAACAAAGTGCAGCTCACTGCCATTGTTAACATCACATAAAGGAATACTTCATTTTCTAGGATTTGACATTTTCAGTGATCGAGAATTACTATATTTTATAAATGGAAATACCACTACTAAAAACAGAATGCTATGAATAGAATGATGTCATTTGTTTCCAAAGACTTTCACTATACTAGAGAGATATGAAAATAATAGATATTTCATGGCAAACTTTGGGGATAAGGTTAAGACAGTAATCCATGAGTTATCTAAGGGTTAAACACTGCAGCAAGCACCCCAGCGAGTATTCCTGGGGCAGACTGGAAATGGGTTAAAAGCTTCAGTGGCTTCCTATTGCCTATAGGTCATTTCTAGACTCAAATTTCTGCCTAGTACAAAAGTTCAGATTTTTGGAGATCCACATAGACTTGCGAAATTTTTATCTGGCTTAGTAATACTAATTTAAAAAACCAAAAGCAAGCAGCTATCATTTATCACCTTCATTTTGTGAAAATTATTTTTTACAAAGTATGGAGAACATGATCTCACACAAAAAAGAATAGGACTTTAATTTGAATAATATTTACTTTTATGTGGCCCTTATTTTTTCTCATTTTTGCCCCATATAAATGAAATCTTTGCCCTAGAGGACCAATGTAAGTTCACCACTAGCCTGCACGATAAAAACTAGACTTTTTAACATATCAGGTCCTCCATTATCTTCCTCCTGCCTCCTTTGAATCCTGTATCACTTGCTTGTCAGTACTGAATTGCCTGGGATTTTCACACCTGCCGTGTTTCTTACCTCTGTGCCTTGATTTTCGTTGTCACCCTGTATCAGACTTGTCCTCCTACTCATTGTCCTCTTTGATATGCCTGATTCCTACTTAAATCTTTAAGATCTCATCACCAATATTTCTTTGAGGATGAAGCCTTGCTTACCTAATACCTCCTTTTCCAGAAGGTTTTTCACTGTGTTCTCATAATTATATTTGTCATTTCAATTACTACTTTTACAAAAAGATTTCTGTTTGATTTTGTTCTCTCTTTGCCCCTTACCTTCAGAATGTGAGCTCCTGGGTGACTGGAACTTTCTTATTCTCCTTTCTGCTAATAGTTAAGAGATTTTTATTGAATGAATGAATTAGTGAATTCATTGGAAAAAAGGAATAAATGAAAGTTGGTTTTATTAAGAAACCAATTTATAAAAATTAATATTCTCAAAAACAAGATTCTGCATTT
Organism: Eonycteris spelaea; assembly: GCA_003508835.1. NCBI lineage: Eukaryota > Metazoa > Chordata > Mammalia > Chiroptera > Pteropodidae > Eonycteris > Eonycteris spelaea. Next base: position 19,679,615 of record PUFA01000011.1, on the reverse strand, counting down.
TACTTATTAGTTTTATCATAATATATATAGTATAATTTTTCCTTATGTAAAAATAAATTTTATTCGTGTAAGTGGAGTATCTTTTTCCAAGACCAAGACTATTATGCCCATATCCTTAGTTTTGAATGTTCCATTCCAATTTCTCTTTTTCTATGTGGGGTTCCTTTCAATAGGAAATATAATTTCTGTGTGTACTAGCTGCGGTCACTTTGAGGCTTTACTAGCTGTCAGCACTGAGACTTCATGCTCGTTCGGAAGGCCAGGATTTTTTTCTTAATTTTCTTTTTAGAACTGACTATTGCTTCTCTTTAGTTCTCTGATTTAATTCATAGCTTGCTTATTTTCTTGAAGGTATTATGTAGGTGACCTTGTGAATAGTTGTCTAGAGGCCACATTTGTGGACTCATTAAACAGTTTCACGTTAACTTTAGTACTTTGTAGTAGTTCTTTGTAGAAATCTATTTGGTAGGTTTCTTTTTCTTGTCAGTGTTATCTCTGTTAGAGTGATTAAACAATACATTGCTTTTTATTCCACAGTCCCAATCTCAAGATCATTCGGTAGTATCTGAAGTAGAATTGTCACACAACTTCGATAGGTATCAGGAAGAGTTATCTTTTAACTGACTGAAAGATCTTTTTTTGACAGTTGTATTTTGGCTGTCAGGATCAAATAACCTTGCTAGAGATTCGTCAGTTGGTAAAAATTATCCGGAGAGAATGAAATGTGGCATGACCTATTTTCCTAAGAGGAATGTGAGAAAGAAGACTTAAGTTATTAGCTACCATTTAGAAAGGATATGACCTCTGATACCTTCTTACTTCTCAGATATTAGTCATTTTAATCTGTGAGCATCCACGGCACTTGGGGTAGTGTGGTTTATTATAGCATTTAACATATCGATTATAATAAGCTTGTTTATAAGTCTCACTACCACTCTAGACTGTGTTTCAGGGTAGTGAGTGGGCCTTATTCACATTGATATCTAATTTCCTGGAACATAGTTGATGTTTAGTAAATGTTTGTTGATAGAATCACTCCACTCAATTTGATTTTGGGTTTGCTTTATTGATTAAAGTTAGGATTTATGTTAGTTTAAATAAAGCTATTTGTTAAAGTCAGCTAATGAGTAAATAACACATTGAACATCTACTGTAGTCAAAAGAATTGTATGGCACACAAAAATTATAAGGCATGTCATCCTTAGAGAATTTATAATTTCATGGTATATGCCTAGGTTTTAAGAAAAGTTTTAAAAAATAAAAGCAGCTGCTGAAGTCTTCACTGAGTTGAAGTTAAATATAAATTTGTAGCTTATTTTTAGCAATGCTTACTGCTCTGGGGCAATGAGTAGAGAAAACTGATGGTGGAGATGATTCAGGGATGTGGGCCAGTCACTGGCTAGGGAAAGAGTGAGGCAGGGTAGCTGGACATGCACTGGAGCCCTAGAAAGGATGGGGTCTTCATGGTTGGTAGTGGGTTTAGAAGAGTTTTAATAAAGGAACAGCGTTCTCAGGACATAGTCCCTTGGGATTTTAAAAGATCATTTCAAACTTTTCAAGTATTTGAAATATTTTAAAATAGAATGAGTAGGATCCCTTTGGAGATAGATATTCAATATTTTAGACATTTCTAACTTAATGAAATGTTGGTTTTTTGAGCAGAAATAGAATTTTATCTTTTTTGACCATTTAAATAAAATATCTGTGTTTTCATTTAGTAATTTTCAGGTTGGTAGCACCCACAGAAGGATCACTAGAATGGGATATTCTTGAAGTTAAGCGCCTCCTTGATCACCAGGATAATATTCTCTCATTGGCTAATGTCAATGGTAAGCTCACTATGTACATGTCTATATTATGTAAAATTTTGTACATGTTTACAGCCTGTTATGAACCTCAATCTGGTTTCGTTGTAGGATTTCTAGAATTATCATCATTAAAATAATGCTTTTGATTAGTAGGGATTGTCAGTCTCTTATACAGTGAGATTGAAGCCAGTGGAACTCATCAAGTTTCATAGAGTGGTAGGGTAAATTTTAGGCACGAGGAGAAGAATAGAGTGGGTCAGAGAGAAACGATTTTGAAAGAGAGCATCATTATCTCAGGCTCTGTGGGATGATTGTCATAGGCTATAAATAGTAATGCTTAGTAGCATTTCGGCATTTTTGGCAAATGGTTTTGGCTAGTTCTGCTTTCATAGACCATGCAGTATGATATATAGCAAATTACATGTTTACGTAGAATGAGTAAGATTCAAGCCAGTTGTATTCATGATTGAAGACTCTCAGAAAATACCAAACTAAGGTAAAGGTCTGCAGAAAATGGGTCATCTCTGCTCTTCCTTGTGGTTGTGTTTTGACTTGCCATACATCCTATTTGGCTCATAATGATTTTAGAGAGTATCCCCTGTGAGCTAAAGCTGACATCAGATGGCAGGATAGGATCCCAAACTACAAATTCTGGGATTTAGCTAGATCTTTTTCAAACACAGTGACATCTTATATCATCAGAGCTGTTCTGGGTGATCTGTGTTCCAAGGTCAGATGAGAGGACTCCTATTTGGCTTCAGTTAGATAGTCTGGAGGAGACTGTAAGAGGGTCCTGTAAGGATGCCATGAATATGATGTCATGGGAGGACTGGACTCTACCCCCTGACTTGAGACTTGGGTTGGCTCTTTTTGAGTAATACTTGGCATAAACATGAGAAAGGAAAGAGGGGCGCAGCGCCAAGTGTAGTCTCCATTTGTATGTCATTTAGTTACATTTTAGGTACATCAGTGAGAATGTCCCTCCCAGTTCCCAAATCCTGCTCCCTAATAACCATCTTCTCGTACAACCCAACCGCTAGTCTTTCTAAGGATCAGACTTATTCGTGGTGATGTAAGTAACAACGTTGGGAGCACTCCTTTATTTTATTCTGGGGACTCTTTTTCCTTTAGCCGTGGTTGATGGCATAAAAGGCAAGTTCTTATTTGGGAGACCCTCTGACACAGAGCCGTAAGCTCCAGGGCCCTGGAGCTGCTGAGGAAAGCACAGCGGTGTTCCGGTTCACTACACTAGTCATGCCTAATTGTCCCGTTTTAGCGATGAAGCATTGGTACCACTGACCTAGCCTGGTTTCCTAATAAGTGATGGGATGTTACTGAGGTAGCCTTAACTTCATGGCACTTCTTCTGCTGTGTGATGTGCAGAGAAGCTTATAGTAGTTTAACCAAGAAAGCTTTCTTCAGGTATTTCTTTGCCAACTTCTTAAAGGAAGGAAACGAAAACCTAAAGCCGAAAAACAAAAATGACCACCACAGAAAAGCCCTGGTACTGTTTATAAACTACATGACTATAAAGTTACACTACAAATAATAAGCCGAAAGGATATTTAAGAGCCATATATAAACATGTAGTCTGATAAAATTTAAAAATAATATTGTGGCAGTTTGATTTTGAACATAGGTCAGTCTGCCTTGCTGCAGATTCTGGCAGTCCTGGGACGATTACGTTGTACAGTTCTCAGTTCCACTCTCAGCCCTGCTTCTTTGTCCCACCAATTCCAGTGAAAAATGCGTCCAGTTACTGGGTTTGTAACTCACGGAGAAAGTGCGTTTTCAGTGAGGTGGCCTCAGGGCAACCTTCGAACGCTAGACAGAACTCCCGTAAATGTGGATAATGAATACCAGGTTTGCTAAAGAGCTCTGAACGCCTGGATAGAAGGTTTTCTAAGCCAGGCATATAAGACGACCTTGTTTATTTCTTCTGGCAAAAAGGCTCTGGGTGCTTCTTCTTAATTCCTTTTCTTGTTTTGTGCTGACAGCATGGTATAGTAATCACAAAGTATTAGTACTTGTGAGGGATGGGTAGACAAATGCCAGGAGAGATTTTCATACTAAGTGACTTTTGATACATAGGATGGAAGTCCATCCATATAGAATGAATCATTGAGGTTGTTTGGTATAAAACATTTTGAATGACCTGTTTGGGAATATAAATAATTTACACAGTGATAACCTGTACTGACCTAAGTGAATGCCAGTAGTTTTTATATTTTAGAGAAAAAATCCAACTGAGCACAAATACTTTGTTTCTGTTGCATAGATGCATCACATTGGACGATTAAGTCAGAGCAGGCAGCTGTGTGGTCTCAGCAGGTTATATTAACTGTTATGAGGACATGTGCAGAGTCGGGGTCAAGAATCTTCACTCCTCTAGTTCTTTTGTAGTTTGAAATTGGAAAGAGGAGGGAAAGGGATGGAAAAGAAGGTCATGAAAAGATTAGCACTCCATTAACTTTGCCACTATTAAAATTAGAAGCCTGTTTCTTTCCACAGATTAGAAATGAACTTATTTCTTCACAGAGTAAATTCTATAGTCTTTTAATAAACTATAGAAACTGGGCTTGGAACCAAGATAAAATAATATTCACGTGTATTATTGCTGGTAATCGTTTATTTCTAAGATTATTCATCTAGTTATTAGAGATTTTTGTCCTAATTTATTTGATAAATGGAATAATTATAATTATTCATATGTGTCTTCCTAAATTACAAGTAACTGGATGTTTTAATACCATTAATATGGAATAATACCAGGGGTTCAAAATGATATCAGGGACTCAAAAATAATATTTGATGCCTTTTTTAAATGGCCATTTATTATTTAATTTGATTTTTTACAGTAACCCTTATTTAATGCATGAGAAATCCAAGGTAGAGAAAGGTTAAATGGCTTTCTCAAGACCACATGGCTAGTGACACGCAGAGCCAAAATTAGAACTTGGTTTTCTAGGCTCATGCTGCATTGTTCTTCTATCTTACCCTAAATATGTGAAAATTAAAGAAATTACATTTATTTAAGATAATTTTTAGTTTTAGCAGTGGTACATTTTCTATTAAATATATAATTTGTAAGGTGTCTTAGTTGGCCTGTTAATTTCACTTTCTTTAAAGGATTTAAAAACTTGTTGTACAAGTAATATATAGTCATTAGAAAAATGAGAAAATGAAACATAAAAAATGTAAAAATTAAAATTGTCCCACCTTATAGTATTAAATACTGGCCCATATCCTCCTAAGTGTTTATCTGGGCATATGTATGTGTGCATGTGTATATACATATGGTTTAGTGTTTCGTAATAGTATGTCATGAATATATTTCTGTATCAATATAAACATAACTTTACAACTTAATTTTCAATAACAGCATTACTGTTTCTTTTGTGGATATCATATTTATTTATTTAATCCACAATTGTACATTTAGGTTGTCTTTAAATTTTTTATATTATGTGTAACAATCTTGTTACCTCTGCCTTTTATGTATACTTTCCTCAGGATAAATTCTTAGAAGTAGAATAGTTGAATCAGTGGGTTTACATTTTTAAATGGTTTTCATGCGTTTTAATAAATTTGAAAGGATTATACCAATCTATACTAGAACATTAGTAGTGCCTGAGTATGCTGATTCCCTCTTAACAGCATTTGGGGAATTTCCTGTTTTATAATCTTTCCCAATTTGCAAGTCAATAAGTAGTATCTCACTGCTTTTAGATTTCTTTGATTATTAAGGTTGTAAAACATCTTTTCACATGTTTACTGACCATTTTTTGTTTTGTCTATTTGGGTCTTTTGCCCATTTTTTCTGCTGAAATATTTGTTTTATTCTAGTAATTTCCAAGAACTTCTTTTATCAAGTATAATAAACCTATTTGGACATCTAAGTTGCAATTTTTTTCCATCATTTAATGTATGATTTTTTGTGTGCTAAGCAGATACTCAGATTTTTCCCCAGTCCCCACTCTGCCTCCTTTAGAGCCCTTTAGTACTCCATATTCATAAAAAGGTATTCACCCTTGTTTTCTTCAATCCTTTAAGTATCTTTAAAGTTTTAATCTCTTTGAAACTTATTTTGTTATGAAATAATAGAATATATGTGTGTGTGTGTATATATATATATATATATATAGTGTGTGCATGTGTGTGTGTAAACCCTTGTAATTTCCTAAGTGATAAGAGCACAAGGAACATCTTTTGTTCTAATATTTGGTCTAATATATATCCTGACACAGGGTATTAAATCCCTTGGAGTTTTCTGGGTGATAATAGTGTCTTTGGTTCTAATGAGGTCACTCTTGGTGAGCTCCTGGGTAGGGGCTGGTCACCAGAAAGACAAAGCCATGCGTGATTAGAAGCTTGGAATTTTCAGCCCTAACCCCATTCTCCAGAGATGGGAGAGGGGCTGGAAATGGAGTTAATAATTGATCATGCCTATGCGATAAAGCCTCCGTAAAAAACCAGCAGTAGGGATTCAGAGAGCTTCCAGGTTGCTAAACATGTGGAGGTGCTGGGAGAGGGCACGGAAGCTCTGCAATCCTTCCCACATACCTTGGCCTGGATGTTCATCTTTATCCTTTATCACACTGTTTTATAGTAGACTGGTAAACATTAAGCTGTTTTCCTTAGTTCTGTGGGCTGCTCCAGTAAATTAATTGAATCCAAGGAGAGGGTATGAGAACCTCTTATTTTTTTTTTAATTTATTGTTATTATGGTGACAGTGGTTAATGAAATCCAGTAGGTTTCAGATGTACAATTCAACAGTCAGGCATATATATATATATATATATATATATATATATATATATATATATATATATATATATATATATATGTTGTGTGTGTTGTGTGTGTGTGTGTGTGTGTGTGTGTGTGTTCACTGCCTATAGTTAGATTTCTTTCTGTTACCACTTATTTGACCCCTGTCATCCCATCTACCTCCTCCTTCCCCCTACCCTCTGGTAGCCACTAGTCTATAGTCCATGTCCATGAGTCTCTGTTTGTCCTGTTCTTTTGTTGCTTTCAGGTTTATATCCTATATATAAGTGATATCATGGGGTTTTCACCTCTGTCTGGCTTATTTCACTTAGCATGATTATCTCAAAGTTCATCCATATTGTCTCAAATGGCAGTATTTCATCTCTTCTTATGGCTAAGTAATATTTCATTGTATACATGTACCACAGCTTCTTTATCCAATCATCTATCGTAGGGCACTTCAGTTCCTTCCATGTCCTGGCCACTGTGAATAATGCTGCTGTGAATATCAGTGTGAAAATATCTTTTTGGATATATGTGTTCAAGTCTTTGGGGTAAATACCCAGTAGAGGGATTGCTGGATCATATAGTAAATCAATTCTTAGTTTTTTGAGGAACCTCCATACTGTTTTCTGTAGTGGCTATACCAATTTGCAGTCCCACCAGCAGTGTATGAGTGTTCCTTTTTCTCTGCATCCTCTCCAACACTTGCTATTACTTGTCCTGAGAACCTTTCATTTATAGATGATCAGTCAGAAGTAAAGGTAATAGCTTGGACTTGCTATTGACATCTAAAGTGGGCAGGGTAGTCTTGTGGGACTGAGCCCTTAACCTGTGGCATCTGATGCTGTTTCCATGTTGTGTCAGAATTGGGTTAAATTTTAGGTCACCTAGCTATTGTCACAGAATTGGACTCCCCTCCCCCAGATCTGGTGTCAGAAGTGTTGTGAGTGTGGTAGTAATGTGAGAGTAAAGAAGACACACAGGAGAAGTGTAATTTTTCTAAATAGTATATGATCCAAGGTAAGGTTATGTTTACACCCCCCAATACTTATTCCCCAAATATTCCAGTATGAGGTATTTCTTTGTTTATTAATTGAAGTGCAGTCATTATCACATACTAAATAAGTAAACTTGAGTCTATACCTGGTGTTCTGTTTCGTTGTATTCTTCCAGTTTAGCTCATGTAGCTACCTCACTGTTCTATTTGTGGTGGCATTACTACTAGGCAGTCCATTCATTTTTACCTTTAGCCTAAGTAAAATGATCAATAATGAGGCATATATGAACTCTGCCTAGATCTGAGTTTTGTAACTGGCTCCCATGTTGGAGAGCTGATCATCTGGGACATCCTGGACTGGACCGTGCAGGCCTGTGAACGCAACTTCTGGGACCCATCTCCACAGGTGGACACCCAGCAAGAAATAAAACTCTGCCAAAAACCAAATGACATTTCTATTCATCATTTCACATGGGATGAAGAGGTAAAACAAACAAAAACTGCATAATATAAACTTGCCTTTTTAGAAAAGTTTCTAATTTTTAAAATTTAATTTCATGGTGGATATAGAAAGGTATTCCCCATGTTCAAGTTGTGCTTTAAACTGTTCTGGTATTTTTCAAAGATTACACCACTTGCATTTTTAAAAAAATCATTTTAATTTTAGCTCCTATCCTTGAGGCAAGGAAGTAACTAAATGGCCATAAATTTAGAAGCTCTTATTGAAATTTTGGGTTGGGTTCAATAACCCCATAAAGTTTGAGGATAATTCTTTAAATTGTTTTAAGAAACACTTTGAGAAAGTATCCTTTTGAAGATTATGGTGCATTTCCTAGAGAGATAAAGGAAATTAAAAATTTCAGGGATGTTTTTCTTGTAGTCTGCTAGCACACTGGGGCAAGATGATTGTGTGAGAATTAATGAAGCACTTTACATCTTTTTTGCAGTAAGAGATCAGTATCAATGGATTAATGAATCCTGGCTCTAATCTTAACATCTCTTCTTTTTAGCTTTAGAGACTCAGGAAATGTGTTTAAAGGGGGTTTCTTTTCTAAATGTAATAAGAAATGTTTAGGGTTGTAACCTTTGAGGAGAAGGATTAGGGGAAGCTTTTATTTCACTTTTTTTTGTGTGCCTTTCTATACTATTTAAATCTTCTAATCATATGCATGTTATTTTTATTTAAACATTTCAAAAAAATGTTCTGGATGAGGAGAGTATGTTCCATTTTTTGTTTTCATTGTCTCTCTCTTAAAACTAAAACATTAAGAATAGGGTAAAGAACACTAATATACTCAAAAATTAAGTTTCTTTATATCCTAGCTTTATTTTGAAAAAAGTTATGATAAAAGTTATGATAAAAATAGGGTTTCAGAAAAGATGGAAACTAGATTTCTAATATTTATAGCCGTAAACATGACATTCATAATTTTCTTTTTAAATATTTTGCAAAATTAAAAATTTTCTTTTGTATAAATAAGAATTTAAAGGTTTTTTCATTTTGTTTTCTTTTAAAATTAAGATCTTAAAAATTTTGATTAAAAAGATCTTTAAAATTTTGTTAGATGCTTATTAACTTAGAAATGCTTGATAAAGCATCAATCAGTTTTCCTTAATTTTTCTTTTATAGGTGGTTCTTTCTGCCAGGGCCATTAATTATTGATAACAGGTGATTAATAGAGCGACTCTGTTGAGTAAATGCTGCCCCAAAGCTTATTAATTCTCTAAGTGTGTTTATAATTGTGTGACCTTGGATAAATCACTTAAACTCTTCACAGATTTCCTGGTCTATAGAACTAGTTTCTGGGGTGTCTTTGTGTTGAACGCTACCCATAGTGTTCTAGATTTTAGCAAGTTGACCAGCTGTTTTCATGAATGCCCCTGGCACCCGTTCCCAGCTTGCATTGCTAAATGCAGAGTATCAGTTCTAAGGGTCAAGGGGATTATATCAGATTTAGACTCTAGTGAGCCTTGGGGGCATGCTTTGGTCTAGATACTGTAGGTCTGAGTTGGGTTTGTAGCCGTTGAGGCCACATGAGAAGGGTTCAGACAGGCCATCTGCAGAGTATTTGAAAGGTCTGCCTCATTGGGGTACGGTTGAGTAAGAATGAATGATTCTAAGACAAGTGCTACCAAAAGTCTAGTGACTTGCAAAATAATTTCAGAACCTAAGTGTTATGGTACGAGGAAAGAGCAAGGCCCAGGAGTAACATGACCTCGATTTAGTATGGACTCCCCGTCTTAATTTTTGTATGACTAATCTTTCAGTTTTAACTTGCTCACTTGGAAAGTGGCAATACTTGCTTTCCTATCTTAATGAGTTGTGAGGCTGAAGTACAATAGATGTTGGTGAAAGTACTTTCAAAAGATTAAAAGATTGTTTTAGTAAAAGGGTATTTCTAATATATACTTGGAAAAATGTTTTTGTGACGTCTTCAGAGGATCTTAAGATGACAGTGCTACTATAGCATAGGCCTCCCCCCCCCCGCCCCCGCCGTATCATTATAGGTCTCTTGATTGTTTAAGATGTGGAGTGCAGTTAATTTTGCTTACATTTTCCAAACCAAATAAACAAGTAATTTCCCCAAAGGTATAGTGTTTTGTGAACAAAAAACCTAGGTTGTACCTCAGGAGCTTCTGCTGCAAGGCCAGTCTGCCAGCCATAGCCCCTCTCTCACTGACCTATTTCAGTGAGGAAGGAAGTGTTGCTAAGGGATGTAACATACAGAATTTTCTTTGAGTTAGCCATTTCATCCTTCTATCTTCCAAATGTATGAGGAAAGCTCAGACAGAAGTCATGATTTGATATTTTTGGACTTAAGAATGCAGCACAGTAATTTGGGCTGAAAGCTAGGAATAAGCAAGGTAACAGTGGCTTTCTGACATCACACCAGGGCTGGAAATCTATTCCATCAGATAGTGGTAAGTACTAGTTTTGTGCCCATTTCTGAATTCCCTCCCCCCTCCCCCTCCCCAGAATGTGTTTGCTGCAGTTGGAAGGGGTTTATATGTGTATAACCTTCAAATGAAGCGTGTGATTGCCTGCCAGAAGACTGCACATGACTCCAGTGTCCTGCATGTTGCCAAACTTCCAAACAGGTACAAGTTCCCATCTGTTCTGCAGTAGAGGAAAGAAATTCGCAGTTCCCAGGGCTACCACCATACTTTCTCAAATGGCAAAGTCTTCTGGCTTTGTGGCTTGACCTGCTGTATTCTTTTAGAAATGGAGAATACCCTGTGGCTCTAACGGAAGAATGTATAGCAAGGTATTACAAAATATACAAGAAGCAGGATTCAAATGATGTACACTGAATTTCATTATAAGAAGAGATATCTTAAAATATGGTATTTATTTAAAAAGGTAAAAGACTTTCGAGCACTATATGCTGATTTTTCTTTTTGTATTTTCCATAAACACATCTTTTTGTTGTTGTTGTTTATAGCCAGCATCAAACGGTAGCCTCCCGTTGTCTAAGGATATAAGTGAGGGATTTCCTCGCAGGGTAAATTTGCTGAATTTTTAGGGATGAAATTATACAAAGGGAATAGTATTATTTTCTATGGAGGATCCTTTCAGGGTGAGAGGCACCCTGAGAAGAGAGATAGTGAGAGGAGGGAGGGGGGCTGCTCAGGATATTGTAAGTGTAATTCATGCCGTTTTCCTGAATGCACTTTAAAAAATGGAGATGAAATATATACAACAATACAATGTGGCCTTTCCTGAAGAGTGCTTTTACTCTGCATTGTAAAGCCATGTTAAAATTGTGATTTTTGCCAGTTCCTGCCACGAGCTGAATAAAAGCATTCGAGGGCTCCTCTGATTTCTTTCACTGCAAATTTAGCGTTGGCCCTCCATGGTGCTCTTTTTATCACTGATTTTCTTTTCTGACAGGCAGTTAATCTCATGCTCAGAAGATGGCAGTGTACGCATTTGGGAGTTACGAGAAAAACAGCAGCTTGCTGCCGAACCTGTACCAACAGGTGTGTGTCTTTTTCCCAAAAAGGTAGTGTTTCTTTTTTCTCGTATGAAAGGCAAAATAAAGGAAGTTATGTATAATCACAAGAGGAATACATAGCATACTCCAAGTAGGCTTAAGATATTTACAAAACAGAAAATCTAGAATTCACATCTTACATCTTAATGTTTCTTTAATATAGAATTGCCTGTGTAATTCAAGCCAACTAGGATTTATTATTTTGAGAGGAAACTGCTATTTTCTGATGAATGGCCTAATGAAGTAATTATTCATTTATATTGTTTATAATTCTGCCTGATAGACAGATTTGTACCATCATATGTCAAACTAAAGTGTCCTTTCAGCCTTGAAGCATTATCTAACTAACACTGAACTCAACTTCTATTAAAAAAAAAACAAACCCACACTTTTATATCATAATCTCATGAGCTCTTAGCTTTCAGGTATTTGGTTTGTTAGCACCCTTTGCAGATGCTGGTACCTCTGGAGTTTCTTTTGGTTATCTGAAGTTGTAGGGTACTTTTTTTGATCTGAATTGTGACTTTTTTTTGACACTGCCATTTAGGTCTTTTACTTTTCTTCGATTCCTAGTGTCAGTCTTTCTGTCATGTTAATCCACCTTTACCAGTGAGTGAACAGGGGCCATAAAAAGAGATCAGCAACAAACCAGGTTAGCTAAGAAAACTGAAGTAACATTTAAAAAATCCTAGCATAGTGCTTGGTACCATCCCGTGAGTAAAAAAGAGCAGAACATCTTTGCATGCAAATTTTGTTTCCTGATTGTATCACAAAAAGGATAATAATTTTGAAAATGACTGAAATGATTATTTTTCTAGGTTTTTTTAACATGTGGGGATTTGGAAAAGCAAACAAACAAGCCAGCCAACCTGTTAAAAAGCAACAAGAAAATGTCACTTCATGTTTATTGGAGCTTGTTGGAGATTTGATTGGACACTCATCATCTGTAGAGGTACCGCTTTTAATAGGCATATAAATGTCCAGGAAATTCCTGCTTTTGCATCTCCCTGCTCTTCATTCAGTTGGTCTCAGAAAGACATATTTTCTCATCTGTAGGATTTTGCTTAATTGAGACATGGAATAGGATAGGTTATAGTATGTGCAATTAGGATCTCCCTTTACAGAGATAAGATTTGAGGAAGCAAGGAATGCTCTGCTTCTAAAAAATGGATACAATCACCATTATTTATGAGGTGAAGATAGCTGACAATCATTGTTAATCAGATTGAATATATAACAGTAGTAAATGGAGGGTTGTGTTATATGTGTAGAATTAGCCTTACAGACTCTAATTCCAGGGGCCTTTATCATATTCATGAACAGAGCTGTTTTTACCTCCCTTTGAAGGATAATTCGTTAGCTTTAGTAAAACCCAGTATCTTATCATTATACATATGTGAAAATATTAGTTGAGAATTTAAATGTATAATTATATATATAATTCTAACTTGTAGAAAACACTGGAGTTTATAAAGAGAAAATATAATCCTTGCTCTCATGGATCTTATACTTTAGTAGAGAGAGAGGATACAGACCTAATAAGATATTAATGTAGGTTCTTATGATGGACCCAAATGAATAGCAGACAGTGAACATTCAGAAATTCGAAGAAAACGATTAGTGGAAGATATTGGACTTAAGCTAAAACTTGAAGGGTAGGTAGGATTAACATAGACTTATGACTAAAAGCTCTCAGATATTGGGTACATATCTTACTCATCTTTGCTTTCCTCTAACAGGTAGTCCAGTTGTTTTCATTTTCTTTTGTCGTTTAACTTTGTCTTTGCTTGGGAGTGGTAAGGATGGAATGCGGTAGATAGAGGACAAAAATAGGATCTACTTGGTGATAAGGAGCAGATTGGCTAGGCTGGAGCACTGAGTTTCTATGAACAAACTCTAATAGAGAAAGCACTTTGGGGTCAGATTATGAATGTCCTTGAATGGAAGGCTGAGGAGTTTAGACTTTATTTTTAAAATACTAGGAAACCATGAAAGGTTTTTAAATGCCATTCATGGTAGGGGAAATCTTCAAAGTGGCACATTTGTCATAATATAGACATGTCAAATTTTTAGAATTTTCCTGAAAGTATTGACACAAGTATTTTTTTAAAAAGTATCTGTGACTTTACTATCTCCTGAATTTTCTCATTCCTTTTATTATATTTCATCTGTACTCCCTAGCCCAACCCCTCTGTGTACTGAATCCTATCTCTGGAGGAATTCTGCACCCATATTAACTCCTACATCATGAGCTGAGGCCTCATCCTGCTATCTTCAGAAATGTAGAAGTTATTTCAGAGAAAACTTCTGTTGTTAACTTTTTCTCTCCTTTCACTCTTTCCTTGGAGCTCATCCTTTTCTTGGCTTCATTTATTTCCTCATGCCAGCTCTCCACAAATTCATGCTGCCTTCTCATCAACACTATTTTCTTAATTTCCAGCCTATTCCTTAACTGAGCATGAACTTCCCTCTATTTGGAGAGGTTTACATAAGAAGCTTTTTCTGACAACTTCAGTTATTTCTGATCTGTGTCCCCTTTTTATGAATTTCTGTGGCAAATGATAGTCTGAAGTACATTAATATATAGTGCTTGATTAGATAGTCTTTAATTGGTGTCCTAATTGTTTCAACTATGATTTTACAACTAAATTAGAACCTTTTTTGAGGATAGGGACCATAAGCATATAGATAGGTGATACTCAGTAAATGCTTATAAATGGATTTATTATACTTCCTTTTAATGAGAAGAGCTGAAGTCAGTGTTTACCTACCTTGGAGAATTCAGACCTTTTTGGTAGCCATTTGTGTATAAATAATGAGGCAAGTATAAATGATTAAGGCAGGACTTCTGACAAAATCTTAAAACCAGTACTTGAATATGGTAAAATTCATAAGATATTTGTATGTAACTATTAGCAACACTTTAAAATTTCTCATGGAAAAGTCTACAAGGTACTTATCTTACAAGCACATGTGTTAACCTAGTATCGACCTCTTCTCTTACCCCTGAAGTTACTATATCAGGAGTCTTAAATTTCTTTACAGATGTTTCTATACTTTGAAGATCATGGACTAGTGACATGCTCTGCTGATCATCTCATTATTTTGTGGAAAAATGGAGAACGAGAATCTGGATTACGCAGTTTAAAATTATTTCAAAAATTAGAGGAGAATGGTGACTTATATCTTGCTGTCTAGTGTAAGGAATTTGGAATGCATGGACCTTGAACATCGAATGTTGGGTAATACTCTGAAAACCATTAATATATCACCTAAATGTGTATCTTTCTTGTCACTACATAAAACTGGATTCTTTTTTGTGGCATGCAAACCAGCAATAAGTTGCTTCTTAGGTATTAGTACATTCACCAAAGAATATACTGCAAGGATTTCAGCCGTGAATTTTCAGAAAGTGACATTTCCAAATTACTGTATCTGTTGAAACAGAATTATACTATGGCCTTAAAAACAATTAAATTTTTTTCCTTAAAATTCTATCCCAGAAATTGTGAGCTTACGTTTAATAAGGAGACTAGTACTCAGTCTCTTTACTTAGTATAATTTTGTTGCCTCTAGCCTTTTTGGATTTTGAAATACTGTTGTTTTCCAAAATGAATATTTTAACTGTACCTCTTCATTCTTTTAAAAATTTAAGGAACCTCCTTTTAAAGAAATAAAAATTCCTGATAACTACAGAAGATATTTGGGAGAAAAATTGAAAACCACTGAACAATAGATAGACGGTAGCATATCTGAATTTAAACCTTGAAACCAGAAAACAGTTCTTTCCCAGTAGGAAATTAATATTGTGTAATAGTTGCACTTTGTGCTTCTTAATTTGAATTTAGACCTTGTAGAGAGAAATAGAACAGTAAAGTTGTGGCATCAATTAGAAGCTTATTTTTGTTTTTTTAGAGGCCATTTGATTAAGAATCCATTGATGTCCTTTTTCTTACACATTTCCCTGGTGTTTAGTAAATGTTTAACTACAACTTTTTTTATGTGTATGCCAACTAATTTGTTTAAATCATTTACTTTTATTTCTACATACTAAAATTCCTATTAAATCAATAGGAACCTTAGGGTGTATTTTTTCCCCTGGTGTGGATTGGCCTGAACAGCTATGGGCTAGATTGGTACTATACTGGCAGCTGCCCCTCATGTATGCAGGGATGACTGCTAGATTAGTAAAGAGTGTTTCCAAAGACAGACCATAGCCCAAAATGCCTGATTTATCTTACCCTTGACTCAAATGTGAAATGCTTGAGGCTTCATTTGCAGTAGCCAGTGAGATTTGGTCATCTTCCTCACCCCACTGGCCTACATCACAGCACTCTTTCTCCCTTATGGTACAAAATAAAAAAAAGTGTTACAGACATTAAAAAATGGGTGAGTTTAGTTGTGGAGTTAAACTGTTGATGAAAGAATCCTGTTAGATGTGTAAGAAGACTGATCCTTCTCAAAACACACTTCCTGCACATTTGTTCATTACAGACACCCTTGATGAAATCTTTATAAATTGTTTTTACTAGTTTTACCTTTGACAGTTGTTTCCATTAACTGCCTACAAAGATGGGAAGACGTAAGGTCATCTATGCCTGACCAGTATAATGTTATAAGTGAGGAAACTGAGGCCCAGACAGGTAAGGCCTTGCAATTTGATAGCTCTATTTATTCCATTCTCATCATTGGGTGGCTTTAAAAACAGAAATCGAAGGGGACTATGGAATAAGAGATAAAGGTTTATATGACTATTACTTGAGGAAAACCAAATGATGTTCAGTTATTGTTTTAATTTACAATGAAAATAGCTTTGTGGAGAAATAGATTAAAATTTGTTACCTCCATTACAGAAGAAAATGAATAGGAAAATTAGCACTTCCTTTAGCCAACAAATTGTTATTGTGGAGTCACACACAGCCAGCTTTCTGATCTTTCATTCTGAAATTAGAACACAGGTTGTATCCCTACAGCAGGTGGACATGCATCAGAGTGTTGATCAGTTTATCTCAATCACTCTCAGGCTTTTAATTTTCCTCTGTAGATGGATGTTTGTTCATTACTAGCTAGCATTTTCTTTGGAAATTCTGCATTAGTTCATGACCTAGTCAATGAATTATATGAGTAATTCATAGATATTTTAAACTTTCTAATCTGTTCTGGGTTAGTATTTTGTGATAGTAATCTAGTCACAAGGAGTGATGTAAATCACAGGTGAGTTTTGGGAGCAAATCTTACTGTCAGTACACTATAAATCCCTATTGTTATACTCTCATTTCCACCATGAGAAACTAGAGCGAAGCCTCCAACCCATTCACTGGACTTAGAAGAATAGTTATAATGGAGGTCAACATATGTGTATTTTTTCTAGCTTTGTTTTCAACTTTATTATATTTGCAACATTGTGTTGTATGCCTGGTTACCTCATTCTCTGACAGCCCTGTATCATCTCTTCCATTTATGTTTCTAAGTGGAGTGGTTCTCATTGAACTGATGAGGCTTGGTCTTTGCCCACAACACTAACCAGTCCTGATTCTGAAGGCAAGCCAATTTAAAAATCTTAAACTGTAAGTAAAGAACCACTTAAATTATAGGATCGAACTGGTCCAGGTAATTTGTCTAGTTCTTTTGGTTAAGTAGGAGTAGTAATGTGACTTCTCTCTGTATTAGTGTTGCATTTTCCTAAATTAACAGAGCTCCCCTCAACACAGTGTTTTAGAAAATAACTCAGTATTAGAGGCAATTACAATTATCACCTGAAAGACTAATTTCTAATTGACTGCTTGGAGGAATGCATTATTTAGTTAGCAACTCAGTAAAAGATTACACCACTGATAAAGAGCAGCCCTATGCTAAAGCTTTAGTACCTGGCAGTCTTAAAGCATTTAAGTTAATATGAAATTTAACATTCATCTGATAAATGTTACTTACCAAATGGAACTGAAAGAGAGATGGTCAGGAAAAGAGTGTCCTCACCTCAAGCAAGCTTCTGAAGTCTAGGCAAATTATTTAGCTCCTTAAAATGGGATTCTGACATCCTGAATACAATGTATTCTGAAAACAAAGTGTATGACTCATGAAATAAAGGATACTAAACTGAAACTTTGAAATTATGAAAAATTTAGGCCAAAGAGGAGGTAAAATAAAAACAGCTGTTGGGAATGAAAAATGGTTGTAGGAATTTAGTTACAAGTACTTCACAAAAACATTTCCATCACATTTACATAGTGCAGCATCACAATACAAAGCCGCTGTCCTGACCAAGCTAGTTATCTAACAAAAATAATTTAGATACATTTCTTTGCATGGAATTATTATTTTTGGTACAAAACATAGAAAAAGAACATTGGCACGTTATGTAGTGTTATATATATTTTCCCATGTACTATTTCCAAGTGTTCTGCATTCCAATTTTCATTTGAAAAAAGTAACTACTGATTCAGTTAATTCAGCCTGTTTATACTTCTTAAAAATGCAGCATGGAATACAGAGAATTTCAAAGAAAAAATGAAGATATTTACTTACTGAGTTTCTAATATTTATAATACATAGAGAAAGGAAAATATGACTTCATGTAGATCACATAGTTGTGAAAACAGCCTGTATAAAAATATGCATTTGTGCTTTAGAAGCTTTTAGCATATAATTAATAGTATTTACTACTTCCCCATGTCTATTATCTGATATATTTACACACCTTGCAATCATCTTTTTGTACATCATTAAAGGAAAATGGCATGATCTCAAATATAGATAGGTTAAAAACATCTGAACCTTGAAACTTCCCCTATACCCTCCCCAAATATATATGTATAGATGGTACATGGTACAACATACTTCACTGACTTATACCCAGAAAATTTAGATTTAATAAAAATTTTAAACATCAAATGTATATAAATTTTTTTTTTTAAAAAAAGCTTGTCTAAGGGCATTCAGATTTAATGGCTTTTGTATATAATACTATATAGTGCCTGTGACTGCCTCTGTTAACTAGAAATAGGGAAGCTCATGGAGTCCCCCAAAATAAAATGTCACTCCCTTCCCATCATGGATGGCTTTCTGTTAAGATGAATGCCTTTTATAGGAAAGAGGGCTACACAGGCTGCTGCTACCAGTCTAGAGAAGGCACTCACCAGACCAAGGCTATGTTCTAACTTGAGTGTCATACCGTTCATCAGAAGAACCACCTAGCCATGGAGGCTGTGAAGCTAACCAGTTTATCAATAATTTGGTCCTAGTTGTTTTGCTCATTTTACATAGTTTTTTTTTTTTTCTCTTAAGAATCCTTCAGACCACTATTCTTGAGGAGAACAGTTAAGAGTTAAGCTGAATACTAGCTAAACTACTTGGTCATCATCCAGGGAGATGGCCTTAGAAGCACCAAGTGTTTGATGCTTGTGTCCTGTTACAGTCATTCAGCTTCATGGTTGATGAGGTCATACAGGATGACAGCAGGGCAAAGGATTTTGCCATGTGTTTGTCACTAAGTGATTGTACAAAAGAACATATATTTTTCTTCATGGAACATAACTTACTAAAAATGAAATTTGGGGACTTAAATGATTCAAGGTCAAATAGTAAACATTACCTCAACCTATACCTGTCATTTTCATTATAAAGGAAAGCCTCTTCTTTACACTAATGTGAGTCACCATGCCCTTTGTAGACAGGAGGTTCCCTTCTCTGTCTTGGCTTCAGTTGTCAGATGGAAGCCTCAGACTTTTGCACTTCAGGTCATCTAATGTCTTCCAGTGTTTGTAGTTATCAGCCAAATGTTGCATCAGGGCTGGCAGATGTGCAAAGGCTGCAAGGACATAAAAGAATCAAAAGAAGCCTGTTAAGTTAGATGCAAGAAGCATTTACATAAAAGGCTGGGGCTCTGTTGGACAAGGTTGGGATCAGAATTGGAGGAGAGGGACCCTAGCTTAGGCTACAAGCGAACACAAAGCATAAGTCAGTAGATACTAGTTTCTGAAATATAAACATGTCCTTTTCATTAAAAATTGAAAAGCCATTTATCAGTGTGAGTGGTGGACTGCTGTAAGCTTTGGAAACATGTCCTTTGAAGAGGTAAAGACTTGCTTATGTTTATCAAACATCCATTGAGTCTTCCATACACAAGATTTAGGCCAGGTGCTGGGGATACAGAAAGTATACTTGCACCTCACCATACCTGGCCACAAACAGCTGACCTAAACATTTCATTTACAGCTTTAGGCTCAACCCATGTCATTAAAGATAATCATCACAAAGGTAACAAAATGTTGTGTGGGCACCGAAACACAAACTATCTTACCATCCCAGGCATCAAACATGTCTGTTATGAAGTAGTCAATGAAGGAGATTTGGGACTTGGGGATGCTACAGGTATTCCGGTCAAACACTGGCATCACCACTGGTAGCCCCTGTCTCTTCTCTTCATCAGTCTGTAAGAAATAACACGTGCAGAGCTATAGGGCACAAAAGTAGCTGTTATAGTAGCATCTAGTTTCTCAGAAACACCCTAGGAAAATGGGTCATGATCCAATTGAATATATGAAGAAATAGACTGAGCAGGATTGTGAACTTATGTGACCTACCTGTTGAGATGCAGTAACTACATTCAGGTCTTCTCTCAAGTCTCTTTGCTATACCGCAGCTCCTCCTGAAACACTGATCATACCAGGGTTCACACCCTCCTTCCTGAGATCTATTTTCATTATTGCAAGGTCAAGACTATCTTCAAAGCAATACTACTAACATGAATAATACTGACACACTGAGGGTAAAGAAGCAATGGTCAGTAAAGCTGCTGATGCCTTAGCATGAATCAGAAAACTCGCACTAAACTGTACTAGTCATTGTAATAGTCAGTCACATGCTTGCAGTTTGAAAAGCAAGCCTGTTGCACTCAAGAATGTCCTCATTGAAGCCGTAGGAATTATTAATCTTATTAAATTTGGACCTTTGAGTATATATCTTTTTAATATCCTGTGTGACAAAAATAGGAAGTATACATAAAGCCCATACCGAACAGTGCTGTCTTAAGGAAAAGCACGTATGCAGTCGAGCTGAACTAGCCCACTAGCTTCCATAGAACACCGTTTTTACTCAAAATAATGACTGAGAAACTGATTGTTCAGATTTGGGTATTGCTCATGCAGTTCAAGGTATACATAAATCTGAGTGTCTTACACATTGGAGTGTACATTTATATGTGCAATTAGGGCTGTGATTTACTGAGCTGAATATTGACATCCACATTTCCTAGTGGTGTGTGAAGCCAGAGGCCTCATTTTGTAACTTGATTTTTAGGTCACATTGGCTTATGAGCACTAGTATTTTCCGTTTTGGGAAAAGGACACCTACACAGGGAGCTTGAAGAACGTAAGAGTGGTTCTTTTCCATTTCCCATTCACATACTTTGAGAATCACTACAAATGGGATTCCAAGGCCTCTCCAGGTCCTGGGAAGCCCACTAATAGCCTCCTACCGGCTTTTGGCTCAGCTTGCTCATTTCGGGTCAGTTGATCAGGCAGCCTTAAAATATCCGCTGTTGTTCAAGGAGTAGTTTGGGTTTTTATTTCCTCTTCCTTCTGACAAGTCCAGAACTGCTTGTCCTACCTTTCTTCGATTCAGTTAACTTACTGGGTCCTGGGCTGGCCACTCCCCTTCTCGGCCCTTTAAGATATCAACTATCTTGCCTCAGTGGTACATTCTGTCCACAAAGACCACCCCCTGAAATGCATTACTTGTAGCTATTACTCATGGTTGTCTTTGTCGAACATACACATATCAATCCTTAGAGCCCCTTTTCTGGAAATAGGCCTATATTTCAAATGGCACCTTGTGGCCCACTGCTTTCTGGATTTTTCTCCTTTAACTTCTCTTCACACTGCCAAAGTAACTAGATGTTGCTGTTCTCCTTATATAAAAATTCTAATTTTTACTCAAATTTTTCTCATTTTTAAATCCTTAAACAAACAAACAACAACAACAAAACAGCTCTAACATCATTTCCACAAAGCCCCTCTTTTATCTGGGGGGGAGGGGAACCTTTCTGAACTCTCATAGCACTTAACATATACCTCCCTTTAGAGATATTTTTATTTTTTACCAAAGTGTAGGCCTATTTTTACATCTCTCCTCTACTATATTATGAGCTACCCATGGGCAGGGATGTTTCTTACTCATGTCTGTGTTCCCCATAATGCACCATGGAGATAGTAACTTAGTGAATGCATGATTTCCCAAATTTTTGTGCAAGTTCAGGATCTAATAATGTGAGGATGCAAAAATACTTCCACAGGCCTAGTTTATCCCTCTTCCCTAGAGAGACTTTAGTTAGTGACCAGCCACATCAGTTAGTCTCTTGAAAGAACCATAAATCTACTCCAGGTTGGGTGAGCCATTTTCTTCCAGGGAAGAGTCATTTACTCACTTTACAATGATAAAGTCACTTGGCTGGAGAATCCGGAGTTGTATGACCTGAGGCCATTCCTAGAAGAGAGTGGAGCTTCCCCAGAGAGGCCACGCACCTGTGCAAAGTACTCCTCAGAGATCCTCCCAGCCCATTCGATGCACAGGTCCAGGGGGCGGCAAGGGTTGGCCACATCAGCACACTTAATCATCATGCGCTTGATCAGAGTTTGGTTTTCAGGAAAGTTCTTCCCAACAGGGTTGCATTCACAGTCACTGCCTTCAATCTAGAAAACATTATCAGAATGACGGTTGGTTCAAGATGATGTTGAAACCCACAGGGCTAAATGACCAGGCATTGGGTGGTGATCACCCAGGAACGCTGAGGCATGGTGAACTTGGTGAAGGAGGTTTTCCTATCAATTCCTGATACATTCTTGTTAAAACAAATAACCTTAAGCAATAAAAAACAGTGTACAAGGTCAAAGTTCCCATCACCACCCATCCACTCCTCTCAGTTCCATCTTCTTCCCAGAGGTAATTGCTACAAGCAGTGTTTTGTTGTTTTGTGCTTAGTGTGTAATCTTAAAGACAGAGAGCTTCCCCCCCCACCCCAGTTTTATCAGGAAATGTATAAAAGCTGAACATTCAGTTTTTAAAAATATATTAAAAATAGGGAATCACACATACATCTAACCCTTCAATTATTTCTTAATTTCTACTTACACCTACCAGCTCCCTCTCTCCTGTCTCACCCCTACTCACCTGCAGCCTCCTATTTTGTTACTTTCTCTTAAGGTATGCGTCCACCAATGCTTCCTGGCCGCTCTTCTGACTGGGTGGTAAGGAGTATAAGTCTTTTGGGTTATTAGGAACAGAAAGTGGGCCAGGGCAGGAATAGGTATGATTATCCATGTTTAAAAAGACTAGTCATACACCGGTACACATCTAGTGATGTCGGTGTTCTGCGCAAGTGGCCAGGTCTGTGAGTAGGCTTACATAAATGCAACAACAGGCCAGTTATACAAACCCTAGAAGATTGTTATTCTCTGCTTTCAAAGACATCACCAAATTGATTATGTGAAAACAGTTAATTAGCTCTCCAGAGCTCTGCCAAGCTGAAAGACTGCATGATATTTAAGGGTTTTTGTTTGGTTTGTTTTGAGATTGGACCTACTTATTAAACCTTCAATGGGCAGAATTATGTTCTGAAGGTTGTTTTATTTACCACTGGGAATATATTGCTTACTCTAGTTACTGTGGTAAATAATAAATGTCAACACGGAGTTGGGGGCTTACTCGGATAGATGATGAGCGTCCCAATTCTAAATTCTATGATTCTACATAGTTTCCCCCTCCTAAATGCTCAGATCCTGCTCCCATAAGTCTGCTCTGGAAGGAGGGCCCTGGCATTGTGCTGTGGAATCCCTGGGGGATGGAGAACACAGGTGAGGTGGACACTGTTCTTCCATCCAGGCTGGTCATGTGATGAGTCCTACACTGACAGTCTCCTTCCTGATTGTCCGGTTACTTTTAAGGCAACCATTCATCATCCACCCACATATGCAACCTCGAGGTCCTGCTCAACAGGAACGAGCAGAAAGCTTTTCTAACTTTATAGGGCTATGGACAGCGTCATGGTTTCAGAGGGCAGTTGATCTCATTTTAAACAAGAAATGTGAACCTTCTGTCCATGTTCCCAAAACTCAAGTTTGTAGGGACTTTAATGCAGGTCCAAGGTGCATGAGTAAAGTTTAAAGAGAAACAATTTCGCTTTTGTTTGCAACTAGTCATTCCCAGTTTGACGATATGTATTTAGGTACTGATACGCTTTTAATGCAAACCAGCAAGAATGTAGTTCTTTAAAACATCCAATTTTGAGGTCCCCCAATAGCTCAAAAAACAGAATTAGAAAGGGCTTTGGATTCCTAAAATACCATTTGTGCTAGTCTGCTGTCTGCAGGCTTCTTCCATCATATTCTTTGGGCCTACCTCCTTTGTCACCACTGGCTTTATCTCAGAGCTGTTCCTTAAAGGAGCTCAGAGTTGCTGTGGACATTATCAATCTATTCTCATTCCCAGGGAAAACAAGTGGCCAGAAAATAACACTCCGATTCCGCCAACTTCAAGAAAATAAGCACCTTGCATTCAAGAGGGAGAGAAAACGCTTTGAGGTCAGAGTAGGCTATAATGGAAAGATACTGATATATCTTATTGCATGGGAAATGCTTACCTCAGCTGCCATTGGCTTGTTGATGCTGTTCACAAATTTGTTCACATGTTCAAAGTGTTTTGTCATCTCTGTTGCTAAAACCATGTCAATAATAGCCTGGCGCAGTGTTCGATAATGGTTCCTAAAATAATCAGAAGACAAAGAGCTGAGTTTACGTCATGTCCTGAATTAGAACTGTTCTGCTACCATTTCACCACACTTCCCACATTCTAGGAGGAAGCTGGGGGCACAGAGTTAAGAAATGTGTATAGATCACAAATTTTCCTGCTTGCCATCCCACCAAGCCAGGACTTGTTGACACTAGTCCATTTTCCTCAATGATAGCTGACCTTCATGTGACTTATGAGTATATTGAAAAAGTACTTGTCACACAGTGGGCACTTACTTTACAAGGTGATTCCTTTCTATCTTCCCTTGGCAACAGCAAAACAGTGAGGTGGAAGGAAATGACAAGTTGATTCCTTACAAGGCTAATGCAGAAATTTGACGAGCTGTCCCACTGCATGCAGTGCAGACACAGTGTTTCTTATAGAGAATGCTTAGCGGACATTTGGCCCTGTCCAAAATACCCATGCTTAGAACACATCCCTGCATTCTAAAGCTCATAACTTTTATTTAGACTTTTGGTTTACAGGATTAACACACAGAAAAAAGATCATGTTTTATTGGTCCAACAATTGTGTTGTGGCTGTATTGCCAGTAACAACCCTTCTTGCATCAGTAGCCTAGCACATGGCACATGGTAGATGGCTCAGGGTTAGAATGCTGCAGAAGAGGATCGATATTAGCTATGCACATTTTGGACAGGACCAAATTTCAGGGATCTTTTGGTTTGGACCAAATGTCACCATGGACATTTTGGACAGGACCAAATGTCCTGCAGGCAGAATGATCATTTCTTTTGATGGCAGTAATGGCATTGGAAGAATGTTTTCTTGTTAATTCTCTAAGTTATAATTAGATAGATGTTGTAATGGATGGAGCAACAGCCCTGCCCCACATTACTGTCTAGTTTTTCTAGCTTCAAGAGCCAGAATGGGGAGCTGAATAAAACTGGCTACTGGAAATCATTCTGTTTCGTGAAAGTTCTAAATACAGTCCCTGATACTAATGAAAACTTAAGTTAAAGCTGGAATAACTGGTCTCCATATTTCTCAGATTTCTGGAGACCAAACTGATTGATAGGTTCATGAAGACAGGCGGGCCCTGAGGCCTGAGTGGGCTCTGTACTCTCTAAACACTGCCCTCTCCCGGGAGCCCGCCCTCCAGGCCGGCCGGCGCTGTGTGGGAAGTAACCGCAGCCGCCCGCAGTTGTGGCAGTCCAGGGGAACTGTTATCTGTTCACGTCTGGCCAACTCTCACCTGAAGAAAGTGCATCGATGGGGAAACCTGCCTGACTCTTTGGGCACCAGCAGCTTGGCTGGGACCTGCAGAACACTGTCGTGTCCTCATGAGTTAGGATTTTAAGTAGCCAAAACCTGAACTGGGGAAAGACGGGGAAGGATACATATTTGCTATGCTTATTAGCAATACAATCAGTATTTACAGTCACTGTGTATAAAACATTTTCATGACCTCGTTGAAGACCAAATGAGATTTAAAAAGATGAAGGCAGTCTGAAAAGTACAATTAAGTTGATGGGGGAAAGTTATTATTTTACGGTCTGATACAATGGCACAGTCTTCTTATTTCTCCTCCTCGTTTCTCCTAAGAGAAAGCTAAGTACTTTGGAAGTTAGGGAAACCTGAGTATCCTACTTATACTGCACAAACCTGAGCATAGGGGCCCAAGCACAACCAACCTGTCAATATTCTTGAAAATGTTGCACTTGCTGTCCTTGACCGTCAGCTGGAAGGCCAGGGCTGTGTGGTGACTCTCCAAGACGGCGGTGTCATTATAAAGCACGGCAAGTTCACTGCCCGCATTGCACAGGAAAGAGTTGGTCCTTCCCGGGTGGTCCACGTCATGGACCGTGGCAGCAATCAGTGCCGCCACCCCATCCAGCTGATCGAGGCTTCCCTGGAGTCGGAGAGACAAGGTTGAGCATTACCCACTGGACATAGGAGACCTTCGCTCATCGCTGTATCTCAGGAGGGGTCGGGCCTGGGGAGCTGGGATCATGAGAATGTTTTCCTAGCCCGCTGAGCCTTCCCTGACTTCCTAGAACCTGAGACTTCCTAGACGCTGCCTAGGACACATAGCCTTGATGTGCTGTGGATTGTCCCGAATAAGACGGAAATCTGAGCTGCAGTTATAACAGGTACCTAAATTCCTTCCCCAGAGCACAGTCACTCCAGTTCCGCATGAAGAAGCCAAGTGGGCCTTTTCAGATACCTGCCATGTGCTATTGCCATGACTCTGTCCGTGAGCTGACAGCGGAAAGTGGCCTGTGATCACAAATATTACTCATTTTGTTTGCCTACTTCTGAAAAGATTTTGAGAGTGTGGCAGTAAATGGCATAGGTAAAACACAACTCTTCACATAAAGGTAAAAGGATGAGAACCAAGCAGTATAAGAGGATCAAGGGTGAGAAGAAGAATTTTCCTGGGAAAGCTGAGGTAAAAGGGTGCTCTTGCCATTAAGAACAAAATTCAGCTCTGGGTTAGCAGGTGGCAAAGGCAAAAAAAGAAACAGAGCATTGGAGATACAAATGTTTTCTCAGCTCACAGCTTTAGGAGGAAGTTATCAAACGGCCTACTGTTATGTAAGAGACCGCTGTCTTTTCCTAATTCATTCATTCAGTAATCATTTACTAGATGCTTCCTTGAGTGCCCAGTTGTCATGCAGAATGGTGGAGCAACTGTGATGACTTACACAGGCTTCCTCTCTGTACTAATGAAGTTGATAATTTACTGGAGGAGGCACACATTTTTAAAAAAATCCACAAAAGTAACTTACTGAGATGTGCTAACAAGGAAGGTGCAGATGCTTTGAGAGGTAAAACCATGAGGCCTGATCTAGTGTGGGGACGCACTGTCCATGTAGTTTTCTGTGTGTTGGAAATGTCTGTCTGTCTGTGCTGCTGAATGTAGTGACCCCTAGTCACATGTGGCTTGCTGGATGCTTGAAATGTGGCCAGTGCAACTGAGGAACTGAATTTGTCATTTAATTTTAATTAAATATAAATAGCCACATGTGGCTAATGGCTGACATATTGAACAACGTAGGTCCGGAGGGTGGGTAGGGACAGCTCTAAAGAAACGGTTTTTACTGAAGCCTGAAGGATACACAGGAATTCGCTAGGCGAGGAGTGGCCAGGGAGAGAATTCCAGGCAGAAAGAAGAGCCTGTGTGCTCCCGAGGTGAAACAAAAAAGTGGTTTATTCGTGAAACTTTAAGAGCCTCATGCGACTGGAGGAGTGAATGAAGGAAAAAGTGATCCCGAGATGAGGGTGGAGGGGGTGAGTGGGCATAATGTTCGTACTTCCAATTTGTTTTCATAGGCCGTGGGAGGAAAAACTGCAGACTGCTTCTCAGATGCTAACGGGTAAAGTACAGTGAATCTGAAGCGCCTCCCTGACAGCTGGAAGCTGTCCCTATCAGGGGGAGCAAGCGCTTCTTCTTCTGTCCTGACCTGGAGATGGTGGGCGGGCAACCCTGGTGAGAGGCCCCAGTCCACCAGCAGGTTTCCTGAACAGGCACAGCCATCAGTGCCACCTTCAGCTCCTCAGAGGCTGATCCTGTTAATGCTCAGGCAAGCTCACCCGCCTGGCCTCATTTTGCTGCTGGCCAGGAGGGGCCGTGGTGACCTACGGTACAGTCAGGGCTCTGCTCTCACTGATGCTACCTGTGCAGTAAGGACTAATGGGCCCTCAGCTAGTATTCCTGGAGTACATTTAATCTTGCTTGGAGTCTGGGGCCAATTTATTTTAAATTCTTCAATGAAATATTCAAATACCTGGAATAGACAAGCAGCATTAGATGAGACGCGCCTTGCCTTCCAGCTTACAGTGATTTAAACCTGGCACTTTTACAAAGGTACCAGTAAAGGTCACGTCCTGCAGTTCTGGTGGGCACTGTCTAATGCAATGTCTGAAATGGGGGAGGCAGGAAGAGAAGACTGGGCCGCTCACTACCCTGTGGGAGAAGCAGTGCTCTTCCTATGGGAGGGAGGGTGGGACCATCTTGTGAAAGAAAACTTCCCACTAAACCTACAATAGGAGAAATTCCAAACCTTGGAGGTACAGATGTTTCTGTATGGTTTTTTTTCCTTCTTTCACCAGCAGGAGTAAATTTGGATCACGCTGAGGGAGATGGGCCAGAATGGACTTCTAGATCAGCCTTTCAAACAGCTCCTTATCTAGCGTAAACACTTATACCGGGAGAATAACAAGAATGCTGGCTATCCTGACCTCTCCACTTGCTGTGGTTCCTGGGAACCAGTAAAAATGGGAAGAGGATAGAGTCTGAGACAAACTGAAGGAGAATGTCAGCTCTGGGCATGCCATCTATATGCCTGGGTTGAAGATGTAGAACTACGTCATGATGACATTAAGAATTTTAGCATAAAGAAATGAAGGGTGACAGGTGATGTGGGCATTTGGTACACACCATTTTCCTGATTCCATCAGTGGCAGCAGGTCTGATGGAAGAGGCCTGAGGAGTAAATCTCACCTGAAGCACCTCGCACACATTAACCAGTGATCTTGGGCCACAACTCCACCTGAGCTCAGGAGCCCCTTCCAGTCCAATGCTCCAAGGTTCCTCATGGTTCTAAATTTTTCTGATTCTCTAGCAGGGGCTGCCAGAGTTAGAAAATGTCTTTTGAATTGTAAGCATATTACTCTAGTCTTAGACCTCTTTCTGTTGCTGCTATTTGAGAAGTTCAACCAGGGTCTGAATGCATAATTTAAACAAAAATTCTTATTGTAGTGGAGGGAGAGTAAGGGAGATAATAAAGCATTCTCTAATTTATCAAGTGTTTAATCTGTCTTTTTCTAGAGTAGCTCTACTTAAGCGAGGCTCATCTCTAACTCAAGACTGCAGTAGCTCTAGGATCACTTTGGTCTTGGAGTTAAGGCCCTCGGTCCTGTCCTCAGTTGGCAATGTGCAACCGCAGCTGGATGATGTCTCATACAGTGTAAAATGGAGGAGCATGAACTTGGAGTAGGAATCTGGAAGTGTTTTAGCTCCTCAAAGAAACGTGCTATAGAAGCAGACTGATAATGCCTGTAATATCATTTTTTTTTTAAAAAAGTAGGAGACAAAAATCTTTGAAAGCATCATTTTTGGAAAACATTCTTTGCTTTCTCGCTGATGAAAGTGAATACCAGGATCAGTCGTTGGCGGAAGTTAGAATGAAACATTCCCTCTCCCCATTTTGGTGCCATTTCTGTTCCTTCACCTGTCCCACTGCCACTCTCAGGTACCCAGGGCCTTAAAGCTCAGAAAATGATCTCCTGTTAGGCATTCGCAGGTTGATGTGAATTTCGGTCTCTATATAGCACTTCTCCCAGGAGTGTCTGCCGCCTTAGCTTCAGTTCTAGTTGTAGCAAAGAGTTACAAGCTTCATCGTGCAAATGATGGTAGTTGGTAAGAAGGGAGACGGGGGTCTCCCGCCAGCTGTACAAGGGGTGTACATGGGGCTGCCCTACAGATCAGTACCTACCTGTACATGACGTATTGACTTCTAAGACAAGGGGACACACGACTCTTTCAGAATTACACAAATCACAAATACACGGATACACTGACACCTTCGCAAAACACACGTACGTAAATCAGTACAATGCTAAAGAGCTCATTACTATCTGGATTATAACGTGCCAACTGCCAAATTCTGATCCTAAAACATAACCTCTAGACCTAGTAACCATTTGCTATAACAACTCTGTCCTCTCACCCAGTATCATAAAGGGCTTCTAGTGAACCTTTAGAGAGTGGGTTCATGGATCAGCAGGCACGTAAAAGTCTCTGCAGTGGCATGAGTCATTATTTTGAGTGTTTTAGGGAGGGAAGGGCTAGGTAAAGGCCATGTCTTTACAACACCAAAATGACCCATTTGGTGGCCAAAAAACCTGTCAAACTGGTTGCAAAATAGCTGTTTGCCTAATATACTTATTAAGATTGAGTTCTTGGATCTCCAGCCTAGGCGGGTAACTAGATCATGATATCGAAAGTCTACCTTCACTCTTTCCTTCCCCAGGAAGAAGGCAGTGGCGTGCAAGACGTCGGCAGCATGGGTGGAGTTGTGGTAGGCATTGGAGGAGTGGTAGTTGGCTTCGATCACTTGGAGCCAGGCCCGCAGAGTAGTTTCAGAACAGCGTAAAAATTCACATACTCCAAACCGGGAGAAGACCTTTAATCCCAGATAGACCAACGGCCTGGAAAAACAGGAAAACAAACCCTGTTTTATTGTATTCATGGGTCCAGAAACTGCTTTTTTGGATGGTACTGGGTAATGGGGTATTTTTCTTCTGATACTTATTTCACATGCACAGGGGCACAAAAGTATCTCTTCCCCAAATTAGAAGGAGAGAGAGCAATGCTTCCTCACTAGCCACTCATTTACAACTAGGTGCCTCACGGTGGTCAGTCCAAATGATTTCTAGATTGTCTTAGTCATCTGCCCTTCAGTGGCTCTGACAACCAAGAAAGGTCCCTGGTAATCCCTCTCCATCTGCACTTCCACATAAGCTCTGTACTTCGTGTCCCCTGAAGAAGTCTCTGAGCCTAAGGACAACAGGAATAACTGGCAGAGTCTCAGCAGTCGTATAATTTAGAGACATGTTACTTATTTACAGGTGATAATCATGCACATCCTATAGACTAACACTCCTGGAAGTGCCTTCTCCGACTACAGAGGAGGACTTCCTGGGTTATCTAATGTTTCCCTTGCATACTAAATGAATCAAAAGAAAAGCCTATAGTGCTCTCAAATTCATTTTGTAACGTGGGGCTTCAACAAGTTTGGGGCTGAGAATACTTAGAACTCTTGGCCCACTAGCACACAGGAATGACCTGGGCAGACCTGAAAAGGACACTCAGTATTTCCTCATCCTGGGTTGTCATCAGGCTGATCCCACATACCAACTACTACTACTACATTCTTTCCATAAAGGGGCTCACTTAGCAGCCAGTCTCTGCTCATCTGACACTCTTTCAGCATGGCAAGCAAGGCAGAACCTGTGAGGTCTCTGTGGCAAGGACTCAGGTCTCCCTTCTCCCTCAAAGTTTCCAGATGTGAAAGTCTTGAGCTTGGCCATTACTCCTCCCCTGCCTGCAACCAGAGAAGCCACATACCTTTTATGTGTAACAGCTTCCAGTTCAAAGATGTTGAACTCCCAACTTTCCTCATTATCAAGTAATTGAGCAATACAAGGGGGGACATCATTGATGGTTATTGGCATTGCAAGGTGACTGTGACTCTGGTGCACATCTGGGCAAACAGATGGGGTGGGAGAGGCTTGTTAATTGTGGAATCTTGAGTGCCCTGAGCATCTGTCATCATCTTCATGGCTGCTACTATATAAAGAAGTCTTGAACTTCCAAGGGTAGGAAGATTTTCACTTCAGGGTTCTTCTGTTACTAAATTTCAAGACCCCCCAAATAGAAAAATAATTCAGTTTAACTGTCCTTTTAAATGTAGAGAGATTGGCAATTCTTATTCTGATAGTATTCAGAGAAGTAACTTTAATTAGGAAAACTGTTTCAAATATAGACCATAGTGTGCTTAACTCCAATGAGACCAACAAAAGTAAGACCAAGGTCCTCCCTGCAAAATAATCACAAACACCGGGGAAGGCACAGGCTGGATGGAGACAAGTTACCAGTAACAAGTGGATAGATGATAACTTACTCTTAGTGAACACATACTCATTTCCTGACAACCTTCTCAAGCCATCCTGGAATTAAGAAAGATGCTATTAGAAGCATGCTTTATATGCCATTATCATTTTCTCATTTCTTTCTCTGGCAAAGAGATGTGAATCCCAAATAACCTGGTCAATCTGGAACTCCAGGTTGAAGCTCAAAATTAAATCAGAACAACACTGCAAGACAGGATATTCTTCCTTCCATGGCTATGAGCCCCAGGAGAAGGGGAACCAAGTTGGCTCTGTTCTCAGGCTAGTTTTCTCTTCTGGCACTTTGGAGCCACATTAGTGGGATCACAGAAGTGATCTTGCTTTGGATACATGTGATTGTGAATGGACCCACTTACCCTCGTAGGGACTGCATTATTTAATTGACATATTAGGGAGCCAAAGCCCTGGGCTACATTTTGGGGATGCTTTAAAGCCTTAAAATTTGGGGGCAAATTTTTGACTAGTATCTAAGTTATTATTTTTTCCTACTGTATTTTCTATTTTGCAACATGAACATCGCTAAGAGACTTTTAAAAAACTTTCTGGATTTGAGGTCTTTGGAGGGACAGCAGAATGGAGTGGACAGGATTCTGATGTTCTGCCATTTACTAGGCTCTTGAACTTGAACTAGTCTCCAGATGTTCTTGCATCTCAGTTTCCTTCCCTTCTACCTGAGTACCTAGTTATCCAGATCTTTGCTTAAAAGCCATTTATAATTGCTTGTTATCCCTAGAAAGTGCGGCTAAGGTTTAAAACATTAATGCGGGGCTCCCCGGGAGCCACATCTTGAATCTTTCGGCCAAGAGCTTCATTTCTACAACCGGATAAAAAGATACGTAAAAATGGCCACAACGGTCCTGCCTCTAAGGCAGATATCACACGGGACTCCTGGTTTTGCCTTTTGTGTCCTCCTCTTTCCTAAAGCTACACAACAGCCGCGGAGTCCTGCGTTACCTGGAGACGCCCCCAGGATGGGATGGCAGAAGGAGCGCAAACACCTTGTTCGAGGGACCAGCGCCCTCCCGCTGCAGCTCGGCAGGGGCTCCTCTCTCCTGACAGACCACTGCCGGGGCTCCCTATGACTGAAGCCTCCACTGCACTGGGCTCGGGCAACAAAGGGCAGCGCAGAGGCAAGAAAGGAACAAGAGGTCACTCAAAGTATAGGCTCGTTAGAGACCTTTAGTAGGAACAAGAAGAACTGGCCAGAAAGCCAGTCAACCCAGCTTTTAATGGCAGTGCTAGACAAAAATCTTTAAAATAAAACTAAAGATGACTCTTGGACTGTGTGTGTGTGTTTTTTTCCCCTCAAAGAATTCTTCTACCTTCAGCCTCTGATAACGAGCACAAATGGAGTAATCGGAATTTTCTTCTTTGTCTGCACTTGTTGATAAGTGATGATTACAGCCGAATAGATCACAGTAAAACACTAGAACAGGATGAGTCTTTTGAAATCAGCTACTGTTGGTGCTTACAAACTGATGGTGCTGGACTGCTGGCGGAGGAGGCTCCTCCTCCCCTTCCCCCACCACCCCACCCCCGCCAAGCCAGAAACGGCTCTATCCTGCTTTTGTCCCATTTAAAGGACACT
Organism: Eonycteris spelaea; assembly: GCA_003508835.1. Classification (NCBI taxonomy): domain Eukaryota; kingdom Metazoa; phylum Chordata; class Mammalia; order Chiroptera; family Pteropodidae; genus Eonycteris; species Eonycteris spelaea. The sequence continues at coordinate 19,646,014 of PUFA01000011.1, read as the reverse complement.
GCTACATAAGCTTTGATTTAAGAAAGGAGTCTACAGCTAAGATTTTAGAAACCAGTTCTGCAGTCTAAGTATAAACCCTTTCATTATAGAAAGAGCCTGAGGTCCAAGGAAACCTAGCCATAATCCCCAACCAATCTGATACTGTACCAGATCAAGGGAAGAAGTAAACAAGGGACCCTCGTTCATACTTCACCCTCAACTGAACTGCCTATGAACTCCTTACTGTAATACAATTCTGAAGGGCCGTCCCCATGCTGTGGCAGTCAGCTTTACAAATCTTCCACAGAAAGATAAATGTAGGAATTGCTTGAATAATACCACACATGTAAATTTTGATGCAGATGCTCTGGTTGGCTGATGTTAGCCCACATGACAGGTGTTTCTGCAACTATATAGGTAACAGTGTGTGTACGTGTCACATGCACTCTGGCGTGCACTTCCCTCATCCCCCTGCATTTCTGGTTTTCCTCATCACTCACGGTCATCAGGCCTCCTACGAGATCACTGGTGTGAGGATCGTCATCTTTGGTACCCAGCTGAGGGGAGTAGAGTTCCGTGGTCCGTAAAATTTCTAAAAACTCTGTCCAAGGCTTCTGCTACTGTGACGGGCTGTTTTCTTGGGCTGCATTGATTATATTTATAACCTAAGAAGTGAAGAGAAAAGAATGCATTTGATGCCATAAGGATTCTACTTCCCAAAAGTCATACATGTACCCGGTTCCAAAAGAAATCAGATGATAACACATTGTTCAAAGTGACCTGTGCTTTCACAACCCTACTGCTTTCTTACCAAGAGATGCTGTTCATCCCACCTTGCTGGTGCCTATTTTCTCAGGCTCCTCTGCAGCTCTCTCTCCTTAGCTGTCTTACAGAGATTGGTGCTGGGCCTTTCCCTCTACAGCCCTTCCAGAGATGAGCACTTTAACTTCCACAACTTTGGACACCTACGATCTGTATGCCAAGGACTCTCAAATTTACATCCTAGCCTTGAACTCTTTGTGACCTCAGACTTGTTATATCCAATTACTTACCTGACATATCTATTAAGTATCTTACTTACATGTCCAAAACTAAACTCATGATCTTGCTCCCTCTCCCCACTTAAGTAAACCAATATAACAAAAAAATGAAAGACAAGAGCTGGGTTCCTTTCTCTGGTTTCTACACTGCAGTGGCGGGGGGGGGGGGGGACGAAATGAAAACAAAATCACTTTGTGCTCAAACTAAAACTTTGAGAAGCCCTGGTTTACGAATCACTTTCCCTCATTGCTCTCCTTGATCTGAACCATATAATCACCAAATCAAACTGATTCTACCCCTAAAATATTTCCTGATGTCTTCATTTTTCTCTACCTTCATTGCTGTAATTCTGCTGTAGTTCACACCAATCTGTCTGAAATTCTGGAAAAGCCCACTAATTTGCCTCTTCTCTTTCACTCTTACCATCTCCAATCCATTCTCTATTTGATGGCTGGGTATTCTTTACAATAAACATACCTGATCGCATAACTCTTCTGCTTTTAAACTCTTCACTGGGTTTTCTTTTACACATAAACTAAAATATAAACACCTTATTACAGTACAATTGGCCAGAATGAACTGAGCCCTGCAAGGTCACATCACCACCCCCTCCCTTCTGCTCTCCAAGCTCCAGCCACCCTGACTTTCTTTCACGTCCTCAAATGCTCCAATTCCCCTTTTCCCACCTCAGAGCTTCATCCCTTTCTGTGTCTTTGATCCAGGTCCCCTTTTCCACCTCACTTCCAATATCTTTGCATGCTTCAGGTCTGTCTTCAAACATTACTTTCTCTACAGAGACCCTCCCCGATCACCCCTTCACCTGACCAAATAGAGCCCTAATTTCCTCTCATAGAACCTGTTGTTTCCTTTACAGCAGTCACTGTAATTTATAACTACATATTTGTTTGTGTTTATTTTATATCTGTTTCTTCGACTAAACTCTGATATCAGTGGTACATCATTCATCATTTTAACTCCAAAAACATTGCTCAGGGCTAGGTGACCCTGACTGTAGAGTGGAGACAGCAGCTGCCACTCACCTTTGTGATGGGAGCCTCGATGGTCATGGAGTGGATCCTTGCCATGGATGGATAGCGGCGATTCTGTAAGCTTGGTGCTGCAAAGAAGCAAGAAAGTGTATCTGGTTTGGGGGCTCAGCTTGTCCAAGTGCAGCAAAGGAGCCCTCCATGGACTGGGGTCCTGGTTCTCAAAGGACTACTGTCCCCCCACAAAGCAATCAATTTACCCATCTTTTAATCCTCAGCTACTACATGCCAGAGTCTGGAAAGGGTGCTCTGGCCTGGACCCTTTGGTAGCAGGAAGGCTGTACAAGCCCCAGGTCCACAAGGGGAGTTTCAGAGAAGGTGGATGGAACCCTGAGGCCCCATCCCAACAGCTCGATGACTCCCCAGGACTCACTTTCCTATGACTCACTAAAGCCCAACCTGGGCAGCTCCATCACTGTCAGTCCTCAGCCGCTGATCATGTAACTGGATAGCTATGCGGTGTGGGAGGGGTGGCATGGCTCAGGATGAGGGGGTGCAGAAAATGAGCCCACACTCAGAGTGAGTGAGGGCCAGGCACTCCACCTGCCAGAGCCTACCTCCAACACCCAGAACTCACAGTGGTTCTAGCTCCAATCTGCAGAAACTTTCATTTGAAAATAAAGTTGGTGTTTTTTGAATAGGTAGTGCTTACATGTAGTTCAAAACTCAAAAGGTAGAAGCTTTACTTTAAAAGCTGTTCTCATCAGATCTTCCTACCACTCCCTGTGAGGCAGGCAGGGAGGGATGGAATCGGCATGTTACAGACGAGGGCACTTAATCTAGCCATTATCAACCCATCCGGCCTGCTGCTCAGCCATCTTTCTGGACCCCTCTGCTGCCAGAGCAGCCACATTCCAGACCTCTTCTTTACTCTTCAACCTTCATTTCTCCCACATTCTGGAGAGATGATGATCCCGTTTCAAACTCTACTCTGAAAACTCATCTACCTGAAATTCCCTCATCCGTTTGTCATCCTCTCCACCGTGAACATATCTACACCCTCGATTCATTTGAAATATTTCAGTCCATCTTTTTTACATTCTTGGTCCCACTCCCTGGAATGCCCTGTGATTTGTCCATCTTCCTCGAGGAACTGTGCATCTTATCCCTAGAGTCTTTGGTTCCTGCTAGTCCTTCATACTTAGGTTTCTCATTGTGAACTGCAGGACTTAAAAACCCCTCACTTGCCCTTCCTGTTTGTTCCCTTAAGTAACCAACCGACTTTTTCTCCTTTCTATCAGAATCACTAACCCTCCCCTCCTGATACCTCTAGAATCCGTCCTCCCATGTGCCAAATGAAAACGGAATGAGTGCAATCCATTGATCCGTTCTCAGCCCTTAAGCTCTCTGAGCTCCGCAGCATCTGTCACTGCTGGCCATCTCCTTTCTTTGGCTACCCTCTTGTTCTTGGTTCATGAGACACTAAATTCACAGGGTTCACCTTCGGCCCTTGTGTCCTCTCCATTGGCCCTATTTCTCCTGCTGAGTGCGAACTTTCAAGCCTGGACTTAGTCTCTGTCCTCGCCTCTCCTCTCCCTTCCCATCTCCTCCCTCCCCTACTCCCTCCCTCCTTCCGTCCTCCCTCCTCTCTCTCTCTCTCTCACACACACACACACGCACACAGATGTCCTTCTGCACGTGGCTTTGTCCGTCACCTCCAGGACTCCCAAGCTCACATCCTCTAGCCCTGAGTACCGTCTTGCATTTTAGCTTCCTTGGCATCTTCACTAAAATAAAATTCATGATCCTCTCCTCAACCCCCCCATCTAGCCATACATGGAGACTTTCTTATTCCTGTAAATATTACTTTATTATCCCAGGCACATAGGAATGCATTTCAGAACAATTTTTGACTTTCCATCTCTCTGCAAATCCAATTGCTTAGGCCTAACTGGACTAAAACACGTTTTTGCTAAATTCTGTTTCATAGTTTATCCATAACATTTCATTAAGGGAAAATAAGGATGTGTAACAGGTACACTGAAAACTGGGTTTGTACTGGGTTGGGAAGCGAAGACTCTGGTCCCCTCTCTGCCACTAGCACCCAAGAGTGACCCAGCTATGGGAACTCTGAGCTGTTCTGGTGCTTACAGCCCAACACTCAGGCATCAATGAACAAGCACTGAGTCATTTCAAAGAGAAGACAAAGACTATAAATAGCCAAAAAAAAAAAAAAAAAAAAAGGAATAAAAAAGCCTAAAAAGTTTGTAGCCTGTGGGGAAAAGCGTCTCGTTGAAATCCTACGCTTTGGGGTTTTGTTTATATGCTGACAAATTCTTGAATATATTTCTTTGTCATTTTCTATACTTTAAAAGGTCAAGGAAATCTGAAAAACTTCCATCATCACTGCCTCGAGATGATATCGATTTCACATCAATGGACTCTTTCCTCCTGTTCCTGTATCTGAATGAATGAGACTCTAAGGGTTTCAGATGAGTAATGGAGAATGAAGAGTTACCAGCTTATTCACAGGTGAAATTTGAGCACATTTCCCCCCTCACCCACCAAAGAAGATAAGTTTACTTTTCAGGCGCTATAAAATACTTTTGAGATATAGTAAAGCACTTTCTCTTCAAATCATCACCACACATAGAATTTCAGTCATATTAGTTGTAAAATGATGTTCTTTCTTGTAGTACATTACATCACAGAAATGGGGCTTAATATTATTCAAGAGTTATTTAGTTCCATCAATAACATATCTTTTTGAAAATAAACATTAAAACTTGGGAAATTTGGGGTTTGGGTTGCTCATTTTGACCCAAAGGACAATACATTTAACTGGATGGGGAAGGGGATATTTGAGGAAATAAAATACTAGTGAAATCCACAGAGCTGAATTTATTTAAGAAACTAATCTGGACCAATTTTAGGCCTCTCTGGGAAGTCAGACCTCAGATGGTCTTCTAGGTTCTCCTGAGGATGTGATTTCATCAAATGATGCAATGATCCCAGGAAGGAAGAGAAGGCAGTTTTATAACCGACGATTTCCAACAATTAAACGCGATGTTTGTCCCCATTTTCTGAGGGGGGGAAACTCACTTAAAAATTCTACCTAAGTCTTTGCAGACTTTGAATTTAACACTCACAACGTGCTGTGGCAGTGCGAGGTCTAGCAACGGTGCATGCCACCAGGGAGGACCACGCAATGAAAGCGTCGGGGCAGCAGAGCCGTCTTCAGGAACATGCGTTTTAAGGCGCTGCTGCTGCTTGTGTGAGTAACGCATGAGCGAGGAGAGAAATGTGACCCTAACACAGAACTGCTCTCTTACTGTGCGGAGACAGAAGGTGGATGCAGGTTCCAGCAGGGAGACTGCATTTCTTAGACACAAAGAAATGATCATGTGTCAAGAAAGAAAAAAAGCAGCAACAATGCTTGTTTAAGAACTGTCTAGTGACACCGAGAACGGTACAGAGCGTGTAACAGTTAAGAGGACCAACTCCAGAGCCAAAGTGCCAAAATCCACATCTCCCTAAGCCACTAGTAGCTACGTGATCTTGAGACTGTTACTTCCCTGTGTCTCGGTTTCCACACGTGTAAAGTGGGGACAATTACAGCATCTCATGCACAGGCTGTTGCGACATATAAACGAGTTAATCCACGAATAGCACTCAGAACAGTGCCTGCTACATAGTAAGTAATGTAGTTCATGTGGGCTATTATTACTACTATCTGCTCATTTGTATATATACCTTCTTAGGCACACATGGAATCACATTATAATATTGTTCTACTGTTTGCTGTTTTCATAATATGTCTTAGATACTTATCTAGATCACCTTCCTAACCATTGAGTGTCCTAAAAATCTGATTCAATTAAAAAATGGGTGAAATCAGGAACTAAACCTGAATATTTATACAGCATGAAGTGAAAGGCAGAATTTTTAAAAAGTTAATCTGAACACCACAGCTATGATCTAACTTAAAATATTTACTATCTTTTTGTCTAATTTTGTCTTCCAGATTGCCTTAATAATTTTCCTGGTCTTAGATAGGAGTTTAAATATTTCATTATTTAAGACAAGTATACATAGTGAGTGGTACTTTAAATTATATTGTTAGGATAATATGGCATTTTTCAAATCCTCAGAAATGAATAGTGTTCACTCACAAAACATTCAGTTTTAGCCTATTCATGGACTTAATAATCATATGTTCCTAGCATTTGTTTACCGGATAATAATTAAATCTAACTTATTAAAGATTTAAGATTAAATTCCAGATTAAAGAACCCAGGAATTCCTCAAAATGTAGTTTCTAAATAAAACTAAAGTGGTATGTTAGTTTCACAGCTGTGAGCCCAGGTTGACTGGTCGAATCCTAAATCATTCATTAGAAATTATTCAAGATGAATAATGCTTATTCTTTTGGATATTATCTCAGCTAAAATTAAGAAAAACTATAGAAATAACAATGATTAAAAGTTTGGAGAATTATTCTTCAATAAAGGCCATTTAAATAAAGAATTTGTTATTTATTCTCTAAACAATGCTTGCAGAATAAATTTAAAAACCAGAGAAAAGGATAAAGGTTTTAGATAGCTGTACTCAATGGCAAAAAGGGATACAGTAGCTTCAGTTTAAAAAATAGCTACCAATTACTGAGCACCTACTATGTACCACTCAGTTTTAATGTTTACTTTATAGCAGTTATATCATCATTAAAACAATTCTGAAGCTACATATTATAATCCTCATTTTACTATGAGGAAATTTAAAGTTGGAGAGATTATGTAGGTAGTTCAAGGAAAAAGAGCTAAAAATGGTAGAACCGTGTTTTCTAAGATGGGACGGTTTTAATTATCAGTGTTCTGTGAGTATTTGAGTCTACTAAGTGCAAAAACAATGCCGGCAATGTAAAGAATATGAAAATGCTCATAACAGTTTTTGGCACCCAGAAGCCCTTAAAGTTAATACTCTTGCTTAAAGTGTTAGAAGAAATAAATTAAAACATCTGTCAGAGAGAGAAGGGAGAGGGTGGGGAGGAGGATACTAAACAGTTAAATACCAGATACTGCTAGATAGTATGTACATTTTCTCCTTTAACTTGCATAACAATGACGTGGACAATGTTAATTCATTTTACAAATAAAGAAAAGGAAGATCAGAAAGATCAAGTGACATCTGTCTGAGTAGGCGAACATGTGGTCCCCCTGGAATCAAGGAGAGGGACTAAAAGTAGCCAGGGTCTGACTTTATGCATCAGTAGCTGGGAAGCCACCACAGGGGGGAGAATGTGTTGTGTGCAGGCACAAGAATTTTAAATCTCTGGTAGCAGACTGACTTTTCCCTCTAACGATGAGAGAATTCCATACCTTTCAAAGTAGAAATCATCAGGTCTAGCTCTCTCATTTTATGGCTGGGGAAACCAAGGGTCAGACAGCCAGAGTCTTGCCCAAAGTATGCGGCGGGGAGTGGGAAGCTGAAGTGGTGACTCAGTGCTCCTGACTCCCAGGCCAGGGCCCATCCTCATTGTCTGACTGACTGCTGCTGAGAAAGGGAAGCTCGGCTGGTAGAACGACAATGTGCCTCCCCTGAACTTTTGGGCCACTCTCTATTTTAGGTTTGTTTGCTCTACATGGTCTCCAGCCAGTAAAGAAAACCGGGAATAGGGAGGCATTAGGTAGAAAGGTTGCCATGAATGCATATTCAAAACTTTCAAGTGATGCTGCTTCATTCTGGCTTTCCATCCGTCTGCTATCGGCACTTAGAGTTCAGCAATCCACGTTCTGGGGTGGTGACTGTCAATCTAGACTTCTTTAGAGTAATTTACAGACTTGAACCCACAAATGCCGCCTGAATGTAGAAGAGTGAAATTGAAGTATTCTCACCTGTCTGAGAATTGTCTCCTGAATCACGATGAACCTTGTGAATCTAAAGTTGTTCAAAAGTTTGGTAAAAACAAGAGAAATAGATTCAAAAGAGGGCATGAGTGACATTTCCAGTCAAACAATTTCATTAAAAATCTCTGAAGGCTTCGAGAAAGCAAGAAGTTGCACAGATAACAAAAACAGCTGCAAGACGCACACCAAGTGATGACACTACAACGCTGTTACGCCCGGACACTTATACAATGGCTGAGCCCGAGAGCAGGATGACCCCATGATACTCGGAGGACGCGCTTTCTAAGCAGGACAGCTGAATCTTCAGTCAGCTGCTCTCATTTTGACAGTCTGCAGAAATGCAGAGAGACAAAAAGCTACAACAAAATTTAAGATTATATAAGGCTAATCTATAAACCTGTTTGTATCTCATACATGCTTATAATTTTTTTTTCTGTAAATAAAAGTAATCTGAATTTAAGCCTAAGATTTCTAAAAAAACCTTCTTAAAAAGCTCTTCAGATGCTTTATTATAGACAGGGTCAATTTACAAAAATGTTTCTTCACAAGGAAATCTGAATTTTAGATGCAGCTTAGCATCTAGTTCCTTCTCATATCAGTTTTTGGGCATTGTGTGATGATTTTGTGCAATATTCAACAATGTCAAATGATGGATGAACTGATTAACACTAAAAATAATAAATGTGCTTTCTTTGGGGTTCTAAATTTCTTGCGTTTATGACTTATTGAGACACTTTTTGGGGCTCATCTAGCTCTATCACACTTATTATCATGCCGCTTTCCTGCTAAATCCACCTACTTCTAGTTGCTCAGCTCATCAAGCATTTGTAGCCACTCAGTGCATGGGATAAGTTAACTTGAGAAACATGCCAGGTGAGTGTGTAGGGCTGTCCATGGAGGAAGATTAGGATGGCTTAGCAGGTTTAGCAACATCATCAACTGTAATAGCCAGAAGTCATTTCATATATATATATATATATATATATATATATATATATATATATATATATATGTACATATATACATATATATCACATGCAGCTTGATTAAATCATTGAAAAATAATCATGTGAAACAGGAGTGTTAAAATAGGGGTTTTACTATGAATTACTCTGCACAGTCTACTCCACATAATTACAGAAACGATTACATGGCCAGCCTTTGTGAGATCTTGGTCTTAACGTGACTAAGGGTTGTGACTCATTTACCCCATAACTATGGGACTTTTTCATTTCTCCTGTAAATAACTGCTTTTGATTGTCCTTTATAAAGTCCATTTGCTACAAAGCTGAGCAGTGTGAATTTCTGATACTACACCAGCTCTTGCCGTGCAAACTGTTTCTCAATCAGCTTTAGTTCAAAGGCAAGTAATCCTTAAACACTTGGCTTTTCTCTCTGAATCATAATACAATACATCTCTCCACCAGGAACAAAGTCTCACGGCCTCCCCAGACTACACACAATAAACTCTTTCTTGTAGTTCACTGGCCCCCACAGGCCAGCGACTGAACTGTGGAGCCCCTGGAAGGTCGGCGTGGGCTGTGTGTTCTGTCCACATGAAACTAGATGAAGCTCAAAGTCCAGTAGATTCACAGCCCAGCCCTGCCCCTTGGGCTGAAAATGTGCCCTGCTCCAGAGGGGGAGTAGAGCGAACAGGGAGTGGGGGAAAGGAGAGGCACGGGGCCCACCTGCTGAGCGGCTCTGGCTTTTCTCCCTCCAGTGGTGCTGCATTTGGCACTTTCTGAGCTGAACACGCCACACCCACTCCAAGCCATCAGCCCTCCCCCGCCTCGACTCCGGTGGGCTTCTCTCCTACAGACAGCACAGAGACTAGAAATAGCTCCTTGACTGACCAACTGGCCACCCTTCACTTGCTTCACCAGCAGAAGATCTATGGGGCTGTCTCAGCACCCGCTTTCCAGGACCCTATATCATGACTCACTTCATGAGCCTTTGTGGCAAGAGCAGCATCTGAGGACCTTACGCCTGTCACACCCCAGCAGGGCTAGGTTTATATCAAAGCTTCCTGGCTCAGGTTACCTATGTGCCTCTTCTAAATACCCCCTTTACAGCTGATCACCCACTAGGATGAAAAGCTTATTTTAGAAATTTTCTTCTTGGAGGTCTAAACCCATCAGTCATTTATAACTTGGCATGAATGGTTCACTAAAATTACTTCCTCATAATTCTCAGTCAAGCTCACTGAGGAAATAAACGGGGAATGAGTGGTTTTGTCTTTCTGGTGGGGAGCTTCAGGGAAGTGCATGGCTCTGAGGACTGGTAGGCAGGAAGAGAGAGGGACCAGCTTCTCCTGACAACAGCCGTCATCTCTCAGATGCTCGCCACATGCTAGCAGCTTCGCATTTGCAATCTGGTCATCACAAAGTCCTTGCCAGGGAGGAAGGATCATCATTCCTCTGACAGATGGGGAAAAACTGAGGTTTCAAGAAGTCAAGGGACTTGCCTGAGCCTCACAGCTAGTACGTGGCAGAGCTGATTTCACACCAAGCTTCCTCTAGCTCTAAAACGGTTTCCTCTTTGTCACATTGCTCTCTACAGCGAGGCCTCAGAAGGAAAGTGCCGGGTCCAAGCTTGTTAAACTGGGGTCTGAGGACAAACAGCCCCTGGGCCAGTGCAGGGCATTTGTTTTGATATGTCTTTCTTTCAAATTTTGGGAAGGTATAAATCTCTGCTATTGACAGGTTTTGTTACATCACGCTAAAGTAAGAAAAATCATAATTCAATGTCTCCATGTCAGCCAGCTTCTCTGCAGTACAGTGCTTTTGCTGTTTTTCCTCTTGTGAAAGAAAGCTAAATAAGTATAGAATATGTCCACATAATGACTGGGAATTTTGATGCTGTGTGTCCCCGAGGGAATCGCAGGCTGCAGCACGAAGTTTCTGTGCAGTGAACGCTACCAGCCTTGTCCCGTGCCACCCCTGCCAGAGCACAAAAGCAAGTCCTTGGCAGCCTACAGTTTGTTTTTGGAAAGGAAATTCATAACCTTGAATCCTTAATTACTTAAAATATTACAGGTCCCCACAAATGTTTGCTGTCCTTGTGCTACGTGCTTTGTTTACAAACACCCGATCACGTTTGGCTCTAAAAATCACTACAAATTGTGTGTGTGATGTTGCGGTGTCGTCTGTTTTCCTCTTTGAGAATAATCCTTTTCACATTATAGTTTCTCTATACATTCACCAGAATATTCAAACAAAAAAGAAATTTCATCAAGGATGTGGAGTAGCTAGAGGAGTACAAAATTGTGCAACTGCTATGAAAAAGTCCTGTCGGTTTCTTATAAATTATTAAACATAGACCCCCTATGACTCAACTCCTCAGTGTTCAGTTCCACTCCTGAGTCTTCACCCAAGATAAACATAAATATTCACAAAAGACTTGTCTAAGAATGTTCAAAGGAGTCAAAAACTGGAAATAGCCCAGAAGTCCATCAACAAGAGAAAAAACTACGGTAGAATGATGCAATGGAATACTACTCAGTGATGAAAAGGAAGAAGGAAAAAAATTACTGATACATACAAAAAGGATGAATCTCAAAAGAGGATGAGTGAAAACAGCCAAACCTGAAACAGTAGATACTGTATAAAGCGAAACTTGAAACAGGCAAAACTCATCTATGGTTATCAATTCAGACCTGCATTACCTCAGAGGTTGGCAGTGGAGGCAAGAAGGACAGGGAAGGGACACAAGGGAGCTTTTGGCATGGTAAAGTTTAGTGTCTTTTGGGGTCTGGGTTACAGAGGCGTGTGCATTTGTCAAAACTCAAGGAATGCTAGACTTAGGACTTGTGCATTTCCCTGTATGTAACTTTTACCTAAGAAAAAAGAATCCCAAAACAAATACTAAGCTCTTAATACTACGCATGCTAAAGTACCAAAGAGTAAAATGTTCTGATGTATACAACTTAGTTTGATATCTATCAAAGAATCAGATGGACTGATGGATAAATCCAAGGATAAAGGCAAAATATTAATTATAGAAACCTAGGTGGTAGTACATGCATATTAATAATTCTAAAAAAATTGTTGGGGAAAAATTTCATGTAAAAATGTTGGGAAATGATATCTTCAACAGAATGTGGATTGATGGCTAAAAATTAGAAGTCTGAAATATAATTTAAAAATCTGTGAAAACACACAAGATGAAGGAAATTGAGAACAGCCTGAACTCAGTGAGGTGAATGACATGTCACGGTCCCCGGATCTCTGGACCATGAGCCTGGGCATGGAGATGATGCTCCACTTCAAATCATAACTAGGGAACTGTAGATAGCAGTGGCAATCTTAGAAGATTTACCTAGGTAACTTTAATATGTTGATTTTAATAATTTTACTGACTTTATGATTTATAGAGTTATAAATGAACCTAAATCCTGATCTCTCTTATGGCAGAAAAACTCCAAAAAGTAAATATATATGAAAACATCCCTCTTAATATGTTTTAAATCACTTTTTTTAAAGAAATGAAAAATCATGAGACATTAGCAATTAAAATGAGTCATGGCCAAGATCAGTACAATAATAAACATGCAAGCAAATATTAGATACTTTCTTGAACATTCATTTCAGAATCACCTTGTGAATGAGAACAGCATTTGGTAGAAATGTTTGAGTCTCCTTCTGTCATTATGGAATGACAATATCATAAAAGGCATTAGTCACAATTGAAAGCACCAGATGTCCCAGTATGTGAGCCTGGGCGGGTGGGGGGGGGGTCATCCTTAATGCTTTCTTTTCTCTCACCCCCATATCTAAGTCCATTATCAAGTCCTGTAAGATCTCCCTTCCAGGTACCTCTGGTTTCACTACACGTTTCTCCATTGTCAGATTGCAGGCTACCACCAGCTCATCTGAACTTGGCAATACCCCAAACCATTCTAAATTCTTCAACCAGTGAAATCTTGCAAAACTGTACATTTAATCCTGTGATTCTCATGCTTAAAACCAATACATCCTGTAGTTCTTGGGGTCAAGCCCATGTGACAGACTGAGGCTCTGCAGTGCGGCCTGGCCCTTGCCGGCTCTCCAGCGGTACTGCTGTCCTGGCTCTTAGCTAGCAGGCCATACTGGCCTCCTTTCTATCCCTCTAATTTTCCAATGCTTTTTACTACTACTCAGGGCCTTTGCTCACGTGACTCCTCTGCCCAGGAAGCTTACCAATCTATTCTCTTTCCTACGCCTATTTGTCCTCCATATCTTAGCTGAAAGGTGATTTCCACAGGGCCATCTTCCATATTTCCTGCCCATCCCAGTCCCTCATGAGGTCAAGTCCTTCTGTCACATGTTCTCGATGGACTTTTCACTTTTTGTATTTCTTACAGTTCAGAACTCTGTACTGTTTGATTGTCTGTTGTCCTTCCAAACTAAGTTCTATTTAAGCAGGAGTCGTGTCTCGTTTGAGTACCTTTGTACACTGAGTGCTAACGCGGTACCTGGCACAAAGTTCAAAAATATTAGTCCATAAGAGACAGAGATTAATCAGCCTCTTTACCTTGTTGCTTGTCGTAAATACACTGTTGTTGATTTGGCCATCATATTGGTCTCTGTTGACCAATATACTTAATACTCATGTCTCTAAAGACCTGAATTTGCACAGTGTTTCATGGTAACATACCTATAAAGAAATTTCCATGAAACTTTTTTAAAAAAAACAAAACAAATACAGTATTGACTAAAAAATACATGTGTGCTTTGATAGTACTAAATCTACAACTGGCAAAAGAGTTGGTGTGATGGCGAGAAACCAGTGGCATCAAAAACCTGAATGCATCCTCATCCCTGAACCAGTTCCCTGCACCTCCTGGAAATTCTTGGCCATGTTTCTCATTGTATTCAACAGACCATATTATTAAAAAGAAAAAAAAAGAAAAAAAAGATTGTTGTATCTATACATACACATTTGTAATGAAATGAGAATTGACTTAAAATATTCTTATGATACAGAAGAGTGTTGGCTTTAATGGAGGATTCCGATCAAAGTGTTCAAACTTTGGTTGCTTTTGTGTCTCCCCTTCCCTCCACCAGTATTAGGAAAAGGGGTAAAAATCTGTTCGAGATGAAGAAAAGCACTGTTCTCTTGACTATTCAGTGTAATCTACGGTCGATTCATCAAGCAATCTTTTTTTTTTTTTTTTTTTTTTTTTTGTTAAGATTGAACATGCCTGATGGACTTCATGACAAAACTGAATGCTTTCATGTATGTGACAACTTCAGGGATGAAGTAGAGACTGAATGCTGGGAACCGAGTCATTTGAGACCCTCCCTTCATTTATGTGCAATGAAAATGATGGGTGAGCGGTACAGTGCAGAATTTCTCTGATCATCTTTCTTTACTGAATATAGTCTGATGAGTATTTCCTCAGATGGCAAAAGTATCTGATGCATAAATCAAAGATCTTTTCTAGCACTCTATTTTCTCTATTTTCAGAAACCACTCGGAGACACACGTCTCAAAATTCTCCCACAAACAGCAAACAAACAGCAAACAGTGTCCCCCAAACACGGGAACAAAACACTTCATGCAGCATGCTGGGTCCCTGTCCTCAGCGATTACCTTTACGTAGCCCGAATGCCATGGACGAGCTGTTGCTGCTGTTTGCGTGTATTCTGAGTCCGGGTTAGCACCCAGCCAGAGGCAAAATTGCACGGATGCCGATACTGATATTTAGTGTCAGATCTCTTCCCTTCAGTAAATTTCATGAGCCTAAAAGACTCAATGCAACATCGTCTCTCTCCCTTTTATCTTGATGGTAATGTAAAATGTTACTTATATCAAAGCAACATGCATTGGTTTGATATAAATGAAAATGCATATACATTTTTAAGGTCACACAAGAGTCAAAAGAATTCCAAGCTATTTCCCCCACATTCTTTACCGTATGCCAGACAAGTGTGGATATATCTCCTCCACTGTTATTTTCTTGGAAATATTTTAGCATTCCTCTCCTGTGCAATGCCAGATCTAGCATGTTCAGATATTACTAGCATCCCTTGGTCAAAATGTCTCTCACCTCAGTGCTAGTGCCCACTGGCCCTACATTCAATGCACATTTGCAAGAGCCTTTTACACAGAAGTACTCTCATTATGTAGTCTAGCGATAATCATTTTTGTATCCTTATCTCATGGAAAAACACTTAATGCAAGCTGCCATTCAGGCTTAAATGATTTATCTTTTTTCCCTTGTCCAGTGTCTCTTAATGGCTTTTAAATACCTACAGCGTAAGCACCACTTTGCTTCATACTCAAAATGTTGGGTTTTCTAATATGGAAATATTAGAGTGGTTCTCAAACTTTAGCATGAATCAAAATCACCTGAAGGGTTTGTTAAAACAGGTTGCTGGGCCCCACTCCCAGAGTTTTTGATTTGCTAGGTCTGGGCAGGGCCTAGAATTTGGCTCTCTCACAAGCACTCGGGTGAGGCCAAGGCGTCACACCCGGGGACCACACTGCACTAGGTGACGCCTCACTGGTGCTCTGTGCACCGGCAGCACTGGCAGCACCTGCTAATTAAAACTACCAGACTCACTGAATCAGCATCCACATTTTAACATTTAATCTTCAGGTGATGTGATTACACACGACAGTTTGAGAAACACTCATTCAAGTGGAAAAATCATAAGCTTGCCAACAGATCTTTTGATATCTCCATTTCTGGTTGTATGAACTTGGGGAACTCACGGGCTTCACCAAATCTGTTTCCTTATGAGTAAATGGCAAACACTGCCTACTTTTTAGGATCCAAGAGGATCAAATGAGTGCAAAATGCCTAGCCCGTAGCTCTCAAACTGGTTTTTATATTGAAACCACCTGGAAGACTTACAAAACCACACCGCTGGGCTCTGCCCCCACAGGTGGTTTTAGTAGGTCTGGGTCGTAGCCTAAGACTCTGTGTTTTCTAACATGTTCCTTGTGAAGCCTGAGGCTGCAGATCCAGTGGCCGTTCTTTGAGAACCACTGGCCTAGCCTGTCGTGGTGCCCAGATTATGCTGGTTCTCTTTGCTTTTTCTTTCATAGACACATCCTTTTCCCCCGAGAATCTGGATTCAGTGATGTTTATACTGCTTGCTATTTCGGGATTAATTTTAGTTTACAGAAATTTTCCTTTCGAGCACACACACTACGCACATGGGGTGTGCTCTCCTGAGTGCTTTACACATAAGCAGCAGATTTGTGTCTCTCACTTTTATGTTGTCATTCCTCTAGCCTGTGTCCCCTTGCGCTCTGTGACAAGGAGAAACACATATAAATAGCTTCAAAAGAAATTTCATTTTGCTTAAAGTTTCTTGTTCTTAAAGACTTGTCAATGACTGATGACACTTTTGCTAAACACTTTTATGTGTAAACTCATATGCCTGCTTGATTTTGTCAAGAGAATGAGGGGATTGTAAACTTCTAACATATTCCCATTCCTGTTACACCAGCACTCAACAGAGTCATTAAACTACTTAATGACACCAGGGCTTCATCTGCGCTGCAATTAGCACAAGACAGAAGCAATCAGCAGGACCTTCCCTTAATAAATCAGACCCCCCGAAAGCTCATGCAGAGACAGGACAGCACAAAGGAAAAATCAGTAATAATGAGACAACAGAAGAGTGAAACAGCTTTATCACTATGTGTCCTGGGGTTCCGAAAATGCTGTTCATTAGATTCTTTGTTTACATTTTTTTGAACTATCACCCTCAAGAGAAAAGGGGCCTCTCTAAATGATACCCCATCTTCTGATTTAATCCAAGAAATACTTATTGGGCCTGTGAGACAAAGATGGCTAGTCCCTACTCTCAAGGAATTTACTAATAAGGGACAAAACCAAATCATTGCCACAATGAATTTAATCATTCAGTAAGTGTTAGTTAAGAGTATACTATGTGCCAGGCAATATTCTGGGCACAAGGATGTAGGGAGAACAAAAGACTCTAAGGAAGTTGGTTCAGAAGTGCCAAAGATAGCATTTCTCAAAGGGTGGGATGCTGAGGGGTTCAAAGGTGAGCTTAGGGCATTCCAAAACTTCACACTAAATAACCTTGAATTATTCATTCAACTCATTTGTGCTTCAATGTCTTTCCAAGCTTTCTGAGTATTTTATTAAGAAGAATGCCTCAGGTTGGTGCTGTTATGTCTTTAACACCTGCCTCCTTCCAAGGAGAAGAGGCTCATTCTCAGAGCATTCAGCCAATAGCAGTGGCTGTCTAGAATTTAATAACATTATGAGGTTTTCCCTATTATATCTATATTAACTGTTATCTTCTATTATGGCTAGTGATTGTGGATTCCACTTTATAGTAGTGATTACTGTGGTGATATAAAGTTTTGCAAGTGACTGCTTCTAAAGAAAACAATTAAATATGAATATGCCAGGTCATGCCTGAATATAGAAACAATCAAGGTTCAGGAGTGATTGAAGTCTGGGAAATAGAGTCATGAACAATATGCCCACCCTGCCCTGCTCCAATGCCCCGGCTTCAGGGGAGACAAATCAGGCCAGTGTGAAGAATTAGGCTTCGTGAGAGAGATGGAAAAGCATGAATAGGGCTTTGGGATGTGGACGTTAACATTCGAATTCCAACAGTGATGTTGGAACTGATGTAAAAATCAAAACCCCATAAATTTAATGAAAAATGTGAAGGGCCTATATAATGAAAACTACAAGACCCTATTAAAAGAAATAAAAGAAAATACAAAAGAAAATAGAAAAGATATTCCATGTTCTTGAATTGGAAGAATCAATGTAGTTAAAATGACCATATTACCTAAAGCATGATACACATTTAATGCAATCCCCATCAAAATCCCATTGGCATTTTTAAAGAAATAGAACAAAAAAAAAAAACATCAGATTTGTATGGAAGCACAAAAGACCCAAATTGCCAAAGCCATCCTGAGAAAAAAGAACAGTGGAGGCATCACTCTGCCCAACTTCAAATTATACTACAAAGCGACAGTAATCAAAACGGCATGGTATTGGCAGCAAAACAGACACACGACCAGTGGAACAGAATCGAGAGTCCAGAAGTAAACCCATATTATATGGCAAATAATTTTTGACAAAAAAGCCAAAAACATACAGTGGAGAAAGGAAAGCCTCTTCAATAAATGGTGCTGGGAAAACTGGAAAGCCACCTGCAAAAGAATGAAACTAGACTGTTGTCTATCACACACACCAAAATTAACTCAAAATGGATTAAGGACCTGAATATAAGACCTGAAACAATAAAATGCATAGAAGAAAACATAGGAACTAAACTCAAGGACCTTGGACTTAAAGAGGATTTTATGAATTTGACCTCAAAGGCAAGGGAAGTAAAAGCTAAAAAAATGAATGGGACTACATCAAACTAAAAAGCTTCTGCTCAGCAAAAGAAACATCAACAAGGTAAAGAGACAACCATCCAATGGGAAAATATATTTGCAAGCAACTCTGATAAGGGCCTAATATCCAAAATATACAAAGAACTCATACACTCAATAACAAAAAAAACAAATCCAATCAAAAAATGGGCAGAGGACCTGAACAGACACTTCTCCCTAGAGGACATACAAATGGCCAACAAATATGAAAAGATGCTCAACATGCTAGCTATTAGGGAAATGCAAATCAAAACCACAATGAGATACCATCTCACACCTGTTAGAATAGCTATATCAACAGGACAAGTAATAACAAATGTTGGAGAGGATGCAGAGAAAAAGGAACCCTCATACACTGCTGGTGGGACTGCAAATTGGTACAGCCACTATGGAAAAGTATGGAGGTTCCTCAAAAAATAAGAATTGATCTACCATATGATCCAGCAATCCCTCTACTGGGTATTTACCCAAAGACTTTGAAAACCCATATCCAAAAAGGTATTTGCACACTGACAGCAGCATTATTCACCGTGGCCAGGACATGGAAGGAACCTAAGTGTCCTATAATAGATGACTGGCTAAAGAAAGCTGTGTTTACCACTTTGGGTGGTAAACACACAATAGAATATACAGATGTCAAATTATAATGCACACCTGAAAATTATATATTGTCTTAACCAATGTTACCCTAAATAACTTAATTTAAAAAAATCAAAACCCAACTATATATGTCTATAAGAAATTTACTTTAAAGGGACATACAGATTGAAGTAAGTGAATAAGTAAAGAGTACCTGGGTGAAAAGATACCTCATGCAAACTAATAAACATAAGAAGGTTGGAGTGACTATGTAAATGTCAAATAAAATAGGTTATAATACAGAGTATCACCAGATATAAAGAGGAGCTTTTCATAATGATATAAGATCAATTCAACAGAAAGACCTAACAATCATAAATGTATATTGCTTAACAACAGAGCTTCAAAATACATGAAACAAAAATTGATAGAATTAAAGGGAGAAATAGACAAGCCCACAATCATAGTTGAGGATCTTAATACTGCTCTTTCAGCACTTGATAGAACTAGAAAAATAAATTAATAAAAGTGGAGAGGATGTGAAGAATGTAATCAACCTCCTTGATCTAATTGGCATTTATAGAACACTACCCAAAAACAAAAGAATGTACATTCTTTTCAAATGAACTTAAATTACTAAGAGCCTAATCTGGCCATAAAACAAGTCTCAATAAATTTAAGTCATTCAAATTACAAAAAGTATGTTCTCTGACCACACAGAGTTAAATTAGAAACAAATAACAGAAAAAAATATCTTTAAAGTCCCCAAATATTTGGCAACTAAAAAAACATACTTCCAAATAGCCCATGAACCAAAGAAGAAATCAAAGGGAAACTTAGAAAGCATTTTGAACTGAATAAAAATCAGAACATGCTATGCAGGAAAGAGTTAAGTGCAGGACTAAGGCTGTTCTGTTAGAAGGGCCTGCTTGCAGGACTGGCTACTGGCTGGTATCTGAAACTTGACTTTTGGAATGTTCCCTATAATGTTAAGACTTTTTAGCTTGTCCTTGGTACTAAAACTTGCTTTCCTTCTGGGAGATGGGAATTTTGATATGCGTGGCTGGTTCTTATGTCTATGGGACCAGCTCCCAATAAAGACCCTGACCTTTGAGTACCCAGGTAAAAATGCTGCACACACGTTGCATTCTGCTGCTGCAGAAAGAGCCAGTTCCGGGTGACACCAGCTGGGGTTGATTTGACATTTGAAAATCAATATAACTCACTATATCGCTAGACTAAATGACAAAAAAAGAAAAAATCTCGATAGATTTTTTTAAAAAGCACTGGACAAAACCCAACATCCACTACTGATTACAAATAAAAACCTCTCAGCAAAAAGAGTAGAAACTAAGATTATGTCTCTTGACCTAATCAGTATTACATATTTTTAAAAGTCTATAGTTTATATCATATTTAATGGTCAAAGAATGAATGCTTCGTCCCCAGAATCAGGAACGAGACAAGGATGTCTGCTTTATCACTTCTATTTAACACTGTAAAGGAGGTCCGTCCTGTCCACTGCTTTAGGGAAAGAAAAATAAAAGATCCAGTTTTGAAAAGTAGTAGTAGTAACTATCTCTTTTAGCAGATGTTGTCATTATTTGGAAAATCTGATGAAATATATTTATAAAGTTATTAAAATAATGAGTTTAGCAATGTTGGAGGATGGGAAAATCAATAGAGAAATCAATTATATAATTGGATATAATGAGTGATGAGTAAATCGAGTAATCAGAAAATGAAAGTAAATACTACTTAAATAGCATCCAAAAATATGAAATACTTTGAAATAAATCTGAAAAAGGATCAAAAAGCCTGTACATGAGAAGCTGCAAAATGGTACTGAGAGAAATTAGAGACCTACACAAATGAAGAGCTAAACCATGTTAATGGATCACAAAACTCAAAATTGTTAAGATGCTAATTTTTGCCAAATGTTTAATTGTAATCGCAAGCAAAATTCCAACAGATGTTTTTTGTATGAAGGTGCAAGGTGATCTAAAAATTCACACAGAAATAAGAGGATTAGAATAACCAAAAACAACTTGAAAAAGAACAAAATTCAAGGATTTACAGAATCTGATTTCAAGACTTATTATAAAGGAATAGTAATTATGACAGCATTGCTGTACACAAATAGATCAAAGGAACAGAATGCAAATTTCAGCAACAGAATTACACACACAAGTCAATTGTTTTTTGACAAATGTACAAAGCCAATTCAGTGGAGAAAGAATACTCTTCTCATTAGAAACTGGAACTAGCTATCCAAATGCCAAAAAGAAAAAAAGGAAAAAAAAAAAAAGAAAAAGAAAAATCAAACCTTTAATCCATACCTTGCTCCATATTCAAAAATAACTCAAAATAAATCATGGACTAAATATAAGAGGTAAAACTATATATCTTGGAAAAGAGAACATGGAAGAGAGTCTTTGTGATCTTGGGTTACCAAAGATTTCTCAGATATAACAACCATGGCATAATCTATAACACATTGATAAACTGGACTTCATAGAACTTCTGCATTTTGGAAGACACTGTTGAGAGAATGAAAAGACAAGCCATGGACTAGGAAAAAAATATTTACACATATATGACAAAAGGCTTGACTCCAGAATAGATATAGAACTGTCAAAATTCAGCACTGAAGGGACACGCAACCTAATTCAGAATCAAGTGAAATATTTGAATATACAGTTAACTAAAGAAGATACACGGATAGCAAATAAGTACATGAAAAGATGTTCAACATCATTAATCACTGAAGAAAAAATTAGGATCACAAAGAAATACCATTGTATAATTATGAGTGTGTCTAAAACTTAAAAAAAAACTGACCTGGCCAGGTGATGGCAAGAAGTGTACAGCTCGAATGCTTATATATTCGAGGAAGAGAAAACCACTTTGGAAAACAGTTTGGGAGTTCCTTAAAAAGTTAATGTTCACGTACCAAATGAGGCAAGTATTCACCTGAGAGATGAAAGGATACGTCCATTCAAAGACTTTTACGTGAATGTTCAAAGCAACTTTATATAATAGCCAAATATGGAGACAAACCAAATTAATGTCCATTAAACATTTGGATGTTGTAAATGAATAAACAAATTGTGGTGTGATTATACAATAGAATACTATTGAGCAATTAAAAGAAATGAATTAAAACTACTGAATCGTACACTTTAAATGGATGAATTGTATAGTACATTTACAACTCAATAAAGCTGTTTCAAAAAATCAGCTATTAATAAATACAAGGCATGGGTAACCTCGAAATCATGCTGAGTGAAAGAAGTCACAGAAAAGAGTATATTCTATTTACATAAAATTCAAAAAAAATGAAAACAGTTCTATAGTGATCAGTGGTTTGCTTGGAGATAGAAGAGAACAAGGGGGGTCAGGAGGGAAAAATACCAAGGCACGCAGGGAAACTTTTCAGATATGTTGATGGAGACGTTATAATTGCTTGTGGTGATGGCTCATGGGTGCATACATATAACAAAGCTCATCAAATGTATACTTTAAATATGTACGGTTTAATGTATATCAGTTATTCCACAATAGCTGTGAAAAGGGAATAATGACCTGCAGTTCCACCTAAGCAGCTAGAAAAAAAGCACACTAAACCAAAATGAGTGGAAGGAATGCGGGAAATAAGAAAAGGACAGAAATCCCGCAAAAATAAAAACGATAGCGGAAATGAATAAAGTCTAACACTGGGTCTCCAAAATGATCAACAAAATTTATAAATTCCTATCTAGACAGATCAATTAAAAAAGAGAAAACATAAATATCGCTTTCAGAAATGAAAAGGAGGTTATTACTACAAATCCTACAGACATTATAAGGATAATAAGAGAAATTTAATCCAATTTTGCCAAGAAATTTAGATGAAATGGACAAGTTTTCTGAAAAATATGGCTTGCCTGAACTGACATAGATGAACAGAAAAAACTGAATCTTCCTATATCTATGAAAAAAGTAGGGAAAGATTTTCTTATTAAAAATCTTTCCACATAAGAAATTCCAGAAACACGTTCACGACAATTAAAAAAGAAATAACACCAAATATTATATGTTATATAAACTTGTTCAAACAATAGAGGGGAATACTTTTGAGCTCATTTAATAAACAGCATAGTTCTAATATGCAAAACCTGATGAAAAGTATTTTTTAAAAAATTATAGACCAATATCCTTATAAATACTACATGAAAGACATGACCTTTTATGTATGATAAAATCCTAAGCAACTTAACAAAGCAACTGTTAGCATTAATAAATCAATCAAGTTTCCGGATATAAGGTTAATAAATAAATCAACTATATTTTTGGTAAACTAGTGGCAAACATTTGGAAAATGAATTTAGAATCGACTCCACTTGCCATACATCAAAAAAACAAATACTTAAGACATAAATTGAACAAACGATGCAAAGACCTCTCCTGAAAAACACAATGATGAGAGAATTAAAGATCTCAACAAATGGAAGACTGTACCGTGTTTATGGATTGGAAGAATCAATGTAATTAACTATCAATTCTCTCCAATTTATACATAGCATCAATGTAATACTAATCATAAACACAGCGGGGTTTTGGGGGGCAAACATTATCAAGCTAATTCTAAAATCTATATAGAAATGCAAAAGAACATGGAATACCAAACCAATTTTGAGAAAGAACAAGTTAAAGAACTTATACTACTTAACTTTGAAACTTACTATAAAAAAAGAAAGTATATAACTGCATATAAATTGACAAACAGATCGATGCAACAGAATAGAGTCTAGAAAAAACCAAAACCATACAGTCATTTGACTTTTGGCAAAGGTGCTAAAGCAATCCACTGAGGAAAGAAGTCTTTTCAACAAATGATGCCTGAATAACTGGATGTACATACTGGGAAAGTATTAAGCTGACTGCATCTCACACTATACATAAAAATGAATTCTAGTGGTTTATAGACTTAAATGCAAAATATCAAAACTACAAAGCCTTTAGAGAAAAATATAAAATGTCTTCATGACTTGGGATAGGCAGAGTTTACTTAGGCAAGTCACAGAAAGCAATAATCATAAAACATTAATAAATTTTATCAAAATTAAAAAACTTCTGTTCATCAAAAACACTGTTAAGAAAATGAAAAGTCAGAGTGGAAGAAAATATGAACAAGCATACCTGGAACAGACTGATGTCTAGGCTATATAAAGAAATTCTACGACTCAACAGTAATAAATAATCCAACAGAAAATGGCAGAAGATTTAAATAGACACTTTGCAAAAAATGATATATGAAAAGCCACAAACACACGAAAAGTGCACAGCACATCATTAGTCATCAGGAAAGTGCAAAATTAAGACCTACAAACCTAACAGAATGGCTAAAATTGTCACGACTGGCACCACCCCGTTGTTGGCTAGGAGTGAGGTAGGCCTCTCGTGCATTTGTGCTTGGGAATGTCCAATGGTAAAACTACTTGGGGAAACGAACTGGCTGTTTCTTATAAAAATACACATACACTTTACCTATGACTTAGTAATACTCCTAGGTATTTTCCCAAGAGACATAAAAGTATATACTCACAAAAAGCCATCTACAAGAATGTTCATAGCAGCTCTATTCATAGCCCCAAGACACTAGCCAACCCAGGTGTGCATCAATGGGAGAATGGATCAACGAACTGTGAAATATTCATGTAATGGAATTCTATTCTGCAATACAAGCAACAAACGGATAGACCCCCAAACGTGGATAAGTCACAAAAACATTATACTGGGAGAAGCCTTTCACAAATCATACATATTGAATGACTCCATTTAGATGAAATTCTAGAACAGGCGAAACTAATCTATGGTAGAAAAAATCTGCTCATTGGTTACCTCTGGGATTAAGGGGCAGAGAGATCAACTGGGAAGGGGAATGATGGAACTTTTCTGGAGTAGTAGTAATGTTCTCTGCCTTCTGGAGGTCTGGGTGACACAGATGTATGCATCTGTCAAAGATCACATAAAGGTACGCTATGATTTATACATTTGCTAATTTTGTAATAATAACGTAAGCAAATGTAGAACTCCAGTTAGTGATATGCATGTTAAACTACTGGGAAAGAGTACTGATGTATGCAATTTATTTTGAAAACAAGAGATGTACTAATGGATACAAAGTAGAATGTATATTCAGAAAGATGTGATAATGCAAAAACAGTAAAATATTAAAAGTAGAATCTAGGTGGTGGGTATTTGGGTGTTTATTGTAAAACCCTTTCAATTTGCTGTATGCTTGACAATTTTTCACAGTAAAATGTTGGAGAAAAAAAATTGGTTGGAATGTGAACCAAGAATGAGGCCGAAGTGCCTTTTTCATGATGTGTGCTTCCTCCATGACTTATAAAAGTGACTGAATGTGCATTATGCTGTGAGTGGCGTGTTACCAGTAAAACATTATTTGTTCAAAACAGTGCAGGGAGGAGCTGCGCAAAGGTGGTGAAGTTTGACACCCAGCCTGGACATTTACTAGCTGAGTATCGTATCGGTTTCTTCGTCAAATAAGAATACCATTTTATGGGCGAGATATGATTGATTAATTGAGATGATACCTTCAAAACAGCCCAAAGTCTGTCACAAAACACTCATTTGATAAGTCCTAAATATTGTTGTATTATGTTTCATCGTTTTCCGGACGTTTGGGAATGCCATTTTGGAATCATCCTCTGCATGTCTAACCAGGCATCGGACCCCCCAGGCCTGCACACCCCGTCCTCCTTGCTCCTTTTGTCCAGCAAAGAGCTCCTTTCAGTGCCCCATGACATCCCTTCCCACTGCTGAGTTCACGGGAGCTCATGAATGCCTGGCCAGTGCCCCGCCACTCGTTTGGAGTCATTTTTTCGCTCTCCTGTCTGCCTTACCCTGCAATACTTCACTTCACAGAAAATCTGGTTGATTTTTTTGGTTAAAACATCACTTATGCCCATCTCTTCTTTTCCCCCAGCCTTTAAGGGGTCTACTCCATGCCTCTTTGCTTTGTTTTTATATATCTGAGTGTCATCTACTAGATTTAATGAGAATAGAAAAGAGGGTGTCTCATTCCTTCTGGGGGCTCACCAAGTACCTTTCTAGTGATTAACTTGTTAAGAAGATGCTGGTAACTGAAGTATGAATAATTTCAGATAACCTCATTTAGTCTGTGTTAGTAACCCACCTAGCACTGTGTAAGGTCCTTAAATGAAGGTGTCAGGATGGAGAAGCACTGAAAGCTGCTTGGGATGACAAGGTGGTAGGACAAAACCTGACCAAGTGCTGGACTGTGTGACAACAGCCAGTAAGGGCAGCAGGGGCCCTGAAAGGAAAGAAGGCCACTGGGAAGGGGACATTCAGCAGGAGGAACCAGATTCCTAAATCTGCCTTTGAATATATACCTAGGACTTGGAAGCCAGGACTAAAAAGGGTGCCAAGAACCCAAGGCTTCTAGAGTGGAGAATACAGAGGGAAGCAAGCAGGTGCCCCATCCCAGGACGGACGAGGGGCCAGTGCTAGGACTTCAAGTTACCCGGACAGAACTTAGGGGCAAAAGGGAGCCAGTGGAAGTTTTTAAACTGGAAACGAATGACCAGAGTGGCATCTTGGGAAGATGGACTGGGACAGGGGCAGTGTCTTTAACTGGTGATTTTTGGGGAAAGTGAATGTTCTTCTGGAGGAATAAAAGACAGCTTTTAATGATCATCGAAAATCACACAGTCCCTTCTAAAGCTGCTACCAAAAATAGGATCCTAAAGTTCAAGATTTCTTCAGGGAATCGATTTCCACACTTGAGGACCCTGTCCTCCTGCGGGGAAATCCTAGTCATGAAGGTCAGGCCAGCCTCATTGGTCTCAGCCCAAGAGTTGGAGGCAACAGTCACACTCCAGAAGAACAGCCAGGGGGTCAGGTCGTGAATGAAGACAAAGCATTCACGTTTGTGCAAAGACGCATGCACAAATGACTCACCTAGGACTCAATGTTGTCACAATCTCGGCAAAATGTACAACTCCCCAGGCTGCCATTGGTATTTCTAGAATCAAAGGTCAAGGGTACTGTCTGCACGACTGGCTGGAGCGAGTGCTTTGGGCCAGAGATCAGTTCAACCACAGGCGGAGGCAGCTCTTCTTCACAGTCCACTCCACAGGACTGGCACCCGCTCTCTACACCAGTGAACCAAGAGGAACGCAGGCTGCATCCCAGAAAGTAAACCGAAACGCTGGCTCCCCTTCAGCAGTTGCATAAGGAGGAAGCCCATTCTGAACAAAGTGGGGCAACTGTTTTTTTTCCCCCTTTCCTCCCTTTCTATTTTTTTTATGGACAGACACTTGTTTTGTGTTTTCTTGGGAATCAAATTTTAATATCCCCTCTTCTAAGTTTACAAACAGCAGTCAACACTCTCTAAAGAGAACTTTCGAAAGATCTCTTTCCCCTAGTTTATGCTCCTGCTCCAACAGAAGCTGATGAATCAGGAAGCCCCAAATAGCATGGACCCCTGTGGTCACCATCCGCTTCTGCCTCTGGAGGGCCTGCTGCAGGCCTGACTTTGCATCTCCACTGGCATCCCGAGTGGACACCCTGCACTGCAGGGCTCTGCCAGCCACCAGGAAGCTGCCAATCACCAGCGAAGCCTAGAACCCTGAAGCCCACAAGAGTTTTGATTAGATATTTCAAAGATGCTACCGTTTTAATGCCACTTTAATTTCCTAATCCAGGAAACAGCTCTGGAGCCACTGCTTGCTTAAACAATTCTCTCTGAACATTAACTGATTTATCAAAAGATGAGGCAACACCCTGGGCCCCGCTCTACAGGACTGCACCTCGAGGGCCTATCAGTCATTATTAAGCTGCCGCAGCCCGTGTAGTCCCTCTGCTCCCCTGAAAGTGATGAATTTCCAAAGAACAGGTGCTGAATTTCTCAGGCCCAGAGGAAGAGCCACTGGCCACAATGAAGGGTCGTGATCTGCTATTTAACTTCTTTCAGGCAAAAATCTGCCCTGCCTGAGCCTGGCCGATCGCCACAGCTCACCATTCCCAGCGCAGCAGCTCCTGAGAGCTCAGGCCTACCCTGCAGCTCCGTCACTGGGCTCCTCCAAGGGGAACACTGTCCCTTCACCACCACTGTGCCATCCAGAGATACGATTTAGACGTTACCCCTTACACAGAACGTTGTGTTTCTATGGCTAAAAAGGACGGCTCTTTCCACGTTCCTCACCGCTTAACAAAAGCTCTTTGGGTGCTGCCGTTCCCCAGTGCAGGAGAAAACACTCCTCCCACAGGGATGTCCATGGTCAACCTGACTGTGTTCCTTACGGTTTAAATCTGCTTGTTATGAAACTGACTTTTACTTCCTCTGTAACTCTAGGGCCAATGCTGTCGTTAGGCCCTTAAATTCATTCTGACAGTTCTAACAATCTGAAACCCTCTCACAAACCTCTACTAGGCTCAAAGCCACCTGAGAGCTGGCGTTTCGTTTCTCCGTGTAGTACTGCACTTCCTGCTCACGCTCAGAATGAAAGAACAAGCATGTGTGGAGCAAGTGGCACCAGCTGAGACCTAGCCCTGTGCTTCCTCCCTCTCACCCACAGGCACGTAGTCACACCTGGCCAGCCTCCCATTCCACAGCCACTGTGTTTAAGGTAATGAGGAAAAGTTTAATTTAACCCACCCCTTACATCATGATTCTGAGTTGAAAGATAGACGGTCAAGAAGTCTGCATGCTTTCTTCAGTCTCCTAGATCGAGGTTCTGAAATACCAACAAGAAACTCAGCCTTCCACAGACCAGGGCAAGATACTGGCTGCCAAGAGTCAGATTTCTCCCAAAAGGAGCATAGCAAATTTAATGGAGAATACTCTAAATTCTTCCTCTTCCTCCCTCCTTTTTCTAGCAATGGCATTAAAGGGTCCACAGTTTCTGGAATTCTGTCCTGAGAAATTATTAAATGAGGCACCATGTCGGTGAATGCCCAGAAGCCTGAATAAAATCCTCAGTTACAAACACTGCCTGACTACAGTTGAAACAAAATATCCTTTAGGCAAAGAAGCTGGTGTCACTGCAGTGGGTTTTGTGATTGGCTGCATACCTCCAAAATGTGATAGAAAGATGAATTCGAAATGCTGCAGTTAGAAGTGGCAGCACTCTGCACACACACCTAACAGCACTCAGTCCTGGGATGAGGCGCCGTTTTACCTTCACCAGCGGCAGAAGTCTGAGGCTCCAGCTTTCTCTAAGAGAGGCCCAGGGCTCCTCTGCGGACAGTTCACCACCTCACCCTCTTAGCATTCTACAGACCCCAAAACGCCTTGCTTGTAACTTCCTGTCATGCCACCTCAAGTGCACATAAACTTGATTTCACCAACAGACAGAACCTGGATAGTGGCAGCAAGCACAATGCACAATTTTCATCAGTCCAAACACCCCCAGGCTGGCTTTGGAGCTGGAAGTGGAGGAGGGCACGGATGTCAGAGGAAGGGAGGCAAAGAAAGGTGGGCAGCTGAGAGTGAGCCCCTGCTCATCCCCGGCTCAGTCCCCCTGACCATTCTTGCTTCTTCTGTCTCTGGCTGCCTTTTCGCTTCTGCATGGGAATCTTCTCCCAACACAGGTAAATTCTACCCCCTGGGTCAACACTTCCTCCATGAAGCTGTCCCCAGCTTCACAAGGGTAGCCTTTCTCTCAGGCAACTTCTCAGAATAGGGACCTCTGTTTCCTTTATAACAATACTGCCAACTACTTTAGGGTTTGAATCTGGTTCTGCCACACATGATCTATGTGAAAGCTAGACAGTTTCTTAACCACTCAAAGCCCTTGTCCTCATTTGTAAAATGGGGATCATAGTCTCTACCTGGAGTTGCTGTAAGGATTACAGGAGTAAATGTATGAAAAGTACTTGCAGAGTAAGAAATACAAAGTGTTCAATACATGATATATCTTATTATGGTTATTAAAACATAAGATCCTTGACAAGCTCCGCTGAGCAAATACTTAATGAGGGAGTTTAGTAGCATCAGTGGGAGATGGGACGCAGGGCGGTGGGTCACGAGGCTGCCCTTGATGAGCTGGGTCCAGTGTGGGAAGTGCTAAATGTACTCTGTAGGCGAGAGGAGGAGAGAGCGATCAGGGAAATCACAAAGGAGAAATGTGAGCTGGGTCAGGTGAGCAAGAGTTCTCCAGGACGGAGGAAGAGAGCAGGCTCAAGAGAGGGAGGGGCAAATAAAATGCCCCGTGGCATGATGAGGCCTAGTGAGTTTAGGGAACTACAAAGAGCTTGGCGTGGCCTGAGCAAAGTGGCAGAGAATGAGGTGGAGAGTAGCCAGAGGCAGGATCAAAGAGCACTTTGCAAGCTCCTAAAAGATGCCTGACAATTGTATTTTAGATGATGAGCCCCTGGGGAGTCTTTTAGAGAGGACTGTGGACTGGTTGGTGTGCTGGTAAAGATTTAACTGGCTGGCTGAAAAAGGTATAGATATATTCATACCTAAGTCTGTTATAAATTTTACTGATAAAAAGCAGAGGTCGTGAACTATGGCACTGGGGTTTTGTAAGTATAATTTTATTATAACATGGTCTCTCCCATTCTTTTTCATGTCATCTGTGACTGCTCGCCTGCTGCAATGGCAGAGTTGAACAGTTGTGACAGACTCTAGGGCCTAAAATATTTACTATCCTGCCCTTTAATAAAAAAATCACCAACTTGATATAAAGAATGTGCAGCACATGATTTCTAAATAATATTAAAATATAAAATATTCTGTATCATAAATTTGATATAGTTGATTCCCCCAAAATGCTTTTGTTGACTTTTTGCTGAACTTGTGTATAAGTAGCTTACCTATGGTCCCAACTGATGAATGAGTGGTGTTTCAACATGAATATGAGTTGATGTTTTCAGTTACAGTAAGATGAAAATAACAGATGCATAGGAACTCCACTCATTCGTCAATGATGTGAATAATTTCTTTGTTAAATCATATAATAGTTCTCAAATACTGAAGGAATATTTCTTCCATTTTTTTTGTGCTGTTTACAATGAAATTGCCACAGGCGTGATACACATTTAAATTTGATCTGTATTATTAATATTTTCTTCGTCCCTTTCTCAAGTCTAGAAAAATCAAACAACAATAAGTTCTGGGAATTTTTAAGTTCAAGATGGCAATAGAGAAGGCCCCTGAGCTCACATCCTCTCATAGAAACGCCGAATGTACAACTACATACAAAACAATTCCCTCTGAAAGAAATCCAGGAGTTAGCTGAGCGACTCCTATACATCAAATAAGAAAAACCCACCCTGAATTGGGTGACGGAGGCTGAGAAACAATCTTTCCATAAACTCCACTCCTAGTTGGGCAACTTACAATTGGGAGGGAACTCACAATTCCAAGCTTCTCCCTGAGGAGGCAAAGGAGTTGAACCCCATATCTGGCACCCTAATATGTAAGACTTTCACCTGAGGGATGGCCCCCAAAATATCTAGCTTTGAAAGCCATTGGGGCTTGCATCCACAAGACCCACAGAATATGAGGAACTAATAGTTCTTAAAGGGCTCAGACTCACTATGGCTAAACCTTAAGGTCCACTGCAGAGACAGTAAACTGAAACTCAGTCTTTCTGTGAAAGAGGCCTATTTGCTTATCTTAAAAGCTCTGGCCAGAGGGGTAGGCTTATAATTATACACACACATCTAGGGGCCCACTGCATTACTCTCCAGAGACCGGGAGGCTGGCAGATGCTATCTTTGTGATCTCTCTCTGCTCCACCCCATGTCACTGGAATCTCCCTGAAAGATAATTGTGCACATATATGGCACCCTGATTTTTGTGGCTGCCACACAGAGGGCACCTCTTGATTGCCTGGCTCTGGTGGCTGGTGGGGCTTACGTTCACAGGTCAAACAGGATTGTAACAGTTCTTAAACAGGCTATACCCACAGGGCACAGCACAGAGACAGCAAACAGAAACACTCATTTTCCCATCTTAGCCTGTAAGAGGTATATTTGCATACTTTAAAAGCTGCTGCCTGAGGGTCTGCTTCCGATCAGCCTGCATGTAGGGTCTAAGACCTCCCCACTGGTAACTGACAGGTCTTGGCACACTCTAAACTCCTGGAAACCACTAAAACAAAGTAGGCTACTTGGACAATCACAAGAGCATGAAAGACAACTAAGAGCTAGGGCAGGGTGGAAAGATGCGTTCATCTCTTACAGGAGACCACGCTGTCAGACTGGGAGAGGTGGCTGTTTTATCTAATGCACAAAAACCTACAGAGAGAGTCAAGAAGAAGCAGCAAAGGAATATGTTCAAAAAAAAAAAAAAAAGAAAGAAAGAAAGAAAGAATTTACATGACAAAGAGTTCAAAATAATAGTCATAAATATGCTCACTGAGATCAGGAAACAATGCATGAACAAAGTGAGAATTTCAACAAGGAGAGAATATTTTAAAAATTCCAAACAGAAATCATAGAGCTGAAGAATACAATAACTGAACTGAATAATTCAATAGAGAGGTTCAACAGCAGACTAAATGAAGCAGAAGAAAGGATCAGAAAGCAAACACAAAACAGTGAAACTCATCCACTCAGTGCAGCAAAAAGTAAAAGGAATGAAAAAGAGTGAAGAGAGCTTAAGAAACTTATGAGATAACATCAGGTAGACCAATATTCACATTATAGAGAGAAAAAAGCAGAAAATTATTTGAGGAAATCATGGCTAAAAAGTTCCCTAACCTAGGGGAAGGACATGCCCAGATCCAGGAAACTCAGAGAGCTCTAAATCAGATGAATCTAAAGACACATAACTATATTGTCAAAAGTTAAACCAGGGACAAAATCTTAAAGCAGCAATAAAAACCAACTTATAATATATAAAGGAAGCCCCATAAGACAATGAACAGATTTTTTTCAGTAGAAACTTTTCAGGCCAAAAGGGACTGGCAATACATATTCAAAGGGCTGAAAGAGAAAAAAAAAATTCTCAAACTAGAATCCTCTACCTGTCAAACCTCTCCTTCAGAATTGACCTCACTAGAGAAATAGCAATGATAATAGGGGACTTAAATATCCCACTTTCATCAATGAATAGATCATCCAGACAGAAAGTCAATAAGAAAATATTGGACTTAAATGACATGTTAGACAAGATGGACTTGAGACATTCCATCCAAAAGCAGCAGAATACACATTGTTTTCAAGTGCACATGGAACATTCTCCAGAAGAGATATATTAGGCAATAAAACAAATCTTAATAAATTTAAGATTGAAATCATACAAAGCATAGTTTCCCACCACAATGGTATGAAAGTAGAAATCAATTACAAAAAGAAAATTAGAAAATCCACAAGTATGTGGAGATTAAACAACATGTTCCTGAACAAGTAATGGGTCAAAAAAAAATGGGGGATTAAAAAATATTTTTAGACAAGTGAAAAAGAAATATGGCATACCAAAATTTATGGGATGTAGCAAAAGTACTTCTAAGAGGGAAGTTCATACTGATAAACACCTACATTAAGAAACAAGAAAAACGTCAAATAAACAACCTAACTTTATACCTCAAAGAACTAGAAAAAGAACAAACTAAGCCCAAAGTTAGCTGAAGGAAAGAAATAAAGATCAGAGCAGAAATAAATGAAACAGAGACTAAAAAGACAATAAAAAACGATCTATGACACCAAGTTGTTTTTTTTTTAAGATAAACTTTTAGCCAAACTCATCAACAAAAGAGGACTCAATATCTGAAAAGAAAGGAGACATTACGGCTGACACTATAGAAACACAAAGGATCATAAAAGACATATGAACAATTACATGCCAAAAAAAATTGGACAATCTAAAAGTAATAAATTCCTATTAAAATACAACCTACCAAGACTGAATCATAAAGAAACAGGACATCTGAATAGACCAATTATTAGTAAGGAGATTGAACCAGTAATAAAAAAAACCTCACAAGAAAAACCAGGACTAGGCTTCATTAGTGAATTCTAGCAAACATTTAAAAAAGAATTAACAACAATCTTCAAACTCATCCAAAAAATTGAAGAGAACACTCCAAAACTCAGTTACGAGACCCGTTTTGCTGTGATACCAAAGCCAGACAAGGATACTGTAAGAAAACTACAGGCCAACATCCTTGATGAACACAGATGCAAATATTCAACAACATATTAACAGGATCATATACCGGTCTACAGCCATGCCACCATGAATGCGCCTGATTTCGTCTGATCTCAGAAGCTAAGCAGGGTCGGGCTTGGTTAGTGCTTGGATGAGAGGCCACCTAGGAATACGGGTGCTGGAGGCATTTTTAAAAACAGGATCATATACTGTGATCAAGTGGGATTTATTCCTGGGATGCAAATCAATCACAAACCAATCAGCATGATACACATTAACAAAATGATATCTAAAAATCACTGGATCACCTCAATAGATGCAGAAAAAAATCATCTGACAGAATTCCGTGGCCATTCGTGATAAAAATTCGCAATAACTTTTCATGAAGATGGCTCCCAAAGCAAAGAAAGACCCGAAACCAAAGCAAAGCCTCTGGAGGTTAAAAAGGTAGTGATGAAAGGTGTCCACAACCACACGCAAAACAGAAGATTCGTATATCACCCGTTCTGGCAGCCCAAGGCACTGCAGCTCCAAGGGCAGCCCAAATCACCTCAGAAGAGCACCAACATGTCATTGTCAAGTTTCCCTGACCATGGAGTTGGCCATGAAGAAGAGAGAAGACAACACGCTAGTGTTCATTCGTTGTGGATGTCAAGGCTAACAAACGCCAGATCAAACAGGCTGTGAAGAAGCTCTGTGATACTGATATGACCAAGGTCAACACCTGATCAGGCCTAATGGAGAGAATAAGGCATATGTTTGATTGGCTCCAGACTATGATGCTTTGTATGTTGCCAACAAAATTAGGATTATCTAAACTGAATCCAGCAGGCTAATTCTAAATAAAATATTTTCACCATTAAAAAAAAAAACCTTAATGAAATGAGTATAGAGGGAAGATTCTTCAACATAATAAAGGCCATATGTGAAAAACCCACAGCTAACATCTTAATCAATGGTGAAAAATTGAAAGCTTTTCCTCTATGATCTGGAACAAGATAACTGTGTCCACTCCACTACTTTTACTCAACATTACTGAAATTCTCAGCCAGAGCATTTAGGCAAGAAACAGAGTAGGCATTCATTAGAAGGAAAAAGTGAAACTGTCTCTATTTGCAGATGACATGATCTATATATAGAAATCCAAAAGTCCACCAAAAAAAAAAACATTAGAATAAACAAATTCAGTAAAGTTGCAGGATACAAAAATCAATAATTAAAAAAAAGCTGCATTTCTATACACTAATGACAAACTCTCAAAAAGAAAAATTAAGAAAATCCCATTTACCATAGCATCAAAAGGAGTAAAATACCTATGAATAAATTTAATCAAGGAAATGAAGGACCTATACACTAAAAACTATAAGACACTGATGAAAGAACTGAGAAAGACACGAATAAATGAAAAGATATTCCATTCTCACGGATTGAAAGAACGTTGTTGAAATGTTCATACTCTCCAAAGAAATCTACAGACTCAATGCAATCCCTAGGAAAATTTCAATGGTATTTTTCACAGAATAGAACAAATCCTAACATTTTGTGCAACCATTAAAGACCCTGAATCGCCAAAGCAATCATAAGAAAAACAAAGCTGGGGCATCACATTTCCTGCTTTCAAATTATATTATAAACACGATATTCAAAACGGTATAGTTTTGGCATAAAAACAGGCACATAGGTTGATGGTACATAATAGAAAGTCCAGAAATAAACTCATATATATATGGTCAATTCATGTATGACAAAGGAGTCGAAAATATATGATAAAAAATAGAAAAATAGTGTTGGGAAAATGGGACAGCCACATACAAAAGAACGAAATTGGACCTCTCTTACGTTATACACAAAAATCAACTCAAAATAGATTAAAGACTTGAATGTAAGACATGAAACCATAAAACTCCTAAAAGAAAGCATAAGAAGGAAGGTCCTTGGTCTGAATGCGAATAGGTAAGAATATGACATAGGTAAGAATGTAAATTTATGTGACGCCCAAAGCATACACAATGAAAGGAAAGTAAATGGGACGATGTCAAAAAAAGTTTCTGCACAGCAAAGGAAGCCATCCATGAAA
Source organism: Eonycteris spelaea (assembly GCA_003508835.1). Classification (NCBI taxonomy): domain Eukaryota; kingdom Metazoa; phylum Chordata; class Mammalia; order Chiroptera; family Pteropodidae; genus Eonycteris; species Eonycteris spelaea. The sequence goes on along the minus strand of PUFA01000011.1, from coordinate 19,609,951 downwards.
TGAAAAGGTAGTATACGGAATGGGAGAAATATCTGCAAACCAGATATCCAATAAAGGCTTAATATCTAAAATACGTGAAGAACTCACACAACACAGCAAAAAAAAAAAAAAAAAAAATCCAATTAAAATGGCAGAGGATCTGAATAGACATTTTTCCAAAGACAACATCACTAATCGTATGGGAAATGCAAATCAAAACCACAAGGAGAAAATCATGCCATTTGTAACAACATAAATGGACCTCGAGGGCATCATGGTAAATGAAATAAAACAGAAAAAAATACCATTCTCTCCCTTATATGTGGAACCTAAAACCAAACAAAACCAAAGATACACAGAACAGACTGGCAATTGCCAGAGGTAAGGGAGGTTGGTGAAATGAGTAAAGGAGGTCAGATGATACAAACTTCCAGTTATAAGGTAAATAAGTCCTGGGGATGTAACGTACAGCATGGTGACTACAGTTAATACTGTTTTGCATATTTGAAAATTGCTAAGAGAATAGGTCTTCCATGTTTTTAAAACAAGAAAAAAATTGTAACTGTGTTGTGATGTTAACTTATTAGAGATCATTTTGTAATGTATACACATATCATGTTGCACACCTGAAACTAATACAATGTCATATATCAATTATCTCTCTAAAAAAAATCTGAACCAACACATACATTGTGATCTGGATTAAGTCAGAAATATGGCTTAAGAAATTTTGGGTTTTATCCATATAAACTCTTTCCTTTTTTCCTGCAATGGATATCTCTGTTTAGAATTAACCATGGATTTTTATGATATTATAGAATAAATTTCAAGATATGAATAGTAACATATCCATAATTATAACATTGTTTAGCAAGGGAGGGTGTTGTCCACTTATTTTTTGTTTTCACTACAATGGTTTCCAGAAGACACTTAAAATAATAAAGTAAATATGTTTTGTTTTGTTTTTTAAAACACCCCAATTCGTAGCATTTTCTGATTTCCTTGGTCTAAAAATGCTTCTGGCTGTTCGAAGCTACCAACACAATGTTGAATGAACGTGGAGTGGGGAAATGCAGGACAGCACATCTGTATGGCACTTCCACTATACAGATGAAACATGCAAATAACCTCAAGAGCACTGGTAATAGTAAAAAGTAGTAACAAACTTAAGTGATGGAATTTTTAGTACTTATTGCCTGTTTTATTTAATTGCACGCATCTATAATTCAATTAATAATGGCTGGTTTAACAAGCTCACAAAATTCCAGAAAATTAAGCCATCAGCTGTCCTGAGTCTGTATGAGTAGGTGGCAGCACATCACTAAATGGAGGTCAGAGAGCGAGCCGTCAGGAGGCCAGTGCAGGACAACCAGAGGTCATCATGGGATGGAGTCGGAGTCAGGTGCAGAAAAGGGCATGCGAGAGTTGTGAGGAAGACACAGTCTTTAGAACTAAGTGGCTTCGAGGATGCAGGGGACTCATGAAAGCAAGGCAGGTGAAGGTGGTTCCCAGGTTGGGGGTGGAGGTGACTAAATGAATGGGGGCTCTCATTAGCCGAACCAAGGATTTCAGAAGGAGGAGATGTGGAGAGAAACATGATGACTTCGGCCTCGTTCCTCCTTGTATCTTCCACTGGGCCTAAGTGCCTAAAGGTTACTGATGCTCATTAAAGGGACGAATGAATGCTCAGCATAGGCCGAGAGCATGCCCCAAACCGAAAAGTTCTCCTCAATGTGAAATACATTAGTTCCTTAAGAGGAGTCAGCCACAAACTGCTGCTCTGGAAAGAGAAACATTTTTAGATAGGGCTAATACTCACAAATTGCATAAGAAGTGGTAAATAAGTAAAACTTTAACATGTCAGGTCTAAGGTAATATGAAAGTCTCCCGGACCTAATCAGTATAAGTCTCCACAGTAAGCGTAATTTTGCAATAGTTTGAATGACGTGAACCATACAAAAATGTAGCCTTTTGAATTTTAGTTACATTCATGGAGAAAAATCTCTCCTCCTCAAAGGCCTACACAGTATCTCCTCTTTAAGTCCCAGTTGTCTTAAATGTGTCTGTCTGTTTACTGCTCGCTACCAAACCTATTTTTCTCAAGTCAAACTAGTTTTTCTTCATCCTGAGGCCTCCAGTGTTGAGGCTCCTGGGTGGGGCCTGCCTGCTGGAGCGAGCTATGGCTGGCGAGCAGGCATGAATGGCTTCACAGAGGCAAACCTGATTTCTAGCTAAGACTGAGTCTCTTCCCCTGCTTTCCTCATCCTCCACCTTCAACCTGACCGCACCACTGGACAAGAGCCTTACAGATACATACTGACACAGGAGAGCGGACAGGATGAGAAGCAGAATAGGGCAAAGGAATCCCATCACCACGCAGGATGGTGGACACCCGGGCTACTGCCCTGCTGGCCATGAGGGCTGAGCTTCTCTGACAGGGTGGAGGGCACCTGTGTCTACCTGAAATGAGGCAGCCTTCGAGCCCTCTGTGCTCAGTGGAGCTGCACATGCCCGGTGACTCCCTCCCAGCTTCACACCCCAGGGGCTTCATGAAGCCTGTGGGGACCGGCTACCCCTACGGCAGCCACCATGACCGCAGGCAGGATGTGGAGTCTCTCTTCTCAGAGCCAAGACTTTCCCACACACATAATCCTGCTGCCAAATTCTCAGTGTCCCTGCCTGTCCCCTGTTCCTGCTGTGAGCTCCTTGTCTGTACCTTAGGTAGCAGGTACCCCATTCACATCTGCTCAGGGTTTGGCTGTTAAAATGTGGTTTCTCAGGAAAAAATGCAGTTTTGCAATATCGGAGGACTTTCTTTAAATAGCTTTGTGTAAATATGTACTAAAGCTAAATGGAAAAATTTTGTTTACATAGTGGCTTTACCAAATACATCAACAAATATTTGGGGCACCTACTGCGAACAGCATACATATGTACAAACTCAGTATTAGGTAATACATCGATTGCATAAGATACATTTCTAAGTGAATAGCCACTCTCAGGGACGACCGAACTCATGTTCTTACTGGCAGTGTCCTTTTTTCTCCAACTTCCTTTTAAGAAGTCACACTGAGACAGGGGCCTTGGGAGAACACAGCAAATATTCTTCGAAATAGCACCTGAGACATATCTGACTACATACAGATCAAAACTCTACATGTACTAATAATTTGGGGCTACACAGAGCTGCATCATTAATTTCCTATGCCTTCCAAAGGTTACTGTGTTAAGGAATAAAAGTTAGTTTTCAGAGTAATTTCCTGATGTCTACTGGGCACACACAGTAGGGTCCCTGCCCCAACCTGAGAACTGACCCAAAGCAGTGGAAGATTAATGGTCCAATAGGTGATGCTGACAAGCAGTGTCATGGTCACCTCATTAGTGGGAAGGGACATAGTCAGCAGGTCCGGGAAGATTTCATGGGGTGAGGAGAAGCTGGGTTGAGTCCTGAAGGGTTCATACCATTCAAAAGCAAGCGACAGATCTCAAGTATTGGGAATTCAGGACAAATTTAAAACTTGTTTTGCCACTAGGGCTTAGCATTAGCAATAAACGGAAACCAGCGAGGGATTCTATGAGCCCTTCTCTCCTCTTTCTCTGAAGCTGCCACTCTCTTCTTTTTTATGGAGAATGCCATGAGATTTTAGATTGTCTTAGTAACCAGGACCCTGTTCTGCCACATGCCAGAGGATAAGTCCAAAAGTCGTGAAAAGGCCGATCATCCATGCCTCCTGCCAGGAAGGAAAGGACTAGGGGGAATGGACCTTGGCAAATGTGGAGAGAGTAGAGGCCCAGGGGTGGTCACACGCAACAGAAGGCCAGTCTGGGGGAGGGAACCGGAACGGACCATGGGGGCACTGGGTAGGAACTTGTCAGAGGCATGGTGCCTGGGCTGTCCACTCGAGAGCTCTAGAGAGTGAGAACTAATTTTCTGCTTCAGTTTGGGAACTAATGAAAATATCCCAACAACTCCCCAAACAAAAAAGTTCCCTAAAGGTCTGCTTAAGTGCCCATCAGAACATCCGCATCTGCTGGGAGGCTCAGTAAGACCGCAGCTGACTCACTGGAAGACTCAACTATGTGCAGAGCTTGCTGGCCCCTCTAACACCTATGAAAGTGTGGGGGACTGGATTCGTGGTAAGATTGACAGGGGAGGGAAGGGATAGATCAATTCTGTCCAGTAGCAATACTGCAAACCACATAAAAAGTTTAAATTTTTCAAGTAGCCACATTTAAAAGTAAAAAACAAAACAAACAGAAGCAATTTGCCTTAATATTTTAAGTACAACATGTACAGGATGTTATCTCAACATGTAATCAATACGAGACTGAGATTTTTAATGAGATAATTTGCATCTCTTTTATACTGAGTCTCTGAATTCTAGCATATGGTTTACATTTAGCCCACATCTCAATTTGAATGACTACTTTTCAGTGTGGATGGCAGGTCTATAGCACAGCTGGTCCTGGCGGGGTCTTGTACAATGTAGTCAGGGTCCTCATACTTGGGAGGGGAAGGCTAGAGGGCTAGAAGTGAAAACAATCTTTTCTAACTATATTTAACCCAGAACAGAACCCGCTCATGAACCAATAATCTGAGTTTACACTGGCAGAATCTTGAAGCCATTCATCTTGTCCAGTAGCTCTTAAACTTCAGAGTGGATCACAATAGCATGGAGGGCTTATTAAAACAAACTGCCCAGGCCCACCCTCAAAGTTTCTGATTTTGTAGGTCTGACTGCAATTATAATGAACTCCTGGGGCCGTTGCTGCTCCAGGGAACCACACCTTGCCAAGAGTAACTTTCCCTATACAGCTTTTCCCACTGAATGCTCAGTCTGCTTCTATTTGTTTATCTCCTATGGTGGTGAATTTACTATCCACTTAAGCTACCAACTTTGGTCAATTCCAATAATTCTTTCCTATATTGAGCCTAATCTGATCCCTTGAGACACTGCTGCTGTTGCATTCAGGGCCCAGTCCCTCCTTCCCCAACGCTTTCACGAAACTGAAGACCTGTTCTCTCCCTTTTCTCATGCTCTACACCCTTTGTATCTTGTTTTAGGCACTTCTGATAGGCTTAGTCTTATCCATTATCATTACAGTGAAGTTCAATCTTTTCCTAATCTTTATAACAATTTCAAGATTAAATAGCTTACTCGAAAACAAAACATAAATGAACCCTGCAAGTGTATCTCAAAGCAAGACTTCATCATTGCAAACTTGGCCATTCGGTCCCCATTTCTGCCTGCGCTATTCCCAGATGAGTTACATACATCAAAGTGCTTTTAAAGCGTCACCTCCAAATGTCTGTCTCCAGACTGATGTCAAGCTGTGACAACGCTTTTATCAGTCTGCAGTGCGCAGAGACAAGTTTTCCCACCAAGCCAAACTTATTCATGTTAAATAGCTGTTCCTTATTCGGAAATTATATCCTTCCTACTTTTTCCCATAGTTGAACCAACCTTTCTGTCATGCAATGAGGATGGCAAGGTGGTCGATGAAATTCCAAAGGCAGGAAGTCAAGCTCTGGAAAGCCCTGTGCAGAATTCAGGTCAGACTGGTCTCCTTCTGCTCTTAATCAGCCTCTGTCTTAGAACCTCGAGAAGCTGGAAAGTAGAACGCCTCCCCCGGGCCTGGCCACAGCCCTTCCCCTGCTCTAAGCCCGTGGCACAGCGGTTCTTTTCTGGAGCTGCTCAGTAGGTAGGCCTTGCTCCCTAACTTCACAACTACTTGCTCTTACTGGACATGAGACACCTACACCTCCCATGAGGCTTCCCCAAGGCCTGTAATTCCTCCATGAGAAGGCGGACCAGGTGCTCCAATCCACATTGCCGACTGCAGCCCTGTCTCTGGCCCTCTGGCTTCCTGTACTGTCTCCAGGGGAGCTCCAAGCCCACCCCTGGCACACTAGCTGCCAGGAGTGCTGTGCCCCCCACATTCTCACGGCCAAGGCCTGGAGGAGAAAGTGAGGAGATGCACTGTGACTGAGCTAGAGGTGGGTACTGTAGGTGCAGCAGTGGTAGGCATCTCTGCTTTGACCAGGCCCGCGTAGCAGGAACTGGTGTAATATCGGGATCCTGGAACCATCCCTTTCCCTACACAAGTCTGACTCCGGGACCGATCGCTGGAATTCCATGGCCTGAGTCATGCATTTGGATTTGGACCGAGTGAAAAGTCAAGAGCCTTAGGAAACCTAGGTCCTCACAGCTCTGAACTAGAGTGTGGGGGCTGAGATAAAGGCAAAGCGTGCCCAAAGAAGTGTGTGTATACTTGGAGAGGGGAACTTCTGGGGGGCCTAGGCAGACTGTTCCTGGCCTAAGAAAGCGGCAAATCCAAGAAAGAAAATTACCTTCTAGAAACAGGGTCAGCTAAATTTTTCTGTAAAGGGCCAAGCAGTAAATATTTTAGGCTTTGCAGGCCATACGGGCTCTACTGTAACTGTAGTTAAGTAGCCACAGTGCTATATAACAAATGAGTGTGGCTGAGTTCCAATAAACCTTTATTTACAAAACAGGCCACATTTGGCCTATTGGTTTGTTGCCCCTTGTCCTAGACGACACCTAAAAAAATCCTAGCCAGTCTCTGTGGGTCCTGTGTTTGGGCTTCTCTAGCACTCAGTTTGCACATCCCCACACTGCGCTCTAGAAATGTACCCTGTTTATCTGCCTGTGGACCCCCATGGCTTCTGGGGCAGAGACTTCGTGTCCCTAATGGCAGCACAGAACAGGTGCTTAATACGTATTTTGGGAGAAGAGAAAGAGAAAGAGAAAGAGAAAGAGAAAGAGAAAGAGAAGAGAGAGAGAGAGAGAAGAGAGAGAGAGAGAGAGAGAGAGAGAGAGAGAGTGTGTGTGTGTGTGTGTGTGTGTGTGTGTGTTGAAGGGGAAGACAATGTTTACAGCACACAAGCCTCGCTGAGCATTTCCAGCCTCTTGACAAAGAGCTACAGGGTTCATGTAGAAAAACAGATCTTTGCTGATGAGAAGCATCACCAGAAGACAGCAGCCTGGCTTGTGATTTCAGTCCTTGTTTAAAATGCAAACCCATGGAGAAAGCTTGACGTCAGGCTAAACCCAGGGAAGCAGCACCACCAGAACTGCCTGCAGACAGGCTGCTCCCAACCCTCTGGGGAGCCCTTCCCATCACAGACCCATCACCATTCACTTCAGCCTCCTCTGAGGAGGAAAAACACTGTGGCTGGCCAGAGATATAAAAATTCTTTGTTATTGGAAAATCTGTGTCTCTCTAGGCCTGTGCAGCACCATTAGGTGACGTCAATGGCTCAGGGTATCTGAGCTCTGTGTTTCCACTATTCTCAGAACAGCAGCTAATTCATGGCAGTAAATACGTTTCTATTTAGAGCCTCAGAAAAGAAGAGGTGGCCCCTTGATTCTGCATCCCTAAGTCCTGGCTAAGGGCTTGACCTCTTTTCCTATGAAGAAGGAAGAGTTTACAGGTGGCAGGAGGCCAGGACCTAGTCATTCAATTCTATTCAAGCTAACCAACAGCCTGAGGGCCTACTATGTACCAGGCAGCATGGACACACAAAGACAAGCACATCCATTGAAGAGGAGAGGGCAGATAGGCACGCAAATAGCCATAATAAAGGTGGGGGTGATACACAGCAAAGAAGTACTTTGGGGGCTTGAAGAGGTAATGGGACTTGATGTTTCTTGGGCTGGACCATGAAGGCTTGGTAGAATTTGGGCACATATTGTTGCAGGGAGACTGGTGAAAGGGAGATTGCAGTGGGAGGTTGGGGGGGGGGTTCATCAAGTGAGAAAAAGGGGAAGGAGAGGGAGTAAGGCTAGGTTGGTGGAAGAAGGCTGTACTTGATTTTGGACATGAAGTGCGCTTGGCTCATTTCCGGCATGAGCATGAAAGAGCCCAAGTGGGCCTGGATTTTGCACCACAGACCCACAGCCCATTCAGGTTGGTTTGTGCTGCTTGGGATCAGTAGTTCATCTCTAAAGAGCCACCAGCATTTCTTGTGCCCCTCCCTCTGCCCATGTCACCTCCCATGTGATCTCTTCTTCCTCCTGGATGTTTAAACTTTGCTATTGAGGGAATTTTTTTCCCATTGAAAGTCAATTCCTTTCCTTTCTTTTCCCAGAGGTCTCCAAGGACTTGCCTCTCTGTGTGATTTTATGGTATGAAGTAAAATATTCCTGACTCCAGATAAAATTTTCAGTGCTAAAGGAGGCATTTTATGTTGAACTAACTTTTATGAATAAGCACATGTTGCTTTGCTACTCTACAATATTTTCTAGAGTAGCCAAATGAATCTTGACAAGAACAAAGCTAAAGGCATCTTACTTCCTGATTTCGAGCTATATTACAAAGTTAAAGAATCTCATAATACAGTATTGTCATAAAAACAGATCAATGGAACCAAATAGAGATCCCAAAAATAAACCTGTGTGCATATGGTCCACTAATTCACAACAAAGGAGTCGAGACTATACAATGGGGAAAAGACAGTCTCTTCGATAAATAATGGTGGGAAAACTCAACAGTCCCATGCAAAAGAATGAACCTGGATCACTATCTTACGCCATATACAAAAATCCACTCAAAAAGTATGAAAGACTTGAATGTAAGACAGGAAACCATAAAACTCCTCGAAGAAAACACAGGTAAGAAGCTCCTTGACGTTGGTGTTGGCCATGTTGTGTGGAGTCGACACACAACCAAAGGCAACGAAAGCAAAAGCAAACAAGTGGGACTACATCGAACTAAAAAGCTTCTGCACAGCAAGGGAGACCACCACCACGATGGGAAGGCGACCCACCCAACTATTTGCAAATCATATACCTGATAAGAGGTTAACATCCAAAAACATATGAAAAACTCATACCACTAACAGCACACAAACGAGAAATCCATTAAACAATAGGCGGAGGATCTGAATGAAGTTACTCCTGCACAACACGGAGGTTAGGGTGCCACCTCTTGTGCAGTCAAAAATTTATGTGAGGGGGTTGGGAGGCTGGGAGAATGGGCTGAAGGGCTAAAGAAGTACAAATTAGTAGTTGATATTGGGCACAGGGAGCATGGAGAGAAGAGGGAATGTAGTTGGCACTACCTATGATGGCTAAGAGGAGGGCCGGGAGGGAGGGAGCTATTGGGGGATTGTTTTATGAACATTATAGATTCTAACAAATGGACTGTATATCTGAAACTAGTTTAAATAAACTTATTTTAAAAATTTATGTATAAATTAAGTCAGCTCCCCATACACATAGATTCATACAACCATGGACCAAAAACCTTAGACATTTTTCCAAGGAGACAAACAAATGGCCACAGGTAACGGCGAGGTGTCAACATCACTAATCATCAGGGACATGCAAATGAAAACCACATGAGAGCAACTCACGCCTGTCAGAATGGCTATTATCAAAAGACAAGAAACAACAAGTGTTGGTGAGGATGTGGAGAAAAGGGAACTCCCGTGCACTGTTGGTGGGGATGTAAACTGGTGCAGCTACTATGGAAAACAATATGGTGTTTCTTCAAAAAGTTAAAAATAGAACTATGATACAGTCCAGCAATTCCACACTGGGTATTTAGCCACAGGAAATGAAACCATACTGGAGAAGACATATGCACCCCTATGTTCATGGCAATATTATTTAAAGATATGGAAATGACCTAAGTGTCCATCAACAGAGGAACAGATAAGGAAAATGTGGGATGTGTGTGTATTTTATATACACATGCACATGCACACACACATGTGTACATACACAGTGCAGTCCTCATTTAACACTGATGATAGGTTCTGAAACTTAATGTGAAACAACGTATAACAAAACCAATTTACCATAGGCTAATTGACATAAACAAGAGTTAAGTTCCTATGGCATCTCATCAACATTGTAATGAAACAACATTGAACAAAATATTATTTGAGGGCCTGCTATACAGTCGAATATTATTCTGTGATAAGAAAGAAATTTTGCCATTTGTGACAATATGGATGGACACTGAGGGCATTATCTGAGTGATACGAGTCAGAGAAAGACCAACACCATCTGGCATAACTTATGTGTATTCTGAAACAAAACCAAACCCAACCCAAAACTAAACCCAGAGAACAGATGGGTGGTTTCTAGAGGTTGGGGCAGGTGATATGGGTGAAGGAAGTCAAAAGGTACAAACTTCCACTTATAAAATAAATAAGTCTTGGGAGGTAATATACATCATGGTGACTATAGTTAATAATACTCTGTTGTAGATTTGAAAGTTGCTGAGAAAGTAAATCTTAAAAGTTATCACAAGAAAAAAATCTGTAACTATGTGTGGTGATGAACGTTAACTAGGTGATCATTTTGCAACACATTCAAATATCCACAGATATGGCCGAGGACTGAGACGCCAGTGGAAAGCCCTGAGCAGGCTCACAGCCCTCGGCCCCACTTCCCCTTCGGGAGCCGCCTTCTCATTGGCAGGAGCCCAGTACCTTTGGGTCCTGTCGTCCCCCAGTTTATTTCTTTGTGTGGTGAGGCTTCACCTTCTGATCCTCCACTTCACAAGTATCTGACATGTTCCACTAAAATGGCTTATGCTCCCAAAGTCCTTTATATCTTTTAGAGATACTGTCCCTTCTTTTCAAATCCTCACCTAAGTCAAAGGCAACATTTTGTATATTTTCAAAAATAGGTAATTGGTAATTGTTTGTTGAGTACTTTTTTAATCAACAAACTTTAAAGCATGAAATAAAAATATACATAATTCAGTATTAAAAGTATAAGTCAAAAAGAAAAAAGTACCAATACCAATGTAGCTGTCTATGATAAAACTCTCTAAAAAGCTTCTTAAATACGAAACTTATTAAAATTCTGTTACTTCAGAAGACAAAGCTCAAGGTATTGTTCTGCATGATGCAATGGTAAAAAAAGAATCACAGTACTAATTTGGAATGATACTTGTTTTTGATATAAATTTGTAGGGGTGAAATGTTCAAATGCGTTTTATTTGCTTACGAAATTAAGATAGAAAAATAGAACATTTTTTATTTGGAGGAAAAATTTTATGCTCTCATAAAATATATGTCTCAAGTTGCACAGCCACAAGCTAAATCAAGTCTGATGTGCATTACTAAGACAGTAGCACAGGCTCACAGGGGATTTTTTTTTTTTTTTTTTTTTTTTTTACTATTTATCAAAGGAGCCTAATTTTGCCATAAACCTTCTTAATTGGCAACAACAAGATATGGAGGAAGACAAGCAGAGAACAGTGGACAGAAGGCAACACGTGGTCAAGCTGACAAAGCGAATGAAGCAAACTGAATACTGTACCTGCTTATTATTGTCAGTGGTACAACACAGTTTCTTGAGGGAGACAAAATGCCTAATTTTCCTAATAACATAAATAATCAGTTATTAGTGAGTCAGGAATGAGATGATTCAACAAATCAGCAAATGAAAACACCAAGAGAAACTTCTTAAAGCAAAACTCCAGGGTCTATTCTAGGGTTGATTTAAAATTCAGACAAAACCCAACCTACAGAAAATGCATTTTCACCCACAGCTCACACATGCTTTCAGAAACTAAGCTTCCCTTTTAATCATAGCCGGCTCAAAAACACTTTCCTAGGGTATTACATTTTGTAACTGACTCCTGAAGCTTGGCTCCTAGATATCTTCAGTGAAAGGATGAAATGCTATTCCAGACAAAACTGGCTTTAATTCTGCTGACGCTAATAATTTTTTAGCTTATATAAAAAGCAAAAGACTCATTTGGACAATAACCAAATTTCATGTCTGCTATTTTTATATTTAATAATCCATATTATTTCACAGCATGGTCATCATAACAAAGGCATTTTTCAGGCAGGGAAAAATCCTCTTATTCCAAGGTTATAGACTCCCCAAACAGCCTGCAGTCTTGCTCATTACCACAAAGGAGACCAGGAAAAGACCATAGGTGCCTCAGACCTGCACAAAATTCAGCTCAAGGTAGGTTTTCTAACTGAGAGTGAAGCCAAAAATTCCAGAGGGCTATGTTAGATTTTATGGTAATGAGTCTCCTCTGTTTCTATCTCTGTCTCTTTCTCTTTGGTTCCATTTTCTCTGGAGGACTCTGAAGAGAGTTACCCTGTAATGAGCCTCACTCAACAGGAAGAGGTAAAATTTGTCTACTTTTAATAAGAATTTCCTGTGATAGCTCACTGTCTATAATAGGGGGGAAAATAACTATGTCTGACCAAAGAACATCTCTCTTCTATAAAATCAGAAAGAGTAGAAATATTCATTATGATAGAAATTACCAAGCAATAGCATGTCTCCTCTGCCTTGGTTACCTAATGATTCTGGACTCACACACAAAGTGAATCTTAGCTTAAATTTTCTGAGAAGATGGTCTAAGGATGATAACAGTGTGACAGCCATTGTGGTCTCTGAGCACTGACCGCTGGCGGTAATGGCCAAGCTGAGGCCTTTGTGCACAGGAGAAGGTTCTGGTTGGCCTCTCTCTGTACTCGTAACCCTTGGTCAGGGCCTCCTAGTGCCCACATCACCCAGATTGAAGCGCATTGGCAGGAAATAGGAGGTGGTGGTCTCTGAACTGAGAGGGGACAATTTTGAAATTAACCAGATAAGTAAAACTGGAGGAGGAACGACCCACAGACACTTTGCTGAGTTTATGGAATGTCTTGTTTTCTGATCACACAACAATTTGCAAGGAACTCAGGTAGTCAAAGAGTCATAGGCAAGACTCTTCCCTTTAGGTTATTGGTTTAATAACTGCCACCTTTTCTTTTCCCAAAACTTCACACGACAGCATGCATCCCTTATAAATCTGTACTATGAAGCTGCTGTTGACCTTCAGGCTGGTTTACCAAGGCTCCTCAGTGATGTAGTTTGGCTTCGCAAACTTTCTCCCAAAACTTAACTGGGAGAAAGAAAAGAAATTGCACATTTGCCTTCTTTCTCCACAAACAAACAGGCTTCTCTGGTAATCTGAGTTAAATGGAATCAGATCGCCTCAACTTTGGATCAGACACACCTTTCTCTCCATACCCATGACCTCCGAGGCTCTCTCTGCTTTGTGGAGCCCCTGAGCTCACCTGGAGAGAACCTGCATGGGGCTGATGCCTCAAGAGAGAAGGTCAACTTCTAGTTTTGTTGTTGTCATGAAAGCGGGAGACTTAGAAATTGAGCTCATTCAAAGGGTAGTGGCAACGGTGAAACTGCAGACAATCAGATGAAGGAGGGGAGCTTGTATGCTTCATAAAGCCCATAGGCAGGAGAAGACATGGGAGGGAAGATATGTTTAGGGGTTGGGGCCGGCCAAGTGGAGGTGTCCTTGGTACATACGATGTACAGCCCAATCCTACTGTATCTGTGGGTCTAACACTTACACTGGCATTTCAATATGTAAACCCAATGCCCACAGGGGCCCTTCAACCAAAAGAGTTCAAGAGTTTGCTCTTACCCTCCTTGGCCAATCACTGGTGTGATCTTCACGTGCTGCTGGATGCTGTCCCCGGATTTCCGTCTGGCATAGTAAACCCCCTGCCACTCCTAAATGGACAAAGAGAGCTCTTAAAATCCTTCCATCAGGGCTGATGCTTTTCCTACAGAGGGTTTTATCGAGTTGACCAATGAAGTTCACATATGCTTCTGTAACATTTCACAAAACACCACTCTATTGTTACACCCTCTATGATGCTGACTACATAGGACTCAAGGTCATGATGCACAAAGACCACAAAGCCAGTGGGTCTACCACCAGCTTCTCCTGAGCCCCAGGACACTTGACCAGGGAGGGGTGGAGTTCTGTTCTCAGCCTTAGGGGCACCAGGTCAAAGGATTCCTCTGAGGTCTTTCTCCGAATCTTCACAACAACCTGTGAGTTGATATTGTCATCCTTAATTTACAGACAGGTAAACTGAGGCTCAGATTCTAACTAATTTGCCCACATTAAGAAGTAGAGGATGTGGTTATAAATTCGTACCTTTAATTCTCCCTGAAGCCCGTCATCTTTCTACTATCCTATGGGGCCTCCAGCCAGGATGCCTAGATTAGTCTGGCTCCTGGCAGTTTCCGTGGAAGAGGCAATAGGGAGTGTGAAGATTCCTGCGGTCTCTGGACCCTGGGGAACTGGCTGAGATGAAGAGCCTGGTGATTTCAAGGGTGAACTTCCACAGCTTCTCCGATGGAGTTGTTAGATCACAGCTTGAGCCTCTTCTCTGCAGCCTTTTCCTGCCCCGCCTACCAAGATGGCTAACTGGTATGCATACTGGGGTCACCAGATGCGTGGCAGTATTCTTTTGGCAATTTTTGGGGAGTACTTGACAATGTTCTGTTTCCTTTTCAATCTCACCGCCCTGATTTTTTAAATTAATTTTGTCCCTCACATATAAGCGAAACTGATTTTATTCTTGCAAAATGGTCCCTCATGAAATAAACACAATACTTATCTAACTACTTTACATCAGAGAAAGGAAGATGAAAGAATATGTACAAAAATAAAGAAAAATTTTTTAAAAAAGCCCTCTGAATGCTTCAAAGAAAATGCACAGGCAGTTCCAGCTGCAAGAGCAATGCGCCCCTGGAGAGCAGGAGGGCCCTCTGCGTTTACCCCACGGCCTTACCTCCTGGTTCCTCATGGAAGCTACTGACAAACGGACGTTTTAGGGAAATGTAGGCGATCCATTTCTACTGCACTGTGAGGAGCAAAGAGCACAGAAAAAGGACGACTGAAAATGGCCTACACGTAAATGTTGCTGTGAAATACTTCCAGTCCCCCACATACTGGATACGCTGAAAAACACATAATGGCTTTATGGGTGCAACTCTGCTCGGACTGGAACGATATTCTCGCAACAACAGGTTGGATATCGTCAGGCGAAGGGTGAAAGTTCCTTACGCAAAGTCACCAGGTTCACTGATATCCAAAATTAACTCCAAAATTAACTCATCTTGCAAAACTGAAAGATTTTTCACTGAAGTATTATAACATTATGAAAGAAGCCAATCTTAAAGGCGTGATATAAAAACACACAGAAAAAGAGAAGGCAACTGTGGAGGGGTGTGCAGATTCGTTGTGTTTCACCTACCTTGCCCTTCTTGATGCACGTGTTAATGGTGTCGAGGAGGTCTGCCCGGTTCTTATCGCTTTTGGGCAGCTCTGCGAGTTCTTTCCCCAGGAGTTCACCCTTGTGGTAGCCCATCATCCTTTCGAAGGCTGGGTTGACGTACTGTGAACAGGAAGTGGTTACAGGTCAGCGCAGGGACACTGTGTGCCCCGGAGGAATGCTTGCTGAGACGCAGAGGAACTTGCTGGAATAGCCCATGGCGATGACTCATCTCAAAATCTATAGCACTAAGGTCATTTCGATTTTCCCTTTACACAGAACAGCCTCTATTCAACTCCTTCCTCCTTGCTCTTATTTTAAGTTTTATATTTCAGATTGCTGCTAGGTTTTTAAGGGGGCCTCAAGGAATCCCCAAGAAAAAAACTGCAGTCAGTATAGTTTTCTTTCGATGCAGCAACTCTCCCCTTTCCAATGCTCACCATTCTCAGCCCATTCGTTCCTGTCCATGCAAAGGCAGGGAGGTGATTAATAACATGTGCAGCATCACCACATTACCCCTCCCAGAGAGATACAGGGTTTCTAACCACCAGTTGCTCATTGTAGAATAAAGGACTCTGTTCCCTGTGAAAGGCATCATGTTAGATTACAAGTGGGGAAGGAAAGCAGAGAACAGGGAGCCCCTTCTCATTACTGAGGTCACCGCTCGGCTGCCAACGGTAAAAGAGGGCGGTGCAAAGCAAACGTGTTTCATGAAGAGAATTGCTTGAGTCTGGAAATAGGTGGGATTTGTGTTCGGTCTGTAACAGAAACATGTCTGGCTTCCCTGCAGTCCAGGATGCAGACCTGTGTACGGATGGACCAACAATAGGCAGCAATATGAGAAAGCTTTCAGATCCATTTCAAGGAGGAGCCAGAAAAACAAATTCTATAAATATAACAGGACACCAGGTAGGAAGTCTTTGGAGTCAGAGAGTCATGGCTACATATTTTGATTCCAATACTTATTACTGGGGCTTTCCTTGGGTATGTTCCTTGACTTTGATGGGCCTCAGTTTCTCCATATGTACCCTGGAGCCCTTGTGTCTATTTCACAGGGTTGCTGAATGGAAATGAGATAACCTAGTGAATGTGCTGATGACAGGGTCTAAGCACGGCGGGCTGCTGCTGCCATTGGTCCGGTATCAGAGCAGGGTGCCTGCGTTTAGCGGGGCTTTTGCAGGAAAGGAAATGTGGGGCTGCACCTGCTGTCCGGCCACTGTATTGAGCACTGACTTTGACCTCTACTGATAACAGCAAGTGCACCTCACAGAGTCACTATGCAGGCGGGCCAGCACCCATCAATGGGAAGTCTGCATCAGAGTATTTTTTAAGACATTTTAAGTATAAATGTCTTACTTTCCAACAAATATAATAAAATGACTTTATTTCAACAAAGGTTTGTCTACTATTCCTTTGGCATATGAGTGCTTTATAATTAGAATACCAACTACAGGCAAATAAATGAGTACCTCTGAAAATATTTTGCTCCCATAGGTACTTATAAGCATTTACTGTACAATTCTGAAAGGCTTCTGTATAAAACGCCATCCTCACAGATGGTCCAACGAATTTACCCCACCCTGTCAAGGAAATCACGGGCTCTGATCTGAATATTTTTTTATTCTTATTGAATATCTACTTTTTCGCTTAAGTCTATCAGTTTTCTTTGCATACTTTGATGTTCCTTTCTCCAAAGAAAATGTGCTGAAATGGGAGAATGGAAAAGTACTTGAAAAAGGGTGGCTCGAACTTGAAAGGTTCTATTTTGACATCTAAAGATAAGAAATGTTTCTGTACCTGAATCACATGGTCATCACTGGTTATTTCTATGGCTTCATGACAGTGGTCTAATGCTGTAAACACTGAATTACAGGCCCTGAAAGTTGCAAAAGATCAGTGTTAGTCCTGCTCTAAAACCATGAGTGTTTCATCTGTTAATTTATCAGAAGTAAACAGTTCCTCAGATTCATTAAAACCGTTTTGATATTGTTTAGACAAAACAAAAACAAAACAAAAAACCCCACCAACCTAGCCTTTCAAACTAAATGAATGAACAGCAGCATATATTTACATATATATGACACAAGAGAATAACTAACCGACAAAATCTTCATGGATCATACTACATATTGCTGAATGAAACCTTAATACTGACATGAGAACTAAGGTGCAGGAGACTGTCTTCTAGGTCCCCAATGTCCTACGCCAATAATCCTCTGTTTCCTTCCCAGTGTGGTCATGGAGAAGTCATGTTCCCATCAGTTAAGAAAACCTACTTAAGCCCAAATTGGACCTGAGGAATTCTAGCCTTTTCCGGCAGGCACATACATTTCTTTTCTCCTTTTTTTTTCGTGATCTCCGATTAACAGGGCTTTATCACACTTTGCTTCCAACCACCCACTGGCATGATGAAAGGCAAATACGGCAAAATTCCCCTTCCCTCTGTTTTTGTACAGCGCTCCGGTGGCATTTTTCTTGGTGACCCTCACTGTATATCTGAAATATTTGAAATCATTTCAATTTGTCAATTTCTTGGATAAATTTTTAACTATCTTACAAATCTAGAGCAACTCCAGATACAGTTGTTTACTAACAGGAGGAATGAGCTAGTTTCTAGAGCTTTGTTATTTATACTGGTTTAAGGAATTCCAGTGAAGGCTTTCTTATGCATTACAAAAAAGATGTTAACTTACTAGACTGATGTTTTTTTCTAAAACAAACTCTTGAAATGTTATTCATTTTAACCATCTAACTTTCTCATTTTGTTTTGAAGTGTTCACAAGGGACAGGGCAGAACAAACTGGGTGAAATCTGGTTTCATATTTTGCCAGTTATGGGACCTTAGACAACTTTTTATCTTCACTGGCCCTCAGTTTTCTCATCTATAAAATGACATTTTACAGGTTGTGATAATAATCAAAATGATAGTTCACATGAGGCATTTCACAAGTGCTTGGGAAAATATGAGAATTCAACACTAGGTACTTATTTATTATTTGTAAGATCCCAGAGTAATAGTTCTTTGTTTTCTTTCTTTCAAAGACTGTTGGTGAAAAGTGGATCATAAACCTATCTTTTCTCATAATTACACCTGAAAAATCTGGTATATCAAGAACTGAAAGATCAAACCAATAAAAGCAAGGTAACCTGCAAGGGGAAGTAAAGGATTTTAGTCTGATGAAGGGTGGTGTGCCTATAATCGCAGAGATTAAGGGACCAGCGGCAGGATAAGTGAAACAATTTAGATATGAGTGAGCAGAGGAGAACATAACCCAATTACTCAACTGAGATTCCTGATGGGTGCGGTATGCTTCTTATTTAAATCACTCCAGGCTACCTAATTGGAAGCATATACTATCCTATTAGCATCTCTGCATTTGTAGACATGATCAGTTAAAATAAGAAAAAAAAATAAAAGAAGACTCTAAAATTGTCACCAAAGCTGTAATTGTGCTGCCTCTCATGAAGAGGAAGGCAAGAATAGTCCTATCGGAAGTATGTCCCAGGTGCAGTACCTGACCAGACACCACAGGACAGCATCCTTGTCCTCCAGAAGTTAGATGTACAAAAGCACTCTGGGTTAACTCCTTAACTTTGAGAGCTGGATAATTAAGCTCTAACACATTTTAGCAAATGATGAATTCCTCTCTTGCCCAAGTAGCTTCTTAAAGTACCTGTGCCTCAACTAAGTATGTAAACAGGTACTTCAGGTATTGTTTTTGTCAGTTCAAGAGGTTGCCTTTATATAAGAGTTTTGCTCCAATCTCTAAAATTATTAAACATTTGTTGTATGATTATCCACAAAGCATAGAATCTTCACTAAGTATAATGCCCAATGGGACAAAGCAAATTCTTATCGACAGTTGAAGTGAAAGGATATTGGAGGGACCGGCAGATTATTTTACTCAGTGACAAACACTAGTGGACTGACTGCATATTTAGATCTAGGCTTTGAACCGATTCGGTTCATGGTCCTATTTTAAGTAAACCTGCAGCAAAATGAGGTAATCAACTTGAATCATGTTCCCCGAGTTTGGGAATTTAATTGCTTGTATTAATTATTAATACTCTTCATGCAGAAGAACCCTAGCTTTATTAATTTTCTGTTCTTGGGAAACTTGTAACTCTGCACCTCAAATGTATTCTTTAGGTTAAGAAGTTCAAAAGCTGGAAAAAGTAGCACAAGGGAAGGTAACTTTGGTATGGAAAGCATTAAAGTGCAGGTGATGTAACCATTTCCCCTTCACCTTCTTAAAGGCCCTTGAAGGTCCTGAGGAAAAGGCAGGTATTACAGGGATCTGCATTACAGTCTACGAAGAACATAGTGGTATGATGGTGTGCAGAGTGCATCAGCTGAAAAGCAGGATGCCTGGATTCTACTCCGATGCTGTGACCAACACACTGGGTAGCTGTGATTGTGGGGAGAGTCTCCCGGGCCCTCAGTGTTTTCCTCTGTCAACTGTGGCTGAGTGGTTGGGTTATACAATCTCCTGGGTCCTTTCCAAAGGTACTCCACTCAAAGGAACACACACACACACACAGAGGCTGCCTAGGACAAGAGCAGGATGGGGCATGGTTGGTCGTGCCTTGTAGAGAAAAGATTCTGAACACAAATCCGCATGCCAGCCAGGGTCTGAGAGGGCTGGAGAGGAAGGAGTTGAGGCAAGAGGGGGGTCACGGACTTGCTGCTGTCAGCACCACTCCTGGACCTTGATGCAGCAGGGGCGCATTACTCTAAGCCTTCACAACTGGCTCTGTGACACAATGGTTCTCACGCAGAGCCCATGTGATGATAAACACTATAAACATCTGTTAATACTGAGATGCAGTGTTTCATCACAGAATACAAAGCTTTGCCCATCAGAAACTGATTCTTTCTAAAACTGAGAATTACTACCTTAAGATGGAATAAAACAAACATGATGATTTGGGTATAACTCCTGGATAACAGATATCTATCTGACTGACTAATGATGACGCAATGGTTGGTCTTGTATTAGGATAAACTGATCAACTTAAACTTCCAATAAGTAGCTAAATCCTATCTGTATTTTGGAGAGCATAGTTCTTTTTCTAATAGAGAGACATAAGCACATTAGAAGAGATAAACGGTCATCATTTAGCCCGTATCTCCCTAGACATTCCCCATTTCATGAATCCTTCTGTTCAATGATTTATCAAATGCACACAAAAAAGAGATTTAGTTCTTTCTTTAAAAGTTATTCTATATAATGGAATTTGAAAATTAGATAGTTTCTATTTGAACACATGATCCTTTCTTTTTCTTGGATAAGTATATATGGTTACCATACGTGAAGACCTGGACAGAGGTATCTACCTTCAACATTCAACAATCATCCTTGCAGTACAGACTGTCCTTGCAGAATGCTAGTAATGTCACAAATTTAGCTGCAGCTGGGGGCGGTATTACAGGAGAAAGTATTATATAATTATACTATAATTATTCTGGCATTGCATAATGAAGAGCCTCATTTTCTCAGTCTGCAGTAAGTGACAGAGTTGCCTGCCTGTCTCTGGGGTGCAGGTAGATGCTTTAGAGATCCTTGAATGCCCTAAGGAGCTGGGGAAGATCATGAAGTCACCATCCTCCATCAGCTGGGCCCAGATCTGGTATACCCAGAGAGTGTCAAACCATGCACACATGCCACTCCTTCAAAAAAAAAAAAAAAAAAAAAAAGGAAGGAAGTTGGAGATGGTTGAGGAAGAACTAACCAAAAAGCAACAGAAGAAACCGACCACTTAGTCTTCCTCTGGCCTTCTCCTGCAGAGAACTCTTGCCTTCCTTGCCCCGCAAACCGACCCCGCAGAGGCTGCTCTCCTGCTGGTTGCTCTTGACTGGGAAGAACCAAGCTTACACTGGCATGGAATGTAAGAGGATCAAACCCACCTGGGCAAACACGCCTTCCTGACTGCCTGAGTCAAGTCCATTCACCAACACTGACTTGTATAAAGAACTTGAGCCTTTTCATTGACTCTACAAATGGGTCCAACTCCTACAGCCAGCTCCAGTTAGGTGGGGGTGAGAAGTTATGTGACTTACATAGTTAGGTACTTAGAAATCCATCAAGTTCTGAATCTGATGAGACCTTGAAAAGTTTTCAGTGTTCTGGCTCTATGGAGATTTAATCAGAATAATCTGAAACTCTCTTTAAGCCCTCATGCTCTCTGGGCTTGAGGGCTTAAAGAACTGCCTTTGCCTGTTCATTGTGGACAAGGTACCTTCTGACTTCTCACATGTGCCATCACATTTCATGTTGACCAAATAAACTCAAACAATTATTTAAAATAAAAAGAGGGAATTACCTATCAAAACAACAAGGTATCTGTTCATTTTTGTTGTAGATAATACACAGTAAAAGATTTTAACCACAACGAAATCCCTTTTTTCTAATTCTATTCATTGTGAAAACATCTTTAAAAAGTACAGTCTTTTTACCCTCTACTAAAAACAGCAGGGACCCCCAGGAAAAAAACAATTCATGTACAATATTGAAAATAATAATTTTCTGAAGGCAATGTGGTTTTCTTGAAAAATTCTAGTAAGTTCTATGACACTAATAAGTGGATACATAGAAACCAAGGTATTTAACTTATTTACACATTCAAAAATCTTTGGCAATATTCCTCACCAAAAACTGGTAAAATACCTGAATTTCCACTGTTTGAAATTCCTTTAAAATACTTTCCCACCTAAAAGAGTGTTTATCTCCACACTTTATTTCTTAAAGCTCTCTATCCACCAAAAAGCAACTTCCCTGAGCAGGGTGAACCCGAGAAGAACTTGCCTCTTTGGGTTTATGCCAATCCATTTTGCTTCAAGGGAGGGAGGATGACAGAGAAAAACTAAGTTTAAGAAGGGTTTGGTTCCCTTTGAATGCAAATTAAGTAATCAAGAAGAATCATTACCAGATGCTATCTTATCTTTTGCTGAGCCTGAAACCCTCCCGACCTTACAGTTGGCCAGAGAGAAAAGCCAGGACAGGAACTTTCTGGCACCCTACATTCTGGAGCTATTGTGCACTGGCCTCCCAGGGGCCACAGGTTGGGTAGAGAGCTTCCTTTGTCCCTTGCTCTCTTACTTGAAGGTTGGGTAGAGAGCTTCACTTGGGTGTTGAAGAAAATCAGGATCCTGCTAGAGTTGGAGCCTGAGCAAAACTATGAGCTAGGACCCTGATGTTCCAAGATGTCCCAGAAGCAGGACATCCTACCACCCAGAATTCTGGCCACTCAGACAGTCCCATCCCAGAAGTAAGCACCAGAGAGAAGCCTTCTCTCAAAGCACTATTACCTGTTTAGAGACTTAAAATCAATTTCTTGAAGATACTTCATGCATTGAGGCCACAAACCGGGCTCAGACAATTGCTATTGTGGTTACGAGGCAATTTATTATGGTTAGCATAATAAATATACCCACTAGTTTGCCCCTATCCATAACAATCCATGGAGGAATTTATAAATGTTGAAAGTAATAAGTAGAAGTCATTCTCAAAGGCTATTCTTAATCTTGATCTCATTGTACAAAAACTAAACAGTACTTTTGCTTGGGTATAATTTTAAACCTGCTGTAAATAGTGGAAAATACTGTCAAAAGAAGAAATGCTTCTAATTTATTTCATTATATCAAAGGACTCTCCGTTTAGATTATGCCATTTACCAGCTACCATTATTTGTTTAACAGCTTTAAAATCCCTGAGACTGAGCCAGGAACCTGTGAACAGCAGCCTGATGACAGACAAGCTTTTCTACAGAACTGTTAACCTCGTGAACCAGCTTATTTGGCTACATACCGTAATTTGAACTGCGAGCGAACTTCCCCATGTTCTATTTGAATCAGTTCATTATAGCAAGCAATTATGCTGCTATTCTCCATAAATCTCTGAAAAGAAAGCAAAGATAATAATTAAGACATATACAATTACTTTTTAAAAAGTTAAATAAAGAAGCTTAACAGTTTTTCCTACCCAGGTAACTGTTACATGAGAACCAGTAGGAAAGATAAAATGCAATAATAAAACAGCTGTCAAGGTATTTGAAATGTTTGTTTAAATGTATGAGAGACAACAGAGCAGGTAATGTTGTATGCTTAACTCCCTTTACAACAAAGGTAGGAAAAACTCCATGAAGAGTACCGACCAGAAAATAAACACACGACCTTGTTGATTACTGAAATGACTGTGTTTTGTATTTTGCACTAATAAGTCTTCTAAAACCCAACACGATATATTTAGTGTCTGCCACACTATGAATGACCTCTTTCGAGGGGAGAGGCCCTTCTTCATGTCCTTCCTCATCTCCTGAATGCCTAAACCATCTCTTCCCTACCGTGTCTGTATGTCTGTATCTCTCTCTCTCTCTCTTCACACACACACACACACACAACCATGCATCTAGTTTAAATGGCTTCTCTTTGGGGAACACCTGTGAAGCCCTGACTTTCCCTGTACTGCTGGTCTCCACTAACTCCAGGTGGAAGCCAGGACGGGCTAAGGAAATAGGGACACCATGTACATACAACATGGAAATTCTTTCTTTTTGTTACAAAGTTAAACATAGTCAGGTTCAGATCGAGTTTTTGGATGGGTGAAGATTACACATAAGCCCATAACAGCTCTGATAATGTCATAAGTCAGAGATGTCATAAGCTAGAGGTATCATTAATTTTGATTTCCCTTAGCTTTTATTAAGTCTGTGTGAACACGTGTATATGCATGTGCATATTCATGCTATATTTTCACATGAAGTAATAATTTTTTATGACACTTTATTTTTCTTTAGGTGTCCTAAAAACCTCCATTATAGTAATAAAAAAAAAAAACAGCTTTCTGTAGGTGATAGTTTCTAAACACTGGAGTACTTTGTTTCCACATAATCAGCACTTAAGAGTTTTTCAGACTAAAGTTAAAGATGCCACTACCTTATCTTTTAGGGATTAACCCCTCTCTCTGAAATAACGTGAGTGAATCAAAAGCAGTGGTCTTCAAACCTCAATATGCTAAGCATCACTTGGACATTTGGTTAAACATGTAGAATTCCAGAAATTGAGGCAGGTTTCTTTAGTACAGGACTTCTCAGGGCGTTTCACATGCTCACATGTAGTGTTGTGGTGTGCACGGCGGATTTTCAGGGGTGGGAGGAGGATCATTCATGTGCCACCTATGAAGAGCTTGGGGAACACTAGCGTTCCCTGCAACAGTTTTGAGAAATACTACTTTAGTGGACCCAACATGGAGTTTGGAGTTAAACACCAAGCATTTCCATTTTGACTTTGTAATGAGTACGAGCTCTGGCAAGATAGTCATTTGGAGCCTGTTTCCAACCTCTTATCTGCAGATAAGGATTAAGTAAATCACCTAGAATGAAGCCAGGCAAATAATAAATCTTAGCTCTCCACTTCCTCCTCCCCGGAAAGCCTATCCAGAGAGAAACTGTGTCTGACTGGCATGCCTAGCACATTCTGTTGCCCATGGTAATTGCTCCATGAAGACCTGTTCATCTGAATAAGCTTCGTTTCAAATAGAGACAGAAGGACACCAAGGTTGGTATAAAAAGAGCTGCAATAGCCCTTTGCTAAGATACTGGTTACTAAAAGGCTCCGAGTGGCTTGAGCATCATGCAGTTGGCCATTTACACATTGCTACAGAGGCTTCAAGTGGAGCTGCTGTGGAATATTTGATGGCACGATTTGTTCCTGGATACCCACTCAGGGACCCATCGCGTGAAGCACTGGCCAATTAGCTAGCAACATAGGGCTGAGTTTCAGCAGATGATTTAATACAATCAAAACAACTCAGAGATGGGAAATAACCTCGCGGAAGGCAGACTCACTGGAATATTTGGAAGGGTGTTTGGGTAGAGAGTTGCCAAAGACAAGATTTTGCCCAAAAAAGGAGACCAACCTCATCTGATCTGTGTCACAGTAACGCAAAAGGGAAAGCCTTTGTAGGTGCAGAGTGCCTCCCTCAGAAAGAGCCCACACTATTTGGGGGCATCTTGATCTAGCTGGCAAAGACCCTTGATCAGACCAAACATGAAAAAAAAAAAACCAGGTATCCCTCACAGGTCCAGCTTCTCATGCTCCCACCAAGGGTTTTGTTCACCATGGCTGACTGCAGAAAGCAGAACCACATCCACACAGAGGGAAATGAAACCTACAACAGCATGGACAGGTTACAAAACATGTACAAAGGAAACAATGGAACTTTTCCTCCTAAATTTACTTACTGGCCTTTGCACCCACAGAGGGCCAGTTGCTTCCCGCAAGCTTTTCTGTGAGTAGACGTGCAATCTCAGCCTCCAGACAAGCTGTGATCACGCCCAACAACAATCTCTATACCATCCAGAGGTAGGAGCACTGAGCTAAAGCTGAATTCCAAAAGGACACTGGATGGTACCTACGTGGGTCCTCGTTGATGTCGCCTACAATGTCATTGCTGTTCTCAGTAAGGAAGCCCAGGGGATGAGGAGCATCTATGTCCTCACACTCCAAGAGGTCCTCAGATATGAAGGACAACGTTGGGTTGGAGTGCAACAGGGTGGTCAACATTAAGCAGAAGACTTATGAAACCTGTGAGTAATTTCAGGTTATTCCTCAGGAAATGATCATCATAAGAAAAGAAATCTCAGGCACAAGGCTCCTTCACCAATTTCCCTTTTTAACTCTCCATCCCAGAATTCAGAAGCATGTCTTATACATTGCCATCAAGATCCAGCACATAAAAACAGCTTTCAGAAGTCAATGCCAGCCTTTGAGAGATGTGATGACAGATGAGAGGAAAGTTAGGTGAGTGAAACTGCTGACTAGAAACATGCATTTCTAGGACACATGTGGACCACTATGCTACCTGAATATTTTCGAGAGCACTGCTGCTTCCACGGTGAAGCGGAAAACCACCAAAGCACAACACGACTGCTGCACGTGGGTGATTTCTGCTTCTCTGTGGTCTGCAGCAAAGAAGGGATTTGTTTTTAACCTGGAGCAGCAACGCACCATTACTGAAAGCACCTGAAGGAATTTTCATAATTCACAAGGCACAGACACTATCCTAGCTTTGAAGAAAAAGGACACAGATGGCATCTATTTGAGATTCATGTGGCTCATGTCAAAAGACCTGGAGATACCAGGTAAGGCGAGTTATTCGGTATGTTGGTAAGTCTCCTGGGAGTAATCAGCCTTCATCTTCGAGTTGAATATCAGTGTTAACTCATGTAGTTACTCAAATAATTTTTCTTTGCTGACATTTATGGTTGAAACCAGAATTCACAGGATGCTGTAGCCATCATGGACCTGTCCCTAGCTCTGTTAGGCCCTGAACATAAAGGCCTGAGTGCTGACTCAGTGGACCCACTTATATATCATCACACACACACATTGAATCTAAACAACTAGACTGATTTAAGTCAGATAACCTTGGGACTACAGAATTTGGACCAGATATAAGATGTGTTTTTATGTCATTACATATCTGTAGCCAAGATATATGAAGTCATGAGAGAAAAAGGGGAAATGCTGGACTAGCGGTTGCTCATTACCGTTCCACGAGAACAGTTACTTCCTTTCCTTGCCTTCCCTCACAGTCCCGGGGCTGTTACCCATGGCTGTTTGCCTTTCTCATTATGGGGGTGCTAAGGGTAAGATGCCTCCCAAGGGAGGTGCTGGTTCATCGTCTACGTACCCTGTTGAAGCCTGCATGCAGAAGAGGGAGAACTGAGGCCTCTTCATGGTCACCCAATCTGCAGCAAAGCAGAAAATGTGGTCACTCAGTAGGTACAAACCAGGACTGCTCACACTGAAACACGGAGAGTGCACAATGAGGCAAGCATGGTGTTGGCTCTGCAAGCGGCTTGCTGATCAGCATGCGCCCATGGGGTACACCTGTCTTTAAGGTCCCAGACTCCCGCATCCGGGGATGTTCTCCTTACAAAACAGTAAGGAGAACATTCCAGCTGTGTGTCTGGAAGCATCAATGCAGGGGCACGGGAGTGGCCATCGCCAACTCTGGGCTGCCCTCGGGATTTGGAGCAAGTGTACGGGAGCAGTCCCAGAAAGGGATGAGGTAGGTGCAGTGCTCATCCCAGAGACTGTTATCCTCTTTGCTGTTGTCCCCGAACCTTCTAAAAGCATAACTCCCACTCCGAGACCCAGCTGGGTCCCACTCTCAACGTGAGGAAAACAACAAGCAGGCTGCAGCATCTCATAGCCAAATGGGAGAGAGTGTCAGTGGGGATGCCAAGTTAGAAGGGAAGAAGAGAAAACAAAAGTTGATTATTGTCACTCATTTCACAGGAAGGCTTCCTATAAAGAGCCTACAGTTTGGTCTCAGAAGTTCAGTTGGAGTAGAAGGTGGGGCGTGGCTTGGCTTACCATAAACACATGTTGGGCTGGTACCATCGAGAGAAAGGGTTTCCCTGAGATAATCAGCAAATAACATGGAGTATGCATCTCGGAAAACAGGGAAGACAAACGGAATGGAGGGGACTGGGTGGAGGAGCAGAAAGAAAACAGGAAGAGAAAGCCCAGTGTGTGTTTGTAGCGGTACCTGTAGCTGACTTCTGCCCTACAGAGAAAAGCTCTCTTTGTCTAACTCCCTTTCTCCTCAGGAACTCAAGGTTCTATTTTCACTGATTGATAAATCAGAAGAGGCACAAAAAGGTATTAATCATATCCTATTTCATAAGCTGAGTGGCACAAACTCTCATTTGTTATCATTACTCTCTCGATAGAGGTAATGTTTTATAAAAACATAGAAAAAAGGTGAAAATAATAAATAAGCTGTAGTAAACCATAACTTGTCAAGGACAAATAAACATTTTTACTATATGAGTGGGAAATAAAAGTGTTTTGCTCCTGGGCCCATGGAATAAGCCAGGTTTGAGGAAATGCTGTGTGGCTTGGTATACTTCTGGTATCCATGTCCACAGGTTGAAGACCCTAAGATCTCAGAGTCTCCAGAAGATAAAACGTAAGCCAGAGGGCTGGAGAAAGCTGACTGCACATCTCGGTTCCCCTCACTCCTTCCCCTTGAGATCCCATCTCCCACCAGGATGGAGAGGTGGTGAGAACCCTATGGGGACAGTTTCTTCACTTTCCTTGCCCCACAGCCCATGGCAGGTATTGTGAAGAGACACAGCTCCTAACAAGGGACTCAAGGAGTATCAGGCAAGAAGTCTTTGGTTAGGCCAAGACTTTGAAGCCAGAATTTCCCACTGTACCAATATGGCTTTGGAATGGAGTATTCGAATCTCCCCCAGGTCAGGCTTGCCTGAGGGAAGAGCTACACTCTCCTGAGCTGCTGGTTTGTCTGCGCCTTTCTTGCAGAATCTGTACCCTTTGCCACAGTGGGGCCAAGTCCAGTAGATCCTAGGCCCTAAGTAAGGTCTTATTCTTTCTGAAGCTAATGATACCCTTTAAGTAACGACAACACATTTTGGGACTTCTACAACTTTTTCCCCTCCAGATCTTTCATTCTAAGTGCTGGCCATTTCAGACAATAAACCTAGCAGAGCAGTTTCTCATCCCACAGGCTCTTACCTACAGCCCAACCCCTCTTTTCTGCCTTCCGACATGAGCATACATTCTGGTCCTGCTTCTAGCCACTTAACTGTCCCTAAACAACACCTGCACAACCCTCACCTTGCAGTGGATTTAGCCCTCTTTGTTCTCATGCTACCATTTGTTTCTTCTTAACTGAAAAACACTCTCATCTCTCTCCTTCAAAGGAAAAAGACAAGCTGGAACCATGTTCTCTCCAGATCTCCTCCCTCTCAGATTTTCTGTTCATTTCTAGCATATAATAAGTAACCATTTTTTTCCTGAGGTGTATCAATATGTGGCAACAGCAATTAGATATTATAGAAAAAAATCTAAATATTTCCAGAAACTTGCAAAGCAAAACAAAAACAAAAACAACAAAAACAGAAAACCCAAAGCAAGATCTAAGATTGGTGCTGTAGGGCCAAGCCCGAGCCCATTGCTTTCCCAGCTCCAAGACTGAATTGAAGCAGACAAACGTTTCAGAAGGAACAGCCCTATCTCCAGCAGAGGCTGGGAGGTAAGCTTACGCTTGTGAAACCACTGCGAGGATCACCGTGTGCTCAGAGGGATTTGTGGCCCGGATAGACCTGCAACGAGAAGGCACCACGTCAAACCAGGTGATCTGGGTTTTGTTACATTAAACAAATGTGGAACTTCACATTGAAAATGGCACAAAATCAAGTCTTTCTCTAAAGAAAAAGTCTGAAAACACATGGAAGACAACAAAGAAAGATGCCCTTGGAGATTAGGACAATCTCTTCATGTTTAAAAAAAAAAATTTTTTTTTAATTCCCAGGCAATTATCCAATAGGTCAGATGTGCCAATTTTCCACTTCAAAACCAGCAAATCCCACTTTCTGACTGTAATTCCACTCTGCAAAAAAATTGGCAGTCCTACAATTCTCTAGTTATCTAGTTTGTACTTGGGGAGGTAATTGGGTTAGATCTTTTTTTCTTTTAAATCAGATAGTTCAGAAATTTGACTTTATAATAAAAATCAAAATGCTCATTGCCAGTTGAATATACAAATGCAGGTTAAAGTGTATTAAAAATGATACACAGGGCCACCCCAATTTTTTCAGCTGTACTGTTTGTCCTCAAATACTTTAAACAAATGTGTGATCACGTAAGACTGAGAACTATTGCAACATAGAAACTGTCGCCATAATATTTGTTGTATGACCACCTGTATATAGTTTATTCCCTAGACACTTAACAGGATTAAAACATGTAAGGACGTAGAATTTTGAGGTTGATGAGTCTTCTTAGAAAATGTGCCAAGAATGCTGCAGCTTAGATTCTGGATTATTCTGGGCAGGGGTTGTGAAACAGATGAACTTCTCGTACTTGCACTTTATTACTTGTTTTGACCCATCTCCTGGGTCTAGCCTCTGCTTATTTTGAGATCCCTTAGAACAGAACCATCATCGCCACGAACAGAAGGCTCAAGGCTTCTCCTGAGTAATTTGTGAAACAACGTGTACTTATTTTTCTTTCTAGCTACTGGGATCTCGGATCCTCTCCATTTTACTGTGTTTGCACTACCTTCCCTCAAGGGATAGCCAGCTCATATTGCTTCATCCTCTTCAATGCCAGAATTTCCTGACCTTTCTCAAAAAATATACCTTCCCTATTTCCTATTCCTTGAGACCTCATTATGTGAGTAGAAGCCTAGAGAAAATGACCAGCTGCTGTCTTCCCTGGTGGGTAAATGGTATTTGAAGAACAAATATTTTTGGAGACAATGCCTTAACTCACTGTGGGGCAAGAGAAATAAGCCAAAGCCCTCCAATTGGAGTACAGACTACTTCCTGTTCACCCAGCCCAAAGAACAGGTCCTGGTAAGATGAAGCTACACTTATTTTCTACTCTACTTAGTAGAAATTCTCACAATTATTAGCTAGCACCTAATGGAAAGAATGCATGTTTCAGAGGCTTGCTCTAATATCTAAGGAAATATTAAGTACTTCCACCTTTGTGTAGCCTCTTCCTCTCCAGTGAGGTGTTAAGAGTACACTTCTGGGCTATATTCAAAGGGGTGGGCCTGATGCAAGCAGCTCAAACACTGCCATGAACATTACTGAGCTAGAGCACACACTTGCTTAGCTTCTGAGATTGGCTTCGGTTTTCGGGGTTTCTTCCTACTATACACCTATGCTCTCTCATCCCCCTAAAAAACCTGGACATCTTCCTGGTTGAGAGGACTCAGGGGGAACCTGGGGATAAGGAAGCATGTTGAGCCCATGTCCAGTCTAACTCAAAAGCTAGGGTTCTTGGACCACAGATGACAATAAAGAATGCACATTTGCTAGAGCGTGTCCCCCACGCCTCTCGAGGAACACGCACTCACGGTCAAGCATTCAGGAACTGGGCCATCCTCAACATGACCAGTAACGGCTGGTAAACACACTAGCAGATATGTAACCCGGCTGCTGAACTGCACAGATACTGCATTGTGCTTCTGTGCAGCGAAGACAGGTACACTTATTAGGAAACAACAATCCATTTCTTTATATTTGAGGAAGAGTACAATGTTTATCTGCAAAAATGGGCCTGGCTTGAATTAAAAGAAGTCTTATTTTTTCTTTTCCTATATGAAGCTTGCCTTAAGTTATTTCATGCATGCACTCTAACTTGTGGTATTTCTACCATGAAATAATGCAAGAAAAGTCAGTCAAGACCACGTAATAGAAGAGATACATAGCTATAAAGGACCCGATTCTACCCTGAAAATCATTTAAAAAGAAAAAGTCTTTCTAACTAAAAAGATCATGCAAATATTTTATGATACATTTTATTAATGCATATAATAAATAGGCAAATTTTTCTATGCAGGAAGATAAAATTCTTTGAGATCAGTAAGACATTTTAAAATTGGTTCCTTAAGAAAAATTCTACTTTGGCAAATCAAAAACTATCCAAGAATAGCAAGGTGAAACCTATGCTGAGAAACTTCCCTTAATCTATTCATTTTTTTGTCAGGGTACCAAAGGTTCTAAGAAGCCATTTCTCTACCTTTCACTTTCTATTTTCAAGAAAATTCCAGCTCCATATGTAATTGGATTCTGTTCTGGTCTAGCATTTAATTAGTGACCCTCTTCCTGTCTAGCTTCAAAGCATTCCACTTCTGCTAAATGGATCAGTTCATCCAGAGCTAAATCTTAGGACTGCATTTATTTATGAACAAACATGCATTTCCTCCTGAGAGCACCAGCATTTCTGTAAACAAGTGGTGAGTTTGGGTCCGTGAAAGATTTTCTGCTGTTGCAAAGTGGCTGCTTTTGCTCCATGAATGCTGTAGGATCCACCCATCTGTTAGGCAGGGAAAAATGTATATTTCACACATTTCTGATGCTCATTTTGGGACAGAATAATTAAGATTAAAATATCTGGTTTACACCCAAAGCATATCTGTGTAATAAGAACTGTGTGAATTTTAATGTTCTGTGAAATATGAGCCATACTTGGAGAGGGAAAAAAATAAACCCTAAAGTTTTCAGTGGCACCCAGCTCATACCTCTAAATTCATCGGAACTCAAATGCAGAAAAACAGAAAAGGTGAGATTAAATCCATAAGAAGAGCTACAGCTTTTTCATTTTTTCATATTTCATTTGTGGTGGAACTTGAGACATCTATAAATGAATTTAATTTTAAGCTGTTAAGTAGACGTTTACTAAATATATTAAGAAAGTTACCTGCATACCGCTTCTGCATCAAAATTTCGAGTTTGTCTGTGATCAATTACAATAATTTCATGATGTTTATCAGAAAGCATTCAAGGGCTGACTCTGGAGTTCGAGCGATATTGCATCTATACCCAGCTCTGTCACAGGCCCACCAGAAGCCATCACTCTGATTATCTTCCTTTGCAAAGATCAGCAAAACCTGGAACACACAGAAAAGAGCATCTTCACAGAGATCATCATCCTTAGAGACTGTTAAAAACAGGCCTACGGTACACTGGTTAAAAACACATCCTCTGGGGGGAAGTTATCTGGGTTCACATCACAGCTCCTCCAACGTAACTCATTTCAGTGTGTTTTGAACAAGGTATTTCCTCTCTTTGGCCCATGGTTTCTCCACTGTCAGATGTGATAAGAGCAGTAACACTTTAAGCTAGGTGTGAGACTTGAATGAGCACCGAATAGATGCTCAATTACTCTAGCAATTATTTTTCATTTCTGAATTGGCATTTTAAATAAGATTAAGCAGTGAAATTAATGCAGGTTAGACTGTGGCTCACATATATATCTATTTAGTTCCAGGGCAGGTGGTATTTGCCTTGGAGGCCACCTCTCTGAACTTAGCACTTACATTCATAAAAAGATACAGGAAAGGAACTCAAAACGACTTCAAAAACTAATTCTAACATCCAAACTCTGCCGGAATCTGAAATGAATAATCATGAAATGTGAAGCTGATGGAGCCAAATTGAGGAAAACGTGCCTCTTTTTGGCTCACTGAAAGAGCACAGCCCACCACTGGAAAGAAGGTAGCAGTAATTCAGCCTCATCATCCCTCAGGCTTCAGGGCACAGATTCTCTGGCAGCCAGAAAGTCAGAGATGGGCCTTATCACCGCCTGAACTTGCTCACTTCTTGTTTATGGTCTATCTTCCCCACTAGAATTGAGCTTCAGGATGGCAGGGACCTGCCTGTCTCCTTCCCTGTTGAAATCCTGTGCCCAGCACTGGGCTGGCACGTACCAGTTGTTCAGTAAATATTAGATCCGTGAAAGAATGGCTATTTGTAGTGGTTTCTGCAAAATGCAAGAGGGCTTTACTATTATCAGGAATAAGACTATATCACAACAGTAAGTCCAATGACATAATAATCTCAAGATATTGATATGGCATTTAGTATTTTTCAGCATCCACTCCTGGCTTGAATAATTAGGAACAGAAGGGTAGTTTCTCAACATGAAGAGCTTTAAGCCAATAGCCCATGTCATTTTTCATGATGACATACCGAATATGTGTTATTTAAAATCAGAAACAAGACAAACTGTGAACCACATCTTTAAAATGTTTTGTTAATTGAAAATTGGCAGTATATATATATAAAAAAAGGAAAATAGTATAATGAACCTTTGTACCCATCACCTAGCTTCAGCAATAACTACTCCTGGCCAATCAATCTGGTTTCATCTTTACCTATCCATACCCACTTTCCCAATTCTTTTGTTACTTTGCAAATACCACATATCTATCATTTCATCCATATGCATCTGCTAAAGACAAAGACTCTCAAAAAAAAAAATGCCATTTCATACCTAAACCTCTCCAATAATTCCTTATAATTAAACATTTGAATGTATCATAAATGTCATTTGTTTTACACTGTTTGAATCATTTCATGGTTTCTCAAAACCATGTTTCCAGAAAAATACTTTTCAGCCTGATTTTGACATTTTTTTTAGCATCTGGCTTGGAATCACAAGCCAGTAACACATGTGGCAGCCACACTTATTAAGGGCTCTTTCTGGACAAAGGTCAGTCACACCTCAGTCCAGGATGTTCCTAAAAATCTTCAGCCACAGAGCTACCTCTGGGAGGATATGGGAGGTGAAGGGCATAGATCTGTGGATTTTGATAGTGAAGAGAAAGCCTTCAAACATAACTATTAACAAAGGAGCTACAATGAAAACAATCAGGTAGAATAAATTAATTTGTGCAAAAATTCAATAGCCCTTTATTTGGTGTAGCTGTAAAGGGTTATGCCAAGTGATAGTAACATGAGAAACTCAACATGCAAGCATAAAGGTCAGAGAAAGTGTCAGAACTTCTCGTCTCTCATCTGCCTGGCTGAATTATGAACTGCTAAACAAGATTCTCAACAATTTATATTTCCTTTATACAATTATGCCTCAGTATTTGACTAATACAATAAGAATACAACTATATTCTTATGTTAGACATTGCTACAGATATTAATCTCATATGTCTTACATGTCCTTAAGAGACTGGAGTGTTCCACTTTTGGAAAAATAATGTCATTATCTAGCAAATATTTCCTGAGCCCTACTATGTGCCAGACACTTTAATGGCTTAGAGTACACCAATGAACAAAGTACAGACCCTTGCATAGTAGTAGTGGAAGAACTATGTGCATAATAAATAAGCAAGTAATAATGTTGAAAGTGGTAAGTGCTATGTAAAAACCACAGGGCAAGGTAAGGGGGACCGGGAGTGGCTGCTGGTAGTTGATAGTATTATTTTATATTAGTTTCAGGTGTACAGCATAGCAGTCAGGCATTTACATAATTTATAAAGCGATCTGCTCCAATTATTCAGTAGGGTGGTTAAGGTAGGTTTCATTGAGAAAATGACTTATAAGCAAATGGCTGAAAGAGAAGTAGAGTTCACACTGGAAGGAAAGCATTCCAAGCAGAGGGAACAGTTCCACTGACCCCTACAGTGAAACACATGCTTGTTTTCAAGGAACTGCAAGGAGGCAAATGTGCCAGAGGGGAGGGGAAGTGGGTGGAAGAGAAATCAAGTTCACAGCAGAGGGCTCGATCCTGGTGCATCCTTGCAGGTCATTTTAGGACCTTAAACTGGATTTCACATGAAAACTCACAAACTGTTGAAAGTGGAGAATTGTATTCACCATACTCTGTTATTTAGTATTTCTGATGCTTCACCGTCTAGACCCTTGCTGACCCTGGAGTCCTGCCCTTCTGAGGGTTAGCTAATTCCTAGGGACAGTGAAGACTTGGCAGGGAATGCACTTTTCATATGCAAACCAATCCAGAGCCCAACCCTACCACCTTTTTGTTCTATTTTATGCTACATTTGTATTTATTTTGCTTGTTTCATATTTTTAGTGAAACTTTAATTTTTTCAACATAGTTGATAGTATTATTTTATATTAGTTTCGGGTGTAAAGCAAAGTGGTCAGGCATTTACATAATTTATAAAGCGATCTGCTCCAACACTCTGGACCACTATCTACCTGCCCTATCACTCCAGGGCCAGGTACACAGACCACCTCTATGCCCCAGACTACTGAAATGATTAGAACTAGCCAAACCTACTTACCCTGCCTCACCCATTCCTCACAGAAACCATGATAAAGGTCTTGCCCACGTTTTCCCCGTCCTCTGTCTCACCACCAGCCCTGCCGCTTCCCCACGTAGTCCTGCACGGCCTGGCAGGCTGTCGCCTCTTGGGAACTGTCGGTAACAAACTATCTTTTCAGTGACAGTCACCTTCTGATTTATTGGCCTCACCCTACATGAATAATAAAATCTACAGTTAAAACAGGAGGATTATAAAGTGCTCACTAGAGAATTTCTTGGGGTAGTACTTAAAATTCCTTCCACTTATGAAAAAATTCAGTAAGACTTTTTAAAAAATTCAACTCCTAAGCAAAGTGAAAATCTATGGGAAATAAAAAATACATATACATTTTAGAGTAAAGCACTATAATCGCCTTTTCTGAAGCCCTGTTACTTCTGGAGAATTCTACCTTTTCTAGGAAAGTGGTAGACCCGAGTATCCAGAGTTGGACTCTGTCCCTATCTCCTACGCCACAGCTGGGCTCATGATATTCTGTTTCCAGGAGTTTGGAATCTGAACAGAGAGGCACAGAGGCTGGTAATTGGGACCAGGGCTCATTAATAGCAGAAATACTGAGGAAAGAACCTGACTTTTCTGTTATCTAAGTACTCAGAAATGGCTCACTGCCAGCCTTTCTAAGCCATGGTTTTTCAACTCTTCCTTGGATTCTGCTAAGGAAACAAAAACAAAAACTGCACCTTCTTATACATTTCTTATGCACTTACTTTTTGTGTAAGGCAGCTGTTAAAAGCAAAACAAAATAAAGAATAAACAAACAACCTTAAGCAATACGGTCCCTCTTCAGGTTTAACATTCTATGTTTCAATATTTAATTTACTGTTAGATGCGGCCATTTGTAAATATTTGTGGACCACCTTGAGGCAAGTCTCATAAAATGATTTTGTGAAATATATTTTGAAAGACATTATTGAAGGCATAAAACTTGATTTGTAAAGAATAAAAAAGTAAACTCTTCAGTTGCTCTAAATAATAAGCGGAACATTCATTCAAAGAATATTTTTGGAAGACTATCATGCCAGCTGTTAAAAACTAGGAATAAAAAGCTGATTGCGACCGACATAGTAGAGTCTCTGCCCCTAGGGCCTGCACAGGGGAGAGAGTCAGAGACAAGTATAATAGATGCACTAGTGAGTGGTGATCCAGACAGAGCGTGGACACGGCCTCCAGGACAAGAATCTAAGCATAAGAGAATGGGCAAAAGGAAGCAGTTTTGTGGTGCCAGCCTCACTATACTGTTGTAAACACAGCAAACGAACTGATCTGAGGTGAAACCTGGGACAAGGGGGAAACGTCTTCTAGTGGGGACAGATCTTGGCCACCTTGCATTCTCTCTGGAACCAGAACACCAACTACAGGCAGTCCTATAGTGTGGTAGTGCCAGGCCATAAAAGTGACCACGCAAAGCAAATTTTAAAAAATTATGATAAAGGCGATTGCTCCATGACCTTTAAACATTTTTGTCAAAACATTAAGAGCTTTCTTATTGTTGGTTATAAATGTATAGGGAAATGAAAAATATAAACTAGCATTTATTCAGTACATCGAAATTTAAAACGTTAGAAAAGGTGAGAATTAAAATGTTTTCTTTTTAAAAACAAGACTAGTTTGAACAGTGCTTACCTTCTTCTAGTTGTATAAGTTATGATACAGAGTGAGCATTTTTTCTATGCCTTGGTGAATTATAAATTCTTAAGTTTGGATCAGCTTCCAACATTTTATCCTCTGTACTTTCAATGTCATACAATATCCCCAGAGTTCCTTTAATGAATGTACAGTTTTTTGCTGGCCTCACTTCCTCTGGGACATTTCACCCTTTTCATGACAATCACTTTCTAAATTTATTTCGATAAACTCGCACTGACTAACGTCCTCTGGTGACCAGTCTAGAATCTCCCAAAGTGGCAGTGTCAACATGCCTCCAGTTGGCTAGTCTCCTCTAACTGCATTTAAACTGATTTTTCATTTTCAATGTTAACACATTTCATTTCTTTGCCATACTTTCATCTTTGTTGGCTAATTCCCTCTTTCGAAGATTTTTGTAATGGCACATTCACTATAGTGGCAGCACAACTACACACTCTGCTTGAACTAACAGCTAGGCAGACAATCAGAGAGACTGAAAAAAGTTATCTTACTGGTCACCAATCATAACGCAGGTTTGTTACATACTGGTTTGCAGACTAAGAGCTAGCATCAAAGTTTGTATTTTATGCAGTTATTCACAGGTAAAACACCGATGTAACTGCAATCTAAAACATGTTATTATTGGAGGTCTGGTGTTAACCAGACACTGAAATTTGTGCACCCTGGGACTGTGCAAAGTGAGGGCTACCTGTACTGCTTTCCAAATGTAACAAACGAGACCACAAACAGCCATGCAGGGCCCCCCTCTCAGCCAGGGAGAACTCTACCTGAACCTTTGTGAAACCATTAGTAAATTCATATTTTCACCTGAGCTAGAATGAAGTAAGGGCAGGGCTGAGAGAATGAAGAACAGCTACTGGTGAGAAGCTGCAGAGGGTTAGCACACAGACTAGAGGTAACTTGGGGAGCCATGACTCTCAGGAGTTCTCAGGGCAGGAAGGGGCTCTGAAGGTGATCCATCAGCCTCATTCAACAGATGAGAACAGCAACTTCCCAAAGCTAGACCCGTATGTCCCAACTCCTCATTCAGTGATCTTTCCATGGCTCTGGCTGATGTTTTCTTGCTTTGTTAGATAGAAATCTTTGTACCATCCCTTTGACAAGTTTAATCAAAGTGCTGAAAAATATCTTCTTGAGGATAGCATAATCTGTCTTTGATAAGTTAGAATAAACTCTTCTCTGGCGAAGGCTAATTATAAAAAAGATAAAGAGAAAACAAACTTTCCCTTAGCCTGAAAATATAAGTGTTTATTATCAACAGTGTTCTTTAAGTAGGGTATATCTACATTTTTCCAAGTGGATTACCGATATCTACTATTAAATGTCCATTTTTCAGACTACTCAGATAGGTTTTAAGCAAAAACCAGGTAATAAGGAGCTTCTAGAATATACCATGTGTACATATCATATAAGTTGTATTCACATGATACTAAAGATCTGGCCAATTTGATCAGAGGGGCGATCAATTCAGTAGGAAAAATTGGCTCGGCGGCTTTCCTTAAATGTCCCTAGGAAAGTGTTGCTAATAACAGCTAAATCCTGCTGAGAATTTTCTAAGGCCAGCCATTATACTGAAAGTACTTGAAATACACTATCTTATTCAATAACCCTTTAACAATTCGATTTGAAAGTGCATATTATCTCCATTTTACAGACATGGAAACTGAGGCTTTAAATGATCAAGAGACTCATCCACAGCCACACAGCTAACAAAATTTGAACTGAGATTGACCTGACCCCAGAGCCTGTGTAATCACGCTAAGTAGCTTACTCTGTCAGTTTTATTTTTAGGTCCTGAGACATAGGACCAAACATTCCTACCAACTCTATGGTCCACAAACCTGGCTGGATTAGGCAGGGGACACAGCTTGGCAGCAGCAGTGAGGACAGGAGGGGAGATGCTAGCCACAGCAGGTTATTAGTCTGCGTGTCTCCACCACTTGGCCATCTCACTTAATATGGGAAGGACAGCTCCCCATGAGGTCACATGATCTCCAACATATAAAATCGCTAATGTATAACAGGTTCTAGAATATTCCATGCCCATACACTATGGGAAAACAAAATTGAAGGGGAAGTGCTGCCTCGCTAAGAGAAAGCTTAGGCCACAGCTGGGAGGCTGTTTCCACATTCAATTGGAAAGGCCTGTGTGAGGGGAGGGGGACAGCGCTCTCAGCCAAAACACGTCAGTTCTGCACCCCGGGGAAGTAACTGCGCTTCAGGCATCGATGAAGAGAAGGCCACTTGATTTTCAGATGTTATGGTGATACGAATCTACTGCCTCATAGTATTTCCCCTACTTTTTATTTCTCTTGCCAAGACAAGAAAATAGGACTTTTGCTGTGAGTCACAGCCACTCACCCAGGAAGAGACATCCTCTACACTACCTCGCTGCAATCTGGCCAACACCCCACTCCTTCCACCCCCAGGGGTGCGCCTGCCGGCTTGTGTGGGGCACGCAGGGCCCCAGGGCACACCCCCTCACGTGGGGGCTCATTCCCCTGAACTCAGAAACATACCCTCAAGAGCAATCACATCCCGAAATAGTCTTATCAAGCAGGTTCCTCTGAAGCCCTGAGGGCTCCAGTTGATGTAGCTAATTAACATTTTGGGAATGCCAGTGAAATAACAGGATATTTTTCTCCAAGAAAAACAACACAAACAAACAAACACAAAGGCATTAGGACATAGTGTGCTTTTTCATTTTTCTTGCGATGTCAATAGCAGGAGCACAAAAACACTTAACTGGATACCACTGCCCCTAAGGTTGGTGCCTCAGATAATAAACCGACTGCCTAGCCCCGCTGGGTGTCAGGGAGCAAGCACTGTGCAATCGCTCTTCTTTCCCCCAGCAGCACCTAGTGTGGAGCCTTGAACATGAAGGTATTCTTCAGACTCTTATCTGACAGATCAATGAGTGAAACTCTACATTGGAATGAGACCAAGTAGTAAAGGCATCCTTACATCTGAGTTTATCTTTTTAAAAAGAACCTCAGTTATTCTGTTCCTCACTCAGGATTCTTAATCACCTGCATCTGCTGTCATTGGGGGCCAAATTCATTTGACAGGTACCAGGCAGGGTACATGGTAGCACTGGGAACATTCCAGCTCTTGTACTGGGTGATGGGTTCATTGTATTCATTTTATTATTATATTTCATAGCTTATGAGTACAAGTTAAATATTTTGGTATTTTTTTTAATGTAACTGATAAATCCAAAATTACAATTGTTTCCCAGTGATTTGGAAGGGGGCTGTTAAGAGATTCAGATCTTGCTGAGAAACAGATCATATTTGAGATGACAGAAATACATTTGAGACTGTTATAAAATTTTACTGCTAAAACATGCATATTAAAAAATAACTTAAAGGTAACCACTAAAAAAAACAGAAGCACAACCTATAGCTTTTAAAACAGAAAATAAAAGGTAACTCTGAAAACCAATTTGACAGAAAACAGAAAGAAAAAAAAAGGATAATAAAACAGAAAACACAAAGATTATATCAGTAATCCCATGCAATGTAACCAGAATGAACTCCCTTATTGGAAGACTATCAGAATAGGTTTTAGAAAAATATAGCTATATGCTGCTCGCAAGAGGTATATTTAATATAAAGTTATCAAGAAAGCTGAAAATAAAAAAACAGAAAAAGATAAACCAGGAAAACGTTAACCAAAGAAAGCTGGTCTGGCATCACCAACAGATAAACAGAATTTAAGGGAAAAGTTTAAAAAGGGAAGCTATGTAATAAAAAGGATAGTCACCAAGAATATATACAAGAACACGCATTATACAACGGACTCAAAATATTAGCAAATATTAAGATACTGATGATGACATATCCACTGTCATAAAACTAACAGATCACAGTCAAAAAATTAAGATAAAGGTGGTTTGATAAAGGGGCAGTAGTATCCAGTTAAGTGTTTTTGTGTTCACGAATTAAGTTGGATTAATTCATGAACAGAGAACCCTGTATTTGACAGAGATACATTTTTTAAAAAGCTTTTCATAGAATATTAATTTCAAAATTAATACATTATTATCCACCCAACAAGTTGTAACAAGTATTAAAGAATCAGTAACGAAGGCATCAAAGCAATTCAGTGGAGGAAGGAATGTATAGCCCTTTTCAACAAGTGGAGCTGGACCAACTGGATATCAATATAGGGGGAAAATGAGCCTTAACTTCTATGCCATACGAAACAAAAATGAACTTGAGATGAATTATAAATCTAAAATTAAAAGCTAAAACAATGTTTTAAGAAAACAAATTATCTGCAACTTGTAAAGTAGATAATGATTCTTCGAACACAGAAAGCAATGACCATAAAAGTGATAAATTAGACTACAACAAAATTTAAAATTTTGCACAAAAACCAGATGTATGAAAATAAATAGAAGAGCTACAAATTGGGAGAAAATATTCTCAAAATCTGATAGCAGGACTTGTAATAATATATAAAGAACCCCTACAACTCAATAACTTTTAAAAAGTCACCCAAGTTAAAAATAGGCAGAAGACTGAACCAAGCATTCACAAAAGGTAAAGGAAAGGCAACAAATTTTAGGAAGTGTTCAGTATTATTAGTCATGCATATTATTAGAAATGCAAATTTAAATAACCATGAGATAGTACTACTCACCCGTAGATTAACTCAAAAAAAACCTGAAACATCAAATTTGACCAAAGATTTGGAGTATTCAAAATGCCTGTGTTGCTTGCAGGAGTGTAAAATGGTGCAACCGCTTGAGAAAAGATCTGAAGTACATTCCCTTATAAAACTGAACGCACCATTATTTAGGAGATCCTAACAATAAAATTAGGCAAATAAGATAAAAGGTATTTAGATGAAGAAAAGTTCTGACGTGATCCTGTACGTAGAAAATCCTAAGGAATCTATAAAAAACAGTAAGGGCTAATAAGAATTCAGCAAGGTTGCAGAACGTAAGATCAATATACAAAATAAATTGTATTTCTATACACCAGAAATGAAGAGCCCAGAAATACAATGAGGGAAACAATTCCATTTGCCATAGCATCAAGAAGATTATTATTTCAGTAATAAATGTAACAAAAATATCAAAGGTACATACTGAAAACTACAAAACACTGTTGAAAGAAGCTCAAGAAAAAACCAAATAAATGGAAAGGCATCTTATGTCAATGGAGTGGAAGACAAAATTGTTAACATAGTAATAACCCCCAAATTGATGTACAGATTTATTGCAATCACTAGCAAAATCCCAGATGTTCTCCCACCTCTCAGAACAAACAAGCCCGTGCTCAAGTTCATATGAAGATGCAAGGGACAAAGACAGCCAAAATTATCTTGACAAACGAGAAGCCAGGTGACTCACACTTCAAAGCTATAGCAATCAAGACAGTGTAGTACTGGCATATGTCAGAGATAGCAATGGAATACCACCAGGAATCTAGAAATAACCCCTCCCAATTATGGTCAGCTGAATTTTGACGAAGGTGCCAAGACAATTCAACAGAAAAAAAATTTTTTTAAACAAAAGTTGCTGGGACAACTAGATATCCACATGCAAAATAATGAAACTCTACCTCATACTATACACAAGACTCAAATGGATCAGAGAACTAAAATGATAAAACTCTAAGAAAACGGAGTAAATCTTTGTGACTCTCTATCAGGCAACAGATTCTCAGATATGACACAAATCATTTTAAAAATTAGAGAATGATGCCGACACCCTGATACCTTACAAATAAAGCTTAAAAATATTCAAAACAAAAGTATGAATAGATGGACATACATGTGGAATATACAAATGTCCATCTCTGAATAGTGGTTGCTTTGAGGGAGGAGAAGGCAGGCAAAGGGATAAAGAGTTTGAACAGAACTGTTTCTTTAAAAACTCAAATAGGGTATACTGTTAATACTGATAAAAACGGGTATGGGTATACACATGTACCTTTATGAATATTTGAAATCCTTTACAATTTGCCAAATTACATTTTTAAAAGCATGAAGCATCCTTATCATGAGCATTCATTGCCAGTAAGCACAGGGCAAAAATGAAAGCAAACTAACTGATTTCAAACTACACGCATCCCAAGAAATATTCTTGAAATTGCTTTGGGAATAGTGTTATTCGATCTGCTGTCATTGCCTTTATTCAAAATGGAC
Organism: Eonycteris spelaea; assembly: GCA_003508835.1. NCBI lineage: Eukaryota > Metazoa > Chordata > Mammalia > Chiroptera > Pteropodidae > Eonycteris > Eonycteris spelaea. The sequence continues at coordinate 19,566,451 of PUFA01000011.1, read as the reverse complement.
TACAAAGTATGTGTACTCAGAATGATTACTGGAATTTTCCACTTGTTTGTATTCTATACAGACAGTTGTGGCTTATGTTTATTTTAGTAACTTTTTTCCTCTCTCTCTGCTCCTAAATTTGTTTTCATCAAATTTTCCCAAGCTTAAATCTTCATTTTTTTCCTTCCCCTAGATTTGCATTTCCTTTTCCAAGCAACAGTAAAACATTATTTTCTTTTCCATTTGCTCATAAATCAAACAGCACATTTCCTTGCTTTTTTCACTTTCATCTCCATGTTGGTTGGTTGGTTTACATCTTTTCTGCATATTCACTCATCCCAAGTGCCGGACGAGCTGCCAGGTGCTAACCAGACACAGTTTTCATAGAGAGGAGGTTCGCTCATATAGACCTACGAGGATGACGTACATGCGGAGGGGGATTTAACAATTATTTAAAAGGGTACAGGCCCCTTTCACACACGTTTCTCTGAAGGGGCCACAGGGAACTGGAGGGGTTGTAGGGAAACACACTGTTCCCTCCATGTTACAGAGCCCAGAAGGCTGCTTCGCTCAGGTCACACGGGACAAGAAAGGGGTACCTTTGGTCCTCTTCTCTTCCCAGCCAACAACAGTTATCATTTACTGAGCACTTTCCACTGCCAGCCAGATTTCTAGGCACTCGCTGCTATTCCATTTAACTCATAATTCCCATGGGAGAGGCGTTATCTTCTCCACTTTACAGAGCACTGGGTAGGGAAATGAAGCAATACATGCAGGGTCACATAGCCAGGACTCACGCCCAGCTGTGGCTCACGGCAAAGCCCTGCCCTTTACCACACACGCCCTTTCCTTTACCTTCCGGGCTGCAGCAGGCGGTGGAATAGACAGACTAGTTTTTTGGTCAAAGAGTTGTTTTCCTTCACAATACACCATGCAATCTACCTATTATATATATACTCAAGATGGGGCAATGTTTAAGTCTTCAAGAAAACGATTCGATTCCTCAAGTATGACATTAATAAAAGTGTTTACACACGGAAACACACACATATGTGTATACACCAAGTATTATGTACAGGTGTGTATGGAGGGGCAAGGGTGGCTATCTGCTGTGTACCAGAAGGGCCCCAGACAGCACTCATGTGCCCATGTGCTCTGGAAATGAAGCCCCTACCAAGTGAGGGAGGCGTACCTGAATAGGATCCTGTGTCAGTCTCATGGGCCCAATGCGTACCTCCGCAGAAGAAACCTGCCAAATAAAGGACAGCACATGAGATGTGTCAAGTATGAAACTACAAGAATTGGCAAATTCTCCCTTACACCGGGGATTACATATGTCACTTTGCAGATGCTAAATATAAGGATCCAACTTATTGACCTGGAGACAGTTTACAAAACACCATGTACAGTACAATCTTGCTTTTGTAAAATACATATACATTTTCATGCCCTGAAAACATCTGGGAAGCTATATCCCCTAATGCTAAGCGGTAAGATTTCAGGTTATTTTTACTTTAAGTGCATGGGAGAAAACAACTCAAGTCAATAATTACTTACTGAGCACCTACTATGTGCTGGGCACACCATGCAGGGCTGTTACTCTGAAATTTCAAGAGTAAAAATTTTTCTCAAATGCGGAAGCTAAAGCATTTGTATCGTTTTTAGAGCTGTTCCTATATTTACATTTTATTTGTGTTCATGTTTTAGTATGAGGAATAAACAGCTTATTCTTACCCATGCTTACAGAATAAATTATTCATCGCAGTGGTATCTCCTCAGATAAACACCACACCGTGACAGCAAGAGGCTAAACTGTGACCCACAACTCCAGAAACGAGCTGAGGCGTCCACTGGCCAGCACCACCTAACTGCCTTTGGCTGCGAGCAAGAGCCAACGTGCGCATTTCTAATTAAAAGTGATTCTCCTCTGGACAACTGCATTGAAGGTCTTGGCTTCACCTCCATGGATCTAATTCTGTTTTCCTCCAAGAGGCTGCAGTCATTTTGCCACTACTTGGAAGCTTATCCCACATTCTACGTAGTACGTTGGCCCCTGTCAGATGGGCAACTTCAGCAAGCATCAGAATTCTCAGGACCAGGGACACCACCATGACCCAAGGGCCAGAGGAGGCTTTCTCAGTTTAAAAAAAAAAAAATGGTTAAAGCAGCACTTGTATGCTTTTGAAGACTAAAAAAATCGACCTCTTCTTCCCTTTTCCCCATGCTTAACTCCTGATGATGTGATTCTTCTCTAAAACATCACCACAAATGGCTGACATTCTTTTTCTCTGTAAGGTTGATTCCCCTCACCACACACCCCTGCATCATCTGTGAAAAAAATGACACCGGGGCCTTTGGCCTCACCAAGCCAGCCAGCAGAAAACTCAGAGCCTTCTGATGACCCTCTGAAGGCTCTTGGCCTCCGTAATGGATTCTCAGGAGGGCAAAGCTTCTCTTGCCTGATCTCTTTGGCAAGGTGGCCGCCCAACAGTGGGTTTCCAGCAGGCCTGCCTAAACCAACTTGGGGCCTATGGACCAGCAACAAGTTCCTTCAGTGTTTCATTGCTGTCTTCAGGTAAAACTGACACATCAAGTTGTACGTCTCTCTTACGTTTCTTCCCTCTAAGCAAGGTCCTAGAAGGTGTTAGTGCCGATACCAGTACCCAGCCTGCGTGCATGGCTCCAAGAATAATTCCACTGGAAGAAGGCCTCCTGTGTCACTAGGCTCTGGCCCCCCACGCAGCTCCAATCTCAAAACAGTTCTCTTATTGTATGAAACTGAAACTTCCTTTTAAAACAGTACAATGGCCAGAATTTTTCTAAAAGAATGGTTAAGAAGTGAAACTAATTGAGTACAAAAAGATAGATTTGATTGATAATCTGGGATATCTTTTCACTCTCCCTGTGACCTCTCTTGGGTTCACTGTATCCACCACATACAGATGCCCCCCCCCCCCGCACCTCACAAGGCCACCTTTTTATGGTTTCTGCCAAAACTGGCTCCCAAAGGGGTCACCCAGGGGCAGAAAACAAAAAATGAAATAAATCAATAAAGCTTATAAGAAATAAAGTAAAAAGTGACTCTTTGGAAGGCTGAGACTTGGGGAAGGACTTCTGCTAGAAAGGTACAGACTGTCCAAAAAAATAATTCACTCCACACCGATACATTCCTATATACTTTGTAAGAAGCCAGTATGTGCATGAAGTAGTTGCATAGGCCATTTTAAACTGCCAGGAGGATATCTGATGACTGTATGAATGCTTCCTAAGCCCCCTTCTGTCTCAAGAACTGTGCTAGGCACTTTCACACATGTAATTTTAGCAGGAGACAGGCAATGTACACCAATGACAACATGGAGTTTGCAAAGCAACACTCAGTCTAGAAGATATTTTTTCTTGCCAAAAGACAGGAAAGATCCTATAACTTTCTCACATAGCCACAGGAGTTCACTGCCTTCATCCAGCATTTTTACCTCTGCCTGACTCAGCTCAGCAGGAAGCTGCCACTTGAGGCAAAGTCCAGCAGAGAAGCCTCAAGTCTGGTGGACCTCTCCAAGACTCCTGCCTCTCCCTTCTCTACCCTTTCCTCCCAGCTCCACCTCAAACCTCCCCTGCCAGCTTGGGGCCACACTTCGCTTCTTGTCTCGCCTTTTCCCTCTTACTCTGTGCTCCCACAGTCATCTGACTGTGGCTTCTGTGCCCAAGAGAGGACAACTATCCCAAAAGAACCCCCAGAGCCTCTCCTCACTGGATCTGAGAGCAGGCACAAGGCAGTGATTAGCAGAAGAAAATATGCACCAGGTAAATTCAGACAGCAGTTGGCAGAGTTCTGTTTGACAAAGGCGTCTTACTGCCTGCATTTCACCAATTTGTAAGAGCAATTATGAACAGAAACAGGAGACCATTTACTGATGTCTGTGTAGCCAAGCCAAGATTCTCTACTTCAAAGAGTCAATGAACTTTGAGCAACTGCAGATGCACAGATCCTCAATTAGTATATTAGCCTCGATTCCAGGAAGTGACCAAGTGTGCCAGGGACACAAAAGCAAGAAGGGTGGGTGATAGGTAGCACAATTCCAGATCCTGAGAGGAAAGGAGGATGGAACGACAGTGTAAAAAGAGACAAGCTCCTAGCCTCTCTGACCACGTGGCTTTCGCCAGCAGCCTAATGAGGAAGGACTAATGACCAACAGTAGTTTTAATCATCCAACATTTACAGTGTCAAATACTTGTGTGTACATGGCAACATATACACATAGATATATACATGTAGCAGGGTCACCAATTCACATTCAGAGGAACTGACTCTTTAGGGGGAAAAAAGTCCTTTTTTGTAGCATGTGCTGTTTCTATGATGTAAATACTTTCACCTTAGCTGAGCTCAAGCTAGCATATCCTTGAATGCACAATTGGGGATATATATTTTTATTCAAAAAGGGTCTATGAGTGGCAAACTCAGTCTTTGTTGATCTGCAAATGTCTATCACCCACTTTGGTTTGATATTTTAGCAAGATACAGAATCCTGATAGACATTTTCCTCAGACTTTGAAGTTGAAAGGAGATAATGTTTCTGGTTTTGAAAGTGGGGAGATCGAGGAAGGCTTCATGAAGACAAGTAGATCACGAAGAATAGGAAGACAAAGAGACTGGGCTAGGGAAGGAAATTTCAGGCGTATGGAACAGCATACGCAAGGGCATGGAGGCGAGAATGGGGAGAAAGCAAGATCTAGAGAACCTGGACTAGAGAGTATGAAGGTGAAGACGGGAAGGTTGGGGTCGCTCCTTAGAAGAGACTGGAGAGAAACTCCCTTTTTGTTCTGTAGCACCAACCACAATACAGGTTTTGAGTAAAATAGTAACAGGATCAGGTTTATAACTTGGGGGAGAAAACATTTGGTTTACCTACTTTCTGAAAACAAATTTAGCAAAATAATAAAAAGGACACGGCTGAGAGAGGGAACTATAGCAGTGAAGGCAAGTGGAAGAAATATATCTCAATGAGCAAGAAAAAAGTTACCCCAACCCCCACACAGCTTGGCCTCATTTCGATAGAGAGGAGCTCCAATATGAAAACCGCCTAGCGCAGGGGCGGCAGATGAAAGAAAACCTTGGGGAATCAAGGTAGTGCATACAGGTGGCTCATTTGCCTGTCTCTGTACCACATTCTCTGGGGCAACTGCCACAGCTCTTAGTAGTTTCAGCTTCAGGAATTTGGTTAAATGGCTTGGATTCGAGTTTTTAGAGCTTCCCTTGAACATGAGGTGAGAATTCAGGAAGAAAAGGGGATGACCTGGAAAGTCCTTTGTACCCCATTTGCTCAGCACAACTTACTCATTGCCAGGGGCCTGCTCATGTGCCCCTATCTCTGAAGGCTGTTTGAGCCCAAAGCAGAACTAACAATTTTCTTTCTAGTGCATTCCTCCCGTACTTTACAGCCTTGACTTTATTACTTTTAAATACCCTTCTCCTTGGCAAGATTGTGAGTTTCTTGAGGACAGACTCTTTCCACTCTTTCCCCAGCATCTGAAAGATGCTCACAAAAGGCTGGTGCTCAATAAACGGAACTGAAGTGAGCTGCCTAAGATCGCACAGATTTTAGTAACAGTCAAGACAGATTTCATTTTTTCCCCCAACTCCCATGGCACTACTCTTCCATTATGCTCCAAAATGGAGAGAATTCTAACTCTACTACCCACCTTTCTGTTATAGGTTTCTGGATTCCATTCTGATTTTGCAAAGCAGATGATCCAGTACCTGGCAATCCCTGCTCATGTCCTGGTAGGCAGTCTGTCCTACTGCTAACAGGGCCAGGGCGTGCACACGTGTGTATCTGGTGGAGGGAGGGCTTCCATAACTCCCACCTTCCAACAAGAAGCTTGGAGTCTGACTCTTCCCCACTTCAACTTTGGAATCCCTTCCCCAGACACCACCTGCAGTGGTAAGTGCTCATACACAGGTGTACACACACAGCTCGGGGCAAACCTGACCTCACTTCATGCGAGGGGAACTCCAAGGTAAAGATAATTTTCACTCACAAAAGGGACTAGGTGTGGGCTCAGGAACAGGCCTTTATAAATGCCCTTAATCAACGCTGCCTGCTGCCCTGTTCGCTGACTTTAAGATATTTAATTCTCTCAAGGTATGCTGTCCATCTTCCATTCCCAGGCCAAACTTGTTTATTTCCCTCAGATTTTGAAGTTGAGAGGAAGGACACAATACTTTATTTCTGAGCTCAAAATAAGCAAGGTTGTTTTTTTTTAATTTTGCAATTAGAGTTGATATTCAATATTTTATAGTTTCACGTATAGAGCATAGTGGCTGGACATTTATATTACTTATGAAGTGATCTCCCAATTAGTCTAGCACCCATCTGCAAAGGTTGTATTTTACTTGTACCTTTTTAATGGGCCCATGCCTGCCCTCTGGCTTCCCAGCTGAGATGCCGTGGCACTGACCATGAGGCTGGACATCATTGGCTCATCCCGCTCTCCACATCCCAGGACCACTGCCCTCGACACATGAATAAGAATGTTTCTTCTGTCTCTTCTCAGCCAAGGGGCTCCAATGATTAGCATCTGCCCTCACACCAGCCTCAAGCCCTCACTTGCTTTAATTCTGGCCACTCTCTAGCACCTCCTGGCAATCCACTGCCTTGGGCATTTCAGTGCCCAACTGGTGGTGTTGAACCTCCCCTCATTTACCTGTGTCCAAGTCTCTGATCCAGTTCTCATATTAGAAGTACTTAGAGAACTTTAAAAATGTATTGGGGCCTGGTTCCTATTTCAAACCAAGAGAATCAGAATATCTAAGGATGGAGCCCAGACATCAGTATTTTTAAAATCTCTCAGGAGTAGCCAGGGTTGAGAACCACTAGTCTATTCTTCTGAGTAGACATTTCTATTATCAGATGCTACTATACATTCATTTCATTCAACAAATATCAACAGAACACCTAACACATAACATAAAAGGCACCAAAACTCACCCAGACTCAGCCATTACACCTGAATCCAGATACTCATGGGGTTTTTCTACTCTTCCAAAAATATCAGATTATCATTTAGGCAAGAGGAAGATATAGTCTTCCACATCCCCCAAAACAGTATCCCTTGATTAGAATCAAAATAAAAGATTTCAATTTTTTTTTGTTATATACACATGGATTACTCATAGTTATGAGACACAGTAGTGACATATCTACCAACTTTGTATTGTATGTTCTGTTGTATAAATTTATTAATTTGGGAGCATGATGTTTTATCACATCAATACAAACACAAATATCTACTCATCAAAATATACAACCATAAAAGATCAATTTGACTTCAGAAGTTTAAAACTCACCAAAACCAAAATAAAAAGCATAAAACACTCTTAAGATAGGTGATGGCCCAAGAAATGATATCTGAAATACAGGAAACCAAATATTAGTAACCAGAACATATAACAAACCTTTAAAACAACAATAAGACATCCATAAAGAAAGTTGGGCATAAGAGTTGAAAAATGAATTCACAGATGATGAAATACAAGTATGAAGAAATGGTCAATCTTTAGTAATCAAGAAAATAAAAAATTTAAGTTACAATGAGATACTGTGTCACATCCAGCCACTTTTTAAATCCACAGAATGGTAAAATTAAGAAGTCAAACATCAGTGTGAGCAAGAAGGTAGAGCCACAGGAACTCACACATTATTGGTGAGTGTGTAAATTGGTTCAGCCACTTATAATCATTTCAGGATTTTTAGTAAAGATGAAGAAGTACATATCCTACAATTCACCTCCTTTGTGAGTGTTTCTCTATGGCAAATATTTGGAGATTTATAACCAAAAAAATGTGCAAACAGTCTAATCCACAAGCCATTAACATCACCAGAAAAACTAATATATCGAGGAATAGCCACACAATGGAACATTATACAATGACAAAAACAAATCAACCAAAGTTATCCATTTAAAATAGATGAAACTCACAAACATCAAGAAGCTTAAGATACATACATGCCTTAGAATACCATTTAAAGTTTAAAAATATTTAGAAACAATACTGAGTATAGTTTAGAAGTAACAGTACAATGAAATGCTAATGTTTCCAGTTGAGGCGAGTGATCTTGCTGGTGGACAGGGGGATGTATTCGGGAGAAGATGTGGGGCGGATACTGGGCACTTGAACTGTTTTTCATAATCCATAATCTATTTTTTCAGCATAGGTGCTTACTGAATTACACTTTCTAGTTTGTTGTATACCTCAACACAAAATAAATTTTAAATGTATTTCATTTTACTGGAAAAGTCTATTTTCAATTTCTGGTTAACATTAATTGACCAGTAGCCTCTATGTAAATAGTCTACATATACTTTTTTTCTAGAAAGTCTTTGATAAAATAAGGTGCTGTTTTAAAATTCCTCAGACTATGGATAGGGTCCCTGAAATTGCATAAAATGAAATCCTGGAAAATTAGGCTGGGACTCAGGAGACTTTGCTCAAGGTAAGTAACTGTTTTGAACCTCAGTAAGGCAGGAGGGGCTGATGAACGCCCCCCCCCACACACACACACATGCACATTATCTCATGTAATGGTCACCTTGTGTAATGGTCATAACACTCCCACTCCTTTACCGGAAGAAGTTAAAGCTTCAGAAAGGGTTAACTCACTCAAGAGGCTGGAGTTCAGACTTATGCCCAGACCTGCCTTAATTGAAAGGCCATGCTCTCATACATTCACTTCCATCTCGATTTGTTCCAGAAAGGTCTGAAGACGATGTACAGATTTTAAGGGAAAGTTTTCAAATGACTTGTAAATGAGTAAGAGATATGGCTGAGAAATAACTAACAAGCCTGGGAAAGAGGAAGCCAGTGGGGAGATCAGTACCTACGTCTGTCACAGCCAGTGCAGTCGGCGGCCGGAGAGAGGGAGAGGTACCCTCAGCTGTTCCCGCGCCCTAGGCTAGACAGTGGTGGGCCATTAGATTCCAACGTGGAAATGTGGCTGGCAGAGTCTAATGGAGAAGTCATCCCTCTCCTCACAAATATCGGATGAAAGAGAACCGTTTAAACAATAGGTTTACACACACGAAAAGAACCCAGCCTGATAGCAGTTATATGTTAAAATGGAAAGAAAAAAACGGTCTAGAATAAAATCCATGAAAAGGTGAGTACTAGAAGCAGGCTAGCAGGGAAGCCCTAGAATTCGCTTTAGAGAAAAACAAACAACAACAACAAAAATACCCTAACCGCATCTCAATATTATGATTATGTCAGAAGACTTTACATCATATACACAGTGCAGGAATCGAGGCATGAAGCTTTCATAAACGTAACAATTCAGCCACAGTGTCACTGGGCCAGTGTGTGTAAACATAACACCATTCTCAGATTCCAAAGGTCGAACCCAGAGCCTGACTTAGAGAGCAGAGAATTTAAAGCCAAGTGCTAACTTCCTTTCTTTTATTAGGGGTATTAATGATAATAGAAACTGCTGAATGGCTTCGGATATTTAAAATTACATTGTATAATAGAGGACAGGCAAAGAACAGTTCATTTATGATTATTCGGGAGGCAATTATCCAGATTGTGGAAAAACCCAAGCATTTCTGATGCTGTTCTACCCTGCTATATGCCTGCTCCTTAACATTAAAGGAAGACAGAGAAAGTGGGAAGGGATGATACTCAAATCAATTCTGCTACATGGTCAGCAGTTCTGGTAAATAGATTTGTTGGGCAAGGAGACAGAAACCATCTGCTAAAAATGAATTTAAGATATCCTGTGGATTTCAATTACCCAGGCTGCGTCTGCCCTCAATTCTATCATTGATAAGCTAGAGCTGCCTTAGAGAACCAATAACTAAATAGCTTCTCTGCTTTGGCTCCAGGAAAATCTCATACTAGGTCTCTGGTGACCCTGCGGCAACTCTTTTTTTTTAGCTACATCTCGTGCTATACCAGAGATTCAACCCACTCGCTTTCCTGATTCTGGTGTGCCAAGGCCACACACACAGGTGAAATGTAACTGTCAATTCCCAAATCCATGGATCGCATGGACATCAGGGGCATCAGTCAGCCTTGAGAGCTGATTCCCATTTAAAAACTAATCTCATTTAGAAGTAACTCACAAGAAAGAACCTAAAAAAATCCAAATGCCCACCATTTTGAAAAGCATTTTAGTGAGCAAAAAACAATTATTTCCAATTATTCAAAAAAAGCACACTTCATATCCTAAAGATGTGAAACCTAAGTGAAGCACTATACAATGAAAACATCAACATTTATAGAAACACGGCATATGTGACAGCCACCTGAGCCCAGCAGGGCTTACTGGGGGAAGGGCCCTGTGACCCCTTCTCTTTACCTAACAAAGTCCCCACTGCGCCTTGGCCCTCTGGTTGAGCCATGGCTTACATCAAAAGCCAAGGTGACAACACTCACAGTGTAATTTCTTCTTTTTAAAAAACATAACACGATTTTGGGAAGAGGTTAGGGAAGTACCATGAGAGTGAAAGTGGCCTCTTCAGGGGAATGTGGCTGAGCTGAGGAAGAGCTCTCTTTCATGGCAGCACCGTCCTCCCTCCCAGAAACCCACAGAATTAGAAAGGGGCAGAGAATAAATGCAACCACTGCTGGAGAGAAAAAAAATAGAAAACTCCCAAGCATAGCAAAAGATGAAGGCCCAAAAGCCCACCTTTCTTCAACCAAAGTATATTTCTTTTAAAAAGTGGTACAAACTTACAAACTGTCTGGGATCCTCTCAGGTCTCCCTCTTCTCTTGGCCGGAGAATAAACTGAATTACGTACTCCTGTCACACGTGCGAGGCTTTTTATTCTCACTGGAAAGCTCGCCCACCTACTCATTTTGATGAGCCTCAGGCTCTCCTCTTTCCCTACTCAAGGCATTAAAGTACCTTCATCGGAGAGCACAATGCTCTGCAATCAATTCAATAACTGTGGTTAAGTAATAAACCAGAGACACCTGCAGGGTGCTATGAGCACTCAGACAAGATGCATTTAGCTCCATCTGTGAATTCAGGCAAGCTTCTGGGAAGCCCCACCAGAAACCAGTGATGGAGGAGGGGTGATAATGAGCCAGGTGAAGAGAGTAGAAGGGGCATTTTAGTCCTATGAAATATCACAAGGAATAGCAAAGAACAGAGTTCCTAGGGATAAGTACAAGCAATGTGAGTCTGTGGATGGGGACTATGTGGCTAGAGAGGGGGCAAGGAGCCAGGTCACAGGTCATCATCTTGCCATGGTGGGAAGCTTGGGCTTCCTCAGAGGACAAAGGTTGGATTGGTGCAGGCACACCTTGTTTTATTGTGCTTCATGGGTGTGTGTTTTTTTTCATTGTTTTGTTTTGTTTTGTTTTGTTTTGTTTGTTTGTTTGCTTTTTACAAATTGAAGGCAAAAACCCCTACCAGCAAAAAGATTATGACTTGCTTTATCATGGTGATCTAGAACCCAACCTGCAGTATCCCGAGGTAGGCATTTAGTTGAAATGTGGATAGACTAAGGGGGTTAAGACTGGAAACCCACAGATCAGAAAGCAGCTGCTATGGTTGTTTAGTCCAGTGGTTCTCAGAGTGTGGTCCCTGAACCAGCAACATCAGCATCATGGGACTTACTAGAAACAGAAAAATCTCAAGCCCTCTCCAGACCTGCTGAATCAGAAATTCTTGAGGTTGGCCCAGCAATATATTGACTGGCCCTCCAGGTGACTATAATACTTGCTAAAGTTTGAGAACCACTGGTCTAGATAAGAGATGATGAGGCCTGCACTAGAAGCAGTGGTGGGGGAGAGAAGACGATGAATTAGAGGCAGGTATAAATCATGAAATCAACTGAGACGTGTGTGGGCAAGGGAGGGGAAAGGAAAGGAAGTCCAAGGATTTGGGGTGGGGATGTCAAGAATACAGGAGCTCATGTGAGTTTATGGGGGATGATGAGTTAAGTGCTGGGCATTCAGAGTTTGAGATACCTCAGGGCCATCCAACTTGTCAGGTTGTGGGATATGTAAGTAGGAAGCTCAGAGACGATGGCACCAGCACAGAAGAGAGGCAATTAAAATCACGCCATCATTCAGGGCAGCAAACCAAAGACAGAGTTCTTATGAAACCAGTTTCATAAGACTGAGGAGAGGCAGAAAAGTCTACGTACGAGCTAGAAGAACAGAAAATAAAAAGGGAAACAAACTGATTCTTTCAGAACCTCAGTTATTTCCAAAGGACATAGCTAAGTAGGTTTTGTCCCTCTCATTTAATATTAGGTTATCCAGTTACATAATTCACTATAATCAATAAGAGAAAATCGACACATGATCATCTCGAGAGATGCCAAGATGGCATTTTGATAAAATTCAACATTCATTAAAAAAAATTCCTTTATTGATAGCCTTCCCAACACCGTTCCCTTCTCTATTTCCAGGGGTCATTGACTTCTGTTTGGGGATCTATGTGGTTCTACAGATGTGAATTTACGTGAATATTGCTAAACCTTTCATTTCCCGAGCTATAGGGATTGGTAGTCAGGAAACTTAGGCTGGACCAATCAAAGTTTTATCTAAAGATTTTACTAGCAATGCTGACAAAAAGCTGTTTACTCTCTCCCCCTCGCCCTCTTCACTATCACTGGTTGTCAAAGGAAGAAACATATAACCAGTTGATGCTCCTAATATCTTGATACCATGCAAGAATGGACACACCATCATGGAAGGTGGAGTGAAGAAATGGAAAGAAATCACGTCCTTTGTAACTTCACAAATCTGCCGGATTAAGGCTTGGCCAAAGCCATTTCTACCTCTAGACTTTCCAGTTATGTAAGCTACTAAATTGCCTTTTTTGTTTGTTTGTTTGTTTTGCTTAATAAAATTGCAAGGCTAAATAAGCTTTTTTTGTGCTCTTTCTCATTGGAAACAAATGACTTCCTCTTGTTAATATTAGAAAGAGATTTGATAATATAAATCCTTCGGGTGGAGAATAGGCTACATAAGTTACGTATATAATGCTGTGTTCCTTCCCAAAGGGGGGGATATGAAACAATCACAACCCAACCAACCATAGTCAAGACTAACACCTGAGCCAAGAAGGAATGGCATTCTTACTGAGTGATAACAGAACTACTTTTCACAGCTGTCTTTGGGCCAACACGACTTATGGAATTCCAGGAAAACCAGAGATTGAACAGAAGCTAATGCAACCCAAGGTCTCACATACCAACCACCACTTCTTAAGTCAAAGCTTCTCCAGTTACATAGGCTGTAAGAAGACTTCTCAAGGTGGATTAAAGGGAAACTCATTTCCTGATTTTTGGCAAGTTCAAACAATTTGTCTCTGGTTTTGTATTTGAAGGTCAGTTTGCCTGGATATAGAATAATTGGCTTTTTTTTCCTAAATCTTTTTATTTTTCTTTTCTAAATCTAGAAGTCTTTAACATGTTTCTCTAGAGTCTCCTAGCTTTAAGCAGTGCTTACCAAGCAGTCTGATACCAATCTGATTTTCTTTCCCCTGAATATAATTCGGTCTTTTTGCCAAGTTGCCCAAAAAGATTGTTTTTCTCCTTAAGGGCAATTATATTACTAGAAAATGTATTGGTGTTGCTTGCCCTGAACCAATTTTCCCAATACATAATGTACCCTTTTGGTAGATGGGTTCCAATGTTTTTCCAGGATGGTTTCTTTAGATATGTTCTATTCTGTTTATTTTCTTTTCATTTTCACTTTCCAGAGACTCCCATACATATATGGGTCTCCTTTGCCTATCTTTCATATCTATCACTTTCAAATCTTTCCCATTTCACTTTTTTTCCCTCTTCCTCTCCAACTTCTATTTCTTTTGCAGTGCTTTCTGCAGTGTTTATTCATTCTTATATTTCTTTCAATTTGACCTTTATTTCTTAGATTATTTTTTTGCTTTTACTTCTATTCTTTTCTGAGTTATCAATTTTTTTTTATATCTTTGTTACCTAATCATTTAATCTGTTTTTCTAATTCAGATTCACCCTGTTCTTTCATAGCTAATCATTTCCTTAATTTATTTCAACCCATTTTGAAATATTAGGTTGTAATTTCTTCTCCGTTTTATAGATATATTTTTCTCATGTGCCTTCATTGTCTGCCAGTTGGAACCTGTCCCTATTTTTGGCTATTCCCAAATCAACTCACGACTCCTGTTGGAACCACCCCCTTTGGATGGGTGCTTAGAGACAGTATCTGGGCTCCCAAACCCTAAGGACCACCAGAAGCCTTTCTGTCTTCCAGCTACTTCCTCCTGCAGAGGTCCTTGTTTCTGTTAGTGGTTTGGTTCCAACTACTCGTATTTTGAAGTGTATAAACATACTGTGACAGTTCTTTTTTAATGCTGCTTGTGGGCTGTGTGCTTCACTAACATTATTGCTCTATTTTTATGAGATTTTAGGGGATTAAAAATGATGTCCTAAAAGTAGGATCCATAAAAAATTGACAAGTTGAACTTCATCAAAACTAAAAACTTCTGCTTTTAAAAGAGACCATCTAGGGAGAAAAAATTTTCAAACACATATCTGATAAAAGATTTGTATCCAAAATATACAAATACCCTAAAACTCAACAATAAGAAAACAACCCAGTTGAAAAATGGCAAATATCTAAACAAAAACCTTACCAAAGAAGATATACAGATGTCAAATAGCATATGCGAAGATGTTCAGCATCATTTGTCACTAGGAAATTGTAAATTAAAACAATGGGGTATCACTGCACACCTATTAGAGTAACTAAACGCCCCCCCCCAAAAAACCTGACAATGCTATTTGCTGACAAGGATGCAGAGTAATGTTTATTCACAAGAGCAAGAACAAAAAACACTTAAGAATAAATTCATTCAAACGTTTCTTCAACACATGTTTACTAAGCACCTACTGTATTCCAGTTGCCGAGGGGAAAATTGCTATACACGCTAATAAATGGATTGATTTGAATTTGAACTCAAGACTCTCTGATTTCAGAAACTGTGCTTTCACATAAGAAATTGTCAGACTACCTGTGTAAACTGGCATATAATATTAAAAAGATCAAAATAAATGGAATGAGATGCTGCCTTCCTGGATGGGAAGTCAGTATTAAAAAAATGATATCTCCCCTTAATTAACCAATATATTAATTACCATAAATATCCTGGCACGACTTTTTAAACTTGGAGAATGATTCTCAAATTCACATAGAATAACTGCTAGCAAAGGCTAACAAACCTATCAAGGAGGATTTAAGAGTATTTTGCTCTGCCAGATGTAGCAAATGCCTTCAAAGATACAACTACCCTAACAGTGTGGTTTTAGCAAAGACATCAGTGAAAGATCAACAGAAAGTTTAGGAACATACATATGCCATATTCATAAACTTTATTTAAATAAATTATATATGTATATTTTCCCAGTTCCTATCCTTTCTATTATCTTTCATTGATCTCTCTGCTAGTACCATGCTGTCATGGAAGAATGACGTTAGTAAATAGTAAAAGTATCATTATATCAGTGGGGAAGAAGTAGATAATTCAATAACTTCAATAATGATAGGATAATTGGTTAATATGTGGAGAAAAATTAACTCCATGCATCATAACATATATCCGAATTACTTCCAGACTAAATTTTTAAATGGAAAAAAAAACCATGAGAAAAATATTGAAAAAAAATAGGTGAATAATTATATCATTTAAGGGCCTAGAATGCCTTGCTAAGGATAATATCAAAGACATAAACCCTGAAGTAAATGATTGTTAGATTTTTACTAATAAAATGTAAAAAGCATAATAAATAAAAGCTGTGAAAAATATTAGCAATATGTTGTAGAAAAGGATTTGGCATCTTATCAAAGTTTGAAAATGCTCTAATAAGGCAATTATTAAAAAAGCAAGCATCCCAATTAAAAATGGGACAATAAAGGATAGGCAATTCACACAACACATGCAAATAGGCTGTAAAAATTATGCAACAATGCTTAGCTTCCCTGGCAATCCAAAAAATGCAAATCAAGGCTAGATTCCACTTTCGCTCATCAAATTCCAACGATTTTACAATGATAATCTCCAGTGCTTTTGAATGCCTGGAGAAATCAGTATTTTTCTTGCTGGAGGGACAGGAAAACTGTCCCAGTGATGCTGGATCCTTTAACACACACTAACTGCATTCGTAGGTCTTGGTAACTTAGATAATTAATACTAAAAATGTATTTAGACTTTTTCAGTTGCTGTCCTCTATCCTCTGTTTATACATCTATCATGATATTTATCATGTAATAATTTTGTTGCCATACGCACAAACTGTCAGGGGTAGGAGGACCCTAGAAGACAGATGCCAACTCCATCTAACCACAATCAGAGAACCAGTAAATGATCAGTTGTGACAAGATGCGTCCAGCACCCAAGCACCCAAATCCATCTGCTACAATCAAGACTCACAGACATTGGTGAGTGGGTGTTTAATTTAATACATCATTAAAAAGCTGAAAAAGCCTTTGTGGTAAATGGAAGATTACTCTGTTCCTTGGCACAAAATGCAGGCTGCTGGAGAACTAAAGCTGCCAATGCTGCTATTTGGTAAAAGGTTTTTAATATAACACCAAAACTGTAATTCCTTTTCCCCATGTGTAACTAAGGAGTAGTAATACATGCACCCTGGAGAGGGCAGGTGCCAGGTCTATATTATTCATGGATGTTTCTCCAGGGCTTGGCACAGGAGGCCGTTGATAAATGATAAGTATTATTATCATGATCACTTATTCATTGTTTTGGAAAATCCTTCCTGAGTCCCACAACGATCCAGAAACTAACTGTGTGCCTTACACTTGTAATCTAGCTGGACTGTGACAGAATAAGCTCTTTCTTTAACTTATATCAAAACATAGTCCCGAATCATTTGACTTGCTTACATGAAGTCTGGATTAGCTAACTTTACCCTCTCTTTTCCCCTCATATCACAGAAAATCAAGAACTACTTTAGGTTCTCACTTATATTATTACAAAATAATCTTCTAGACATTAAACTCATAGTGAAGAATGGTTCCCAAAAATTTGGGAACTAGAAGGCTCCCAAGGGGTCATCTTCCTCAAACTTTTTATTTTATAGATGGCCAAATAAGACCTAGTAGGGTCTATGGTACGTTCAAGGTCACACTCCAATGAGATGTCACACTGGGATAAAAATCAAGGTTTTCGGGCTGACAGACAAGTGATACTTCCACTCAGCTTCCCTGTTTCTTCCTGGTAACTACCAAAGTACTTTTCCTTTTTAAAAACAGAAGCATTGAAAAAAAAAAGAAAAAGGAAAAACAGAAGCACAGAATACCATATTTTTAAGCTTTGCAAAGAGAAGATATTGGAATAAATTTACTTGTGGTCAGCTTTATTCCCAATCCCTAATTCATGATTTTGCTTATAATTTAACATCAGAACATATAAATGTACATATACCATTGTGCTTGAGAGATGGCAGATAAACCACAAGAGTTAAAAGATTTTTCCAGTAATTCTGGAAGAGATTATGAATTATTTTTAAATGAAGAGGCTAATCATGAGTTTAAAATTTTCCTCAAATGTCTGATTTTATCATTTTCCTCTACATCTTATTTTCCAAAGCCTTTTGCAGAATCTGATAAAATATACCCAACCATGAAAGCAGACAGGCTAATTAAGTGGTCTCTGAAGTCATTCCATTAGTACATATGTCTTTCAGTGTGAACGTACCTACTAGCCAAAGAAAAGCTTAAGTGGCAATGTAAAAATCCACAGAAGAAAAAGAAAGGTATGAAGGAGGGAAGAGAAAAAGCAGGTAGGAGGTGACACTCATATATGATTAAATAATGAAGGAAAACTTCCTATAAATTAGAGGGATCCTCTTGGACTACTGAGATGTCAAACTAAAGCTGAGTTGTAGGTCTGAGGCTCTAAATAATAATAAAAAATAATAGAGGCCAGCAAGGTGTATAGGAGAAAACTGACCAAGGAGCAAAGGTCTATGTTCTGTCCCAATTCATACATTAACTAGCTGTGTGATCATGGACAGATGACACCACCCCTCTGGGCATCAGTTTTGTAAAATGAGAGAGTTAAACTCAGTAGTTCTCAACCTTTTCCACAGATGAACTGTAAAAAACAAAGAATCATGATGGTTAGAGATGTAAGCTGCTTGAAGCCCCAGATATCTCTGGGCTAAAAGGTTTTAAAAAATATTTAAATACATAAATGTTTAAATATTCCATTTAAAGTTCCATGGAAATTCTACTTCCAGGTTCTATATGATTCTGAGCAACTTATTAATCCTCTCTGAACTTCAGTTTTCTTGGAACAACTCTCTTACAAAAAAATAACTACAAATTTGGACAGAATATGCTTTAAAAACATCTATTCTGAAGGTATTAGATCACGATATAATGAGACTTTGTCAGACAAAGATCTGGGAGAGAAAGGAAGGTAAGAGGCAAGAATGTGGCTTTTCGTGCCCATATCCCCTCACGGCCATTGACAATATGAAAAGCAGCAGCAGACAGGCTGAGCAGCGCTTTCATCCATCTTATTCATAGAGATGTAAAGATAAAACTGGACTTTAGGGCCCATTAACAAGGAAGAATCTTGATAAACACCTTAGGTTTTCAGTTGAGACACCAATGGGTTATAACCTAGGAATAAGATTGACCTGGAAATATACTAACCTGTGCATGGGATGAAACTCTTCTTTGAATCACCTCAATCACTGATTGAATTATTATCACTTATTCCTTGCCCAGCTGCCAACTAGAAGCAAGGTAGATTTTACCTGGAGAAATATGTCATCATCTAGAGTCTCAAATTATCTCTAAATCTGCTCAAATACAACGTCCAACACTCAATAAAAAATAACTAGGTTATAATGAAAATAAAAACTGACCAAATACCGAAAAGGGAAAATAATTTAATAAACACATGAAGATCCACTGGAGTTATCATACATAGACTTTAAAATAATCACAGTTAATATGTTCAAAGAATTAAAAGACAAGATACAAAAATTTGACAAAGAGCTAGAAACTATAGAAACAAATCAAGTGAAAATTTTAGTACAGGCATACCTCAGAGATACTGCAAATGTGGTTCTAGATCACTGCAATAAAACCATTATCTCAATCACATGATTTTTTAAGATTCCCAGTGCATATAAAAGTTATGTCTACACTATACTGTAAGTGTAGCATTTTTTAACAATAAAGTATTTTTAAGACATGTGTGACAGCAGTATGTCAGAAAAAAAATAATGTACATTCCTTACTTAAAAAATACCTTATTGTTAAAAAATGCTAACTATCATCTGAGCTTTTAACAAGTCATAATCTTTTTGCTGGTGGAGGGTCTTGCCTCAAAGATAATGACTGATCTGGATGGTAGTTGCTGAAGGTCAGGGTGACTGTAACAATTTCCTAAAATAAGACAGTTATTAAGTTTGCTGCATCAATTAGCTCTTCCTTTCACGAACAATTTATCCACAGCATGTGATGCTGTTTGAGAGCACTGTACTCACAGAACTTCTTTCAAAATTAGAGTTAATTTCAATTTGGTGATAAACAGAGGGGAAGGGGATTGGGAGGCTGGGAGAATGGGGTGAAGGGTTAAAGAAGCACAATTAGTAGATGATAGTTGGGCATGGGGAACATGGAAGAGGGAATGTAGTTAGTATTAATATGATGACTAAGTGGAGGGCCATGGAAGGGAGGGAGCAATTGGGGGGTTTGTTTTATGAACATTATAGATGCCTAACCAATGTACTGTATACTTGAAATTATTTTAAATATTTTTTTTAATTACAGTTAATTCTTTTGAACCTGCCACTACACAAATAAATTTATGTAATATTTAAATCCTTTGTTGTCATTTCAACAATCTTCACAGCATCTTCACCCAAAGTAGACACAGAGATATTAAGTGAGCATCTGCTGTTGGAAATGGTTCTGGTAGATTTGCCTGATGCAGGGTTGGAAAAAAACCTTCAATTTGTAAAAAAAAAAAAAAAAAAAAAAAGCAACAGTTTCAAAGCACAATAAAGTGAAGCACAATATATGAGGTGTGCTTATACTGAAAAACACAATATTAAAAATAGTCACTAAATAAATGGATTTCTAAGGATATGAGGTATGGTGAAGAGAGAATTGGGAAACTGGACTATATGTCAAAAGAAAAGATCCAGACTAAAGTGTGAGATAGAAGGATGGAAAATATAAAAAGTGTAAGAGACATCTGGAACACAGAGAAAAAGTGTCACGTACATGTAATATCTCTCTTATCCAATAGGATAAGAAAGAGAATGGGGCAGAAATATTTGAAGAAAAAATGGCTGAGAATTGTCCAATAGTGAAGAAATAAATCAAGCAACAAATTCAAGAAGCACTATAAACTCTAAGAGGAATAATACAAAGAAAACAACACCTACTCATATCATAGAAGAATAGTTGAAAACAGAATACAAAGTCAAAAATGTTTAAAAATAGTCAAGGAAAAAGACACATTGCTTTAAAGGAGCAATAATACTAAGACTGACATTTAACTTCTTAACAGAAATAATGAGCGGTAGAACACAATGAAATTATATCTTCAAACTGCTGAAATAAATTACATGCCAACCTAGAACTCTATACGTAGTAAAAATATATTTCAAAAATAATAATAAAATAAAGTTTTTCAGACAAAAAAATACAGCGTGAAGTTGTCACCAGGAGACTGGCACTAAAGAAAAGACTAAAGGGAGATCTTTGCTTCAGAAGGCAAATTATATGACGGAAGCTCACCGACGGAGCAAATAAAGACTATCACTGGAAATGGTGAACAAATAAGTAAATCTAAATGAATACTGTGTATAGAAAATAATAGTAAAGTCTTGACATTAAAAAAATAGGAAATGAAAATATATGACAACAAGAGCATAAAATCAGCGGAGAAATAACTGGAATTCAAGTATTCTAAGGTCCTTCTATTGTCTGGGAGAAGGGTAGATGTATTAACTTTAGACTAATAAGAGTAATTTTGAAATTTCTATTAGTTCTGAAAGAAAATTAAACACTGTATAGCTAACACACTACTAGAGTGATGGTGGAGATGAAATAAAATATTTAAACTAATGGAAACCAAGAGAAGAAAAATACAAAACATAGAACAGGCAGAGAAAAAGAGAAGCAAATAGTAAGATAACAGCATGAAATATAAATACGTTACTAATTGTATTCAATATAAATGAACTAGGTTCCTCTTCCAGTAAGAAAGAGTAAACTCCTAAACCACCGATAACAAAAACTCTAGACAAAAAATGACAACCTGAGGGCTCTGGAGAGTGAACAAAGGCAGGCAGATTTTGAAGGGGAATATAAACTTGGAGAAAAGTGTCCACACCTGTTGGGGTTCCCAACTTTTCAGCTTCCTATGAGGGCGGGCCAAAGTCATAGAGGCAAGGGAGGATCAAACTCTGATAGCTCACCATCAATCTTGCCTAAGAAGACAGAGCTTGGAGCAACAAGTATTACTAGACAGTGAAAGGAGAATTTTAGCAAAGAGGGAACCAGAAAGGGGGAATTCTAAACTCTGCCCAAATATCTGCCCAAACCTTGAATCACACATACACAGAGCAGACTCCATTGAGACCAGCTGATGTTTAACTGAGATTTGAGCTGCTACCCACCTCAGGTGACTTTGTAATCACAGTTTGAGTCTAATCAAGTTAATTACTTGCTAAAACAAAAAATAATCAACACTTCAGAAAACTATAACAGAATCCAGACTCTCTTTGATATCCCAAATCACTCCAAAAAAGAAAAATAATGGCAAACCTGAGATGACCCAGATGTTGGAATTATCAGACAAGGATTTTTGAAGCTGCTATTATAAATATGCCCAATGAAGTAAAGAAAAATTATGCTCATAACAAATGAAGAGAGAAATAATCCCAGCCCGAAATAGAAAATATAGGGAAAAAAGAACAAATAGAAATTTTAGAATTGAAAATAAAATATCATAAATGAAATTACTATCAGAATAGAGATTACAGAAGAAAGAGCCCCAGAATGAGAGTAGATCAATAGAAATTATCCAGTCTCAAGAAGAGAGAAAATGATTGAAAAAAAATAAACCGACCTAGGAATCGGTGGGGGGAGGGGGGAGTATATAACATATTGGTAATTGGAGTCCCAGGTGGGGGGGGGGGGGAAGAATGGGAGATAAAAGTATTTGGGAGAAAACAGGCTGAAACTTTTCCAAATTTGCTGAAAGACACATGTTTATAGGTTTAAGAAATCAATAAATCACAAGACAGATAAAAAAAAAAGTTATACCGAGGTACACTATAATTTACTAAAAGATCAAGATAAAAGCAGTCAGAGAAAAACTACATAGTATACACAGTGGGACAATGATGGCTAACTTTTCATGAGAAACAGTGGAGACAGAAGGCAGAACAACAACTTTAAAGTTAAGACAGTTCTAGACAAAGGAAAACTAAGACAACTGATTGCCCGTAGACGCTCAGTACAAGAAATGCTAAAATAATTAGTTCAGGTTTAAGGAAATGATACCAGAAAGAAACATGATTGTTGAGGGGATAATAAAGAGTATCAGAAATAGTAAATATAAAAGGTTATTTTATCTAGGTTAACATAAAAGAATAAATGTAAAAGGGAAAAATAAGGCCTCTAAAAGATAATATTGGAGACCATGTTCATGACCATGTGGCAGGGAAACACTTATTGGACTACATTAAACTTCTATTCATTAAAAGATATATATCTGTCTACTGTCCAAACTGGGATAATTCTGAGAATTTAAGGGTGAACAATTAATCATTACTCTAGAGGACTAGGCATAAACTGGGATACTTAGGCACAAACTGGAAATATGGTGATACTATCTATTTACGCATAGGTAAATACCCAATAGGAAAGTGCCCGTATGTGCATAAAAAGATATGTACGAGAATATTCACAGAGCATTATTTATAACAGCCCAAATGGAACTATCTCAAATGTCCATTAACATTAAAATAAATAAATAATTAGTGTATAATCATGCAATGGAAGACTATGCAGCAATGAAATGTACTAAATACTGCAATATACAACAAATTTTAATTCTGAAATGTAATAATAAGCAAAAGCAGGCAGCTATAAAATAATATGTACTATGTGATCTCATCTACATAAGGTTCAAAAACAGGCAACACTATGTGTGGTTTTATAAGGCAAAACAGTAAAAGAGGGAATAATGATTGAGGGGAGTTTTCTGGGGTATTGTTTCTATTTCTTAATCTGAGTGATAGTTACAAATATGTTTACTTTGTGATTATCAAATAACATGATTTGAAAACTTTTCTGTTTATATATTGTTCTTCAATCTAGAAGTTCATAAGAAAGAAACCTGGACCTATATGTAAAATGAAAACTGTGAAACACCTAGAAGATAACACAGGGGAAAATCTAGATGATCTTATGTCTGGCAACATCCTTTCTAGATAGAACACCAAAGGCACAATCCATAAAAGAAATAATTGATTGGATGGACTTAATTAAAATCAAAAACATCTGCTCTGCACAAGGCACTGTAAGAGAACAAAAAGACAAGCCACTGACTGTACAAACATATTTGTAAAAGACACAACTGATAAAGAGCCGTTATCCAAAAATATACAAAGAACTCTTAAAATTCAACGAGTAAACAACCCAGTTAAAAAACAGACCAAAGACCTTAATAGATACCTCAGCAAAGAAGATATGCGGGTGGAAAATACACATATAAAAAGATGCTCCACATCGTATGTCATTAGGGAATTGCTAATTAAAATAACAATGATATACACACATCTATTAGAATGCCAAAAATCCAAAACACGAACACTGAATGCTGGCAAGAATGTGGAGCAACTGAAACTCTCATTTATTGCTGGTGGGAATGCAAAATGGTACAGCCACTTTGGAAGACAGTTTGGCATTGTTTTACAATCACCTTGGTATTTACCTAATGGAATGCAAAATGGTACAGCCACTTTGGAAGACAGTTTGGCATTTTTTTACAATCACCTTGGTATTTACCATTTATGTCCATACAAAAACCTGAATGTGGATGTTTACAGCAGCTTTATTCATAATTGCAAAAATTTGGAAGCAACCAAGATGTCCTTGGGTAGGTGAATGGATAAACTGTGGTACATCTAGCAATGTAATATTAATCAGTGCTAAAAATAAGCTTTCAAGCCATGAAAAGACACGGAGGAACCTTAAATGCATACTACTGAGAGAAGCCAATCTGAAAAGACTCCATACTGTATCATTTCAACTATATGACATTATGGAAAAGGCAAAACTATGAAAACAGTAAAAAGATCAGTGGTGGCCAGTGGTTAGGGAGGAAATGAGATGAATAGGTAGATCACAGGGCAGTGAAACTATTCTGTATCTTATAATGGTGGACACGTATCATTACACATTTGTCAAACTGTACAGTGTACAACACTGAGAGTGAACCCTACTGTGAACTATGGACTAGGGGTGATAATGATGTGTCAATGCAGGTTCATCGGTTTTGACAAATGTACCACTCTGGTGCAGGATGTTGATAATGGAGAGGTTGTACATATGTGGCGGCAGGGAGTATATGGGAAATTTTTGTACTTTCCACACACTTTTTCTGTAAATCCAGAATTACTCTAAAAAATAAATTGTATTACAAAAAAAAGAAAAAGAAAGGAAGAGAAAAAGAAGAAAGAGAAAGAAAGAAGAAACTACTTCAGTGCTTTCTTACATAATATAAAGATATGCAAAAAAACTAGTATTCTCATCATTAACAGATCCACACTTTCATTATTAAAACATTTAAATCATAGGGAATTTAATGAAACTCCCACTCTGAGAGAATGCACAGCACATCTGTGGCTTCCTGGTGCAGCAGGCCCAGCTCAAGCAGCTCTGGAACAGGCACCTCTCCACAAGGGAAGCCCCAGGAAGTACTCCCCAGGGTCAGTCTAATTATCACGACACAGCCCTTTGCTTGGCATTTTAAGGTTCCACTGATGAGAATTCAGAACAGCCTGATCTGGGAAGCCTTGTGAGGAAGCTCTGCTCTTCTGCCTCACCTGGCACATCCTTCCACATCTGGCTCCTGCCCCAGGCCACAAGGCAGGGAGTTCTTGATTTCCAGCTTCCCTGAGTCTACTGGACATTGCTCCACCAGGATTCAGAATTTGCTGTCAGAGAAGATGACTCACAGCCTAATACCCTTTTCCAAAACTCCAGTGGCTGCTATACCAGCAGCTATCCTGCGTGTGCTGCCAGCACTGCCTCTTAAGTGGAAACAGAAGGCCCCAGAGGGTACAGGGCCACCAGGAAGAAGGAAGTTGGGAACTACAGTAGCATCATAGACTCCAGTGGGATTAAAAAAACATAACATCAAGAACATCAAGAAGGAAAAATACAGTATAAAATAAAAGTAACTGACATGAGAATAGCAACTCTTAAGTTACACCCCACATTTTATAAATATAATTTTAAAAATGTCCTGTTTACAATCAAATCATCAAAGAATTGAAAATTTGGAATTAAGCAAGTTTATTTTTTTTGGTGGTGTCCCCATTGAATCTAAATTCTCTCTTATTTTATTACATATACACATTCATCAAAACTCCACGTAATCACAGGTATTTAGTGAAATGTGACATAAAAATATCCTTATGGATGGAACAAAAACAACCAAAGAAAGCAATTAAAATGATTTCACAAGCTGGTGCATATTTGTTTCATTTCAGAATTTTATAGTAATCAAAGCACTCAACTAAGCACAGCTGCAATCAGGAGTAACAGGAGCCACAAAGCTTCCCCAAACAGTAAATGACTTGTGGCATTTTTTGAAATACTGAGTTAAACTAGTATATTGGAAGGAGGGAAATTAAAATGATGAAACTGATTTTACAATATGTTTTCAGTGTTAGCATTAATACCAAAACTACCCACTGAAATATTTGAAAAATTATCTCTCCTTAAAATAACATGGAGTCTTGCTCTCAAGTAGAAATTTCAGAGACTTTGTCCTGTGATTTCTATGGGAACACAGTAGTTGAAAAACTAAAATGGATAGTCCTGAGGCAGGCCATTATTAAAGGCTATGAATATGTAATGATAACTTAGGATGAGATCACCCTCTCTTCTTAGCCAGAAGTCTTACCTATCAGACCTCTTAGGCTTAGGTTCCTACCTCCCAGAACCTAACCAGAGGAAGAACATACAAGACTATGGCCCAAGTACTGAACAGAGGATCAGCCAGGGGCCTTTTTCTGTAGAAGAGGTGGAAGTACACTTGGGCTCTCACTCAACCAATTGTGTTTATGATGAGGACAAATTTCAGAAGCCACAAAGATCCAGTGATGGTCCCAGTGAATGGCAGCTGACCGTGCTAGGCTAAGACGAGAGACACATAATAGTATGGTGCCAAGGAGACAGTTCGGGCGACCTCAACAGCCTCCAAAACATGGCTTTCTAGCCTCGAACATTGTAGAGGTTCCCTGGGCTGGCCTCGATTCAATAAGGAGAGGTGTGCTCTGCACGGTGTATGTAGTGTCTGACCATGATGAGTAAGAGAGACAAGAGAGAGCTGTGATGTGGGGAAAGCACTGAACTGATGAGACTTGGCGTCTCGATCTATTTCCTGTAAAACGGATGAAAGAGAATAAAGGAAAACAGCAGGTAAAATACCAGATATAATAAACTCTAGACACGGATTTCAAAAATATAGCTACTCGAAAGTAAACCTAAATTTTGGATATGAAGCAGAGAATTTATTTTCTTACCAGAAGAACAAACCCAGAAGCAAAATCCCCATCAAATAAGCATATGAAATTTTGTAATGTTTGATGTTGCCACTATTAGAAGATGCCTTCTGAAGGGAATTACGGTGGAAATATAGAAACAATAAGCACGAATACAGGACCCAGAAAAGAGCTTCCTACACAGAAGATGGTTTGAATTTTTCCATTCTGACAGCCCCAGGCATAGATAATAGCTGCTTCCTACAACTATATTGCTCAAGGCCATCTGAGCAATACCATGTTAATATAAAACACTTCTCACAAAAATGACTTGATTAAAGGGAATGACATAGGTGATATTATAACAAGATTAAAAGGCTTGTAATATTTACCTTTATAAATGGGATTTTCCAAAAATCTCCTGGTTACTATAACACCCTCCCTTGGAGGATCAAGGTCATATTTGATAACATCGGTTATCACTAACTGCAGGAGAACTGGGATGGCACAGTCATGATGAGAACGACCACACTAAACACCTTCTTAGGGGATCGGTGACTAGCACACCTATCTAAAGACTGACGAGGGGCTGTCATTGGAGCAAATGATTCGGTTATAGCAGAGGAAGGAGGATCTCTGTGGGCTCAGAGCAAAAGCTAAAATGTATGTAAAAAAAACTACACCATATTTACATCTTTACAATGAGAGCTATGACATAGCATGACTAGGTCTTTTTGCTAAAGAAAGGGATGTACACATGATATATTAAAAGAAGATTTTTATTCAATATCCTACTGATTTGTCACCTACCTACCTATTTCCAATATTTACTTCTAAGCAAATTTTGATCCCCAAAGAGCTAAGCATGAATTTTTGGAAAATTTTACTGAAATTATTATTGTTGAGAGCAATATCTTATTGTCACCCCAGAGCCCAGTACAGTGACCTGCATACAGTAGACACACACTATGTGTCTGATGCTAAATGGACAAATGAAGGAGTGAGTGAATGACAGAAAGAATAACTAGTGAAGCCCTTTATTCACTCAACAGATATTTACTGAGTTAACTATGTGCCAAGGCACAGGAGTAAGCAAACAAACATGATAATCACACAATGTGACAAGTGCCATAAAGGAAATCAATCAGATGATACCACAGAGAGTAATTAGGAAGAGAAGATGCTCTAGGTGAGGTTATCCTGGGAGGCTCTCCAAAGAGGAAGCCTTTGAGCTGGGACCTGAAGTGGACAAGCCATTATTCTACTCTGAGAGGGTGGGGAGAATGTTAGCAGTCCAGTAAAAGGAAGAGTATTTACAAAGGCCCTGAGGCCATGAAAGCCAAGTCCTTCAAGAAACACAAAGCAGACCAATATAATACTACATTTTAAATGCTGAGTGGAGTAATGCACACAAAAACGCCAAACCTAGAAACAACTTTCAGATCATTTTACCAAGCTCCTCAGAAGAACTCTACAAGCAAATGAAGTAGAGGCTTAAGACAATCACTTGAATAATTCAGGCAATTCATACACACCATTACTACACTTATGTTTTGGACTTTATTTTTCTATATAATTAATTCAGCCTAAACATAACATAACATAGACATGCCACTTGCTCCAGTTCAGAGGAAAACAGTATAGATATTAATAACCCATTTTATATCATTCTTAAGTACTCTTTAGTGTGTTCATAGGATAATGACTTTTAAGCTTTCTAGTCTCATGTGGTTAGATTTTTTTCTCCTTGTTGAGGTATTTAAATAAAATTCAACATTATAAGAAATATCTGGAAGCATTTTGCACTTGGGAAACAAAGAACTGTAATCATAACAATTTCTCACAATTTGTCAAATCTGACTTTAACTGTGGGTGGATTCTTACAAGTTCACAGAGTAAGGAGAATTGAGTAGCAATTAAAGCAATTAAAAGCAAATCTAATGCATATGTGGTCAATTAATTTATGACAAAGGAGACAATAATAGACAATAGGGAAAGGACAGTCTCTTATCAATAAATAAATGGTGGTGGGAAAACTGGACAGCCAAATGCAAAGAATGAAACTGGACCACTATCTTACAGCATACACAAAAATGAACTCAAAATGGGTTAAAGACTTTAATGTAAGACCCCAAACCATAAAAATCCTAGAAGAAAACACAGGCAGTATACTTCTTTACATTGGTCTTGGCAATAGTTTTTTGGGTCTGACTCCAAAGGCAAGGGCAACAAAAGCAAAAATAAACCAGTGGGACTACATCAAATTAAAAAGCTTCCACACAGCCAGGTAAACCACCAACAAAATGAAAGGCAACCTGCTGAACCGGAGATGATATGTGCAAATCACATATCCAATAAGAGGTTAATAGGCAAAAATATATGAAGAACTCATACAACTCAATTACAAAAAAGAATCCAATTAAAAACGAGCAGATCTAAATAGACTTTTTCCAAAGAAGACATATGGATGGCCCACTGGAACATGAAAACATGCTCATCATCAGTAATCATCAGGAAAATGCAAATCAAAACCACATGAGGTATCACCTAATACCTGTTAGAACACTATTATCAAAAAGACAAAAAATAACAAGTGTTGACATGTGGAGAAAAGGGAACTCCTGTGCCCTATTAGTGAAAATGTAAATTTCTTTAGCCATTGTGGGGAACAGTATCAAGGTTCCTCAATAAGTGAAAAATAGAACTACCATACGATCCAGCAATTCCACTTCTGTGTATTTATCTGAAGAAAATGAAAATACTAATTTGAAAAGACATATGCACCCCTCCATTCACTGCAGCATTATTTACAACATTCAAGACATGGACGCAGCCTAAGGCTCCATCATGGATGAATGGATAAAGAAGATGTGATACGTACACACACACACACACACACACACACACACACACACACACACACACACAGAATACTATCTAACCATAAAAATAAATTACTGCCAATTATAACAGCATGGTTGAACCTCAAGGGTATTATGCTAATTTAGCTAAGTCAGACAGAGAAAGATAAATACCATATGATTTCACATACATGTGAAATCTAAAAAACAAACAAATGAACAAACAAAAAACAAATCAAACTCCCAGATGCAGAGAATAGACTGATGCTGCCAGAGAGAGGAGGAGGGCTGGAGGGCAGTGAAATGAGAAGGGGATCAGGAGGCACAAACTTCCAGTTGGAAAATAAATAAGTCACGGGGAGGCAATGTACAGCATGGTGACTAGAGTCAATAATATTGAATTACATATTTGAAAGTTGCTAAAAGAGTAAATTTTAAAAGTTCTCATACAAGAAAAAAAATTTTTGTAACTTTGCATGATGATGAATGGTAACCAGACTTACTGTGTTGATCATTTTATAATGTATACAAATATCAAATCATTATGTTATAGCACAACTGAAACTAATATTATGTTGTATGTCAATTATACTTCAATTAAAAAAAAAAAAGCAAATCCATAACTTCTTTAGTCAAGAATTTCTCTTTTACTCCCAGGCTTCACATACTGAACAATCTTGTCCCAAAATGACCACATTCACACCTTTCCCTACAATTTGCTGATAACCCTATTGGTGTTTATGCCCTTGTAGGAGCAAATTATAGATGTTCTCTTAAAATCTGAGATAAATTAATTAATAGGCCCAAAGGTATATATTTTTTAAAAGGCAAATGGCAGAAAAATTGAAATAGAGTAATTGACTCTATTTTTGTAAAAAATAAAATAAAAATTGTATGTAGAAACTTAAATGGATCTGCCACTATGAGTAAGGACTGAGTCACCACTCAGGAAGGATAAACTCCACATTGCTAATAGTGGCTACTTCTGGGTAGAGCTGGAGGAGTCAGTTCTCAGGGAGAGGGAACCTCATATATAACAAATGGAGAAATGTGTGTGTATATTTAAACTGGTGATATTATGGACGGTTCTTACTTCACTTTTCATGCTTCTTGCTATTTTCAAAATATTTTTTTAATAAGTAGGCCTGAAGATTAAATTTCTGACCACACAATTTCATCTGGTTGTCAACAAAGCCAATCTCCCCATCCCCCACCCACCTTCAAACATTTACATGGTTTTTTATCTGTATCATGGTCTGCAAAGCTTAGGTGTAGAATGCTCCTGGGCTACCAATTCAGGTCTATCAACTGTAATACTGACATTTTCATAAAATATTTTAAGTTGTAGGTCTTCCAACTATGACATCTAAATATTCTCTATTTTTCCATCTATTATTTCTCAGTGAGCATTGTGCCCTTTCTAATTATTTGATGAGAGGAATCAATTAAGATATTTGGTAAGATTAATAAAGCAAATTAGTCCTCTAAATCTACACTTAATTGGAAACCTTAATGTGCCAGAAATGTCAAGGTGTTTTTTCTCCATCTGTCCCAAACATTTAGCAGGAAACAAGAAGGCACAACAGGGCTATGGTGCCAGGAAGACTACAGCTGTAGCTCATAGCTGTACCTCCAATGCCTATCACAGTGCCCGGGACATGTTAGATACTTTATAAATTATGTGTGGAATGAATGAATGAATGTCAATCTGTAAACAGGTCCACAGCAAGGCAGCAAGAAGTAGTGGAAAGTCATGAGCTTTGGAATCAGACATCCATATTTGAATCCCAGTCCTGCACATAGTAGCTATGTGATCTTGAGCAAAATGACTTCCCTTTCTGAACCTCGGTTTCTTTATCTATTAATGAGGAGAACAATACCTCCCTACCGCATTGGGTTTTTGTAAGGACTAACTGAAATAACATACATGCACTATACATTATCATTCATTAAATGGTAGTGTCTCCTTTTTATGGATATTTAAACTTATCTAAAGATGGAACCATCTTGCAGTCTTTTTACCACAGTGTGTTGTTAAAGTCAAAATTTATTTTTCATATATGATTTTGTCCACCTAGAATGCCTTTTGCCTTATTTCTTCCTGCCAGACCCAGGCTCAACTTCAAGGTCAAGTTGAACCTTTGCCTTGGCGCTATTATCCCCTATGCCCACCACCAGCCTAAAGCTAGTTATTCTCCCTCAACAAGCATAGTATCCCACCTGTCTTATGGCATGACTTATATTGTTGAGTTTATAGTCATTTCTTCCTGTGGTATTTCCCTTCCTAGGCTTTCTGCTCCCTGAAGGACAAGGTAATTTCTGGTTCATGACTGGATCCCTCAAAAGCATTGTTCATAGTGCTTTCTAGGTAATATATGTTTAGGGAATTTTTAAAAACTAAATTAAGAAACTTGATCATATTCTCCCACAGAAAGAATGATATAATAGGCTATTACATGTCTGTTTAAAAAACTGATTTGAAATAAATTACAGATAGAATTAACAGAAGAGAAGCAAAGATGTAAGTATAAAAACAACTATACAAATGGTAAAATTAGTCTTCCAATTCTATAAATGTTCATAAATGGTAGCTATAATACATTGATCACAAAGTCTTCAACATAACACAGATGTATCTGAAACCTAAAAAGAAAATTCTATCATATCATAAATTTGTCCTAACTCCTATATCAGCTATAATATTTTTTAAAAATTAGAATACTTTGGATGAGCTCGTTTCTTTAAATTGATTACTTTTTTGATTCCTCACCTTCTAACTGATCTGGTTGCAAGCAGAGCCATTCAAAACCACTCCACACCTCACTCTTGCTTTCTCACCTTTCCCTTCCCAGCAGAGAAAACTCTCAGTCACCACTCCAGTAAGGCTCTTGCTAGGACCTTTGCTTATTTTTGCCCCTTTAAATGATACTACTTCCTTTCAATCATGTGTTCCACTACACTCAGCTATCTTTATTCCAGCTCTGGGGCTAATAACAGATGTGAGTGTTTATTGAGTAATACTATGTTCGAGGACCATGCTAAGTCCTTCCAAGATGACATATCAGCCACGGCCTTGTAGGGTGGCAAGTGGGACCACAGAGAGTGGTGGCCTCAGATCTCACTAGGGCTGTGGTTGTCAGAGAAGGCTTTCCAGAAGAGGTAGCTCTCAAATGGAGGTGTTAAAGGACAAATCAGACAAAGAATAAAGAGAAGGAATTGCATATACAAACGGCACTGAGCTGTGAAAAAGCAGAACATGCTGAAGATACAGTAAGTCCCTTGATCAGCCAGCCCTGTTACGACACTTCCAAGAAAATGGGTAGCTGAGAATATTAGAACAACCAGAGTCAACCCAAGTTACCTGGGCATTCTCTCCGGAAGGCACAATTATGTCAACTTATTTGAAGCTGTTAACCAGTCTAGCTTTAACCTGTGAATTAACAGGTATAACCTTCAAGAAGTTTCCTCATAATACAGCACATCCAATTCCTATGACTGCTGGTCTAGTTCATTATCCAGTCTCTGCCTTCACCCTGCTTTTTTTGACTTGACCCTCAGCAGACAGCCAAGCCAACATCCTATACTCCAGGGAAAGCAGGGGGCAGAGGTTCAGACCAGGGTTCTCAGATTTTGACATGTATACATACCACGGGAGATTTTGTTAAAATGAAGGTTGGGTCTACTTGATCTGAGGTTTGGGCCTAAGAGTCAGCATTTCTAATAGGCTTCCAGGTGCTGCTGTCCCAAGGACCACACTTTGGGTAGCAAGACTCCAGTAGAACAGATTCTGCAACTCACACCGTCCGGGATTGACATCACTCTTCCCCTGAATAACCTGAATAACCTGCTCTAAGCTTCAGCTTTTTCATCTTAAAATGTAAGTCGCTGCTGTGAAAATTTGATGAGAATGTATAAGAAAAACATCTGGCACCCGGTCAGCCTTCAAAACATGGTGGCTTTTATTGGTAATAGTGAATACCTTTGGGGACGTCCAGAGTGCCTAAGTGACTTTTTGCTTCCTTCCACCTGTTCCCGATTCTATTCTTTCTGGCCTCTTCCTGGGCTACATCCTGTTCATTTTTCCGTCTTTTACTAGTATTTGCAATATCCCTCTTCTCTGCCTTCAAAAATATTTATCTTTCATGTCCTCAAAAAAAAAAAGTGTACCTGTGACTTTCAGTCACTACCTTCTTTGTTTCACTGTTCAACTTGAAATCGGAAAGATTCCTCTACATGCATTTGGCTATTCCACCCCCCCTCACCCCCACCACACACACACGCTGTCAACTGTCCACTATTGATTTAGAAACAAGGAAATCCTATGGTCTCTTATGAATTATCATTCTCGATATTGGTGGCCCATCCCTCGTGACCTAGGAAGAAGCACGACAAAGTCCATTTAAATGTAGTTATCACATACTCCCTTAGAATATAAAATCCTTTCTATTGGGAGTTTGGCCAATGTCTCCACAATGACATCACCTCAGGGATTCCATGAATAGTGCCATCTCCCAGAGCTGAGCAAATGGTGAGGTGTGAACCTCTGCTCTACATTAGGAAGGACACTGTTTTCAGGAGAATTTTAGTTCCTCTGTGACCCCCAAGCCCTATCTCCCATCTGGTGGCGAGGTAAGCTAGAACAAGGACTGGAGACACTCCCAGAGAAAGCCTGGAACCCACCAGCCTTGCTGTCTACCTCAGACAGAAGTGGTGTTTCTAGCTGGTTCTTCCTTCTACCAAAGGAGTTCTCCACATGGTCCGGTGGAGGGGCTCTCCTGGCCCCAAAGTTGGATGTAGGGTCAAGGTTTAACAGCAAGAGCCATCAACAGTCACTATTCTGTGTGCACATATGTCCCCCAAGGACCTCATCAAGAAGGGTGGCTAATTAAGATCAAGATCAGAAGCTCCAGGATCCCTCATCCAAATACCATGACCATGTCAACCCATTTCTTAGCGAGCTCCAGTGCTTAGAGTGCAAGGTTGAGGGCAGAGTGAAGGGTTAAGAGGGAATGTGGGAGGAAATAGACACTGAAAATACAAAGGCAAATGAAGTTGTTTAATGGTCAGTGGTG
The DNA here is from genome assembly GCA_003508835.1 of Eonycteris spelaea. Classification (NCBI taxonomy): domain Eukaryota; kingdom Metazoa; phylum Chordata; class Mammalia; order Chiroptera; family Pteropodidae; genus Eonycteris; species Eonycteris spelaea. The sequence continues at coordinate 19,531,775 of PUFA01000011.1, read as the reverse complement.
TTACAATCCTTTAGCCAAATCATCTCTCCCATTTTAATGCCTAGTCACCCTGGTACCAGGTTTTTTTTCCTTAACCTGGTAAATAAGGACAATCGCTAAGCTATTTTGGCAGGTAAATACACACTGTTCAGTAAAGAGATCTCGTCAAGAAATCTGCTCCTTGTTTATGTTTCAGGAAACATCTTCTTCTAATCTCAAATGAAACAATTTCCCCATCTACCTGTAGACAATTCATTACTCACTAAAGACACTGTCCTCACCTGAACTCTTTCTTTGGCCTGCTCTTGTAAATCATCTCTCCATGATCATTTCACTTAATCACTTCCCACTGGCTGGGGACTGGGTCCCCATGATAACTAATGAGGCTTGTGAGATCTTTGACTAAGATCTTGATTAGGATCAAGAACAAGGAACAATGACAGTGAGGGATGAGACAAAGGACAGTGGCTTCAAAGTTGGCGGGCATAGTGAGGGCTCCTAGGCCTGCTTCAGCCTCCAGAAGAGAGACCTGTCCCACCACCCTCACTGAGATCTGCCAGGCTGGGAAACAGCAGCCTCACTTCCAACTCAGAGAGGGTCAGTGCAGAGGAAGCCAAGACACTTAAAAATGAGGCAACACTTTCATTTGAATCTACTGTGTGACATTTGCCTGCGATTTTTAATAATGGTGTTAAACCTCCAGGAAGTGGGAAGAGGTGAATGAACCACTTAACTGATCAAGTAATTCTGAATGCAGGAAAACATAGCAGGTGGGGTTAAAGAACAGATAATGAATCAAATTCCATAGCTGACTTTCAAAAACTCATGATGAATTGTGCATTTTGATGCTTTAGTTTTTTATCGGTGTTTTGCAATAATTATTACTTAATGCCTACCAAACTTTCTTATTCAGGAAGACTCTTTAGAGACAAAACTAAGAAAATGAGGGCTAAGATCATAAATGACCCTACAGAAATTTGTAAGTGAACGTTATACTCTCTATCAGCACATTCAAATTTTCTACATTGGAGACTATAAAATGATTTGCTTGCATGAAAGTAGTTCACTAAATATAATCTTTCAGCTTTCAAAGTCTTATTGTTAATAATTTTTCTCTAGATTTACAATGTTGTGTAATTCAATGCCCAATAAATCATTCTTTTCTAAGTTCTACAGTGACATGTATTTTTCCACATTGTGTGAACGCCTCATAAATAAAAAGAAACATGTCTTATACATTTGCCATGTCCTGTGAAATTATTACAGAGAGAAGTTTGAAGAAAAGCCGAGTTCTCCATCTAATTAAAGACTCGTTCAATGTTTGGAACAAAAACCCTGAAGATGACTTTGACTGGGTTTTCAAAAGCTGAATTCAACACTACATGATATTCATAATTTGTCAAGTGGAAGTCTCCAGAAAAAAGAAACAGATCCAAGAAATAATAAGCCACATGCTTTATCCTTGAGGGCCGAAGGCAGGGTATAGAATTATAAGGGTAGGAAGAGATGTACAGTTGATGTGTATTACTCACAGTGGTTACATTGTTTAAAGTTACTGCAAACACTGAATTAATAAATACTGAACATTTCCTCGAGGGGAAATACACAATAAGGTTCCTGCAAGCCTTTGGTCACATTTTTTTTTCAACTGATCAATATATTACTTTCTTTTATGTGTGTTTAATATATTGTTGATTCATTAACAATGAATTCATGGCCAAGAGCACTGTAACTGATGCCTGAACAAAGCTTATCTAACTTGCATATTTTCTTTGTAAGGCACATCACAGCCTTCCTGCACTTAGGACACTAGACAACACTTCAGCACTATGCTTGGGGGTCATTTAATTGTGAAATCACCAATGAAAAAACACAAAAATGTAAAAAGTATTACACTAAATAGAGAAAGAGGCACTTACTTATAATGTAAGAGCTGAAACAAGAAGGCAGAGCATCTTCCTGTTCAGCTTCAGCTGGGGACAGTCACATCGGATGACTCAAGTTTTCACTGTTGTTCCCATGTCCACAAGTGACCAAAAAGCACCATGAATATTGATTTTGGGGTTATGAATGAATTTTAGGGAGTAGTAGTAGATTCTCAAATACAGAATGTATAGGTGAAGGTCGACTTTACCTCTCTTCCACCTGAGGGACAATGCTGCTATGCAGCAGGCCACTCAAAAGCACAAAGGGCTGTGGGAGGAAAGAAATGGCGTAGATGATAAGGCTCCGTTCATCCATCTGGCAACCAAATCAAAGTTGTGATTGAAACAAGGAGCAGTAGCGAGGAAAAGTCACCTGGGATCTAGATGAACAAGCCATACAACTGGGGAGAAGGCCAGGAAATCACCCTGCAATGACAGAAGGTAGGACGGGGCCAGGACACGGGGCTGCCCAGTCTTGAGCAGCTGAATGAGACGGGGGTGCTGCAGCGGCAGCGGCAGAGCCTCTTACGAGCAGATTTTTGCGGTAACAGACCTGCTCGCTCTGAGCACCAGTGCAGATTCGACTATGTGCAGGGGGCACTGGGACTTACAGAGAGACACTGTAAGAATGAGAGCCAAGGTGAGACTTGCTGTGTACAGAAGTGCCAGTAATATCCATTGTTCCCTGTTGCACTCTCCCTATACCAGTGTGCAGACATAGCAGGCCATAGGTATGTTGTCATCAAACTGGATAACAGAGGTCACTCCATCCAGAGGACTTTCTGAAATCCCATGCCACCCAAGCCACATCCTGGTATATCCTCAGCTAGTCAGGTGTTCCTTGCTAAGCAGCGCTTAGACTCACACTGGAGGCTGCTGACTTCGGTTTCTAGTGTGGCCTTTTGAGGCAACTATAAGCACAGCATCTGTGGATTGCGTGCTGAATCTTAACAGGTGGCCCCTGAGGGGCAGAGGCTTGACCTAAATTTGGCCTGTAACTGAACCCCTCTTAGGATTGTGCCACTGGACACCTACTTCACAAATCCACACTAATAAAACTGGGAGACTTAGGACCTTTACTTAGTACATAGAAACAGACACAGAAAGGCAGCCAAAGGAGAAGACAAAGAAGCAGAAACCATATGAGAGAACAGAACAGAGATCCAGATATAACGGAGTCAAGTAACCTAACAGATGCAGAGTTCAAAACACTGGTTTATAAAAATGCTCAATGAACTTTTGGGAAGTGTAGAGAACTTCAACAAAGAGATAAAAAACATAAAAATGGAAATGGAAATTATAAAAGGGAACCAGTCTGAAATGAAGAACCCATTATCTGAGATGAGAAGTATATTACGTTATCTGAGATGAGAAGTATATTAAACGAAATGAGCAGAGGAATAAACACAGTGAATAAAGAAAAGGATCAAATGCCCTATCTAGAGCACGGGAAAGCCAAGCACACACAATCAGAATGGCAAGAAAAAAAATGCCAAGACTATAAAAATAATTTAAGGAGGATATGGGACACTATTAAGGGTTCAAATATTCATCTGATCAGTGTAACTGAAGAAAACCAAGATGTTGAACAGCTGTTTGAAAAAATAATGATGGAAAACTTCCCTAACCTGGTGAAGGAAATGGACATAAAACCCCAGGAAGCTCAGAGAATCCCCAAAATCAGGGATCCAAAGGGCCCCACATCAAGACACATCATAATTAAAGTGCCAAAGGTTAAATACAAAGAAAGAATATTAAAAGCAGCTAGAGAAAAACAGATAATTACTTATAAGGAAAAACCCATGAGGCTAGCAGCTGATTTCTCAAAAGAAACTATGCAGGACAGAAGGGCTTGGCACCAAATATTTGACAGGATGAAGACCCAGGATCTACAACCAAGAATTATTTATCCAGCAAAGCTATCATTTAGAGTTGAAGGACAGATAAAGAGCTTCCCAGACAAAAATAAGCTAAAGGAATTTATCACCACTAAGCCAGTATTACAGGAAATGTTAGAGGGACTTCTTTAAGAAGAAAAAAAAATGTGCATTGAAAACAGGAATAAAGAATGTTAAAAACTACATTTCTTTCAATAACTACCTTAAATGGAAAAGGATGAAGTGCTCCAACCAAAAGACAGAGTGGCTGAAAAAATAAGAAAACAAGACCCCTACATATGAAAGGAAGGGATGGAAAAAGATATTGCTTTGATGTACCTCGAAGACATTTAAATCAGAGAAAGAGAAACACTATATGATTTCACTTATATATACAGAATCTAAGTAATAAAAAGAACAAACTAATCAAAAACAGACTCACAGATATAGTGGACAATTTGATATTGGACAAAGGGGAGGGAAAGTTGGGGGCTGGGAGAATGGGTGAAGGGTTAAAGAAATACAATTACTAGCTGATGGGTGGTCATGGGGATGGGGAGTATGGCATAGGGAATGCAGTTAGCATTAATACTTTGGCTAGGTGGAGGATCAGGGAGGGAGGGAGCAATTGGAGGGATCATTTTATGAGCTATATAGATGCCTAACTAGTGAACTATATACCTGAAACTAATTAAAATAAGTAAATTTTTTAAAAAGCACAAAGTCCTTGTGAGGCCCACCCCAACATGCTGGCATGTTGTCCCCTTATTCCCTGAACAGCTTGGTCAAGACAGAGTTTGAGCTAAGCTCTCTGGAAGGAACAGGGCAGTTCTCACTCTAGTTTCAGAAGAGGTTCTTACCTGTTCCCTAGAAAAGAAGGGGAAGTAAAGAAACTCTTCCAGACCTACACATCTTAATCAAGAACAATTCGAATTATCTCAGAAGAGTTATAGTTTAAACCTCAGCCTATTTTCTCTGCAGGATATTTAATCTTGAGAAAAGTGACTATCAAGCCTGTTGCCTTTTCTAATTAAATTCTGGAAGAACACTCAAAGAGTTACTCTTCTTATACTTCCTTGGCATGAACAAACAAGGATGACCCCAGATGGTAAAGAACCCAGAGAGGGAAGGCAGCTCTTAGAAAGGCCACTTAACTAAATCAAATCATGAGATTTCCAAGAGGCCTACAATTCTGGAGAGAAAGGACAGTGAGATTTTATGCGTGAGAGTTTGTAAAAATTCAAAGTTGGCTTACATCTTTTTGTTAGCTATGATATTAGGACAATTAAAAATATGATTAAAAAAATTAGAAGGAGCACAGAAATTGTTATATTAAAGACACTGATGAATTCCTTACTATGACTGAACCACAGCAGCAAGCAAAAACTTAGCTCTGAGCTTTCTGGCAGCTATTGTGATACACAGTTTTCATCAATATATAAGAGCCAATCCATAGTTTCTATCACCGATAAATGCCAACAGAAAGAACACATTTTATGGATACTAAAGGCCAACAGGTATTTATTATGTCAACACCAACACTATTTATGATGTCTTGGTTTCTGGGTCAGCTGATGTTCTGTATGGCATCACCCGAGCCAGTCCATAAGACTACCTTGAGCTATTGCTGGCCTCATGAGTCATTGTGACAGGGCAGAGGGCTAGAGACTCCCTCATAAAACATCTTATGAGAACACCATCAGCTGGTAACAATATTAAGAAAAGAATAAGTTGACAAAAACTGTAAAACCTGAAGATCTAGTGACCTGCATAAGCAATCAGGAGGGCCCCAGGAAAGAGATGCACTTCTGTGTCAAAATTGTGTTCCTGGTAACAATGTACAGTAACAGTAAAAGTCTGATTAGATTTTCTGCTATTTATTTGCCCCTGGGAGTCAATTTTGGACAAAATGTCTTACGGTTCAAAATGGTTCACCTGGTTACAGTTATTTTACCTATGGAACAAAGCTGATCTACAGCTGTAGTTTATTATTAAAGTGATAACATAATTGTATCCATAAAAGTGATTTTTAGGACCTTGATACCTTTCAAATAAATGTAGCTTTGATCATTAGAAATGGTAATAACTACTCACAGAACACTATGATAAACCATAACATGTTCTCTTTGTTGAATGTAACCAACTGTTACTGTTTCCTAACACTTAGCCCCACTCTGCCGGAAATGTCACCTTACCTGCCCCTCTTCTGCTGCTCGGAGCAGACCCCCGTTTCCCAGAGTTCTAGGATAATCAACCTACCTGGTTAGCTCAGGATAGTCCCACCTGGTTCATTCCTGATATAATTAATAAGTGCTCACTTTCACTCTCAAAATTGTCCCCACTATAAAAACAAAGACCTGTAATAACAATTGTTGATGAATATGCAGGATATTGGCAGCCTCAAACACTACTGATGGGAATGAAAATTTGTACAGCTGCCTTGCAGAATAGTCTGAAAGTTCCTCAAAAGGTTAAATGTAGTTACTATATGAGCCAGCAATTCCATTCTTAGGTATACGCCCAACAAAAATTAAAACATATGTTCCTGTAAGCTTGTACATGAATGTTCATATCATCATTGTTCATAATAGCCAAAAAGTGGAAACATCCCAGATGGCCATCAACTAATGAATGGATAAATAAAATGTGGTATACCCATACAATGGAATATTGTTCAACAATAAAAAGGAATGAAGTACTGATACATGCCACAGCACAAGCCAGACACAAAAGCCCCCATACTATCTGTTTATATAAAATGTCCAGAATAGGCAAATTTATAGAAATAGGAAGAAGATTTGTGTTTTACTGGGGCTGGACGGTGGTGCTGAGAGGATAGAGTGGCAAAGGCTAATGCATAGATGGTTTCTTTGGAGGGGGATGAAAATGTTCTAAAACTGATAATAGTGGTGATTGCACAACTCTGGGAATACACTAAAACCCATCACATTGGATGCTTTAAATGAATGAACTGTATGGTAGATGAATTATATCTCAATAAAGCTGCTATAAAATAACAAAAAAATCAAATAATAATAATAGCCCCCATCGGAAATTAGTTATATGGTTACCCGTCCACAGCGCCAAATAGGTACTCAGATACCAGTGAGAAAGAGGGGGCTTGGAAAACTTTAGCAATAACTCCGTGAAACCTCCTCAGTTTTAATAAAGCATGTGTATAAGCTAATCACCATATTTTCAAATCATCCTATTTGGGGTGGGCAGAGAAGCAGGATGACAGGTTCTTGTAATTTAGTCTTTCAGTAGAAAAGAATCAAATTTGCTCTCTACAACAGCATTGCAGAAATAAAATACTGAATATAAAGCTCTTAGTACTAAAGAGTAAAAACTTTTATTTGCTTAAAAATGATAAAAACAAAGGTTTTTATTTACTTAAAAATGTTCCAAGAAAGCACAGAGACATTAGAATACATTATTTAACCTACTGTAAGATCAGCATTCGAATAAAATTTCATATTGGTCTTAATTCACTAAAAACAAAACATTTCCTATTCTCTGGCCAAAAAGTATTCTGCCCCAACCCTCACTGAGTCTTTGCTCTCCTATTCTATTCGCTGCCAATTATCCCAAAATTCTTTTTGATGGCTCTGGATGATCCACTAGTCATTGTGCTTATTTCCTCCACCTTGCTTTCTTCTATTTTGGTGAAAGTTTACAACACTGTCTACAAAGCACATTTCTTAGTCAATTCATTGATTTCAATGAAGTGACAACCATGCCCATTTCAATTAGTCTCCAGGAGAGCCTTCAAATATGACTATTATATCTGAAAAAAGAGTAAAGCCTTCTGTTAAGGATATTATATCATACATCAAGTGAAAAGGAAAAACCAAGGCATATTAATCCTTGTGATATCAATTGAGAGTGCCTGAGTGGGTGGAGCAGGCACCCAGTCCTAAACAAAGAGGGCTCGCAAGTTTTGTGGTTCCCAAAACAGATTTGGGGAGAGCAATCAAGTGGCTCCTTCAAGCCCATCTGGCCTCCTCCGGAGGAACTGTGGGCTCCTGACACCAGTGTGTTACCACAAGGGCAATAAAGGCAGACATAGAAAACCAGAGGACCCGAATAATTCCATACATGAGAATGAGAGCTAATAAAAGGTGCCAGATTGCATGTAATCAAAGACATGTATCTGGTGCACAAATACTGAATACAGACACACAATTTACACACCTGAAAATGAAGTATAACTATCAAGTATGGAAATCAATTTTTGTGTTAAGAGGTATGGAATCAACCCTGTTACTTTCTACTTAGGTAATCATGTGTTTTACAAAGAACACCAGCATGACGCCTTCGGCACAGATTAGTTCTTCAACATTTCAGTGGGGGTACGAAGTGAGAGGGACACCTGTTTTCCTCTCCGGGTTCTATTTTTGAAAGACAATACTGATTATGCCTAATAGTCACATGGGGAGACTGTGAACAAGCTAATCAATGACCACTCTTAATACTAAGGAACATGTTAAAAAAAAAAAGAAACATGTGGCAGCTCTTCTGTCTCCCTTGGTCTCTGAACTCTTTCTGTCCTCCTGTTTCTCTCCATTTTCTGCCTTTTTTGCCCTTTTTCTCACCAGATACTTTCACTAGCCCCACCCACATTCCCACATGCAGGATTTTTCCATCTTAACTGGACATTATAGACATGAAGTATATTGTTACTATTTATACTTTATAAAATGAATAAAGACATGTGCTTCCTGCTGCTATTTTTAAGGCACAGCATTCTCATTTTTAAAATGTTTTTCATGTACAAAAAAAAAAAAATGCAGCCCAACTTATTTTATCCTGAGCAAAGATGCCGAGAGGAAAAGACAGAAAACAGGAGGCTTTCAGCAACCTGCAGAGGGATGGCCTCAAATGCCACATGGGAATAAAAATTACTTCATTGTGAACATACGACACTTCTCTGAATCCATGCATAGGAAACTCACTCTGCTGCTGAAGCCAAATTGGGGGAAACATCTAAAAGTTTGGTGGCAGGCCCGGCCAAACATCTGGGTTCAGAGGGACACCAGGATAGTCCCTCTCCTTCTTTCAAGTCCTTAGGAGGGACGCCACTGGAATCCTCTTTGGGAATGGCTAGCACTTGACAGGTCCAGGTGTGAGAGCATAGAGCAAACCCGCTGGCCAACAATCTGGGCAGTCCCATGACACCGAAGGGGTATCTGGCAATGAACAGACACTGTGAAGGGGGGAGAGGACAGTCTAGTTGATAGCATCGGTTACACTATTTTGTTAAAATGCTAGTGATGAATTAGAAACAAAACGGCATAACTGAGAGCCAAACATAGAGAAATAAGTGTGGTTCCTAGAGTCTTGCCAGACTGTAACCTATGCTTAATTTCATTCACAACTGGTTTCCAATACATTTTGGTCTACACTAAAAAGAACCCCCCTTTCACTTTCACCTGTCAAAAGGCTCCTTCCCAGTATCTCTTCCCATCCCTGCAGAGACAACGTTTTTCACCACTGCATCCATGTGTACTGTCAGGTGAGTTCTTTGCATAAGGACAGCAAGCTGGTTTTATTACCTCCACAGGAGAATTCGAACAGGATGGCTTCTGGCTTTTTTTTTTTTTCTTTTTTTTGCCATTAGGCTTTTTCTAACCTTTTTCAAGAGGTCAGGCCATTTTCACTTCTGGACATTTAAAATCGACAGAATACAACCGTCTTTCAAATAGACTCAATCAATGGTCTCTCCACAATCCCACAGAAATGAAGGGTGGTCTTGACCAACTGTTTCTAATTTGTTTCTTCATCTTCAGTCAGTATTAAAACAGTCATGATTTTAGTTTTTCATTGCTTTTCTGAGAAAGAAACAGGGTACTTTGGGAAAATGACACAACAATTAAGAAATGAGCCTCAGTGGAATCATCAGTAAAATCCCTAGGTATAACATTTGTTTTTATTATGAAATTCATATTCAAATTTTATAAAACTGATGTCTATGAATATACCTAATATTTCCTAATTTATCAAATTATTTAATATCGTATAAAATTCTTCCAGAAGCATTTACACAAGTGTTGGCTAATTTTTAAACATCATTTTTAAAATGCTCCTTACAGGAAGAGGGCTGCTCCTTTCCAAACTAGATGGTAAACTGATGAGAGGATTTCCAAGAAACACTTTTAATTCAGCAAGGTCTTAAATTTCTATTGCCATATTCAAGCTTCCTGAAAGAATGTTTTTCAGCTATATTAAGGCATGATTGATAAATAAAATTGTAAGATAGTTCAAATATACAGCATGATGACTTGATACATGTACAACTGTGAAAAGACTCCCCTTTCAACTTAATTAACACACCCATCACCCCACACATCAACCCCCTTTTCTTTGTGTGAGAACATTTGAGTGCTACTCTTAGCAAGCTTCGATTATACCGTAAGGCATTCTCAATTTGTCACCATGTTTATCATTAGATCCTCAGACCTATTCATCTTATAACTGAAAGTCTGTACCCTTTCACCAACCCTCCTTATTTCCCCTAATCCCAAGTCCCTGGCAACTACTTTTCTATTTTCAATTCCTATGAATTCGACTTTTTTAAAAAAAGATTCTATATGTAAGTGATACCATGCATGTCTTTGCCTAGCAGGCTTATTTCGCTTAGCATTATCCCCTCTACGTTCATCCATGCTGTTTCGAATTGCAGGATTACCTTCTACTTCTATGGGTGAATAATATTGCATTGTATATGTATACATTTCCTTGATCCATTCATCTGTTGGACACTTAGGTTATTTCCATATCTTAGTTATCGTGAATGATGCCGCTATGAAAATGGGGAAGTACATATCTCTTCAAGATAATGGTTTCATTTCCTTTGGATATATAGCCAAATGTGGAATTGTATGGTAGTTCTATTTTTAATTTCTTGAGAAACCTCCATACTGTTTTTCATAGTGGCTGTACCAAGTTATATTCCCACGAAACAGTGAACAAGGGTTACCTTCTCTCCACATCCGCACCTGCACTTGTTATCTCTTATATTTTTTGATAATAGCCATCCTAACAGGTGGGAGGTAATACTCATTGTGGTTTTGATCCGCATCTCCCTCATGATTAATGATGCTGAGAACCTTTTCATATACATATTGGCCACTCGTATGTCTCCCTTGAAAAAATATCTATTTAGGTCCTTTACCCATTTTTAAATTGGGTTAGTTGATGGTGGTGGTGGTGGTGGGGCGTGTTTGTTTGCTATTGAGTTGTAAGAGTTCCTATATATTTTAGATACTAACCTCCTATTGGATATGTGATTTGCAAATATTCTCTCCCACAGACTGCCTTTTCACATTGTTGATGCTTTCCTTTGCCGTGCAAAAGAATCTTGGAAAACTAAATTAGCTGTTCCTTTATATTCATTAGTACAATTAAGTGTAAATGATCATTTCATTTGCATACTTGAACAGGATATTAAGTGGCCAAAAGCTGAGATAGGGTCATCCTATAGACACTCATTTACATAGGACTTACCAGGATGAGGGTGTATATTGCCACCACTCTAAACTCATCTCTCACCTCCAGCCTATTTGAGAGAAGGCTGGGGAATTGCTGGCTGAATGAGGAAGAGTGTTTACAACAGCTATTGGCTTAGTATGAATTGCTGTTGCATTCCGCCTCCTTCTTCAGGCAGGAGAGGGGAGAGACCATTCTCTCTCCCAGTGAGGGCAGCAGCAAGAGAATGGCCCCATGAGAGTGGAGGTGCAGAAGACAGCCTGCAGAAAGAAACTGCTAGGCCTCTAATGCTGCCAGCAGAGAAGGTGTAGAGGAGTTCTCAGGAGAGTTGCGGGTGTGTATGACAGAGACAAGGACTGCCTGGAGCCACCCCTGGTGAGGACAAGAGGACCGTGGAAGAAGCCTACACATCCAAAGTCTGGTGAGGCGAGGATTCGTAACCTGTCCTGTGGGCCGAGTGGACGATGTAGAAGGCAGCAGCAGGCTTGAACTACTTTGAGGGGACCCTATCTAAGAAGGCTGCCTGCCACTGGGACGAGGTAGCGGCAGAAGAGGCTGCAGCTGAATCTCTAAAAGAAGAAGCCAGGAGAGGAGAGCATGATAAAAGGTCAGCTGGAAAGCACATTCCACCGGAAAAGGAATGAATGAGTGAGTGAGTGAGTGAGTGAGTGAGAGAGTGAGTGAGTGAGAGTGAGAGAGAGAGAGTGTGTGTGTGTGTTGGGGGAGGTGTGTGGCAGAGGGTAAAACAAAGAACCACCAAAGTAGTCCATGAGAGAAGGTATTCAACAAAAAGAAAGCTAAATCACCCCCAAAAAGGCCAAATTCCCACCCCCACATCCTCTTCTACCTCTCTCTCTGCCCAGACCCTGAAGAAGCAAAAGCCTGTGCAGGAGGGAGTGAAGCAAGGAGAGCTGAAATAAAGGGCCACGCTCCACTTCCCTGCTGCAGGTTTTCAAGACAAGGTCAGCCTGGAACTGAAGGAAGTGTATAAGCATTGAACTGAATAAGGAGGGATGGGAATTTTGATTTAGACCAGATTGGACTTCTTTTATAACTCAAAATGAAACTCAAAAGCTGTGTTAGATCCTTGAGATACAATCCAGAAATGCAGAAGAAAGAAGTGATAGGGACAAATGTTTCCTTATGACATCCTATCAGATCCAGGCTGTTCTTTAAAGTGTGGGGCTCTTTGTCATCCAATGTTTTCAGTTTAGGCCACAGAGAAATTCTAAGAATACCTAATGATCAAGTACTAAATCAAAGTTACAGTATCAAGCAAACATTCTGGCGCCCCAATCCTGTTTTGTGCTTCTGTAAACCCCTGACCATAGCCCACGAGCTCTTATGTGCTCTTGTCCCTGCCTCTCTGGCCCACCACGAACCATGCTCCCTCAATGCCCTCTGCTCCAATCACAATGGACTGCTTTGGGCCTTCTAACACTGACCTCAGGTCCTTTGCACATACCTTTTCTTTGTCCTGGAACATTTTTCTCAAAATTATTGAGAAAAAGGTATTAAAATATCTGATTATAAATGTAGATTCATCTATTTGCCCTTTCAGTTCTGTTTTTATTGTAATGTATTTTGAAGTCTTATGGTTACATGCATAATCTTTTAATATTATTATATTCTCTTGATTCACTGACCTCTCTTTGATTACAAAATGATATTTATTGCTGGTATTCTTAGTTCTGAAATACCATTTTGTTTGATGTCAATATACTTCAGCTTTCTTTTGATGAGTGTTAGCAGTGTACTTTTCCATCCCTTTACTTTTAACCAATTTGTATCTTTATATTTAAGGGATGTGTCCTGTTGATAGGATATAGTTGAGTCTTTTCTTTTATACAATCTGATCATCTCTGCCTTTTAATTGAGGAGTTGACCATTTAATGTAATTATTGATGTGCTTAGGTTTAAACAATCATCTTGCTCTTTGTTTTCCACTTCTCTCTTCTGTTATTGGTTGCCCATTTCCTTCTTCTTGTGTCTTCTTTTTGATTTACTAAGAATTTTTAAAATATCTAATACATTTTATTTTTTATGTTACCTTCTTTTTTCTTGATGGTTGATTTAACTCATTACAGTCTATGTTCTATTGTGCAATTCATTTCTATTAGCCTGGTACCTGGAAAAATGCCTCAAACCTAGTTGAGATTCAATAAATTATTGCTGAATAAATGGATAACAGAGCTGAGAAAAATATCAACTAAACAAAATGCTCAAAATATGGAACATTCTGGTTAACTGAATTTCTAATCAAATTAGGATTAACTATAAAATTATATTTTATAACCTTTTTTTTTTTTGCTTTAAGACTATTTTCTAAAATGTAACAGTTGGTTCTTTATGACTTACAAGTTTAGTATACTGGAAATAACTCCTGCAGTACCTTATTCTCACTATTCTGTTGCTGTCTGAACAAAAAAATGGAAGAGAAGGTCCAGAAGGAAATAAATCTAGACAGAGTTCAGGATATAAACTAAAAGTTATTTGTTTACTCTTTTTCTGAAAAAAAAAAAAAGTGCCATGGTTTCTCTGTTCCCTGCCTTTGTACTTAACACAAAGAGGGGAAAAATTCTTCCAGTTATTGAAGACTAAAGAAGCATATTTACTTGTATGGTTAAATAGAATAAGAGGGGAAAACCATTTCTGTGTCAGACTCACAGAAACTACTATAGAATTCTTAAAATGAAATGGAATCAAATGAGATTATAAGAATAATAATGCACTAGTGAATGCTGAATGCATAATGAAATTGCCCACACACTTAAATGTAGGCAGGGCATGGTAAGTAGACCAAACAACACATTAGAACAGCTCCCACAGGGTTACACCTCTTTTGTAGTACATAAAAATATGACCCCATTATTGCTTTCATCCATTATTTCCAGTTTACAATTTTCAAAACTATTCTGAAGATATGAAAATAAATTGATTACTGTAACTAATTAAATGATGATAATGGCAAATAATTATAAATAACCATCCCTGCAGCAATAAAGGACCCTTACAAATTTAAATTATACTTTGTCAGAACCAAAGCTTTTAAACAGTGATTAATAACAAATACAGATCACCTTCTAAATCTGCAAATCCCTGGTCCAAAGAGAACCCTCCACAAGTTCATGTAATCAGCTACACTAGCATTTTCTCTGTAAACCAAAGCAATGATGAATATCCATTAGACAGTAGGTATTCTCATGAAACTTCTAGAAGATGGGATAAAGTGTTATCAAACAGAGTCCTTGAGAATTGGTCTCTTCAGGGCTTGTTTCTCCTTCATGATTGGGCTATGTTGGTGTGACAGCATGCAGGACTTATAATATTTACTTTACAATCAACAATGAGCATGTATGTGTACACGTACATATATGTACATAGAAAAATAAACATGAGTGTAGTCTTTCATTTATTGATCACAGTATAGAACCCTTCGAAGTAGCACTAAACTCCTAATCAAATACATGCCAGGTCCCAAGATGACCTATACTATAACCGCCCACATCACCTGCTCCTTCCTAGCATATTCAAATAGGCAAAAGGAAAAAGTAATACTCAAATTAGAAACCAATAAGGAGTTCTCCTAACTTCCTGTCTCTGAACTCCCTATATGACTCTAAAATCTAGAAAACAAGAATAAGCCTTCCCTGAGGCCCGGAAAGCATGGGGTGACTAGGAGTTTTTAAGAGGCTAGAATATGTCCTGGCTTTGTAATCTGTGATATATGGTATCTGGGGCCAATACTTGGCTTCCCAAGAAGGCCAACAAGGCAGAAGATGTGCATCTGCACAAGCATGAATGTGCACGGAGGCATGTATTATGAGGAGGGGTGCTGCATTTCCCAGTTTACTATGTAAGATCCTATAGACAGAGGTCTCCCAATCCTGCTGGACCTGGAGACTAAAACACTCTTAGTCCTTGAATGTGTTATATGACATGGACTAGGCTTCGGCTCCTGGCAACTCTATGAATGAGGAATACCCACAGCATCTTGTCCTCACAGCCCTGCTCAGCTCCTGTAGACTCATGCCTACGGCTTCTTTTATGGAGTCAATCCTTCTCATATTTGGTCTTCCCTTTTCCTGCTGCCTTCTATTTTTCCCAGTATTATTGCCTTTTCCAAAGATATCTTTCTCATGACATGCCCAAAGTAGGGCAGCTTCGGCTTTGTCATTTCATTTTTCAGTTCTGTCATTTTTAGTTTTGTCATTTCTAAGTCCTTCCAAACTGGAACAGGGTGCTCTACCCACCCACTGCACTGTTAAGGCTGGACCATAACGGCCTTCCTTGAACATCATTGGAATAGGTACAGCTCCTTCTCCTTCTTGACCATGGCTGTCCCTAGCAAGAACTGCCAGGTCTTCCATCTCCTCCAAATCTGACATTCCACAGCCTTGATGCACCAGTGCTAAGGGCAACCTGGGAACAGGCAAAGAAAACCTGCAGTCCCTGAAAAGGAGACTTGGTCCCTAAGGGAAAAAGACCTAACTGAAATCAAATCAGTTTCACTAATAGAAGACACAAAAGGAAAAATTAAAAGATAAAGGGATGCAAATCCTCCGTGATTTAATTAGAACACAAAATATATTTTCTGAAACTAAAAAGATTTGAGGAAATTTTAAAAAGTCAATAACCTAACTAAAACATATTCAGTCTTAAGAACAAAATTAGTCTGGAACAGGAGTTGGCAAACTTTCTATAAAAGTCGAGTAAATATTTTTGATTTTGTAGACCATATAATCTCTTTTGAAATTACCCGACTTTGCCACTGTAGCATGAAAGCAGCCATAGACAACACATACATAAATGGGCTTGGCTGTATTCCAATAAAACTTTATTTATAGAAACAAGCAGCAGAATGGATTTTGCAAGCAATCTGAAGTCTGTAGATCCCTGGTCTGGGAAGTCAAATTTCAAAAAACCTATCATAGCACAGGAGACAAAATGGAAAAGAAATAGATGCAGAAAATTTTAAATGCAGAATTAGTAACTCTAAAGGGAAAAGGAATCAGGTGGAAGACACATAACTGAAGAAGTAACACAAGAGAACTTTCTTTTGAAAGACTTAAACCTTCATGTTTAACCAGACATACCCTGCTGAAATATCTGACCTAATAAAATAAAAAGAAAAATGTATAAATTGGGATTAAGAAAAAGTTACCTAAAAAAAGAGGAAATTCGTGTTAGATTTTTCACTATCGTCAACACCAAAAGCTACAAAATGGAAAAACAATTTTTAACAAGGTTATATTACAAGATAAACCTATAAAAACGAATATTCTTTATCTACACTAACACTAATCTGTAAGAAACAGAAAACCAGTTCCATACAGGATAGCAGCAACACCCAGAAAGGGACTGATAATTACTAAGAAAATGATACATATTTTTAAATTAATATATAAACTTTAGTTAATATATAAAATTCCAATCCAATCCCAAAAGCTGTAAGAAGAAATGAAAGTTATTATTTTAAGATGCATATGAAAGTATACATTAGAATTGGCAAGAAAATTTTGCAAAATTAAAAATAATAAGATTTTTCCCATTGGATATGATCTTATTTATAAAGCTACTATATTTAAAACAACATGTACTGGCACAGGAATACACAAAAGTATTATCAGAATATGACAGAAAATCCAGAAATAGTTCCAAATATATATTGAAACATAAAACACATTTCATCATAACATGTGAAAAATTGAAATGCAGGACTTGTTTCATGAATGACAGTGGCTAAAATAATTAACTATCTGAAAGAAAATGAAAATTATGAGATAGAAAAATAGAGTTCAAGTGAATTAGAAATATTTTTAATTATAAGAAATTTAAGAGACTATTTCATAATCTTAGCATCAGAGAGAATTTCTTAAGCAAGTCAAGAAACACAAAACCAGAAAGAAAACAGCAGACATATTTAATTTTAATAATTTTATGGCAAAAACATCCAGAAAAATCTCGCCACATAGATGAAATATCATATTATCCCTAATAAAATTCTTTCAAAACTGATAAGAAAAAAAGTACTCCAATATAAAAATATGTAGAGAAGGGATAAATAGGAAATTTACAGAAGAGGAAAAGCAAATGGCTAATAAATAGATAAGATACTTGACCTTGCAATAAGTAAGAAAATACAAATGAAGATCAGATATCATTTTTTACTGCTATTATTAGCAAGAATTTACAATGCTGATAACTTCTGGTACTGGCAACAATGTGGGGAAATAGTCATTTATAAAATGCTGGTGGGAGGGTGAATTCCTCCAATCTTTGTAGAAAGTAATATGCCTTTAGTCTAGAACTGCCACTTTGGGGAATTCATCCTCATGAACTTAAAGCACTAAAGATATAAGTAAGAGAGGCTTGTTACCTGGTTTAGAGCACTAAAAAACTGGAAACAAACATTCATCATGATGATGCTGGCAAATGAATTATAGCAAATCTATACTATAGATATAGAATATTAAATTATTTTTAAAAATAAGTTGCATCCATATGTACTAAAATGGAGGGACTTTCAGGATATCAAGATATAAGCATTTTGTCATTCCTCAAAAAAACCCACATGAGGTGTGCACATGTGTGCTTATGTGTGTATGTGTGTTACATGATCATGAATAAAAGTTTGGGACGATCACACATATACATCCAATATGAACACTGGTTTCTTTGGGAGAAAGGGAGAACAGAATGTTAACTTTTACCTTGTACATATTTATGCTTGTATTATTGTAAAAACTATGAATTACTTTTATAGCTTGAAACAAATTCAATAAAGTAAATTAAAAGAAATCAGGAGCTTCTAGTTTCCCATGAGATAATGACAGTTTACTAAAGCTGAATCTCTCCAAAAACACAGAGATCAACCAGGAGAGCAAATGAAACCAATCACACATAACTTACATTTAGAGCCAAGGCTCAAGACATAATTGGCAGGGCCCAGTGCAAAATGAAAATGAAGGGCCCCAGCCAGGGACAGAGACATTAATCTCCCCTTCCCAGTGGCCGCCCACCACCAGCCACAATGTACTGGCAAGCTCCAAGCAACTGCAATCTCTGTGCTGGGCCACACTCTGCACCTGCAGTAGCAGTAGCTAAAAGTCACCCACTGAATGTACCATGACCCTGATAGCTGAGGACAGAACAGCCTCCACTTTGCCCTGACCCCAGCTCTTCCTATACCTGCTTCCAGGCCTCTGGTGAGTCCAGATTACTAGAGAGAGCACAGGCCTCCACCTACCTATGTAACTGGGCTGCCCCAGCCAGAGAGGAGCAGTGGTCACAGGCTAAGGGCAGGCGGCTGGAACCCAGGGGAAGTAAGGAAGGGGTGAAGTGAAGTCGGGGATGCGGGGAGACCAAGTATGAGTCAAAGATTCAAGTCCATCGTGCCATCAAACTTGACTTACAAAACAGAAATCTAAAGATTAAAGTATTAAGAATTTCAAGACTGACTGACTATAGAGCCTTAAACCCCAACTGTGAGGCCTTTCTGAGAAACAGTCCCTGTTCAACTGCACTGATGGCATGACCATGAAGCCAGCTCTTCCTACAGCATCACCAGGAAATGGAGCATACTAGAAAATTCAATTAATGCACAAGGAAGGAAATAAACATATGAAACCAGCAGAAACCTTGCCAGAGAAGAGAGTCAGGTGGCAGAGCCTAGTAGCAGATGAAAATCACCTCCAGAGAAAGCTTCCTACCTGAGTGTAGAAATACTGAGAACAAGTCTGATCTTGGGTACAGGGAAATAAAAGGGCTGGAAAGTTTGTGGAACTAAACGTGGCAGTCTTGGGAAGGCATCACTTCTGGAGGGAGGAAGGAGACTTGGAGGGTCACATCCCCTAGATGGCTTAATGGT
The DNA here is from genome assembly GCA_003508835.1 of Eonycteris spelaea. NCBI lineage: Eukaryota > Metazoa > Chordata > Mammalia > Chiroptera > Pteropodidae > Eonycteris > Eonycteris spelaea. Next base: position 19,512,636 of record PUFA01000011.1, on the reverse strand, counting down.
GAAGAGAAGAAGTAAACAATAGAAATTAAGGGTCCTTTGAAATCAAGAGATTCACAAAATCAGAAGACACATCAACCCATCCCTCTCTCCTCAAAAGGCACTATTTATTAAAGAAACTACTGTCCCTGTATTGAAAGAAGAAAGGAAACACAAACAAAGAAACCTAGTGGGCTCTCATCTCTGCCCATAGCGAACCACTAGTTATTGCTGGTACAGCCAGGAAAACATAAGACATTTCCAGAGGAACAGAAACTAGCAGGCACAAAAGAATTCAACGTTGAAGAATTCATAGTGATAAAAAGACATAATCTCATTATGATTTTTTTCACTTAACGTTACGATTCATGTTCCAACCGTTATTCAACTGTATTTCAAGCAGAACCTTCATAGAAAAGAAAAACAAAAGGAACAAACAACAAAAAAAAAGCAAGAAAGTGAGGACTGGACGATCAGCGCCTTTCTGAGAAAGGCAAAAGAAAACTGAGTGCCTGCGTCACGACATGCCTGGCTCTGGGGGTTTGGTGTGACAACACGATGACTAGAGAAAAGAGGCGGTTAAAAAACAATCCATTGGAGACAGGGATCTTAAAAGAGAGCACCGACCCATCATTCTTCGGAGCAATTATCTCAATTTTTTTTAATGACTGAATTTTCTAAACTGGAAAGCATTTCTTCAAATAATTCCGAGATCGTTTCTGTCTACTTTGAAGACAGGTTTTCACTGTGGCTCTTTTCTGAGCACAATTTACAGCCACTTTTAAAATGAAAGGTTTGCAATGTCTGAGGTATCTTCCAATTTCCAAAGAGTCAACATTTCACGTTCTTACAAGGAATTCCATCATATGTAATCCTGTTACTAAGCAACAGGATGCTTTTAGAATTCTGATCTACAATGAATAAGGAATGGACTTCAAAGGAACACTGCACAATTTTTCAGGTAAAGCTATAACTGTATAGATCGCTCCATTTATTGATTCTACTCAAATTTCTAATGTCTTATTTCCTTTTACTAAACTTTTAGGCCACATTAATGAAGATAATATGAAAGCATACTTCGTATCAATGGTAACACAAACATAAAATATATAATACTCGCTTTTGCTTATAATCCATTCTATAATCATATTAAATCTTTCCACTTAGGAGTTAGGTATACGTCAGTTTAAATAGGAGAAAATAACCCAGTTTGAAGACTCAATAAAAAGACTCAACTTTAAATATTTTCTTTTCTTATTATGCATTTGTGACCAATGATATCACCTAAGGTTACCCCTTTTATAAGGTTCAATTTCAAGTTTCATTTCAGGGTTATACAATTAAAACTTAAGATATCTTAAGCTTTTACTCTAAAACTTGTGCTCCAATCTGCAAAGGCATTTTTGGAAGATGACGTCGAATGAAGAATGCGGAAATATAACTATGTTCACCGCAAGTTGCCTTCGTGCCAATGAAATTTCACATAAATAAAATAAATATGTACATGGGGCCGTCTTCCATTTATTTTCCTTTCATACATGGAAAGTTTCTCTAAGCAGCAGAATGAAACTATTAATATTTTGAGTGGCTTTTGCCAATCATGTTGAAGACTGACAGGTTCAGAGACAGGAATTTGGAAGATGAAGATATGAAGGGGAAAATTGCTAAGAAAAGCGTCTCAATAACAACAAACGGTATCGCGCAGTCGATTACTTTTCCCTACGACCTCACTTGCATTAACAATTAGGTGTCTCCAGGTAAAGAATGTACTTTTCAAGCACTACCGTATGACTAAAACGCTTTAACCTTTAAAATTTGTACTCATATTTTTTTTCAATCAGTAGGTTTGCCTCCAGCTCCTTGTACACTGATTAATGTTCTTGCTGCTTTTTTATTGAGCTGTGTTTATAGAAAAAAAATCAGTTCTATCACATAAATGAGATTTTCCCTCTAAAAATACAATGCTTTACTCTGTAATAGGACATGATGTCATAAGTGGAGAGACTAGACTTGGTATAAAGTGACTTCGATGAAAAGGCTGAAATAGAAAATTATCTGCTCAAACTCTAATGCCTCAAAGATGATAACAGAAAAATTAATGGAAATATTGATGAGCAATACCCTCCTACAAAAGCACCAGTTTTCAACCATTCAAAAATGTTCTCACTCTTCAAAAGCTACCTCTACCAAAATGAAGGATGAGATCGTTATATCTACTTCCCTTACAAATATAAAAATATAGTACCAACTCCTTCCTACCGGTTTCCAAAAAGAGAAATGGGCAGAAAAAGAGCTCAGAAAGTATCTTCCTCAAACAACAAACACAATTAACAGGGCCACCAAACTTGTTGTTATCAAAGTCAAAATAAGGACTTTCACTTCTAATAATGGTATACTAGGAAATTAGGACCAACTTTCCCAGTAAAGACAACTAAAAATACTGAATAAGGTATTTTAAAATATCCTCTCAAAAGTTTCAAAGAAGTATCAACACAGTGAGGAATTACCAGGCCAAATTCTAGAAAATCAGAATGGGTAAATATTAATACAACCCAGGAGTATTTGCTAATTCAAAAGAAAGAGTTGTATAAATTGCCAGTTATCAAAATAGTCACAGGGATGTAAAATACAGCTCAGGGAATAAAGTCGATAATATAATAACTATGTATAGTGCCAGATGGGTACTAGACCTTTTGGGATGATCGCTTAATAAGGTAGATAAATGTCTAATCACTATGTTGTACACCTGAAACTCATAAAACATTGTGTGTCACCTATAACTGAAAAAAATAATTTAAAAAATAATCTATAAAGAAGATTTAAGAATATTAAGAAAAGAAAGAGTTGTGAAACTGAGCTTCTCATTTTAAAAGCTTCAAGGACAAGAAGAGATTAAAGTAAAAGCCAGAAGCCACCAAAGGTGGAGAATGCAGTGAACTACCCCAGGTTCATCTGTGGCACCAAAGGGTTATAACTCGGGGAAAGAGTGAACTCGGTGTGAACCAGCCCTTCGGCAGTCTCACAGCCTTCGCATCAACTAGGTCATCCATAGACCCTCAAGCCTCGAGTTCACATGAAGCCAGTCGGGACCACACACCTCCACCCTTGGCAAAAGCAAAGGAAAATCTAGTGAAGGATAAACAGGTACATGTGAAATATAAGCGAGAACCAATAGAAACAACAGAAATATAATTAGCCTTCGAATATTGAAATTATCACCTCTGGACTATAATACAGCTATACTTATAACATTCAAAGAAATTAAAAAGCAAAGCCTAACATTTTCAGAAGAGAATTGGAAGTTATTTTACAAAAATGGTTTGGCAGACTTGAAAAAGAACCATATAAAACTTCTAGAACTAAAGAAAAAAGTAATAATCAAAATCAATAAATCAGTGGGAAGATTTAACAGTTATAAGATACAACTGAATAGAGAACTAGTAAACCATATGTCAGGAAAAAAACACGTATCCAGAATGTAACACTCAGAGACAAAAAGATGGGAGAGAGAACAAGAGACGTGATGGATACAGTGAGAACTTGGAGCTCAAGGAAAGGAGTCAGAAAATGAGGGAGAAGCATCATGAGAGGAGGTCATAGCTGAGAATATTTTAACACTAATAAAAGATATCAATCCACACACTAACAAGGACTAACAATTCCCCAGACATATAAATAAGAAGAAATCCACACAGACACAAACCACAGTGAACTGGAAAACCAAAGACAAACTCTTAAGAGCTGTCAGAGGAAAAAAATTCAGATGACCTTCAAGTGAATCATCCTCAGAGTAGCCACTTCTCAGCAACAACAAGGAAGACAGAAGACAGTGGAAATGATATCTTCAGTGTGCTGAAAGAAAATAACCACCAAACTAGAATTCCACATGTAGTAAAAATGTGCTTCAACAATGAAGATACAATATAAACAAAACTAGTTAGCCAGTGAAGACCCATACCAAAAGAAATAAGGGGTGTTCATCAGACAGAAGAAAAATGATCCCAGGTGGAATTAATACAAAAAAAGACTAACAAACAAAAGGAGACATATGTGGGCCAAGCTAAGTAACACTGATTGCAGAACGCAGTAATAGTATCTCATATGGTTAAACATATATAGAGAAATAACATAAAACAATGATAGCATGTAAGCAAAAGGGAGCTAAACCTTCTATGTTCTTGGAGGCAGGAGTGCTGTTGAGTCACTTTAGACTTTGATAAGTTAGAGGTGCATGTTCTATTTTTGCTGGTAACCAAGTAAAGAAGAGAAACATGCTCGTGGGAGGGGGATCAAGTGATTTAAATAAATGCAATCCATCTAAAAGAAGGCAAGAGAGGAGTGAAACATAAAACAGATGGAACAAACAGAAAACAACAAAAAAAAGTGGTAGATTTAAACCCAAATATATCTTTGATTACATTAAAATATAAATAGAATAAAAGAAAGTTGGTATAGAGTCACAGAGCTTTAGAATTAATAGGGGCTTTAACATTATTCTAAATTCCACATTTCACCTTGCTCTCTTGTTTAACCCTGCTGCTCTTAGAATAACATTTACATTCCTTAGCATGGCCTTTTGTGAAGGGTCTCTCACCTCTTCCACCTCAATTTTTGACTCACATGTTGCTCCCACAACCACATGTGACCACCACATAAGAGAGAGAAGCTACAGATTCTGAGGAGCTGCTAAATGATCAGTAAAATCTACAAGAGAACACAAATTTTAAAGATTCTGTATGTTTTATGATTACTTGGTAAATGAATTACTTGTAATATCCTGAGACTGGATAATTAATCTTGACCAGCTATTGTGTAATTCCACAAGAGCAGAATCACACTTTTCTATATACCAAACACAGTGCCCGGTATATAACAGATACTCAATATTTGATGAATGAAACCAGTATGTGGGACACTACCCAACTCATGATTCTCATTGGCCTACATACCTTCCAAGAATATAAATCAGAGCTAATGGCCTGAAGGTGCTAATACCAATTTTCTCAATCTCCTGCAGATATGATCATCGTCATGGCTATCACCAACCTAGTGAACTGTTTACGGCTCTCATTATAGGCAATGCCTGTTCCTAGGAATTTCTCATATGTTAAATTTGATACTTCTAACAACCCTGTGAGATAAGTACTATTAATAGTCCCATTGTACAAATGAGGAAACAGAGGCACAGAAAAGTTAAAATTTGCTTGAAGTTACAGGGCACACAGTGCAGAGCTGAGATATGAACCTGGGGAGTCTGACTCCAAAGTCCATGCTCTTAGCTTAGCCACCATTGCTAAACAGCTTCCCTGGTTATCAAAACTGTAAGAACTCACTATGTGGCTGAATCATGCTACTATAGATGGCTATTTCATCAAGAGTACCTATATTACATACTTTTATAACTTCGCCTAGATAGAAAATACATCTCATGATATTCAGCCAAAATGCACTTACAGGATCATGATATAACTACTGCAGGCTTTCACATACGTCCTCTTCCTGCACCTCAGTGGCCCCAGAAACATGCCTTGTTCTCTGGAGTCATGAGGGAAGCCTGAGCCCACCAATTACCCAGGCTAAGAAGTCAGTACAAGATGGTTATGAGTCATCCAAAGCTATAAGAAGGCTGAGACCTCCCCATACCCCAACCCAAAGGGGCCCCTGGAGAGGGAGCTATCATTCAGCAGCCAAGAACGCAAACATATTCTCACCTGAAAAGAACCTGCTCTGTTTTCACTCAGGGAGAGCCAACCTGATGAAACCCAAAACCTCGAGAGGACTTGCCCTTTAAACACCAAAGTGGGCATTTCACACACAAGTGTGGGATTTGGGAAACATGTCCCTGACCCAGGTCCCTCATCTTCATTCAGCTCAGGGGCAGAAGGGCCTCACCCCTCCCGAAAACAGAGGAAGGGAAGGGGAGTAATTGGATCCCATCGACAGTGAGCAATGAATTCTGAATCATACGCCTTGTTTCAAATCCTAACATTGAAAGAGAAAAACCTGAACAAGTCATTTAATTACTCCATTAGTTTGTAAAAGGTGGACAATACTACCTCACAAGGTTGCTGTGAAGATAAAAATACGACCAACCCACCTAAAGTGCCTAGTACAGAGCCTACTATAGAGTAGACATGCAATAAATATGAATTTCTTATCCCGCCTTCCAGTTTGATGGGGAAAAAAGCATTACAGAGGTGAGTGTTTTCCCCCTTAGATATTAGTCTTATGTGTTGTTTATGCTTATGTTGTTTTTCCTTTGCAAATGGAGGCAGCTGAGGAACGTAGTCACGTAACAGCTGTGTAACGGAGAGGGGTGCACACAGCCTGACCAACAGAAGGGACCTCTGCACACATCTTCTTCCATAAGGCCCACTTGTCGTTGCTGATTTTGTTTTCACAAACCTTTATGTTTTCCCAAGAATCAATTCCAAGCCTGCAGACACTTCAGTCAAATGATTTCTTTTGTGCTGGAATGCTTGCCAAAAACTTAATTTCTCTCATTTTCATCAGCAGAAGATGAAGTGCTTCTAAAGTGGCATGCTTCAGGTGACCAAGAGTAAGTGGCCTTGACAGCTGATAAGTCTGAATGTGCTAATGCCTTCCCCAATTCTTATTCTCCCTAGTAATCGCTGCAAATGGCATACTGCATCCCACACATATCTGAGACATCTATTACTTCAGAAAATATTGTCAGGTAAATTAAGGACAAAGACGAAACCTTAGTTTTAAATTTTCCTAATTTCTTCTTGAGTTTCAGCATTTTATTTTGAGCTCTTTTTTTGCCTCTTGGTCGATAAGGCCATTAAAGGTCAGAGAATCTGAACAATGGTCTTGAGTCTACACAGACTTGACCTAGTATCAAAGGCCTGGGCTAAGGTTCAACTTTGCTACTTATAAGTTGTGTGATATTAGACACAACCTCTCTAAGACCAAATTTCTTTACTTCTCACAATAACACAGTACAACAGCGAAAATCAAAATGGATTATGTTTATAGTATACCTTTATAAACAGAAGAATTAAATGCACTGTTTCCTGTTGTAAAAATATGGACCATTATACCTGCTACTTATTTGAATACAATTTATTAACTACTAGAGGCATCACTTGGAGAATTCTGCTTCTGCTGTTGAAGATGTAAAGACCTTTCCAGCCAGATCTTAGTTACGACAATGGATGAAACTAAGAAACCACAGGTATTTGTCAGTTCAGGCTGCCATAACAAAACCACAGACCTGGGTGGCTTAAACAACAGAAATTTACTTTCTTGCACTTCTGGAGGCTGGAAAGTCCAAGATCGAGGTACTAGCAAATTCAGTCTTTGATGAGAGTCCTCTTCCTGGCTTGCTGCCTTCTGTGTCTTCACATGGCAGAGAGAAAGAGTGAGCTCTCTGGTGTATCACCTTATAAGGACACTACGCCTGTTGTACCAGGGCTCCACCTTTTTGACCTCGTTTAACCTTACTCTCCTTCTTAAAGGCCCCATTCTAATACAATCACAGAAGGGGGACTTCAACATATGAATTTGGGGGGAAGGGCATAATTCAGCCCATAGCACCAGGTTTGATGTGTAAATTTTCAGAGATTTTCTGGCATAAGCAGATATTCCTTTTCCCATAAATAGGTTCCAAAAGTGCATCTAATGTGCTGTGTGTGTGAACTTAACGCCCTTGGTTCATCACAAATGAAAAAATGAGGCCTTTTCGTATCATGATGATATATATATACTGGGGTAAGAATGTTTCTGTCACCCAAGGCCAATGATCACGTTGTAGATGGGGAAGAAACTGAAGCTCACTAAACAAACTGATTTAATTTGGGGTTTTGATTTAGCATCCCACTCAGTACACAACTATACTTTCTCCCTGGCTCCCTGTCCAAATAGGAAGTGCCCAGTTCATCTGCATCTTGGCCACAATATTGTGTTGTCAACCAATATCTGTTGGGAGCTTATCATGAGCCAGGCACGTTCTGAGCTCTTAGAACAGAAGAATGAACAAAACAAGCACCAGCCCCTGCCCTCTGGCTGGCTGTCTAATCAATGCTTATGACCCCTTTACTGTCACTTCCACCAAGAACACTCTTTAGTTTTAGAGTTAGAGCCAGGTTTGGAAGCCCAGCTAGAGACTGTAATTTGGGAATGTCATTTCATCTCTCTGTACCTCTGTTTTCTCAGCTGTCCAGTGGGGAGGAGCAGGCTTGGCCTAGATATGCTGTTAACCCCAAAAATACCATGTAACACAACTGGATTTTTCTGTTTGCCTATTTGTAACCTCAGACTTCCTTGCATGGGTCCCTAAACAGCAAATATTTACTGAACATCTACTTCATCTTATGGGAAATATGTCAGCCAAGATAGGGGGCATAAAAGACCCACAGTTATCAGACTGAGGCCATGACTTTCGCCTTTCTTAGGGAAACCAGGTCTGTATAGAACACTGGTCCCCAGAGAAGGGAAGGGACAGATTTTACTCTAGATGCAGAAGGATTCATGCCAAGTGTGGCAACACCCCTCCCCAAGATGAGTACAGTGTAACACTGCAGGGATTTCATGCGGATGAATGATGATGTGTGAACACCTAGCCCACGCCTCGCATGTGGTACAAGCTCCATAAAAAGTGATATTGATGAATATGTGGGGAGCCCTCCCACAGAACACGTGGGTTTACCACAGAGCATGACTCTATCTCCCTCCCAAACTAAGGGTCACAGCTGTGACCCTACAAGACGATCCAGATGCAGTCATTGTGATATAACATGGAGAGAGGTCCACGTGAGAACAACATAGCCCAAGTTTGGGACTCTCAGGGCCCTAGCACATGACTGCAATGCCAGCATCATGGCTCCCAGTGAAGCTCTGGAGGAAGCCTCATGGAGGGGCAGGGGCTGGTCCAGAAGGAGAAAGGACACAGGGTCTCAGGAAGCCAAATGATCTCATAATTATGAGGGTGGGGTGCTACTCAGAGAGGTCAAGTCTGGGGGGGTGGTTATTAGGGCCCTGCTATACTGGCCTAGAGAAAATGTCCATGACACAAGGATGAACGTAAATCATCCTTTTTGTGCATTATGTTTATACATAAAATACTATTTAAGAATTCCACCTATAAATATAACTCTTATTATAACCTATAAGGTAGGATATTATCATCCTCATTTTACACATACAAAAATGGAGGCACAGACAGGTTAAGTAACTTGCCCAAGGTCACACAGGTGGTAATGGGGGAGGTCAACATCGAACCCGCAGTCTGAGAAGCTCTTACCAGGAAGCACACCATGCTGCTTGCCCCTCTTGTCCTTTATAAAACTTAATCATTTTCCTCAGGAATCTCAGAGTTCTCCAACCTTCGCCAATAGACCAGGAATGGCAAACTTTTTGTGTCAAGGGCCAGATAGTAAATATTTTTGGTTTGTGGGCCTTTTGGTCTCTGTCACCACTACTCCTCTCTGCAAATGTAGTGTGAAATCAACCACAGACAATACGGAAATGAATGTGTGTGACCGTTTCAGTAAAACATTATTTACGTTCACTGAACTTTGAATATCATATAATTTTCACATGTCAGAAGAAATGTTCTACTTTATTCTCAACTATTTTTAAAAATTTAAAAGCCTTTCCTAAGTCATGAGCTGTGCAAAAACAAGTAACAAGTGGGATTTGGCCCTCAGTGGAAGCTCACATCACTGCAACAGATATCACCTAGTATGACTGTCTTCCTTTCTCTCCCTGACGTGGATGGCTGGAAAGTTCCCATGAACAACAAAACTGTTCTGGGCCCTGCTGCTTACAGAAGCACCAATACCCAAAGGCCCAGTGACACACTCGGTCATCTGTAGATCAACAAGGTAGACACAGCACACAGTTCAATAAACCCATCAAGTGACCTAAAATACATTTCTGTGTTTATGTTATGACCAGTTGAGGAAGAAACAAGGAAGGTACTGGGAGAGAGACGGAGGGATACAAAATGCATAGTGGTAAAAACACAGATTCTGGTCAGAACCTCAGGTAAGTCAAATGCTAAACCTTAGTTTCCTTTTCTAAAATGAAGGTAATGATACACCTATCTCACAGGACTGCTGTGAAGATCAAACGAAATAGTACATACAGAATGCAAGCACACACACAGCCTCCTCATGAAATAAAGACCAGGGAGAAAGGGGAGGTGAAGCAGGCATAGGAGGCCCAAGAAGTATCACCCAAGAGTTCACCTCTGAACTCTAAGTTCCAGAAGGACTGGGCTTTGTGTTCTTTATGATCAGAGACTGGCTATAAATACTTGATGATGATGAGTGGTAGTTACCCTCATACCTCCTAAAAAAAAAATCTAAAATTTTGCATATAAAGTCATTGAAAAGTTACAAAGCACTGATGAAGATACTCAGGTTCAAGGTATTTTTTGTGTATTTCAATGTTGATAAAAGAGCAAAAAGGCATTTTACTTTATTTACGATACTGTTCATTCTTTAAACTTTTGTTAGTTTGTACAATATCTTGCTTATTTAGTGAGCAGGAGAATATCTTATTGAAACCAACAGAGAGTAGCTATAATAATGCAAAGCCTATGTGAGAATGTTCTAGTTCATTACCATTGGACCTATGTCAGACATAACTCAAGCAGTCGTGCTGACTTGAGGAATGAGAATATTCCACATAGGCTTCCCCTTCACGTTTAATATCTTCCCCTTGCCTAGGCTTACCCATACTCTCACTGGAATCTGCGGCCTATGTCTCTGTGATGATTTTGTATTAAACTTTCACCTAGGGTCTTACCTCTCTTACCTCTAGCTTCCCATTCCCTCACTCTGGTCGACAAGGTCCTGAGCTGACCCAGGTATAGGTGACAAGCATGACAAGGAGAGGCCATTAGCTTAGTAGTCAAGAGGATGGCCTCTGGAGCCAGGAAGCCTGGGTTTGAATGCTGGCTTAGCCACTTACTAGTTGTGCAATTTGGGGCAAGTCATTTAACCTCTTTGTGTTTTAGGGTCTTGGTTAGTAAAATGGGATAATAGTATCTATCGCATGGGGTTTGTGTGAGAATAAATTAACATACCTGTTAATTTCAGTGCTGAGAACAGTACTTAGTATAAAGTCAGTGCTAAATAAATGTCGATTGCATTATTATTGTTGTTGTTGTTTCATTGTTGTTGTTGTTTGTTGTTGTTATATCAAAGCCTCAGTTCTCTATTCAATAAATCAGCTGGGCACTAACGCCAGTATGACTTCTTGTAAGAAGCTCATCTCTATTTCAGCAACTTCACTGAAAGCTGACCTACGGCATCCCCCAGGACCTGTATGATTTCCTAGGCCCGGCTCTTTGATGCTTTCTCCCAGCCGGCTCCCATCCCCTGTATCTGACCCTACATCTCTGCCCAGTTTGGAGTGCCCCAGTGCTGGGGCCTTGCCACCAGCCCAAGGCAGGGGCTAAGAGCCCTGCTGCTCTGTTTCCGGTCTTCCTCCCTGGAGCTGGAGCCTCCTTCTGTAGCCCTCTCTTATAATTGGTGTCATACTGTGCCCAGGAGCCCATGTCACATGTCAGCTGCCACCAGACCAACCCCAGTCTAGATCATTCTAACACTGCCTCAAACTCCCCCCATCTGAATTGTGTCTGGGTCCTCTACAACATTCAAGCCTGGATCCTCACCCTCACTTGCATGTTCCAATCTGATTCCCCAGCATCTCTCCTGTTGTAGTGGTACTGGTGGGGAGAGTCTTCTTCAGCCCTTCTCCACACTCTGCTTCCTGCTCTTAAGCACGGACCAAACGTTAACCATTTAATAAAATAAAATATGATGCAATGGTAGTGGTGGAATGTATATAGTACTTACAGGCACTTTGAAAAACAATTTGGAAGTGTCTTAAAAAGTTAAATATACCATACAATCCAGACTCCACTCTTATGTACCTGCTCAACAGAGATAATGAAAACAGATATCCACACAAGAAGTTCACATGTTCACAGCACCATGACTTCTAAAAGCAAAAGATAGGAAACAACCCAAATATCTATCAGTTGATGAATGGGTAAATAAAATATGGCATATCCTAACAATAGAATATTGGTCAGCAATAAAAAGGAACAAACTACTAATACATGCTACAGCATGGATGAACCTGGAAAACATTAAGTGTAGTGAAAGCCGGACAGAAAAGATTACATACTATATGATTCCATTAATACAGAATTTCTAGAAAAGGTCATTTTCTGGGCTTGGGGGTGGGACAGGTACCAGGAACCTTTCAAGAGTGAAAGAAATGTTTTGCTATAGAATTATAGTAACATTTGCATAGCTGTATAAATTTACTAAAATTCAAGAAACTATACACTTAAAATGGATAAACTTTTCAGTATATAAATTATACCTAAACAAAAATGTTTTTAAATAAAAATTGCAATGTTAACTCCTGAAAGACTTAAAATTTATCTGTAATACAGATTATCTTTTTTGTAGTACAGATGGTTACCCAAATATATTCTATTTTTATTCTATATCATAGAAGGCATCTTCTGAGAAGCTCTCTGCACCCACCTCACTCCATAACCAAAAAAAAAAAAAAAAAGTTAAGCTCAAGATATTAAATTATAATTACAAAGTTTACTATAAGTTTTCTCAGCAGTTTCACTGCAAATCGGACCACTTTTAAAAAATAGAATAAACATGTTAAAGTATTAAAAAGTACAATTAATTCCTTATTTGACATTTCTTAGAATGTTATATCTAATGAGGAAAAAGAAATTAGACTGATATTTAATAGAAAACTTACAACAGAAGGGGTTGTTACTTGTTAAAGTCTCACTAATAATATCTAACAATTATAAACTGCATTTCCAAATCACTTATTATTTTACCTAATTAACTTTATTAGATTAATGGCTTTAAAATGGCTTAATTCCAGACGCTCTGGAGCCCCCACTATTTTGTTTGTTTTGGTCTAACACTTGCATAATTAGTGTTTTCTGAAACACACTCTAAAACATGCAGCTGTAGATGAAATGTGTTTAGCTAATATCTGTTATCTGCTTCTTAAGCACCTTTGCTAATGATATCTGGCCACTTTTCTTTCCTCTAATTCTCTGTGTAATTAAAGAGTCTGCATCAATGTTTTCTTTCCTTTACTAGAAAATTTTAGGGTGGAAAATAACACCCAATCTTTCTGAAATATAACTCACACTTACAGTGAAAATAGTCCAATCTCTTATCCCTTTATTCCTTTAGAACTTCCTACATGTCTTTGCAACAGACACAAGTTCTTCCAGCTTCAGATCTTTTGTGATCTTAGATGAAGTCAAACATAGTCCTGTTCAGAACTCTAGTTCTTGTGATAATAATCCAGGAGTGCCTCTTCAGGTGCTCTTCTACTCCAGTGGCTTTTAAAGCATGTTTGTTTATTGTTGCCTCTGGTCTATCATCCCCTGGGGACACAATGTTTTGTAGGGGTACTCTAGCAGAGGAACACAATGGCAAGGCTTGGATATCAGTCTATCCAAGTGCATCCATGTTGAAGTGTTTTGCTCCCTTCATCAGTACTTTTTCTGTGATTCTTCTGTTTCGACAAGATCCCCAGTGACAGTACAATAGTCAAAATGAAGGCTTTTTTTTTTTTTGTATTTTGTTTGAGTTATTCAACTGAGAATTTTTCAGAAAAGCAATTTAAATTTTAATTAAAAGTCAGGGCTCACAGGAGGGCTTGTAGACCATTTCTTCTCATGTAGAAAGAAAATAAGCATAACCCACAGCATAATCTAGTATACTGCTGCCTTGTCACTGGTCTAATAATCCTATGCCAACATTTTTCCATCATTTGGGGGCTAGTTATAAACAAATTCCCTGTAAAATATTCAATGTGAAATGTTACACCCGCATTAACAAATTATTTAAAGGCATTTGAATTTCAAGCAACTAAGCAAAAAATTATTTAGTATCCATGTTATACAAAAGACCAGTAAGTGTGTAAAAGGAAATTAAAACATATATATAAGTCTGACCACCAAGATTTGCATTTGCATTTGCAAAATAAAAATATTTTGCCTTTCAAATGTGTATTTCCAAATATGGAGGAATGAAATATTTAAGAAGCCTTTTAAATAATATGTATGTATAACCAAGCGGCATTTTGATCAGTATGTTTACACAACTTCCTAGGAAGTGACCAGATGCATTCATTTCCATAAACACATACTGATTTTCTTTTAATGTAAAAATGAAGGATAAAGAAGGGAAGAGTTAGAGAGTCGCAAACAGAAGTCGCAGTCAATAGAGATGGCAGCCGCTTGAGAAGAGGGCTTTTTCTAGGGTACTCGCTAGCACAGCGCCTGTGGAGCAGCAGCTCCCGGATGGAACGTCAGAAGAGGAGGCAGTACACTCACTGTGACTTCAGCACATACACACTGTTGCCCCTCTTTGGTAAGTACCGACGGTAACTCACAATTACGTTCAAATATTTATTCAAATGCTGTCATTACCAGAAATATCATAATTTAAAGTGTATTACTCTTGGATCTCAAGAATAAACTTTAATTAATGTTCATGCAATATGAATTGAAATGTTGAGAGAAGTGTGGTTAAAAGCCATATATTTCAACAGATTTAAGGTAATTTGTGGAGGTAAACAGCCATAATTATTTTGCCTACAACACAAACAACCACAATAAGAATAATCGCTAATATTTATTGAGTTGCTTGTGAAGAGCATTCCCTGCATTACCTCACTGAAGCACACAGCAACTGTGTCATATAAGCAAATGATTACCTCTGTTTCATCCATGAAAGAATGGAGGTTGGAGAGGTTCAGTAGCTTGACCAAGGTCACAGTTACCAAGTGACAAGGACAAGACTGCAGTCCAACTGTGTTTGATGGCCAAGCCCAGCTCCCAAACACCCCTCACTCTCTCATGGGATAATATGTTCTTAAAGCAAAGTTCACATTAGCCATTGGATGATTTCTCGGGGGAAATGGCAAAGCTACATTGATTTGCTAAAGAAATCACAAGCATCTGGCCAAACTGCATTTTGAATTTCATATTTAAAGGTTCCAAAGCTATCATAAAACAAACAAACAAACAAACAAAACAAACAAAAACAAAAAAATAGCCGCTTAGCTGCAGAATGCTAGGTACTCCAGCATTCAGTCTAGTTCTTGAATCTCTTCTTTCTGTCCGCACTCTGTCCTTGGTGACCCCATTCAGATTGTTTTAAGTGTCATCTATATACCAATGACTCAAATTTATGTCTACAGCTAGGACCACCTTTGCCACTATCACTCTCATCCAAGCCACCAGCATCTCGCTCCTGAATGATTCTGATGAGCTCCTAACTTGTCTCTTTCAGACGATTCTCAACGTAGCAGGTAGAATAGTGCAATCCTAGTAAAACCCTCTAGTGGCTCCTGTCTGGTTCAAAACACCTTCGAAAAGTCCTTACAATAAGACTTACAAGAGTCCTTACAATAGACACATGATGTGCCCAACCCTCACTTCTGACTTCCTTCTCCCTCCCCTCCCTCTCTCTTATTCTGCTCCAAAATCATAGGCCTGCTTGTGGTTCTCAAAATGCCAAGCACATTCCAGACTCAGGCTCTACCTCTGTCTGAGACACTCTTTCTCCAGATATCTAGATGGCTTACTCCCTCACCTCTTTCAAGTATTATCTTAAAAGTCACATTTCAGGAAGATCCTCTCTGGTATACATCACAGTAGTTAAGAGCCGAGATCCCATAGGCAGCCACCCTGGGTTCTAACACTCCACTTCCTGATGGAGTGACCTTGAGTTACTTAATCTCTCTGGGCTTCAGTTTCCTCATCTTTAGGAGGAGGATAACAGTAGTACCAGGTTGTTGTGAGGAGTCAATGAATTAATATAAATTGCTTAGAATGGTGCCTGGTGCCTGGGGAGGGCTGTCGTAGTTTATAAATCTAAGAGGGTGTACATTATAAGATACACCATTATTTTACCTGCCCCTAATCTAAAGTGTCCATTAAAGTAGTAAAAGCTATCAATTATAAGGCATATCCCAATTTTAGAGCTGCAAAAATGTTTTTTGAAAAAGTGCATCTTAACATCAATGAAATGTGATGTGTTAGCTATTTTAGGTCATTTCTTTTCCCCTTCCGTGACTTGTTTTCCTCCCTAACACTTATTACTAAGTGAATTTAACATGTGTTAGTGATATTTATCTTAGTCCGTTTGGGCTGCTAAACCATAGTATCCTTTACTAGGTAGGTTATTAACACAGATTTTATTTTTCCCAGTTTTGGAGGCTGGAAATCTAAGATCAGAGTGCCAGCGTGGCTGAGTTCTGGAAAGGGCCTTCTTAGCAGCTGCAGACGTCTAGCTGAGTTCTCACACAGCAGAAAAGAGGGTGAGTGAATTCTCTGGGAATCTTTTTCATAAGGGCACTAAATCCATTAATGAGGACTCCATCCTCATGACCTAATCACCTCCCAAAAGCCCACCTCCTATACCATCACATTATGGGATAGATTTCAACATCTGAATTTGGGTGATAGGGTGAGGGCACAAACATTCAGTCCATAACAATAGTTACATTTTATTTACTTTTTTCTTTTTTTTTTTTTTTTTTTTTTTTTTGGTAGCCTCCACTGTCTAGAATGTAAGCTCTTACAAGTCAGGAACTTTTGTCCTTTTTTGCTGCTATAATTGAGTATCTTGAACATTGCCTGACATATCCAATCAATATTTGCTGAACAAATAATGAAAGTGTAAATGAAAAAGAGAAAGATATGAACGAAATACACCTTATTGATTGGAAGAACAGAGAATTTCAAGACGTGTTAAATGAATGAATGAAAATAGTAAATGAATTACAACATAAGCTCCATGAGAACAAGGACTATGTTTGTATCCCTTGAACCAAAGACACAGGAGGCACTCAACAAATACCTGCTGCATAACCCAGTGAATGAGTGAATGCTCTGCCTACAGTCTCCTTGTCCTTGATCAGCGAGAGAGTGAGTCCTTTACAGGGAGTACAAGCACAGTCCAGAGAACCTCATTCCCACGCTGCTACACAGGAAGTGGGGGTAAAATGCTGGACATTCACAGCAAAGGCTACTCTGAATATGTCATTCTGAATGGTCATTCTGCTTGTTCTCTTTTGTCATCCCTGAGTCTTCAATGAAGTCTTCTTGAATATGACAATTCTTTCTTATCTCCATTCTGGGAAGCACAGACAGAATCTCAGGTGTATGGGTTATCAAAGTGTGAAGGAGGGCCCCACTCCCACCCTGAGACCCACATGGAGATGGGAGTAGTGGGAATCGAAGTGGAAAAGGAAACACTATGGGATGGAGTCAAGAGCTGCGTAGTCCTTACAGTGTTGGGTTCTGGGGCCATTTTATCAACACAGGGGACATTCCCTACTGACGGTCAAGACCGGAGGTCATATGAAAACACTGGGCATATGTACCATGTTGTCATCAAGAGCTGCAGCCAAGATTCTGGAAATGGGGAAACAGCCAAAGGTCTAAGAAGAAAGCCACGGGAGTGCACAGACCTCAGCAAGGCGAGCCCAATACAACTGCCAGAGGGCATCCTCCCGGGTGCAGCCACTCCGGACATGCCTCGGGCTCTGGCTAGCCTCCACCTTCAACTCCTTAAAAGCATCTCTCATCTATTGACAATTCTTTTGTATACAATGGGTGCACCAGAAGTACCCAGCACAAAGTAGGTACTCAGTAAATATATGCTAAATGAATGAATGAAAATACGTTTGGGCCTTAAGGGAAATACTGATTTCGATTGACTTGTTTTCATTATCGATCTTAGGATTCATGCCAAAAGTGAAACTTTTCCCCTCCTTAAATGCAAAAAAAAAAAAAAAAAAAAAACCCAAAACAAAAAACACACACACAAAAACCCTCAGACATATATTAATATTAATATTAATAAAAGATATTTTTGAAAAGTCTAAAACAAACAAGTAAATTTAATTCAACACAACAAAAGTCTATTACTAATAACACTATTACTACATGCGTGCGCGTACATACACACACACACAGACACACACATCTGGGGAGTAGGGAATGAAACCTCAGAAACTAAATCTCCATGGAGGCAGATGAACTACTAAATATAGTACAAAATGTCCTTTCAATTCAGTTCTCCTATTCTGACTAAGAGCTTTCATTTGAAAGTTTATCCTGATAAGCTAGTGATCAAGACCCATCATATCGGCAGTGCTGGAAGGTTGTGTCCTCGATCCGCAGAAGAGGGAGACCTATCTTTCTTAGGGGTCCTTATAACTACCACAGAAATCAGGGCAGGCTCTGCTCCAGGAACTGTTCCCAGGAAGGCAGGGGTATCCAGGTGCTTAGCAGAGAGCAATCTTAGGGCACTATTTCCATATGACAGGCCCTTGTAAAAAGTAGGGCTATCACTGTCACAAGGGAGACATAAAACCAACCGATCAATTGAAGAACAAATCCCTGGTAATCTTGTGAGATTCATAGTGACTGTGTGCTGCCTTCCACTTCACATAAGCTCAAGAGCTGGGGTTGGTAATAAAACCCCACAGCAATAAGCCACAGGGTGAAATCATGGTTTTCTTACTCCAAACACAAGAAAGAAAACTGATTAGCTCCCATCACTTCACACCGTCAAGCTCTGACTGCCGTGAATGACACTGCTGGTTAAATCTTCCAATTCAAAGGATGAGCTACTAACAGCAGTATTTCCCTTAAAATTATTGGTTTTTT
Source organism: Eonycteris spelaea (assembly GCA_003508835.1). Classification (NCBI taxonomy): domain Eukaryota; kingdom Metazoa; phylum Chordata; class Mammalia; order Chiroptera; family Pteropodidae; genus Eonycteris; species Eonycteris spelaea. The sequence goes on along the minus strand of PUFA01000011.1, from coordinate 19,493,939 downwards.
CATAACTTATTTATTACGCTTTATCCATTAACACTGGATTACAATTTTTTTTATCATTAAATGATAAATTAGTCAGACAAAGCAATGATGCACTCACTAGGTTTCCATGACAACACTGCACAAAAAGTTCAACCTGCTGCATCACCACAAAGCACTTTGAAAACCATTTCCTAGCAACCCCATAGGCACCCAGAGACACAGACCTTCATCTGCCCTTTGCTCAAACCTGGGAAATTTACACACATGGCAACAGAGAATGGGTCACGTGGTTATCACAACCATTTCAAGTGGGAATAGTTCATCGATGTATGCAGCAAAATAATTCCCTTCTCTGCAGGGAGACACATGCTGCTATCCGGATGTCTCTAATACACGCCGCCTTCCCCTCAGCGATGGCTACCAAAACCCTAAACTAAATTCTACTTTGACTAATTTGGCTTGAAGACAAGTGACAGCCTCGGAATAATTCACTACTATCTACACACTAATCTGACAAGGAGGACTTCAGAAGTCACTAATTTGAAAGCTAGCATGGCCCTCTCTGTTTCAGGTCCCTCACAGTACAACGACATGTACTGATGCACTGTGAAAACAGGAAAAAGTACCAGGTCTAAGACACCTCATAATGAAGTTTGCCACCCGAAAGAGAAGAAGCTTTTGCATAAGTAAATGTGAAATACAGTGGAATTTTTTTTTTTTAATGAGAAACAGACTTATTTTCTAGCCTTGCAATACTTCTCAGAGTCCTCCAAAATAACACCTTCTAAAATTAACAAAAAAAGTAGAATGTACTCACTGTAAAATAGATGGTTATTGTACCAACTGGTCTCCATTTGCAAACCACCTCCCAGAGGCTCACCTCTGTCTGCATCATTCATGCATCGCCAGCCAGCCTCCGTTCCCAGCTGGTCTCACACTGGGTGCCACCAATGGGAGGCACTGGCAGGGCAATTGCTTGTGCCTTCATAAGTACAGCTCCTGCTAGGGTCCCACAACCAACAGTGCTCTTTTCTCTTTTGGCCCCTTCAGCCCTAGGACAGGTTAGAGCTTCACACAGTTGCCAGTCAAGGCACTCACCTCACTGGTCCATCCCTAACCTCTGCTCACACCTCTCTGTAAGCAGAATCTCCATTTAAGTCTCTTCATTAGAACCATCTGAGTGAACCTGTTTAGATCCTGACTGATACAACCTGATAACTGCAATAAATTCTGAATTAGCATATAACAAAACCATTTGTCACACAATTCCTTTTTGACATTATTACCATTATTATCTTTTCTACCTTCTTTAATATATAAAAGAAGTTAGAAAAGGTGATTTGAAATTCCCTCCTTTAAAGCCTAAAACTCAACTCATTCCACTGTAATAAGGGAAGAGCAGCCTAAAGAGAAACAGAATGTTTCTTTAGTAACTTTATGTCCATCTACAAAGCAATGCTGTTAAATAAAAATAAGCAGTAGGAAGAACTGGAAAAGTAGGAAAGGCAGGTTTTCACGAACTTTCCTCAAGTCCTTTTGGGCTGGGCCTTCATAGCTTGGCTTGTTTTGTTTGCTGTATTGCCAATATCCATACAATCAACTACATCTGCATTTATGAGCATGTAGAAAATGCATTCCAAAATAACTACACATGGATTTTGCATGAACACCATCTGGGATTTATCTTTACCACTTTAACCTCCAAATCAGCAAAACAAATATCAAGAACCAACATACACTGTCTGACTCATTGTGCACAAACCAGAAACCTGGCCCCACATTTAATTTAGCGCTTCCAATGATTTTTTATTCATATTAAGCTCCTGAACCAAATCTAAATCTTATTTCCAACTTGTAAAAATGGTGACTTCTCAGTTGAGAACCAAATCACGTGTACTCAGGAGCGCCACCTGTGGCAGTAAAAGAAAGTGCTGTTTAAGAATTCGAAACTCCAAGTCGCTTGCCTTTCCTCAAGATCTTAGCAAATACTTCTCTTAGACTGTGTGGCTTTTTAATTTTCTTTTAAATGCACATGCTGGGGCCAATTACATTGTGATTCTAGAGCTCTGGGACAGGGCTCCACAGGGGATCCTGGCATACATTGCTGAATGGCATACGTGCTGTATGTATGGGTGGATACATGAGCATAAAGCCCAGTGCAGGAGTTACGCCTGTCCTCTGCCTTCCTGAGCTAAAAGGCTTCTGCATAAATGAAAATAATGAGGAACGCTAACATGGCTATTCTAGGGGATCCCCCAAATCTGGAAGAGAACCAAGACCCAAATTCATGTCAGATTTCACTTATGATATCTCATTTAATTCTTAAAAACAATCCGAATTACCCATAATGGAAATGCAAATCAAAACCACAATAAGAGCCCACCTTCCACCCACCTGAATGACTATTTAAAAAAGACAGATAATCACAAGTATTGGTGAGGATGTGGAGAAATAGGGACTCTTATACATGCTAATGGAAATGTAAAATGGGTAAGCTCCATTGGAAAATAGTTCGGTGGTTCCTCAAAAAGTTAAACATAAAGTTGCCATATAGCCTAACAATTCTACTCTTAGTATATACCCCAAAGAAATGAAAGTATATATTCACACAAAAACGTGTACAAGAATGTTTATAGCAGCATTACTTATATTAACCAAAAAGTGGAAACACCACAAATGGCCATTAATAGATAAATGAAGAAAAAGTGAGATATCCATATGATGGAGTATTATTTGGTAATAAGAGGGATAAAATACTGATAAATGCTACAATGAATGAACCATGAAAACATGATGCTCAGTGAAAAGTAGCCAGACACAAAAGACCACATATTATTTGAGTCCATTTATATAAAATGTTCAGAATAAGCAAATCTATAAAAACGGAAAGCAGATTAGTCATTGCCAAGGGATGCGGGGGGGGGGTGATAGAAATATTCTAGGATTAGACAGTGGTGGTGGTTGTACAATATAATGAATATACTAAAACCACTGAATTGTACACTTTAAATGATAAATTTTATGTTATGTGAAATACATCTCAATTAAAGAAAAAGCTAGTGATGTGATACTTCGTATTCCACAGCATTACTTCCACTCAAATTACAATAGCCCTAGACATGACTGGACAGGCGCTCCCCTCCCGTGGTCTAAGCTTACCAAAATTTTCATACTAACTCTCCTTCTATCAAATGTTTGCAAAGAAGATACATTCTGCATTCGATTCTATCTCCCATCACTGAGGCATATGGTTTGACTAGAAAGTAAATTTGCATAGTTACACTGATTCAATTGAGAACATAAACATTATAAAGAATTTGAGTTAAGCTCTCCTGTAGCCAATCACTAAATTTACAACCCTACACACACACATATAGACCTCTTCTTCTTCTACTTCCTCTCCTCCCCACTTCTGCTTCCCTTGGTCCCCAACAAGGATGTTCTGCTAAAGCTAAGCCAAAACCTGGGCATCATTCCAGATAGCTCCATCTCCCACATCTGCCTCATCCAAACATCAAATAACTTCTCTATTTAAAAAATAGAAATGTATTCCTTCCTCTCTATTGCCTCACTAAAAGAGAGAGAACCAGACATTATGTGCCTCCTGATGAAGGTACAAAACACTACTCATAAGGCAGGCTTGCCAAAGTAAATAAACCCGAATCCAACCAATATACCTCGAGACCTAACCACCAGTATACAGGGAATACAATGCCTGAAAAATGTGGTAATGATTCACAGGAATGTAACCAGAAAAATCCAGACTATGAGAAACTCTGCAGGACAAATGACACCGTTTCAACAAATCACAAGGGAAAACAAGAAAAGGGGACCAATGACTAAAAGATACTCAAGAAACGTACCAACCAATTACAACAGATGGATGGACCTTATTCCAGAGATGATTAAAGTAACATTTTTTAAAAAACAAAGACATTTATGAGATAATTAGGGACATTTGAACATTGTCTTGGTATTTGATGATATTAAGAAGCTATTATAATTTTTAGGTATGCTAATAGTATGATGGTTATTTTTTAAACAGTCCTTATCTCTTTGCGTTACATGCTGAAATAACTACAGCTGAAGTAATCTGGTGTTTAAATTTGCTTTAAAATAATCCCATAATAGGGAGGAGTGTGGGTGGTGGGTATAGATAAAGGAATAGCCTTAACTTTATAAATGTTGATGCTGGGTGGTATGTACCTGAAGTTCTATTATACAATCCTCTCTACATCTGAACTTTTCTATAAACAAAAATATTTTTAAATGAACTTTCAAAGATCAGCATGTATACTGTTATCAGTAGCAGGCAACACTTATTGAGACTTGTAGTCAAAGCTAACAATGTCATATCTATTAATTATATCATCCTCACAACAACTCTGAGATAGGTACTTTTATTATCCTCCTTAGAGGAAAAAATGAATATTAAAGATGTTAAGACACAGAACTAAGTAAGAGAACCTGGTTCTCTCTGATATCAGACCCCAAGTGTCCAGTAGGAAAAACAGAAACCACTCTGCATATATTAAACAGAGATGAATGTAGAGAACTATTTACATGGTGTTGGAAAGTATGAAAGAGCAAAAAGAGGATGGGGGTGAGCTGGAGAACCTAAGAGTATAGAAAGGTAACACCCAGAGATCAGAAACTGATCACCCTGAGCTGGCACATTGCTCATCAGCAGAGGTGCTATGCCATCACTATTAAACTTGTCCCACTGCTACTTAGCAAAGCCACTGCTATTATCTCTTCCCTTCACCCACATCCCAATTTCCTACCAGTACCTCCTACTTGCAGAATCTGAGAAGAGATCAGCTGGCAAAGGAATCTGGAATATGCAGTTTGTAGACTTCTAGCCCCCTATAATACATAGGAGAATATGGAAAAGCAGGAATGAAGCTGAGAACCAAGAGACACAAAGAACCAACACAGCTACTGTGTTATACTTGTCAAGTTACAATGTCAAATTATAATCACCTCATTTACAACTCTTATGAAGTTTCACTTTATTCTTCCCTTTTCCATTTAAATAACTATTATGTGACCATTAAGCACTGAAATGTGTTAGTCCATATAGTGATGCCCTGTAAGTGTAAAATACATTCCAGATTTCAAAGCTTAGTTACACGTACACACACATGCATGCACACACACACACACACGTTCATGAGGACCTAGAAGGTTTATAGGGACTGTACATCTGTTATATTTGCATCAGTCTTTTTGATGATGTATTATGCCCACTTTACAAGCAGACGTTATACAGCTTCTCCAAGGTCACAAAGCTTGTATAAGACAAAGCTGAAACTCAAGCCCTGGACAATGAATATCTTTCCATCATACCAGGTTGCCTTTTCGTAGCCATAAAAATTATAAGAAGAAAGCTATGGCAAGGCTTGGTACGACTAGTGATGAGGACAGGACGTTATGGGCATCACTCACTCACGGGGTCACCAGGAGTCAGAGCCAATTCAACAGCATGTAATAACAACAATAATGACTAGGAAGGCTAGGCCTCCACTGCCAAGTGGTTAGTAAGTCCTCGTCCACAAAAAAAAGAAAAATTTTTTTAGGCTGAGGACATAATTTAATCAACTTAGCTAGGATTCTTTCTTCAAGGAAAGTGCATCACCAACGTCACTAAGCTCCTTCCAGCCAAATATGGGCAATTAGAACACCCAAAGTATAACTGCAATGAGTTAACACACATCAAATATATGTGTGGTCCATAACGATACTCAATAACGCAAACAGAAACAAGTAAATAAATTATTGTCACCTTAAGGGAATGCAAGTAAATCAACTCATTATTTTGAAAACTGGAAATAAGAGGAAGATTCATGCATTTAACTTGCCTTTTCTATACAAACTGTGTCCCGGGGAAACCAACTAGTTGGTGAGAGGAAGTTTCTCTTTTTAGAGACATTTCAGCTAACAAATGAAAAAGAAATGATAGAACAAGAGTATCTATTGTATACCCCCTAATGGTAGATGGATGCAAGCATGGTTCATTAGCACTGGTAAGCATCACAGCAAAGAAACACCCAACATTTTGTTTCTTGACATGAGACACAGTCTCATCTCAAATGTATTCTTGACCACTCCCACCCCCTAAAACCGAACATAATTTGAGCAAATCTCCGAATCGAACTACAAGCTTCTAGCAACACAGAAGGCAGGGAAACATGTTAGACACGCCCCAAGAATGCAAAAAGTAAAATGCAGATTTGGGGAAAACCTACAGGACAAACAACCCAGAGTCCTCAACAAACTAACTGCAAGTAAAAAGACAAAGAGGACGGGGGACCTATAGATAAAGAGACTTAGAAGACACATCAACCAATCGCAATGAGTGAGCCTTACTCGGATACTAAGACAACTAGAAAACATGGTTACATTAAGTATGGTAGTTGCTCCGGACTGAATGTCTATCCCCACCATTCATAGGTTGAAACTTTAACCCCCAATGTGGCAGTAGTAGGAGGTGGGGCCTTTGGGAGGTGATTAGGTCAGGAGGGTGGAGCCCTCATGAATGGGATTAGTGCCTCATAAAAGGCCAGAGAGTTCCCTTGTCCCTTCTGTGACAGTGGGGACACAGTGAAAAGACTACAGGCTATGAACCAGGAAGGAGGTCCTCATCAGACACTAAATCTGCTCGCTCCTTGATCTTGAACTTTCCATTCCCAAGAACTGGCAGAAGTAAAATTCTGCTGTTTATAAGCCACCCAGTCTATGGTATTTTTGTGACAGTAGCCCAAAATGACTAAGACAGCAGTGATTAAATTTTTTGGTGTGTAATGGTTTGGCAATTAAAAAAAGAATTATTAGAATTAAAAGACATACATTGAAATATTTGTAGATGAAATAGAAAATAAGTGACTCAGAAACATGAGACACATCCCTTTAGTGCTGAAGATGAAATAAGAGAATGAAAAGAGGGCAGTTTAGCAGGAAGCACTCTGAGTCCCTAGCTGCGTGAAGTTGGTCAAGCACTTCACCCCATTTCTCTCCTTACACCACCTGAGCCCCTCACCTTCTAGGAGCATCAATGATCACTTAGGATAATTACTCCCTAGGGGAACTTCATAGGTTCTCCCTCCTCTGCCTCATCACCCTCCAATTAAAACCACTTCTCCCAAAGGAAACAAGTACAAAGAAACACTAGTCCTAATTCAATTTTATGTTTCTTTCAAAGCAATACTGTTCCAACATGGTAAATATATTCCAGCTACATAATAATCTAATATTACCTTTTGTGGCTAACCTAGAAACCTAAATGTTATGTATAACATTGTTTCTATATGAAAATCCTTTCCCAATACCAATTAGATGCCTTACAAAGCATATTTTTGTCGTGTAATCTAAATATAAAAGGGTTGCCTTTTACATTAATTTAAAGCATTTTCTGAATTTTTTAATTCAAAAATTTCACCTTTGAAACACAGAAAAGGTTCTAGCCTTTTACCCCACCTCCTTCCCCTTCTTGAAAAACTCAACAAAGGGAGAGGAGAATGTGTCTGCAACACTCTTTCTTGTCACTGCCCTTAGGGAGGTGAGAGTTGGAGAGCAATGGACCACACTCCATGCCCTCACCAGCTTCTCCAAGGGATGACGGCTCCATGATCAGAGTCCTAGTGGGACAGATCACTGCAGAGAAAGGTGCTGGGCTCTGGAAAGCTCACAGTGGGTTCCATGTGTCACTGAGTAGATGAACAGAAAAGCTGGCCAAAGGGACAGGAGAGCCTGTTGGGGGTATAATAGGTTAGGGGTCCCAGAACAGGCTTTGCAGACCCAGCCTTACAGATGTGGGAGGAAGGAGAGAGAAAGCCTCGTGCAAACGTGTCTGCCTAAGCATCCTTTCCCAGCACCACTTCCCACAGGGGGTGGGGGAGGGGAAGAGGGAAAGATTCCACACACGTACATGGTAGACTCTGGGAAGGCAATATTAATCAGAGCTGGCTCAGCACTGACAAAGCTGATCCTTTACACTGTTGTCTCTATTTGGCTGCCATTCTTGTGGGTATCACTCTCTCTTAAAGGAACTCTGGAAAAGAGATATGGTAGCCAGAGTTTCTATTAGATTATGGGAAAAGAGAAACTTTTAGCCCCAGGCAAGGCTCAGCTTGAAACACCATTGAGGCTTCTGAAGCTTCAATTGGTGGAGTGGCTTTTGCTTTTCTCACAGTCACCTACCCTAGTTGCTAAACCAAGACTGTGGATCAGTTTCTTAAGCTGAAAATGAAGGTAAGTCTCATGTGGCCCAAAGACCACTAACTTGTGGGTGAGGTTTGGATCACTGGGTCATTGCTGGTCTTCATAAATTGGTACTTTCCTCTCCACTTGGCCATTGTTCTTCTTTGATGCTCTCTCGGCAGGAACCCTGGAGTGGACAAAAGCCTCACCTGCTCTGAACTCATCATCACGTTCCAGGTCCAGAGCTTTGATGTTATTTGTGGTTCTAATGTCAGAAAATAGCACTTTTCTTTTTATACATATTACTCTGTGTGATAGGTTGCTAAAAAGTCTCTCATGTGTCCTCCTGCAAACATTTCCAAAATTTAGGGTCTCCTCTCAGTTTTGTGACTCACACAGGCAACTGGATCCTTGTAGCTAATCACTACATGTTCTTCTCTGAGAGAAAAACAGTTCTTAGATTTACAGTGTATAATTTTCCCAACAATATACTACATCTGACAGCACCTGAAGTGTAGCAATATAAAAACAACAGAGCCTATGCAAAATGGCTTTAAGCCCAATTATAGATCAAGGGTTTGGGTTACACCAAAGAAGAATTCCACATGGAACCACGTCAAGTTAACTCCAAGACCTAACTTTCAAAGGCAAAAGCCTTGTGTAGGTCCAACAGTCATGGAATTCAAACTCCATCCCGGGACTCTGGCAAGATTTTATCATGCCATCCCCTATGGACATATAGCTGATGCAGACCAAGTTCATGTCTGTGGCAGGAGTTCCAAAGCTTCAGGATAACACATATCTAGTCAGTCACCTACACTGGGTAAATCAATCAACCTGAAAACTGAATACATTTCCCAATAAAAAAACAATTACGTTTCAAAAATATCTAAATCTACATAGCCAAAACCTCATTTTAATGATCAAAACAAATGATAGCGACAACAGGATTATTAGCAACTAATGTTTGTATGAGACAAAGTGCCAAATACTGTGTTCAGTGGGAAGAAAATGACACGTTATGCCATAGCTTCTCCAATTTTGTACGCATTTTACATTCTCCACTCATCTCAAAACAGCATTGCAGTTCAAGGTAACAGCAGAATTACAGAGAGTATGTAAGAGAAAAAACCCACCCACAGGGCCCCCCTGATCACCCCACTACTACCTGTTTATCACCTCTGCTCTACATAACTCTGCAGTTCCAGTACCCGCCTCGGGCCTTCAGGTCTGAGTGAGAGGCCGTAAAGCTTAGTGAATAAGAGCTTTCAAGTTGGATTCAGATAATCTTGTATTCAAATTTTAGTCCTCATCTGAAGCAATTTATTCCACCTCTTGCAGCCTCATTTCCTCTTTTGTAAACAGGAATAATAATTTGTAGCTCATAGCGTTTTAATGCACATTAGGTGAAACAATGTATATGAAGTACCCTGCAAATAGCAAGGACTTTAATAGCTAAATTATATCTATTCTACATAACTTGTTGCAAAATGTACAAACCATATATGATAATTTGAATTGCCTTGTAAATGAGATAACCATATTCTTTCTTTTATTGATAGATTATCCAAAAGTAAAAGTGCCTCCTGATTTTTTATATATAGCAATCACAAGCTTCTAAACTACTTTTCTGTGAACTGTTCCTAAGAAGGCAGAAAGGAGGAGGTGAAAGAAGTTGATGGTAAAGAGTAAAGCATCGAATCCTGAATAAAAGTTTTACCCCAGTGGAAGAAGAGAGAAAACGCGGAAGATGCTAACAACAGAATCTAAACTAACCTATATTGCAATGTGTAAAAAGCAGGGTTTTTTTCCTTTTTAAAAGTTAATTATTTAAAAATTTTTTCAATTAGTTAACATTCAATATTACATTAGTTTCAGATATACAGCATAGAAATTAGACATTTACATAAGTGATACCCACCTGACACCAGTTATATTTTTGACTATATTCTCTATGAAAAAGCAGTTTAATATTAAAATAATAAAACTATGAAGACTTCTGCTATAAGATAAAGGCAATACCTATTTTTTAAAATGAATTCCTGAACACATTTAAATATTTTAAACTGTTTTAAATATATGTATTCTTTATGGAAAGCATCAACTTATAAACATACTTAAAACTCCAATATTGACCTTTTGAGGCTACTGAGAGAAAGTATAGAGAGCAGGAAAGTACAAACTGAGCCAAAACATAACAAGCTAGCTAAGCTGGAATCCCACTTAAGAAACTTCCCACTTAGCATGAGGGCTTTCTTTCACCACCCTGATCTCTGAGCTTTGAGAGCGTAGGGAGAGGGGTCAGTGGGCAAGGGGCAGAGGAAATGATAGAAATGTGTCTATTACAGACTGGATGTTTATGTCTCCCCAAATTCCTATGTTGCAGCCCTAACCCCGATGGTATTTGGAGGTGGCACCTTTGGGAGGTAATCAGGTTTAGATGAGGTCACGAGGGTGGGATTAGTGTCCTTATAAGAGGAGAAACTTGCTTGCTCTCTACCATGTGAAGGCACAACTGGATGGCCCATCTACAAGCGAGAAAGAGTACTCTCACAAGGAACGGAATCCGCTGGCAACTTGATATTGGACTTCCCAGCCTCCAAAACAGTAAGAAATAAAGGTCTGTTGTTTAAGATTGTTCATGGTATTTTGTTACAGCAGCTAAGAAAATGTCTGAGCAGAGTCAAGGAGGAGAATGAACTGAATAAGAGGATACGTTTTCAGTAATAACTTGGAGGTCTACAAGCAATACAACTAGACATGTTTTAACATTGTTAGTCATTAAACAAACAGGAAACATAAACAATAAATTAAGCAACCATTTAAAAAACACCATTATTAAAAGCCAGACAGAAACGGTTGAAAATCACATGGTATTACTTATATGTGGGATATAAACTTAAAAGCAACAAATGAACAGGACAGAGAGAGACTCATGGATATGGACAATAAACCAGTGGTTACCAGAGGGGAGGACGAAGGGAAAAAAAAATTTTTAAAGATGTTAAAAAAAAGAAAAAGAATACTGGGAGGAAACAAATTAAATGTAACTTTTTATTACAATAAAAATAAATAAATAAATAAAAACACCATTATTCACTTTAAACATTAGATTTTGTTCATCAACATCACCATAATAAATAAATAAATAAATAAATAAATAAATAAATAAATAAATAAATAAAAGGTCGCCCTTATTTTAGACAATCATCGAAATTGCCAATTTCAATTTGAATTTACCAGGGTATCTCCAATGATGCTGAACATCTTTAAACACTTGGTACAGAGAACATTCTGGGATATGGTCAGAATGCTCTCTATCCTGCTCTTGAAAGTCTCCATCAGTGGGCTTCCTGGTCCTCTGGTTTCTAGGTATAGCTGGCCAAAGGGAGTTACTGACCTGGCCAGAGGTGGATGAAAGGGAGGAGAATTGAATGGGGAGTATTTACTCCCTTGGATCCCCCTGCTAGGCCACAGGCCTCCAATGGTTACATTCCTCCTTAAGACCACAGCTTCTGGGGCTTCTCCATCCTACAGGGGTGGCTTATCAAGTTCCCATAATCATTCCCTCCCACTGCCTCTTCTGGTGGAAACAGCTCCCTCTTTTTCTAGTCTTAGGGTGGTTTTAGCATCATTTGTTAATTTCTCTTCATCCTGCCAACACATCCAAAGTAGTCCCTTCATTATATTAAACTAAACCCTTGTGAACATTCAATCTGTTTCCTGTCCAGACAGTATTTGATCAGGTGTGACGAAAGCCTGGTTAATTAGTCTTACCTAACCTAGGTGCAGGTTTTACTTATCATCCTCTGATTAGTCACCAGCGTCTCCTATGAACTCTGAGTTCTTCACAGTTAGCAGAGAGCCCCAAATAAAACAGAGAGTAAATCGCTTTTGTTACCCAAGTCAGAAGTCTCAACCTAGTTCAACAGCTCTTGCCTTTGCTGAGCCCCTGAATTCCAGATTTTACTCGCCTACCTGTCCCCAAAGTACTTACCAACTCCTCCCCGACTCTGCTGGCTTTCCAGACTCTGGACTCTGTCTTCTCATGTGCTTCTGTGGGGCTTACTCCTTCCTTCCTATTCTGATTCCTGGCCTTAACTCATCACCACCTGGTGCCACAGGATCTGCCCTGCCCTGCCCTCGCCGGTATGCCCTATCCTGCCTGGTAGTCACCAGGGTGAGACTGCAGCAGAGAAGTATCACCTCTGCAAAGTTAACCTGCACTGTTACCTTCTGTTTTGAGGAATTATTTAATGAAGTCAAAAGGGAGTATTATCTGATAGTCTTTAAAAATTAATGTTAACTACTGAAGAAAGCAGTGAAAATTAGGAAAATTTGTTCACTGGTTATAACTAATGTGTTGGGAAGCTGGGGAGGACTAAATTGTGATAAAATGAGGTACAGCTGAAAGTAAATTTGGGTTTTACTAAATCAACTTGCAAAACTTACTTGGGTTACTATACCTAATGCTCCATTTTAAAATGAAAAAATAATAGTGGAAAGGACTAGCAAGAACTCTAAGAGTTGAGCATTGAATATGAGTCATGCCAGCCTGCTTTAAGCTCCTCCCTTGCCTTATAATTTTCCATCATTTAAGACATGGCTCCAGCAGGGAAGAAGCGTCATGAGGTATTGTGAATGGCAATGCGAGAAGAATAAAGGTATCGGTGTGTAAGGGGACATCAGACTACAAACCTTCAGTGGGTCCCAAGGGGAAGTCAAACTCAAGAAACCAGAGTGGGCTACATGGTCCAGCACTGTCCTCACTTACAGACTTTCAGCGAACCTTGGCGGCTCAGAGTTTGACTTCATGAATGGAGATGGCAGGTGGCTCATACAAAAGTAAACTAAGATGAAGGCAGGGTTGTAACTAGTACTCCAAATACATGCAATGTGGTACCATAAACTCTGCTAGAGGTGGCCCCACCTAATTCCCCGGTCAACTGACAATCAATTTAATGCCTTTAAAAGCAGTGGTTCCCAAAGTATGGCCCCCAAATCAGCAACACCAGCATCTCCTGGAAGCTTGTGAAAAATCGAAATTGTCAGGCCCCATCCAAAATCTATTAAATCAGAAACTCTGGGGGTGGGCCTAGAATCTATAATTTAACAAGCCATCCAGGTGATTCTGATATGCACTAAATTATGGGAGTACTGAGAAAAAAATGACATTTTCAAAACAGTTCTACCCCTCCCCCAAATAAAAATCTCATTAATTATTTACCATAAAGCCAGAAAAAAATATATCTATTTATTTTCCCTTTACATATAATCAGCTCTAGAAGTCATGAATGGATAATATAGAAGACATTAATCACTGGCTTAGGCGCACCCTTTTGCAAGAGATTCACCATCCTCATTAGGCTTTGCTTAGCAAACTTCATGGATATTTCCTGAATCCCTAATGTCTACAATATTTTCGGGCGCAAATGCTGGCTGAGTGAATAAATAAACACGATGAAAGAGAAAGGGAAAACTGGTGATGCTGCCTATCAGCACAAAATCATTTGGAAACTAACAACCTCCTGTGCTTGATCCACAAAACATAACCTACATAGAGGCGGCTGCCAGTGGACTGACTGTACATGTCAATAAAGATTTTTTTCTACAACTGGCTGCCTACTCTCAGATGCCTCCCCAGCCACAACAGCTGGTATGAGAAAAAACTTGTAAGAATCCCCAGATCTTCCCAGAGATTCAACCAGCTCCTCTAAGGATTTCTGAACAAGATTTACAAAACTGGCATAGTATCAGGAGTGAGCATTCTGCAGGATTCTCCTGTTGGAGTACTATTTTTAAAAAGGCAAACAGAAGGAGATAAATTGCTAGGAAGTTGCATTTTTACAGCAATTGGGAGACAAATCTAACTTCTTACCAGAAATGGAAACCCATGATATCACTATACTGCATATGAATTATTAATGTTTATAATTTTTTAAATTAGGTATTCAGGAATGTTCCTGTTGACATCATGTTTGACATCATTATGCTTCATCATCCTAAAAGCTTAATGAGATGAATTATTGCTAGAAAAGAGAGAGATCAGGCACACACTTTTGTACTCCGGGGAATACCAGAGACCAAGCAGATAATGAGGATATGGTTTATAATTGATGTACAAAAGGAAATACAAAAAAAAAAAAATTATTACGACCCACCACTGTAAACAGGATGAAATAGCAAAGACCTCACTTTTCCACCCGAACATTTTTTAAAGGGGGAGCAAAGGAAGGTAATGACTTGCAGCTATCTCAAACTCTTAAGGTGGGAGAAATTTTATTCTAAAAAGAAATTATTTATAAAACTACTATACAAAAGAGTATGAAACATGTGAAAACTGAAAAAATATAGCACTGAATCACGAGTCCTAAGAGAATACTATTAAATATAGTAAAGCAATTCAGTAATAATTCTGGTCTCAAACTTAATTTCAAATCTATAGTTTCTGAGACCTACACATGCAAATTAGTGTTGAATCACTAAACCAGTAGTATCATTCCCAACATTCCTAGTAATGGCTTGGAATGAATTAAGCTCTTATTAGGAAATCTTGTTGATAAAGCAAAGTGAGTTAAATTCCAATCCAGGTCAAGCCTTTTAACACTTCAGACAAGTGGCAATGATGTTTATACAAGCTTATACTAGCTGCTAATAATTGGGACTCACTTTCCCTCCAGTTTTTTACTCCATTTGGTCTCTAAGTAGCCTCTTGAGGGAATTATTAAAACATAGGGAATGAATTCACTCATTATTCTTTCTTTCACTGAACAAACATGGAGTAGCTAGAGTTGCCAGGTATGAAATTGGGATTCTTGCTCCTCTGAAAGGCAAAAATACACAATTTCTCTGAAGCAACCAAAAAGTATGCGTTCATAAGCTGTCACCATTCTGAACTACTGCTTTATGACTTAAAACTCTCTTTTCAACAAAAGACAAAAGGATGGCCTTGATTGATAAGATCTCAATTTAAATATTTCACCAAATATAAAGTTTTATTCTCCTGAAATTTTCCCTAATGTTAACTCTATGTGAACCAGTGTGTTTTAAAAAAAAAAAAAAAATCTTGACAAAAGGAAAATGTATCATTTAGCCTATGCCTCTACAACAAATGTTTAATTGATAGGTTATACTGTCACGAATCCAGGTCTCTAGACTTTGGAAATTTTATCATCACATGGTTAACATTCGAAAGCTAGAAGATTAAGCTTATAACTGGCATATAGTAGGTGCTCAGTAAATGGCATTTTTATTAAAATGATAATTATATTATCATTTTAAATAAAAAATTGTATATTGTTATATTTATTAAAATGTCATATTATATGATTATCACCAAAGAAACCCTAGAACTATAAATAAGTATTAGTTAAGCTTCATGTTACAAAACCAGATGCTGCTTAATACGTTTACTGAAAGAAGCTTTTGGTCCTCTAGACTGAAGCCAATACATGACACCCTTCTCTTCATCCAACCACTGAGAGCTGACTATATCCAAAGAAGACTAGGAGGCTCTGCACACTAAGCCAATTATTGAACAACTTTTCAACTATTGAATACGTATTTGTGTATATTCAATAGTACAGTTCCTTTTAATCCACTAACCATGTAAAAGCTGTGATTCTATCAAACATTAAGAGTCAAAGAAATGTATTTTTTTCTTCTGCACAATGGGATTTGCCACTGTCATTCTGTCTGCTATCAGGATAAAAGGCTCAATGGGCAGATTTTTATAATGAAAACCCTCTTGGATTTAATAGTATTTTGAGAACATAGAGAAAAGATTAATATAATATTGTATGCAACTATAATTGAAAATTTTTTTAATTATTTTTTAAAAATACCTAGTGATTGCTTTAATCATTTAAACAATTTTCTCCATTTCCTCACAATTCCACTCTCCTGAAAGACGAGATGTGTAGAATGTTCATCTTTAGACAGTTGCACTGCACTCACTTATAGCTAACCCTCCAAACTCACACCAGATTCTCTCAGTTATGCCCAGGATGCAGCCAACTCAAACAAGGGACAAACAACAGGTTTCACTCCGGTTCTCTTCCTCCATTCCCTTACTACAGCTCCCCATAAAACACAAATACCCTCATTCATTCACAAATCCCCACGTGTGGTCCTAAGACTCCGTGCAGCCGGGCTGGTAAAAATTTGAACACGAGGCACTAATGTATCCTTGTACTGAGTTGACACCATTCACTTACTAGACAAGCAATTCCAGCCCGGTGCTCAGATTGAATTTAATCAGACTCGCCACCAAATGCTCTCAATGATACCCACCCCTTCTCCTGCATTAACGGAGCCACAGCCTTTCTCTCCTTCAATGAGAAACCCACTAGTCCACCAGCTTCCCACCGTCCTCCCTTCTCCATTCGTTCCCCTGGAACCAGCTCCCAAGACCCCTCCAGGGGTCTTTTCTGCTCACATTCCCTGGGCCCTCATTACCCCACAAGTGGAAAAATAAACTCCACGTTATTGACAACCTCCCCAATCCCACCGCGTCATTGACAACTTCCCAACGCGACCGCGTCACCCCCACTCAACTCCGCAGGAGCCCCTTACTCGTTCGAGCCCACGCGGACGGGACGGGCGGCCCCCTACCAGCCTGTGCCTGCGCCTAGCTTTTACCTTGACGCTGGAGTAGCTGGTCTGGGTCTCGGCCTCGGCACTGCTGCAACAGTGGCGCCTCCGGCCCCTGCAGGTGGTCGTGTGGGGCTGCAGAGTCCGCGCTGCTGCCACTGCCCAGCTCAGCGCGGGCCCGGCGGATGCGGACAGCGCCGGGGGGTCCCGACGCGCGGCTCTGGGGGACGGCGTCGGCGGCGTCGGTCTGGACGAAGAGGCCGTGCAGCCGGGCCGTGGGGCCCTGCGACACGCTGGTGGTCTGCCGGGGCGAGTTGGACTCATCCGAGTCCCGGCAGTAGATCACGCCGCTCTGCGAGACGTGGATGCTGGGGGCGCAGCCCATCCCTCGGCCGGGATTCCCCGCGCCCCGCCTGCGCCCCTGGCCTCCTGCTCTCAGCGCACCCGCGGCCACCTGCAGTGAGGGGGCGGGGTGCCTCCGCGGCGGCCGTGGCAGCGCCCGAACTGCGCGCCCCCCGGCCTGCCTGGCTGCCGTTCCGACGGGCTCACTGCGGCGCCCCCCCGAGCCTCCCAGGGCCGCGCGCGTCACCCCAACTTTCCCTTTTGGGCCATCTTCCTCCCCGAGCCGGGGAGCACGCGCGCACACAGCGCACAGCTCACAGCGCGCACCGGCAGCCGCCACCCTCCCCACCGGGCGCCCCCCACACGCACCCCGCGCCTCCGCCTTCCCCTCCTCCCTTGCTTCTTCCCCCGCCGCCGCCCAGCTCCACCTCGCCGGGATCCGCGCGCCCGTGACCCCCAGAACCAGGCGCGCGCCGCCTGCCTGCCTCTTCTATCCCCACTTCCAGTACGCGCAGGTCCCCTCCCTCCCGCGCTGCCCCGTCCTTCCTCAGGTGCCACTGCTCCGCAGCCGCCGCCGCTCCAGCCCCACTGCACCCCTCAGCCCCGCCCGCCGCTCCCCAGCTCTCCCCAGCTGGGAGAGCGTGCCCGCCGCTTGGCTCAGTCCACCGGGCTTCAGTGTGCGGCCGCTGGCACCACGCCTCAGCGCCCTCCCCTTCTCCGCTGTCCAGAGAGGCCTCGTCCCTTCTGCATCCACCCCGGTACTGCCCTCCAGTGTCCCAGCCCCTCTTCCCCTAGCGGCACACACCCCAGGCCAGACCCTGAAGGGCAGTGTAGACTGGGGAGCACCGCAATAAGCCTTTCATCAACACATTTTAACACATCCCTGAGCAAAACATCATGACACCGTCCCAAATAGTAGACCCTACAGCACAAGCCCACCCATCTGACTTGCTCACCTCCCAGTATGCTCAGAGTTAAGGAGAAATCTCATGCTTCCGCAGTCACCCCCCCACACACACACACATACAGACACACACACTCCATCTCATCTCCACTTCCACTCTGAAGGCTGAGTTTGATGGGACCTTGTCTTCTGAAGGAGTCTGTTCCATGTCTACTCATCATCTGAAGGTTCATGCCTAGGGATGAGAGGCCCAACTAAGGAAGGAACCCTTAAACACACAGTGCCCCTAAGATCGAGGGTGGGGGGCAGAAGTTCTCCATGTGGTTCTTGGCTTTGTTCTCCAGAGTTTTCACCTCTTTCTTGGGTGTCACTAAATTTTCACCCTGGCTTCTGTGCCATCCAGCCTTCCTTTGTCAGCTGCTCTTCCTCATACTCTGGGCTGGGCAGTCAAAACTGCCTTCCTACATGCCCCTCAGTGAGGTATACACAGGCTAAGCTTCACTCAAGGAGATTAAGAATACCTTTGGAAGCAAGGCTGCTTTTCAATTCCCCCTGATGTGAATCCTGGGTTAGAGCTACAAGGCTCTCCTGCCCATTTATTCATCTGTTCTTTTAGTGATTCCTGCCTTCTGCCACAGTGGCAGAAGGGAGAAATGAGATGGTCTAAGAAAGGACTCCACATAGAGTTGCTTTTAAGGGCAAGGGCAAGAACACAGAGTCATAATGCAAAGCACAAAGAAGTAAATAACCAATTGAAATAATTTCTTTGATTCTTCCCTTTCTTTCTTTTCCCGTAACATCAACCTTCGGAATAACTGAAGACCGCAAATGACAGCTTCTAACCTTTATAGGGAAGCAAAGTGTCACCCCAAATTCCAAATTAAGATATAAAGAGGAGAACGCAGTAGTCTGACCTAATTCTTCTAACTTTGTGTCTCTTCTCTTCAGTGTTACCACTCTGACTTTCCATCTTGGAATCAGTATCTAGAAGGGGAGGAAGGGAGGAAGGCCGGAGAGGAAGAAAGACTGAGCAGGGGGAGAAAGTGATCTTGGATACAATCTCAGTAAAAGCCTCAGGCATCCCTGCAGGGAGGATTCTAAACCTGGATGGTGCTCGAGTTATGCTGAGGTGGGGCTGAGAGGATGGGCCTTTATTACCCCCACATGGATCAGCAGTTACTTGCAGGCCATCTCACCAACCTTGGGGAAAGTGGCTTCCTGCACCTGAGGCAATCCCTTTATGAGGCTGACAGCTGAGCTGAGGGCTTTCTGCTGGCAGCACTCCCCCAGCTGGAGGAGTTCAGTCCTTTCCTGGCTTCACAGCTTCCACCACAGTTCCCTTCCAGGCTGCCCGTGTCCCCCTTCCTTGTCCCTATCTATGCCTATAAGAACCCCACATTAAATGGTCAAGACGGAGAGAGAGGGATAATCATTAATTTGAAATAGGCCTAAACCTGATGGCTGCCAACTGCTCTACTTCTGAGGGACCATTCCCAATCTGGACAAACATCATCAGAGTGAAATTACAAAATTGCTAGTCTCCATACTAAACCCCTGACGTAATGTTAAGTTGAGTTCATCATTCCTCAAGCATATTTAGGATTCTTTTACATGCACCCATTTTTCACACTATCCTTCTTGGAGCTACCAATGGTACTTTTTTTCTTTCCTTTTCTTTCTTTCTTTCTTTCTTTTTTTTTTTTTTACAGTCATGCTGCTTCTCATGCCACATGTCTACTTTTTCAGTTTTCTCTAGGAATGAAGTTACTATGACAAAACTGTTAGTCAGACATGAGTGACAAAGGAACAAAGGAATGGAAGCCCAACCCAGAGACAGCCCAGAGACCATCCAAAGAACATTCCATTTATAGTTAAAGAATCACTCCTGCTTCCTGAAAGACAAAGGACTGCAGGGCCATAAACCTATAGCTGGTTTAATTCAGCCACAGACACTTATGCAGAAGGTACTACCTCAACCTGCCTACAACCTCAGCCTACTGAATTCTGGGTAAGTGCATGCACAGTAGGCAAAGTGTTATGTAGCAGCCAGTTGTCAGTCAAAGTGACCTGTCATATGGATCACCTAAGACCGCCTAGCATGGCCCAAATATAAACAGACCTTCCCACTTCTATGTCGTTATAGCCCTCTTTGCTGAAAACTCACTCCTCCCTTGGAGTATACGCTATCTTTTAACATTTCACCTCTCAAATTACACAGGGCTACAGCCTTCCTTAGTGAGGCCCATCTCCTTCTAAGATACACTTTAATAAGTATCAACTTTCATAACTCTTGCTGTGCTGGAATTGTCTCTACAACAGTGAAAAGAACCAAGAATCTCCAGGGTTACCAGAGCAGCGCTGGAGTTCAGATCACCCCAACAGTAACAAAACCACTCAAAAAGAGAAAAGGGCCACTCACAGAGACGTTTGAAGGCAAGAAAACTATGATAAAACAAATTACAACCAATCTTCTGGTGGAGAATATTAGAGACTGAATCACGAAGGGACAAATCACTCAGCAACAAATTTAGGTTGAACTTTCTACATTAAAAAAATAATAATAATAAGCCTTGACAGAGTAGATACCCTCAAGGTAGCTATTGAATAACTATGTTAATTGAACATTTCATATTGAGACCAGTGCCTTCCAATGAATGCTACTCTTCTGCAGGACTAAATGATGGAATGGACAAATGCATTAGGTTAAATTTTTCCTCCTATTCCCAAAACAGCCAATAGTTTCAATACCTTCTTCAGATACAGCTTCCATTGCCGATTCTGGCAATGAGGAGGGGGGGGGGGAATAACATAGCCCTATATTTCTATGAAGTGTTTGCAGTGAGAATGGATAACCTGCTCCCATTACTGGCACAGATCTGAAATATGCAGAAGTGTGCAAATGGAGGAGAATTGGTTTCACTGAAATCATTCCCTAGCTTAGCTCTGAGGCCTCATCCCTTGACCAGGTTTCTTGCTCATGTAAGTTCTTGCTCGTGAAAGTGATTTCTGTACTGATTTCCATGTCACGATTTCAAGGCACTCCAAGATGACAGCAAAGTCCACAAGCTCAGGCATTGCAGATAAAATTTAGGCTCAAGTTACAGAAAAAGGCCAGAAAAACCAACATTATTAAAAAATTGAATTAGGTGAAAAAATTTAGTTACAGTCAATATCCAAGAAACAAATCAAAAGAAAGCAAATTAAATCAGAAATTTCTTTTAAAACGAAACCTAAGATATGTCCAGGGTCAGCTGAGTGGCTTATATGTTTTATACTGATATCAAATAAGAGCTTATTTCAGAATTACGACCCAGAGGCACTGCAAGATCCTGAACAATTAAGGTCCCTTTCTATTCTAAAATGGTATGACTCTTCCAGAATCCCTCTAAAGAAGCAGAAAATGTGATTAATACATTTTCAATGATTCTTCACTGTAAAGGTTAAAGAAATAGCAGCTTTCTGATTGATCTTTAGATAACCAAATATTTAATCAACCAATCAACCTTACAGAGTTTCTGGATTCAAACTACACTCCTAATGGTGGAACTTATTGGAAATCTAACCACCTGATAAGTGAAATGATACAGTTTATTAAGTAGCTGGGTACAATGGAAGGTTGTGGAAGGTTCATTGAACTCAGAGTGAGAAGGGTGAATCTGAAACCTACTGCTGACTCTTACAGCTAGCTAGCTGTGTAACCTCAGGCAAGTCACTTAACCTCTGGGCTTCAATTTCCTAGATAATCTCCAGTCTTTAAATCACCAACATTCAGAGATGCTAAGAATTTTTTCCTTTTATTAAATTATTTTTAATTTAGAAGAGTGGAACTTTTTAAACTGAAAGAGTGGTCTTGAACCTAACTGCACATCAAAATCACCATTAAGAATTCGTCAGACATACAATGGTTCCCTGATCCCATCGAAGAGACTTGGATGCAGGGGTCAAGGACAAGTCCAGCATCTTCCCTTTCACAGAAAGTGAGTCCAATGTAGCCTTTCCACAGCCTCCTTTGGGGACTACAGTAAAAGTCAAAGTCCTGACAAGAGCCTTCAACACGCTGCCTGATGTGGCCCCTGCCCAACCTTTCTGAGCCCTCTTCCCCTCATCCTCATTCTCTCCGCTCCAGCCACGACTTCCTTGCTATTCCTCCAGGAGACCTAACGTTATTAGCTAGGAGCATTTCCCTCTGCCTGCTCTGCTGTTCCATCAAAAAGTGCACACAATATATGAATGTTAAGGCATATGAGCCAAAATGAGGGGTCTGTCAATGTTTTATAGCAGTCATGACAATTAGAGAAGGCTTGCTAAAGAAGGGGCATGTCAGCTGGACCTCGAGCAGGGGGACTTTTCAAGCAAGCAGAACCGCAAGAGCAAAGGCACAGATGCAGAACTAACCATGGTGGATCCAGAAGACAATCAGCAATTGAGAGAACGAGACAGCGTCTCCTGAGGCAGGGGAGGTAGCATTGAAAAAAGAAAGAGGATGAAAGATGGAAAACCCTGAAGTTTCTCCTATAGGTAGTGGAAGTCATTGTAGGTTCTGCCACCCTTAAGGAAACTCCCCATGTGAAAATCTAGATTAAAAAAACAAATCCATTGTCTTGCAAAAGAAATTTATGTTTGCCAAATGATTAAATATTGGCTTTTTTTTTTTTTTTAAATAGCAGGCTGTATAGCTGCATAAATACTCTTATGAATAAGCACTTTGCAGTTTGGGGTATTTCTAAGTCAGTGAACAAATTATTAATTCACACCAACTTAAGATATACAATATATAAAGCAAAGCACAATCGTTCCTAAATTAGTGTGACATTTCCTAAATGTTTCATGGGTAGTTAAAAAAAAGTTTCAGGTTTCTGAGCACACCCTCCTCTGACTACACACACACTTTTCTAGGCGTACTAGCCACTGCAAAGATTTCATTACACTATATGATGCCAAAGTCATCCTTTCATTCATTTGTTCAGCAAATATTTACTGAGTGGTAACCATATATCAGACACTAACTAGGAACTGGGGAACAAGACATGAAGAGTCTCTTATGTCTATGAAGTTTAGAATATCATGGGAGATTGAAAAGATAATAAAATTCTCCGGTAGTGGTGAAGGTTACACAGGGATTTAAAATAGGTTGATGTGATAGAGACTTGGGTAGGGTTATGCACACTTTCTCAGAAGAGATGACATTAAAGATTCTCAAAAAACATATCAAAGAAATATCATTCTTTTTCATCAATCCGCCCACCCATCGACCCATCATGCGATGGGCACATTGTTTGAGCACCCAGCACTGTGCCAGGCACTGTGAGGAACATGAAGAAGAAAAATCCTCAACCCTGGCTCTCAGCTCCATCAGGAACACATACACACAGAGAAGTGTGTTAGCACTTGCTCTGAAAATACAATCCAAGCCCAGAGAGAAAGATCACTGTGGGTGGAAGTGATACAGAAGATGTCATTGAAGAGATGGAGTATGGCACTTGGAAGAAAGGGCAGTATTTGAATGCAAAAGAGGACATTCCAGATAGAATAATGTGAGAGAAGGCTTAGAACTGGGAATACACGCTGAATACTTAAAGGACAATGAAGTAGATTATTCAAAAGGTGTGTGGTTTGAGGGAAGAGAACAGCATTATCGAGGCTGAGAAATTAAGCTATGACCAGGAAATCAAATACCAGACTTAGGAGTTTGGTGAAACTTTAGTCATTGAGAACTATTGAAAATTTTCAGTAAAACTGTATTTTACATATTTTGCATATTTAAGAAAGGAAGCCAGGAATGAGGGTCAGTATGGAAATACAAAAACCCAGAAATAGAATAATGACTGTTATGGACTGAATTGTATCCCCCTCTGTAAATTCGTACGTTGAAGCCCTACCCCTCAAACAAGTCTGCATTTGGAGACAGGACCTTTTACAAAGGTTCTTAAGGCTAAATGAAACCATAAGGGTGAGGTCCTAAGCCAACAGGACTGGTGTCCTTATAAGAAGAGGAAGAGACATGAGAGCTCACTTGCCTGCTCATTCGGTTCTCTCTCTCTCTCTCCTCCTCCCTCCCTCCCTCCTTCCCTACCCCCTCCCTCCCTCCCCATGCACACACACACAGGAAAGGCCACAGGACCACAGGGCAAGAAGGTGTGTTATGTCAGCTTTCAGATCCTTCACATTAAAAAGAGCATACTCCAACTCCCTTGCCGGTGTGGCTAAGAAAGCGTCTGTTTGCCAAGACTTCCTTGGGCTTCTCTACAGTTTAGTCTACACAGGGATATAAATTTCTTGTTTCATGTTCAGATGGCTAAATTCAGTCTTTTGGTACCTGTTTCAAAAGCAGCTGTTGAGCCCTGGGATTTTTCTTCTTAACTAGCTAATGGTGCCTCAAGGCTACAGCTCAGCCTGAAGGCTCTGTATTAGCACCTTCTGTGGTTCTGATGTCTTAATCCTCTGCCTTTGGCTACCAGAGCTGTGAACAGAGGTGTTCTAGAAGGCTTCTGGCAAAAAAAAAAAATCTCTTCCTTCTCAAAGTTTGACATTTGCTCAGCAGCATGGCACTTCCCATGTTACACCATGAAACATCTCCAAGGCAACAGTGGCTGGGGGCATGACTGACTGCTTCTTCATACCTCATATGATGTGGCTGCTAAACAAGTTTGACATAGGAGACTTTCCAAAGTACTCCATGCCAGCAGCTGTCAAACTTTAGCATGCATTAGAATTGCCTAAAACACAATTTGTAGGGCTCGAGCATTTGAATTTCTAAATAGTTCCCAAAAGATGCTGATGCCACTGATCCCAGGTCACACTTTGAAAACTACTGCTGTACGTAAAGTATCACAAAACAAAAGCACTGACCAAAAACAAACCAAAAAACTTCACCTATGATGTTTTATTTTCTGAAACATATAACTTGTACTTAAATCTGAATATTTCATTATACAAAGGAATGTCATGAAGCATTACAATTCAGCAATTTATAAGAATTGCAAACTGGTGGATTTCAGGGATGTCCCTCTAAGCTGGAGACTTCTAAGGACAGGTTTTTCAAGGGTCTTCACCCTTTCTAAGACACAGGAGTGGGGGTGAGGGAGTGCTTGTAGAAGTAAACAATGCTTAAATGCACACCAATAGAAGTATAAAAAATTTCATTAGAGTACTTATATTTTTCTTTTTTTTAATGTATAGTGTTTGTTTAGGAAGACAAAAGTCCACTATTTTTTAGAAACAAAAAATAAAGTTCTAGAAAGCAGTGTCCTGGGGAGTGGGGAAGGAAGACTGTGTGAATTCAGTCCAGCGTAGGTACAAAGCAAATAAAATTATTTCCAGAACACTAGCTAAGAATAATAATAATGGCTACCATTTAGGAGGTGACTACTATGTAAGTCATGTACTTGACATGTTTTATCTCTGTATGTATTTTGTAGCTTTGTATGCTTCTTTTCTTTTACCTCTTGGATATCAAATCTTTCAACATTTCCTTTCTTTTTACTACTAATCTGAAGTCCCACTTGGCATAGCTAAGTAATTATTGCTTTCTCCTGGTACGGAGTCATCACACTTTTATAGGTTATAAAAATCCTTTAAAAAGCCCTTTAAAAAAGTTTATACACACACACATGCATACACATACACATACATATACATATATATACACACACACATGCTAAGGCTATATGTGAGAGAAGAGAAATGTATAGGGTTTCACCACTTTACATTCCCAGCAGATACACTGTTTAAGTCACCTGGCCTGTGGTATCTTGTTATGGAGCCCAAGCAGACTAATACACCCTTAGCATCAAGCACAAGAAAATAAAAAAGTCATCATTCCTTACTAATCATTATTCTTAGGCTTATTTAATCTTAAAGCAACTGAAGTTCTAGAATATGTACTGAGAAACTAGCAGTTGTTTTAATTCTATAGAAGGCCCTAGCCAACAGATGAGACAGCCAGTTCATATGTGAGACCCAAAGTGGTGATGGGGACAAAGTTTTTAGACCTGTAAAAGCAGTCATTGACACCAGACAGACACTGTCAGGGGCAAGTGAAAGGAGGATCACAGGCGTACCTCCATCATGCCCCAGTTGTGAAGATATTAGTGAAAAAATTTCCTTCTCTTGGCTTTTGGTAGAGCCACACCTGGCACTGGCACCCAAACCATGGATCATGAGCTTCTCTTTTTTTTCTCTATCGTCCCATTTATCAGATAAATTTCTGCAACCAATGATCCTATTCATTCTCATTTTTCCATGAATTATGGTTCTCTTAGCTAGAGCAATAGTTTTCAGCTAATAAACCACCTCTCCCCTTTAAAATCATATTAGGGCCACTCCAAGTTGGTTATGAGAAATGGTTTCCAGGGGGAGGTAGACCTTTATTTTGACCATGGTTTTACCCTGACTTCACCCTCAGGCTATTGTCAATATAGCTGCCGGACTGATCCTTACAACTTGGGTCAGATTCCATCACTCCCATCTGGTTCAGAGTCTTCACAGCAGACGACAAGGCCCTCGGCAGCTGGCCCTCCATGACTTCGCTGACCTCAGCTTCTACGGCCCTCCCTTGTTCATGCTCTTCTGCCACCCTGGCCTCCTTGCTGTACCTTGGACATTCAGACACACTCCTTCAGGGCCTTCGCATGTCATATTCCTCCTATTTGAAACACACTTCCCAACTATCCACCTGGCTCACTCCCCACTTCTTTCAGGCCTTCCTCAGGGAAGCCTTCTCTGATCACCTTACTTAAGAAAGCAACTTTCGCCATCCCATCCTGGGGAGTCTTTATCACTTTCCTGCTTTATCTTCTCCCTGGCACATATATATTGCTTGCTTGCTTTCTCTCACTTCCATTCTTTACCATCTCTAGAAGGTAAGCTCTAAGAGGAGAGGAACTTTGTCTGGCACATGCTGGATGCTCAGTAACTACCTGTTGCATGAACAATGGAAACCTGTTCCTTCGACAGAGGGGAGATGTGACCATCCTTGGCCATCTGCATCCTCCTCTCCTGTTCACAGCTCTCACTGACCTCCAGATTTTGAATGAACACAGGGAAAAGTCCTACAAACCAAGCATATGCCCTAAAGGCAGGGCTTGGGAAGGAACAGAAAGGCTAAGGCAAAGGCCACCTGGGTGTTTGAGTTTGAGGTGGTGGGGATGGATAACACAATGGTCTCTGGGCTCTCCCCATCCCTCCCTCTCTGAGAGCCACACTTTCCATCAGGGCTTCCTCCCCGATGTACTGTCCAAACTGCCACAGTGTGACAAGATATTGATTCTCTCAGCACTCAGGCCACCCATGCAGGGCCTGGAGCAGACGAAGAGCCTAGTCTTCTGATTCCACCACCCCAGACAACACTTCCATTGTCCTCTGTGTGCTGTGATGAAAAAGGGTTGGGACACAGTGCAGTACCCTTCTCCAAGGAGCCTTACCCTCTACTCCTTCCACTATCTTATCTTACCTTCCTGTTTCCTTTCCTGTTGTACAATCCCTGCAGCCACAGGATCTGGCCTGACAGAATTCATTCACAACATGAGTGACAGCTGTTGAGAACTCCAGCACGTTCCATATTAAAAGATTCAAAATGCCCTCCTTCAAGTGGAAAAGCCTGCTCAATAAAAGACAGGTGGTGAGAATACTTCAGTGGCTACTGTCCCTCTGAAAGTGCTATTCTGGGATAAAACTGAGGTCTTCCTCTTTGAGACATGAAAATGTGTAGTGCAAAATGATGTTCTTCAGGCAGAAATGCTGTTCAGTGTGCTGTTTGATAAAGACACTCATAGTAAACCCTTTATCAATATTAATTTCAATCTTGCTAATATCATTCCGTCACCAGCCAGGACAGGATCTAGAACTCCTCGGTCTTCTAAAGCAGGGGTCCCCAACCCCATGCTGCAGACCAGTACCAGTCTGTGACCTGTTAGGAACCGGGCTGCACAGCAGGAGCTGAGCGGCAGGGAAGCCAGTGAAGCTTCATCTGTAACACAGCCACTTCCAGCGCTAGCATCACTGCCTCAAGCTCCGCCTCAGATCAGCAGCATTAGATTCCCATAGGAACACAGGTCCCTGGTGCCAAAAAGGTTGGGGACGCTGCTCTAAGCACTCCTAGGTTACTAAGAGTTTTTCGAAACAGGGAGTTTGGCGAAATCTACCTGAGCAATTTAATTTTCCTCTTTATATTCCATCCCATTGTAAGGAAGATTGTCTTAAACTGCCTTTTTAAAATACCAAATGGAACTAGAAAACGGTTCCTAAAAACTTAGAAAAATCATTTGTTTTCCTATTATTTAATCAGCCATGGTTAACTTTAACCCACACGCAATGTTAAAGAACTAATATAGTGTTAATGTATGTATGAGGTCACTTTCTGGAGCAATGTCTCAGCCATTTCTTAGGAATGCTCCCTTAGGTCTCCTCAGGGAGGAGGAGTACTTACAGTGGAGGATACTGGCTGGCCATGTGTGTTAGCTGATCGCTTCTTCATTCAGTTATATCTCAGTTTTAGTTTCTAAGTCATCTAGGGAAAATTTTGAAAACTCAAAGATCAAAACCGGGGCTGGGACGGAGGTAAGGCAAGCAAGACAGCTAGGCCACAAAATCAGGCGGCACTCACTCTCAATGCTGGCCCTGCACTCGAGGGCCCCTTTAAATTTTGCACCCTAGGCTCCTCACTACTGAGGAGGATGTACTCTCTGAGTCACACAAGCGGCCTACATCACCAATCTGGATACTGGGGTCACACAAAACCTGGGTCAGCGGACGTGCATTTTGGTGTAGAGAGGGGAAAGCGCACTGCTCGAGAGGCAGGAGATCTAGGTTTCAGTCCCCTTCTCACCATTTTTGCCATATTCCAACAAATCTAAGACACCACTGGTTATACAAAATGCCATCACTTTATGTACCAGTACAAAAAATGCCCCCTAAACTATGATAATGGCCTAATAAGATTCAAAAACTGGTCTCACAAGCCTCTCTCAGCTTTGAATTTTTTCCTGTATCCTGAGGGATTAGATTATTTCTCCTGCTTTCAGTTTAGTCATCTGACATGGAATAGGTAACCCCTTTGCACATTACCTCAATAACAAAACATCGGTCTGCTTTACATACTGGTGGGTACCTTTTCTTTATTAAGAGCACTGGGCTGCTACTTTGCAAAAAGACAAACAAAACAAAACTGATTTTGTGTCATCCCTCCAATGACAAATATTTGCTTTATCAATATCGAATTTATACCCCATGCTCTGTTTCCTTGACTCTCTATGTAACCATGTAAACAATGTTTTGTGTCAATGCCAAATCACAGTGTAACCTTTTTGGAGTCATCTTAATCAGAATAAAACTCAACATATGTATTACCAGCAATGTACCTACTTCAACTGAAATATCAAGTCTGTTGTAACTATGAAAAGCTACAGGTGAATAGGTGCATTCACAGGCGACGACAAGTACATCGCGACCACTGCCAGTCCAAGAGCAATTTATAAGATGCTGCCCGACCAGCAGTAGTGGTCGCAGATACAGACTGGCAATCAAGTCATAAGACACATTTGGCTTTATTTGGCGATGCCTTTACTAAGCTTCATTGTAGGAAACAGGACAGGGCATTCAGTGTGCACAGTATCTACTGTGTCATGCGTAGGCCCAGCAACTACCCACGACGCAGTCTCCACCTCCCTCCACCACATGGGGGATGCACAGTTGCTGGGGATGAGGTGTATGATTCGCCTGACCCAGAGAAGCCACTGCCTTGGTTTCCTACTGGCCTCTATATTGCTCCTGTCCCGCAGGCCCAAGGCCACAGGAACACTCCAAACTCTCTTTGTCCTAAGAATCTAGTTTCACAATAATCTAGACAGATAATCTACCCAGGTATAGAGCAATCCACACTTACCTTAACTCCTTATGTTTCTTAGGAAAAGATACTAAGAAAAGAAGATAAGTCTGTGTTCATCTTCCTGGGCAAATTAATGGAAAAGTTCCAGGCCTAACTCTCAGTGCCATTGAGTGTAAAACACACCCTAATTCTGGGGTCACTGCAATGGGAAAGGATACACCTTAGAAAAAAACAGAAATGTTGCTTTTTTTAATAGCAAAAAGTTTTTATATTTAGAATTATCCAGCTGGACTCAGTTTATATGATCCTGATTTCATTGGCAACATCCAGAGCATCATAGTCAGGAGGCTGTTAGACACATGCCTTCTTTTCTCCATCAGGCCTGATCAAGGTGTTGACCTTGACCATGTTGGTGTCACAGAGCTTCTTCACAGCCTGTCTGACCTGGTGCTTGTTGGCCTTGACATCCCCAATGAACACAAGTGTATTGTTGCCTTCTATCTTCTTCACGGCTGACCCGGAATCAAGGGGGAACCTGATGATGGCATAGTGGCCAGGCTTGTTTCTCCGGAGGTGCTCTTCTGAGGAGATTTGGGCTGCCTGCGGAGCCACAGTGTCTTGGGCCCTTGGAAGGTGGGTTATGTGTGTATTTCTTTTTCTGTGTAGCTGCGGATGCCTTTCAGCACTACTTTCTTTGCCTTCAAAGCTTTTGTTTGGCTTCAGCTTTGGGAGGGGCAGGGGCTTCATTCGTTGCTTTTGGTGCCATCTTCATGAAAAATGGAAATGCTGCTTTTTCAAATAACTTTAACTGCCAACCCAAGTTGCCTCATCTGAAGTGGGAATGATAATTTTAAGCAGTTATTTAAGGGGACAGTCTCTTGTGTTTCTTTTTGGCTGTGAAATCTAATTGTGAATCTATAACTTTAATGTGTGTGAGCTGTTGGAATTTTAAAACGGTCATGCAATTACCATCATACAAGGCATACATGCCTCCCAGACATGCCATGGAAACCCTGGGAGCTCAAGTATCAGACCTCTGAGTTGTCCGTGCCCCCCGCCCCCCAGTCCATGGTCTGGGGCAAGCTCACTGGGTCTGAAGGGCTCCATGAGCTTCTGAAGTTGCAAATAATAACAGCTACCATTTTTGAACCCCCAATGTATAACGAGCACTTTACCTACATTATCACATTTAATTTGTTCAATAATCCGTAATGTGGCTTCAGAAACATATTGGCCTCTCAAATAAAAACAGGGTGACTATACCTCAGTATAGCAGGATATGCCACCCCAAAATATGCCTCTATGGCATGAGGATATTATTTGAGCTGATCTTTGTTTTTAAAAACTGCAGACACAGAAGTTCTGAAAACAGAATAGAAGTTACCCTTTTGTAAGGGAAATTTCCATTAGAAAGGGGGTCTGTAACAGGGTGACAGTTATTACCAGGAATTACATTATTTATCTGAGAGATTTACCTGCAGGGCAGAATAATCTTTGTGTATAATAGTTCCCAATAATGAACTTTCAGGAAGAGAAATTAATAAAACTATCCAATTTACAATTGTGCCAAACAAATAAAATACCTAGGAATAAATTTAACCAAGGAGGTAAAAGACCTGTACTCAGAAAATTACAAGTCATTGAAGAAACTGAAAAAGATACGACTAAATGGAACCATATACCGTGATCATGGATAGGAAGAATTAACATCGTTAATATGTCCATTCTACCCCAAATAATCTATAGATTTAATGAAATTCCTATCAAAATACCAATGGTATTTTTCACAGAACTAGAACAAACAATCCTCAAATTTATATGGAACCATAAAAAACTCCTAATAGCCATGACAATCTTGAGAAGGAAGAAGAACAAAGTTAGAGGTATCACGTTACTTGATATTGAACAATACAAGGCTGTAGTAATCAAAACAGCATGGTACTGGCATAAAAATAGACACATAGATCAATGGAACAGAATAGAGATCCCAGAAATAAATCCATGATGGCAAGAATATACAAAGGGGTAAAGACAGTCTATTCAATAAATGGTGCTGGGAAAACTGGAAAGATACATGCAAAAAAAAAAAAAACTGCATCACCTTCTTACACCATATACAATAAACTCAAAATGGATTAAAGACTTAAATTTAAGGCTCAAAACCATGACACTCCTAGAAGGAAACATAGGCAGTAAATTTTCAAACATTGCTCTTAGTAATATTTTTTCTGATATATCTTCTTGAGCAAGGAAAACAAAAGAAAAAAAAATGAACAGAATTATATCAAATTAGGACGGTTTTGCACAAGAAAGGAAACCATCAACAAAACAAAAAGACACCTTACTGAATGGGAGAAAATATGTGACTATGATACATTTGATAAGGAGTTAATATCTGAAATTTAAAGAACTCATACAATTCAGCACCAAAAAAACAATCCAGTTAAAAAATGGGCAGATGACCTGAATAGGCATTTCTCCAAAGAGGAAATAGGGATGATCAATAGACATATGAAAAGATGCTCAACATCACAAATATCAGAGAAATGCAAATTAAAACCACAACACCTCACACCTGTCAGAATGGCTTTCATCAATAAATCAAAAAATAAGTGTTGGTGAGGATGCAGAGAAAAGGGAACCCTCATTTACTGTTGGTGGGATTGAAAATTAGCATAGTTGCTATGGAAAACAGTATTGACGTTCCTTAAAAATTAAAAATAGAACTACCTTATGACCTAGCAATTCTACTTCTGGGTATTTATCTAAAGAAAACCCAAACACTAATTTGAAAAAATATGTGCACCCCTATCTTCACTGCAGCACTATTTACAATAGCCAAGATATGGAAGAAACCTAAGTGCCCATCCACAGATGACTGGGTAAAGAAGTTGTGGTACATATATACAATGGAATATTACTCAAATATAAAAAAGTGAAATCTCACCATTTGCAATGACATGGATGAACCTGGAGGGCATTATGCTAAGTGAAGTGAGTCAGACTGAGAAAGATAAATATCAGATTCCACTTATATATGGAATCTAAGGAACAAAATAAAATAATATTCAGAGCAGAAACGACTCATAAATATAGAGAACAAACTGGTGATTGCCAGATAGTAGAAAGGTTGGGGGACTGGGTAAAAAAGGTGAAGGGATTAAGAAGTACAAGTTGGGAGAGAGAAAAAATGGCATAGATGATAGAGTCTCTATTCATCCCTCTGGCAACCAAATCAAAGTTGTGATGAAACAGCAGCAAGGAAAAATTGCCAGGAATCTTGATGAACAAGCTGTACAACAAAGGAAAAATCTAAGAAAGCACCCTGCAATAGCAGAAGGTAGATGAGGTGAGGACATAGGGCTGCCCAGTCTTGAGCGGCTGAGTGAGACGGAGGCTGCGGCAACGGCAGATGCCTCATAAACGGGCCACATCCACAAGAGGATCTTCATGGTAACAGACCTGCTCGCTCTGAGCACCAGTGCCAATTCATCTGCGTGCAGGGGGCACCAGGGACTTACAGGGAGATGTTGTCCGAGTGAGGGCCAAAGCAAGACTCACTCTGCACAGAAGTGCCGGCAGTATCCATTGTTCTCTGCTGAGTTGTCCCCCATAACAGTGCACTGGACATAGCACCGCCATAGACTAAATGTTATCAAACTGGATAACAGAGGTTACTCCACCCAGAGGCTTCCCTGAAATCCTGCCTCCCCCAACTCTTGGTCCAACCCAAGCCACATCCAGGCATATCCTCAGCAAGACACATGCTCCTTGCTGAGCAGTGCCTAGACTCACACACTGGAGGCAGCTGGTCTCTGTTTCTGGTTTGGCCTTTTGAGGCAACTATAAGCACAGCATCTGTGGATTGCTTGCTGAATCTTAACAGATGGTACTGAAGGGGCACAGGCTGGGGCCAAGTTTGGCTTGCAGCTGAACCCGTCTCGGGACTGTGCCACTGGACACCTACTTCACAAACCCACGCTAATAAGACTGGGAGACCTAGGACCTTTGCTTAGTACATAGAAACAGACCCAGAGAGGCAGCCAAAATGGGAAGACAAAGAAGCAGAAACCATATGAGAGAACAGAACAGAGATCCAGATATAATGGAGTCAAGTAATCTAATAGATGCAGAGTTCAAAAACACTGGTTATAAAGATGCTCAATGATCTTTTGGGAAGTGTAGAGAACTTCAACAAGTGTAGAGAACTTCAGATAAAAAAAACATAAAAATGGAAATGGAAATTATAAAAGGGAACCAATCTGAAATGAAGAACACATTATCTGAGATGAGAAGTATATTAAATGGAATAAACAAAGTGAATTTTAAAAAAGGATCAAATACCCTATCTAGAGGACAGGAAAGTTAAGGACACTCAATCACAATGGCAAGAAAAATGATGCTAAGGCTATAAAAATAATTTAAGGAGCATTTGAGACATTATTAAGTGTCCAAATATCCATCTGATTGGCATATGTGAAGAAAATCAAGATGCTGAACAGCTGTTTGAAGAAATGATGATGGAAAGCTTCCCTAAGCTGGTGAAGGAAATGGACAAAAAACCCCAGGAAGCTTAGAGAATCCCCATAATCAGGGATCCAAAGAGGCCCACACCAAAACACATCATAATTAAAATGTCAAAGATTAAATACAAAAAAAAGAATATTAAAAAGCAGCAAGAGAAAAACAGATAATTACTTATAAGGGAAAACCCATGAGGCTAGCAGCTGATTTCTCAAAAGAAACTATGCAGAAGGACTTGACAAAAACATTTGACAGTATGAAGACCCAGGATCTACAACCAAGATTACTTTATCCAGCAAAGCTATCATTTAGAGTTGAAGGACAGATAAAGAGCTTCCCAGACAAAAATGAGCTAAAGGAATTTATCACTGCTAAGCCAGTATTAAAGGAAATGTTTTAAGGACTTCTTTAAGAATAAAAATACAAAAGACTCACTTTGGATTAAAAGACACACAAAGACTAAAATGAAGGGGATGAGAAAAGGTATTGTTTTGATGGACCTAGAAGGTATTTAAGTCAGAGAAAGATAAACACTATATGATTTCACTTATATGTGGAATCAAAGGAATAAAAAGAACAAACAAATCAAAAACAGACTCACAAATATAGTGGACAATTTGGTGATGGACAGAGGGGAGGGGGTTGGGAAGCTGGGAGAATGGAGTGAAGGGTTAAAGAAGTACAAATTAGTAACCGATGGATGGTCACGGGGATGGGGAGCACGGCATAGCGAATGTCGTTATCGTTAAAGTTGCTAAGCGGAGGGTCAAGAGAGGGAGCAGTTGGGGCATCGTTTTACGAACTATATAGATGTCTAATCAATGTACTGTATACTTGAAACTAATTAAAATAAATAAAATTTAAAAGTACAAATTGGTAGTGTGTACTCATGGGCTGTAAAGTATAGGATAGGGAATTATGTCAATAATGTAATAACTATATATAGTGCCATGTAGGTACTAGACTGACTAATCAGGGGATGGGTTACTTCATAAGTTACAAAAATGTCTAACCACGATGCTGTAACCTGAAACTAGTGTAATATTGAATATCAACTGTAATTAAAAATAAATATTTTAAAACACATTTATTTTAAAAAGTAAAGTTGGTAGTTAGAAATAGTCACAGAGATATAAGGTACAGCATAGGGAATATAGTCAATAATATTGTAATAACTATGTATGGTGTCAGATGGCTACTAGACTAACCAGGGGATCACTTCAGAAATATGTAAATGTCTAACCACTATGCTGTACAGCTGAAGCAAATATGAAATAATATTGAAATCAACTTTAACTGAGAAATAAAAATTAAAAAATAGAAAAAGAAAACTGCCACTCATAAAAGATTTATTAACCTACATGCACCGACACTTGGTGGCACTTCTTGCCTCTCTTCGTCCTCCCTCTTGCATATTGTTTGGGTCACTATAAATAAACCCAAATAGCTGGTCTAGCTCTACCACCTACCGGCTACGATCTCAGGCAAGAAGCTTCAGTGCTCTCACCTGTGAAACTGAAAAAAATAATAGTACTTCCTTCAGAAGGTGCTAATAGAATTATGAAACTGTGTACCTAAAGTGAGTAGAATAATGCTTGGCATATATAAGTGCTTAATAGATATTCACCATTATGGTAATGATGATAATATTCGTCTCTGGAACCCGAAAAAAAGGTTTCTTGTAGTTTGTGTTGTATTTTAAAAATCCCCTTTAACAAATCATCTAGTAAGAAAACACTAAATCATCCTGCTTATTTTCCTCCTGAAATTTAAAAAAAGGCAATAGATTTTTATGCAGTGCTAAACTCTAGCAATATTAGGCATTCTGAGATAATTTTATCATTTCATACCAAACAAATAAACTGCTTTTCAGAGACGTTAATATTAACAGGGTCATTCCCATGTAAATAAATTGTTTATCAGGTATAACCTAAGGGGCCTCCATGAGATTTGCAGCTCACTTGGCCCTTTTCCACTGAGGGATGAATCTGGGGCTTCTCTTCTAGTCATTTCTATAACAGCATGGTTATGACAAGGGTCTTTCGAAATTTACAGAAAGAACCTTAAATGTAACCACACTCTAACTTAAACAGACTTTCTATTTGAGGTTCTTCCAATGCATTCTAAGTATTAACTAAACCAGCCAGGCTTATTTCCACAGACCTTAAACCTGAAAGATTTGTATAGCTCTATAAACAGACTAGAATTAAAATTCAATTCACCCACAGTTCTAATCCAGTATCTCTTCAGTCCACGGGTGCTCTGTGGAACCAGTACAATCTAGACTACACAGAACTGGTGAACAATCATAAGCAATCTAAGCTTAGCAAGTTGCCGCTACAGTGGACCACAGAATTGAAGATTCTGTTTCCAGCCTTTGTGGCAGCTGAGGCCCAGACAGGTTGTGTGCTTGCCCAAAGTTTCACAGCTCGTTCGTGGTACAATTAGGGCTGGAACTGGCTTCCCAATGCATGCTGTTTTCACTGCTGGTAAATCATCATTTTTCCATTTTTGCTTCTTGGAAAACCAAGCAAAGTTAAAATAGCTCATTCAAGGTCGGAGGGCGGTCAACTGAACTGGCAATGCCAGCCAGCAGATTATAAACTCTTAGAGGGAGAGTCTGCTCTGCCCCTTACCTACCCCCACCCCGCCCCAGAGCTCTGTGTCAATGTTTTTGTTGATTGTCTTCCAACACAGTTTAGAGGAAGTCTCTCTTCTAGATTAGCACTACGTGTTTAACTTCAGGTTCTAACATAAGCATCTGTTACTGTCAGAGCAGGAACGCCCCCCAGTGCCCTGGCCTGGTGGCAGCCTGCAGAGGTTGGGGCAGAAAGACGCCCACTGCTCTAATGCAGTGGTCTCGCAGCCCTGGCGACTGGCAGCTCGCCCAGAGCAACTCGCCAGCAACATTTTTCTGGGGTTGGCAACCTGGAGACGGTCAATTGGCATCAGACTGAGCTGGAAGCAGAATGGATGGACACAGCTAGAAGCGGACATAGAAACCTCCTAAAGGCTAAGGACCCCTAGCCAAGCCTATATAGAGAATGGGCACGCCTCACCTCCCGCTATAGTCCAAGGAACGCGTCTATTTGATCCTGGCAACTAAGTGCACTTCAGGTGACACTCTGCCCGCCCGAGAGAGGACGCCCCCGAGTCCACAGTGGCAACCGCTGCCTGTGCAGCTTCTCCCTTGGACGAAGCGCCCCTCCCTGCACCACGCAGTTCTCCTGTGCCCTTTCCTACGACTCAAGGCACGAGACCCTTCTTTACACCCACATATTATCTCGCCCAGGAGGCGGGTGGTTTGAACCTCGCACTCGGTCTGCCTGCCCAGCGAGCGCTGTCCCAGGAGCTGCACACGCACGGGTGGGAGGGGTCACCCGAATCACGGAGTTGCAAGCACTGAAGTGAGGGCACTGAGCTTTATATACCGAGCACCCCACTCTTCGCCAGGGTCTGCGGCTGGCGGTGTTTCGTATCCCGGGAGGAGAGGCAGCTCCGCAGCCCCTGGAAGCACGAGGAGGAAAGCTGGGGCACCGTGGCTGGTCCGAAAGCGTGGAACTCAGGACGCAACAGGAGCCAGGGGGGCTGGCCCGACCTCGCACTGGCTGGGCTAACGCCGCCGGGAAAGCGCCGCCGCCGCCCCGCGCGCACAGCGCCGTACAGAAGCACAGAAGCGAAGGCGGCTGGTGGGGCGATTGCTATTTTTTTGTTTTTAAGCGTGGTGGTTACACCAAACACTCTGAGGTGCTTCCCTTCTCCTGGAATGGAAGAGGGAGTTGGGCACCAGGACATCCAGAGACTAGTTGCAAAAAGAAAGGGGTGGGGGGGGGAACCTTTCCTACAGCGGGGTGCCTGAAAGGGGCCCGGGGACAGCTCTGGGCTCGTGCCTGTGGCCCCCGTGCACCCAGCCCAACTCGCCCCGGCGCCCGGGTGCCCAGCTGGAAAGGGTAACAGTCACACACACAGACCCCACACTGGGCGCTCACCTGGCGGTGCTCGGCCGGCAGCGCGGCGGTCCATGCTGGCAGCGGGCGGCAACTGAGCACCCCAGAGGGCGGCCGCCCTGCAGCCGGTACAGGGGGCTCAGGGCTGCCGCACCCCGCACCGCAAGCCTGGCGGCCACGTGAAGGGTCTACTCAATCCGAAGGACTCTGGCTGGGAGCCTGAGCCTCTTTGCGCCTTCACTACCAAGGCAGGTCCTGAGGCCGGCAGGTAGCTGGGTCCTAACGCCCCTCCCGCTGTGTGAAGCCCCGTCTTTATTAAGGCTCCAACTCCCTTAGCTACTCTTGGCAGCGCCTCTCTGCCCCTAGGGAGAATTCAAGTCTTGCTGCAGCTGCTGAACCTGAAGCCTTTCTTGGGGCTCCAAATTTGGGAGCCGAGCTTCCTCCTCACCATGCCCACCCTTTCCCACCACTCTCCTCTCCCTGTGCCTATACCTTCAAGAAAACACTGAAAGATCAGATTTTCCTCATCCCTCAACTCAAATTTATACACACTTTTATTTTAAAGAGATTCTAAAGTCAGGGACATTAGTCACTATAAATATATATAACAAAAATTGTTCTTCCTCAAAGCAAAGGAGGACTTTTGTATTCAAATGAATACATAAGCAACACGTGTGTGTCCATGAATTCTGCCTCAGTCTTAATTGTGTGGACAATTCACCAATGCGAGTCAAATGTGAATAAACTAAAGGTGCTGCTACTCTTTTTGCCCCCCTCCCAATCTGGAATCAAAAGTCTGGCAGATGATATAAAGTTTTCAGGCACTTTCTAAAAGTAAAAAATCACAGCTAATTAAATGCCTGAGCTGTAAATAAACCAGGCATCTTGCTCCTGGTTATCACACCTGCCCCATACCTGGCTCCTGCAGGCCAGGCCCTGCAGACTTAGAGAGCATTTGTAAAGCCTTTCCTTTCTCAGCTGCCCTCAGGGGCTGAGCCAGTCCAGCCGAAAGCAAGATCAACAACTGCAATCTTTACCTGCTGACTTTCTCATCCAGAGAGGCTGATGAGAGTCTAATGGTAGAAAAGGAAAACAAGTCATTTTTAGAAATAAAGCCTAGCTCACAGGACATGGAGAGAGACAAAGAGAGACATTATTATTTTTGTGTTACTCATAATCTATAAAAACATAAATAAGGCATGAGAGTAGTATGAATGTAGCCTTTATAGACTTTTTAAAGAAGCTCAAAGTATTTTCTCTCATAAGCACACCTCTCTGTGTGCAAAGACTCTATCTAAGAAGCCCCCCAAACTGTCCCCACCTCCTGGCATTCATGCCTTTGTGGAATCCTCCCCTTGTGTGTTAGGAACTCGTGACTTGCTTGCTACCCATAAAGTATGACAAAGGTGATGGGATGTCACTTCAGTGATTATGTTACCATCTTTCTAGATTCTCTCTTGCTGGCTTTGATAAAGTAAGCAGCCATACTGGGGAGGCCATATGGCAAGGAAATGATGGTGCCATTGGCAAGTGCCAGTTTGAAAGGGAGGCCCTGAGTCTAACTAACTGAAAGGAACCATGTCCTGTCAACAACCAGGAGAGTTTGAAAGTGAACCCTTCCCTAGTCAAGTCTTGAGATGAGACTACAACCCCAGCTAATGCAGAAGCCCCAATAAAGCCAAGCCCAGACTTCTGACCCACAGAAACTGAGATAATAAATGTGTGTTGTTTAAGCCACAGAATTTGTGGTAATTTATGTACAATAGGATAACTCATACACTTCCTCCTTCCACAGATAGAAAAGTGAGACAAAAGGGGATTAGGTAGAAGAGCTAAGGTCATTTAAATCAGCAAGATAATCTAGCATTATTTCACAATCACAACCTCTTTAGGTCCTGTATAGACAAGGAAAAGCAGAACAGAAAAGACATCAGAAGATCTTTGAGACCTGGTGGGGAGTAAAGCAAACAAAGGTCTCAGGCAAAAAATATCCCAGCAGTTAAATCGAAGGTTTGAAAAACTCAGGGTAAACTGACCCAAGCAAAAAACACAAATATTTTCAAAAAAAAGGGTAAATAACATGAAAGGAAAATTAAAAAATAAAATAAAAAAATCAATAACAGAGACAATGAGGAAAGGTAAAGGCACCAAATCCTCTGAATCCCTTTCCTTATTACCTATGAAAGAAAAACAAAAGCCATATTGTTTGCTTTTGTGTAGGGATTTTCCAGAAGAGCTGCTCAAGAAGTACTAGGAGACTATCTGCGCTCAGTACATGCCTGTGCAACCAGCAAGTTGTCTACCGTTCCCAAGATTCTGCATGGAAACAGGTGGTGTCTCAAACTATGAGCCCGAGTTCTGAGAGTCTGCAGATTTTTGCTAGATTTTAGGTGTCTTTGGATGCCTGTTTGAAAGTTTTCTATTCCATTCCTGTTATAATTCAGCAAAATGAATCCCAACTCATTGGATATTTATTTCCTGCTATATACTTTGAAGGGGATTATGGAGTGGTATATGATTTTTAAAGAGAGGAAGAGAAAGAGGGAGTAAAGGAGAGAGAAAAAGGAAGAGGAAGGAGAAGGGAAGAAACAGAAGGAAGAAAGAGAAGGAAAGGGAACTGAAGCAAAGGGAAGGAAAGAAAGAAGAGAAGAAAACAAGAAAAGGGAAAAGAAACCAAAGACACAGAGTTCTCAGTGCAGGGGGTGGGGGAGGGGCTGGGGAGGTTTAAAACAAAGTATAACAAAGCCCTGCCCATACTCCTCCCGGTCTCCTGGACATCTCTATGTGTGAGTCCATTAACATTTCACAAAAAATCTGATTCCTAGTGGTTAATGCTAACAACTCTCCAAATTCAAACTACAGCTCTCTACTTTCCTCCTCTCCTGCTCTCCATACCAACCAGTCACCACTTCCATTTTAATGTCACTGGTCTGCCCCTCCCTCAGCACCCCAATTGCCAGGAACGAAACAGAACTTGTCTGGGGTCCTATCATCTCCCCCTGGACCAAGCTAGGTGAGCAGGGCAGAGCCAACATGGCACGATTTACTTCAGAGGCACTAGGGTTCACCTCACCCCCTGCTCATGCCCATAATGTCTCCCCGACCCAGATTTTACAGAGCTTGAAATTTCCTCAAAGTGTGTTTTTTTTTTCTAATGGGATCAACATTGTTCTATCCGAAAATTTAAAAACTGTAAATATTTATGTTTTCAGTAACTCTTTGTGCCTCTTAAAAACCTTCATAAGATTCTGTATTAGACACTCTCTTCTTCCCTGAAGAGCAACTTAACACAGTGCTTACTTAAAAGAGTAGACATTGCTAGGGCGAAAGGAAACAGGCAGCAAAAACTAACTTAATCCATTTCGCAGCTTTGCCTACAGCCTCATGGGTTTACCTGTTTGGAATATGAGAGGCAGTAAGGCAGCAACTGTTGGCTGTTGGCTTTCTGGTGGCCCCAGACATGCAGTGGGACTTCTGTTTCAGGTCTGTAACCCAACAAGCAGAGATATGGAGAGGAAGAAGGTAGTTTTCTTATAGGAAATAGAAACCTACCCACTCGGGCTAGAAAAGCAGGATTTATCTATTGACAACATGACCTTGGTTCCACTCATGAGGTTAAACAAATAGGGTGTGCCACTTAGGTTCCTTTGAACATATCACTCATCATTCTTCGTTGAAGACCAGAGATGTTGATGGTACTTGCATGACTGCCACAGTGTGAAAGACAAAAACAATCAAGTGCTACCAGTATTTGATAATTTCTGAAGAAATTGAGTCCCTGGCTTACCTTCCATGATCATCAACGTCACTGGCAATGCATGCATTCCATCCATTTAACATAACATTATCTCAATTTTGCCATCTCTATCACAAACCAAAGGGATGCACAAATGACACATAACTGTCCTGACAACAGATGGACAGACGTTGAGAGGCCACTTGGTGTCACCTGTGGACTCCCTTACTCTAATCTGTGAGTATATTCAGGATCCTAGCCCCAATATTTCCTAATCATTATTGAAATCTCTGATGGGATCAACCAAAGCTACTCAGAAGAAACCAAACATACCTCCTACAAAATTCTAAACCAGACTTTCTCCAGCCTGGATGCCTGCCCCCAAGATGGCTCAAGACAAAAAGAGAGAGGAATAGAAAGTTCAGGGTACACCTGCAATTGTCACAGAGATGAGCACTAGCCCTGTGGCCTGGAGTTACACATTTGCAAAGATTAAATGTGAACAGGGAAGTTCAGCATTATAAATAAAATATCTCATAGTGATTTATCAGCAGGAGATCACAAGCATTAATGATGAGAGCTTTGCACTTGTGTCTGAGGAGAAACCACGTGTCAAGTAGCTGCCACTCATTCCTTTAAGTGTGAGTCAAGCCTCTCCCACTCTTCATTAATACTTATACCGCTTCCACCACATCTACCTGGTTAGAGAGGTATTTCAAACAGAGGCAAATTTGTTCAATTACATATTGATTCATCTTCTCTACAAATATTTTTGAGCAGCTACTGTATACCAGGAATGATTTTAGATGTGGGGATAGATTGTAAACTATGAATCCATATGGTCATAAGGTTTACATTCTAGTAGAGAGAGAGAAAAAAAAAAGGTAATTAAAAAGAAAAAAAAATTAAAAGATCACATAACTGTCACAGTTTTTGACAGAGCTGTCAAAAGATCAGGTGAAAAAGAATAAAACAAATTACTACACTAGAAAGAGACTGAGGGGGATGCCACTTAAGTCTGGGGGAGCAAGAGAAAGGCTTCCTGGGAAAGGCCATTTTGAATTCACACATATATTACCACAATGAGTTGGGAAAATGCAAAGATGTGGGGAAGAGGATCCTAGGAAGCGGACTAGCACATGCAAAGTCCTCAAGGCAGGAACACGCTTGGTAGGTTCAAGGAAGAGACAGGAGGCTACCGTGACCAGGTGTAACAGGAAGGCTTTATGGTGGTTTTAAAGCAGAGAAAGAAACACAAAATGGTTTGCTTGTTGAAAAGATCACTGTGGCCACTGTGTGGAGAATCAATTCTGGGGGATTAAGGTGGAAGCTGGTAGGACAGGACGAGGCTGTTGGATATATCCAAGTGAGAGATGGCAGTGTGACTAGGGAGAAAGCAGTGCAGACTGATAGAAATGGCCAGGATCAGGATGCATGTGTTTTAAATGTAAGGCTGACAGAACTTGTAGAAGACTGAATGTGGGGAGGGGAAATGATAGACTGCATGAGAGAGAAGCAATAATGACAACCCCTAGGTTTGGGGCTTGAGTAGTTGCATGAATGGTGGTGCCATTTACTGAGATGGAAGGGTGGGCGAGGAGCAGGAAAGGAATAGGTAGGAGATCAAGAGCCCTGCTTTGGCCTCTTGTTCAGCCCAAGTCTCTACTAAACATTCAAGTGAAGATGTCAAGGAGGCAGTTGGATATGTCTATAGCTCAGTAGAAGGGTCAGGGCTAGAACCATAAACTTGGTAGTCATCAGTGGGTATATGCTGCTGGAAGCCATGGGACTAAAGAGGTTACCTAAGGAGAGTGTAATTGGAAGGAAGAGGGTGGAGAAACACTCTGGGCCTGCCAACTCTCAGAGGTCGCTCAGAGGAGATGCCAGCAAAGAGCCTCAGACCTGAGCCCCTTTGTTTCAGGAGAAAAACTTGTCAAAGAGAATGAAACTACTGAACGATGGTCCACCAATATGAAGAGCTGGAAAATGGAGGACTCCTGAGAGATTTTACACAAAGGAAGCGACATGGAGGTTTGCACATTATAAAGATAATCTGGTTGGTAGAGAGAAGCATGGGTTGGAGAAGACTGAAGGGGACAGAGGCATAATGACAATCCAGAAAGAGCTGAGGAGACCCGAAGTAGAACACGGGTGTTAGGAATGGAGAGGAGCAGAAGAAAAGCAGAGAAATTCGGGGATAGAATAGGACTTGGTAACCGACGGGCAGGGACTGAGCACCTGGGGATGGTAGCACCTCTCACATAGACAGGTACTGGTCAGGTGCGGGCAAGCAGCGTTGAGTATATCGCTTTCTGAGGTGCCCATGGAGCGAGCACACAGGAAAGATGTCTAGTATATAAGAGGACACAGGTCTGCAGGCGACAGGAAATGTTTGGGTTGGAGCTAAAAGTATCATCAATAAGAAAGGAAAACTCCAAGCTAGACAGCTAAAAACCTAGCCTTTCAAGAAAGAGGTGCATAGAGAGGAGGGCACAAAGGCAATTTCAGCAGATGGCCAGAAGGTAAAATGATCTGCCTTCCAGCC
This sequence comes from Eonycteris spelaea, assembly GCA_003508835.1. Classification (NCBI taxonomy): domain Eukaryota; kingdom Metazoa; phylum Chordata; class Mammalia; order Chiroptera; family Pteropodidae; genus Eonycteris; species Eonycteris spelaea. Next base: position 19,449,347 of record PUFA01000011.1, on the reverse strand, counting down.
AGAGCTTGGTCTCAGCATAACTTCCTCCAGATCAAAGACCTCGAAACTGTAAACACCTTAAAGCCTCAATGGAGAGTCACTCCCTAACATTATTTCAGAAATGAAAATCAACTACACACACACACACACACACACACACACACACACACACACACACACAACACACCCCGCAACACTTTCTGGGGTTGTCAGTTTTTTCCTCCTTTAAAAAATGAGGTGGAAGAAGGAGGGAGTAAATTAAAAAACACTCCATTTCCCAAATTGATCTAAGAATTAAATTGCATTTTAATCAAATTCTTACAAGTCAAGCAGGCTGCTTTAAAAGAGGCAATATAGATAAATTAAGAAAACTTTGCCCATAGATTATGACAACACTCTTTTCTTTTTAGCTCTCTCTGCTCTTCCTCCCAAACTTATTTTTTTTCCCTTCCATTATTAGTCATAGTACTCAAGTTGAAAACAAGAATGTCCTGATTAACAAACCTCTGGGAATGAAGCAATTTTGTAACAGAATAGCCTATGTTTTAAAACCAGCCAACCCACCTTCATAAATCAGGCGGATCAGTGTTAATATGGTTCATGCAGCCCCACACAACATTGCTGAGACCCTGTACTCCATGTTCAGTTGCCAGGGGCTAACGCAAACAAACAAATAAACGAACATCCTCACATACTTTCCTGTTTGTTTGCAAAGAGTTAAAGGTAAACAATATTGAGCCTCCAAAATAATTCTGCAGTCAATGAGGCAGTCCCCAGCCTCCCTGTCCTACCTGTTCTCTCCTCCTCGATCTGGACAGCAGTGTGTTGTGCCCTCCTGACCTCTTGCTGCCCTCCTCTAGGGGAAGGAAAGACCATACACTTACCAGTGTTCACTGATTAGCTTATAGCACTTTGGTGTACATGCATCCTAGTCAAAGGTTACCTCAGCCAGTAATTTGCATCACAGTCATTACTTACTTAATTACTACTTACTTTCTTACTTACCAATTGAATGGGAGAAGTGGGGGAAGGACGGATGCCTGAGATAAAGTGAACATGAAGAAGGCCTTCGAGACCTTAACTGACCTCTTCTGAGTTGGCCAGCCTGCGGGAGGCGTCCTCCATCGCTCCCACAGCAGCCTGCATTCTCTGTAGCCAGCACTAGCACCACAGTGTCTTAATGTCGTGTCCATAACTCCTACAGGACTAAGCTCCTTGAAGACTGAGGCCATATCCAGTCTTATTTTTGGATTCCTAGACACAAAATAAGCACTCAGTAAATGTTCACTGAACGAATAAGTGAATGAATTAAACGAAGTTGGGATGCAGGAGTTATGTCGCCCTTTTAAGTGGCTGGAAAAGACTGAAAGATTGAAAGAAATACAACCCTTTATCTCCTCAACACCATGATAAGGCCTTTGTTCCCTGGGAGGTGCTAGAAATGTTGACCTGAAAGGTAGTAGAAGCAGAAAAACAAACACGTCATCACCTGCTTCTCAGAGGTCCAAGAATGTTAGCTCCTGACCATCAGACTCCCAAATGGATATTTGATGTTGCCTGCTGTGCTTGATGTTTCATCTATCATGCCATTCAGACAAAAACATTGATTGGGGTCCACTAAGCTCCAGGCACAGTGTTGGGAGCCAAGGGCCAAATGGCCTAGTCCTGAGTTCACCAGCTTTGCAATCTAGTTGAGCTACTATTTAGTGAGCTCCTCGCCAGAGACTCCCTCACCATCTACCCATTCATCTAACCACCCAATCAATTCCCTGTGTTTCTTCGTTTTCATAAATTTCTGAGAGCCATATATGTGTGTAGAACATATTTTGTTAAATGAAGGCTTACTGAACTTTGGAATCATAGACATCAAAGCGAAAAAGGATTTGGTGCATGGTCTGTTTGCCCCTCCAGACGGACTCTCCATCCCTCCTTGCCTACGCCCTGTGCCCTAAAAGGCTGACCTGTAGGGAATAGGGGCTCCTTGCCCTGCCTTCCAGTCAGTTGGGTTCAGCCATAGGAGGCACCAACATAACATCAGAGCCGAGGCAGTATGTGCGTTGCTCCCAGGCCAACACAGAGAGCTTTCCAGTTCCGGTGTCTGCTGCATCCCTTGCCAGTTATCACCTGCCTAGGGCTGTTACCATCGCCTGGGGCGATAACAGCTTCTCAGCTCTCACAGCCCAGGGACACTGCTCCATCCCTTGTGGGTTTCCCTTAACACTGCCCACAACTGTCTATACCTGTGTAGGACAAGCCTTCATCTGTTTCCTGAAGGAACTCTGATACAAAACCATCTCTTTCAACCTCCAGCTGTAGAATCATAAATTCCTAAAGGGTCTCCTTTTAATCCGTAGCCTTCATGGCTATGTGCAGCCACATGGTGATTTTACTATTATGGGCATACAAGGACTGATTTTTGAAAACATGTCCTATGGTTTGGACAAAATTATGCCAAAACGAAGGTCAGGACTGAGATACCAACTAAAATAAGTGTGGAAGGAACCAAGTGACAAATGCTTGGCATTTCAAATTCCAAGGCGTCACAGCTAGTAGAATCAAGTTCAAACTTAGCTGTGAGGCTGACAGTTACCTATTCTAACTCTTTCCCTAAGTCATACCCCTAATTAGGACAAAGTGCTGTTTCAAAGTACCTCCCATCCTTTTTGTTCACAAACCTCCCTCTGCCTCGAATATCTCCCTCCACACTCATTTCTTTAGGTCTAATCCCTTCCAAAACTATAAGCCCTAGTGCAAGTGTCTTCTTCATAATGCTTTCTATGATTATCCCAATCAGAAAGTAGCTTGCTTTCCCGTAGATACTTGCAGTATTTTGTTTGGACTAACTCATATCACTTACCATTTACTTGTCTTAGAATTATTTGTGTCCATGCGTTTTTCTCACCCCTAAGCCTTGAAGAGTCCTGAGGGCAGGGCATTGTCTTTATACATCTTTGTTGACCCCAAAGGACCTACTGTAGTGCTTCAAAAATTAAAATTTCTAACTAAATGTTTGTTGACTGACTAAATAAATGAATGAGTGAACAAATTAACCACCAAAATTATTTTTACTTGAGATGGTGATATAATTTTTTCTGCATCTCAGAAAACCAAGCAATATTTCACATTTCATCCAGAAATAGCGAATTCGTAAAAGCAAATGGCACTATATTTGAGGAGAAATATTTTCAGATTGTTTCCATATGTGTTTCTATATATAACAGTTTATGCAATATTTTAAATCAAATTCAACACCATGTGGCCATGTATCTTCTAGATGCTCAGAACGATGATTTAGGTCAGAGCTTAAAACAATAACAAAATTTTTCTTAAAAGAGATTTGTTCATTTATCCTTCAGTTCTGCTCATTCTCTAGATGTTTCCTTTCCAGGCTTGGCTCTGATGTCACTTTCTGTCTCTGACCTTCTCTGACTTCCCCAGGCAGAACTGCTCTCTCTCACGAGTTCTTACTGCCCTTTGTACAGACCTTTCTTGGGGCTTTTATCTTACTGCTCTATGGTATTTACATGTTCACCTCCCAGAGAGGCTGGGAGCTAGTCAAGAGCAGGGACCCAGTCTTGATGACCTACCCCTATCTTCCCAACACTGAGCACAGGACCTGGCACAGAGTGCTCAACAAATGTGCTCTGAGTTGAATTGGCCTAATGCCAAATGTGCACTTTGGTTTCAAAACCCCAGCCCATGTTTTCTTTGGTCTAAAATCCTGTGACATTTATGAATTCATCAGATGGAGGAAAACACATACACACCTGTTCTTTGGGAGTGCTATCCAGATTTCCTATCCACAGCCAACTATTCAATTGTACCCCAGTCTAGGTATCATGGATCGCTTCCACAGTAACTATTTTGGTTTGCAGCTACAGGATAGCACCTCAAAACCAATTCAGGAACATATTTCCTTATAGCTAAACCAGGGAAGTTGCAACAAGGCCATGTTTCAAGTTGGAGAATAAAGGGAGGAAGGAAAACCAGAATGGATTGTGTTTACTCTGTGCTCAGCCCCTTTCATACCTTACCACTTTAAATCCTCACAAATCTCAGGGTCAGCTCACTTCTATTAGCCCCATGTTGTATCAGGATATCTCCAAGAATCAATGGAACCATTCTTTTTAGATGCTGGAGGTGGCTCTGTTGGAGCGAGTTTCAGGATGAAAACAGAAGTCAGGTTCATTTCTAATATCACCTCAAGCCACTGGTCCACAAACTCACTGCCGTAAGACACACTGACTTTTCCACCACCTGAAGCACCCCCTGATGTGTCTTACATTGGGGTGTTTGCACATGCAGCTCCCTCTGCCATGCTGATCTGGTCCCCAACTCTGTTCACCTGGCTAATTCCCACCAATCCTCTAGGCTAGTGATCCTCAAAGTATGGTCTCCAAACCAGGAGTCTCAGCATCACCCAGGAACTTATTCAAAAAGCAAATTCTGAGGACCCAACTCAAACCCACTAAATCGGAAACTCTAGGGTGGAACCCAGAAACCTATTTTCTAAACAAACTCTCCAGGTGATTCTGATAGACATCGAAATTTGAGAAAGCTTTATTTTAACTGTCACCTCCTTAGAGAGACCTTCCTTGATCCCTGCTCCCCAATTTGTATTATATCCTCACAATTATTCTTTCTCATAATAGCTATTCATTTATTGCAATCTGCAAATGTTGTAACTGTTGCTGTGCTTGTTTAAAATCTTTTTCACCACACTCTGAGTTCTGTGATGGCAGGAATGTCTATCCAAAGGCTTACACCATGTTTGCCACACAGTAAGTACTCACTCAATGCTTATTTACTGGTCAGTTTTTCCTAACCATGCCCTGCTTGTGAGCCAACCTGACGGTGAGACACCAGAGGACTTCTTGAGCCCACTGTCTGGACTGTTGCCTCCAGCATGGACGACACAGCATAAAAGATAGCCCAGCCTCATTTATTCACCACCAGGGTGAAGACCACCCATGACCCCCATTATCTCAGCCTCTCTTTCCTTTTCATTACTGAGAAACCACATGTATAAATGGGGAAAGGGTGGGTATAATCAGGAGACTTAGGCAATTAGTTGTTTATCAATAGCTTGGGTAAATAACTTCGCGAAGGAGGAAATCTAAACTCTTAGCTATATGATATTTTCAGATTCTCAATGGATTGTAGCCACTCTTGCTTTTCACTTGGAACCACTCTGAAGCCAGCACGGCTGCCTTGCTGGCTCTGTGGACTTAGTGGCTTATTCTTCTCTTTCAGGCCTCATGTATAATCAAGGTTTACTTTCCACCTAGGCTTGGCCAGATCAGTAAGATGTTTGGATTTCAATTTCCTCAGAAAAATAATTTTTTAATATATTTTTCTCCCGAGGGTGTTGAGATCCCTCTCAACACCAGTGTCACTCAATGCGTTTCCTAGCTGCGTATTCACATCCACAGGGACACTCGAGACAACACCCAGAGGATTGTGGGTAGCTGGCAAATGGAGGCCATGACAGGGGTTGAAGAATGAGAGAAGGGATTGAGGCCTTGTCCTGGGGATTCTGGCTCAGGGTAAAGTGTACTATGCACCCTAAACCATCCCTCAATGTGCCCCCACCAGCCCCGAGACAAAATCAGGTTCACATAAACCTCAAAAGACAGACTGAAGGCAGAAACGATCCTGGTAGAGCCAGGCCCATCCCCAAACCAGCTCTGCCTTGAGAGCACACTGAGGATCAGGGTAGCCATGTTTCCATGTCCCTCAGCTCTTCTCTCCCAACACCTGCTCACAAAGACAATTCCTCTCCCCACACTGCGTCCCTGAGCCCTGGGGCTCAGCTGCCCCTCTCCCCTACATCTTAATCAGCATGGTTATATCTGACCAGTCGGCATTCAGATTTCCAACCTTTACAGCCTGTCACAAAGAAACTCAGAGAGGTAGAACCACCTGGCTGGGCTAAGACTTAAAAGCAGACTTTCTGCGAGGCTCTCCAACCTCCATTCTGAGTGGGGAAGGTGAGAGAGCCCCTACCATATGCTTGATGCCACATACATGCTTTGTTTTGCTAATCCCATTCGATCCCCACAATGACTCTATGTGACAGGCTCAGTATCTCCCTTTTACAGATGTGGAATTTGAGGTTTAGAGAGTTTCAGAACCCTCTCAAAATCACAAAGCTAATTAGGAAGTACGTGAACACCGGACTGACTACAACTTTCTTGCACTTGTTCCAAATAACTCTCCCATGAGCCTTGGGAAATGGATTTTTAAATGACAACAGCGTCACATGTGGAACCTAGATCTCATCCTTTTATATCCTGAGCCCATGAACTTGCCACCCTACCTTTATTTCCTGCAGCCTCATGTTATTTCTGTGCTTTTTGGCTGATGGAAATGGCTCGCGTATCATTTATACGTCCTTGCGCTTGGCCCCCACCTCCACCCCAGCACCCAGTAGAAAACAAATGATACACTTGATGATGGGAAGCATTGAGACAGGCTGATTAAACAGACATGGGCTTTCAGAATTAAGTCCACGGAGAGCTGTTGCAGATGGAATTCTAAAGGTCTGGGCCTAAGCTGTTGCACATGCAGACAGACCCTTCCTTCCCCAAGCCATTCTTACACGTGCGGGGCATTTAGGGGTGAGATACCAGGACAGCTTTGGAGGTGTTCCCTCTGGCTTCCCACACCGTATTTCTGTACTATTTTTACCTAAATTGACTGAGAAAAGTGACGCAGAAGAAGAAAGCAACACCAAGTCAAGCATATAAACTACCATACAATTCAATAAAACATAGATCTGATTTTGCCTGTGCTACAGAAAACCTTTGTTTCAAAAACAAAACAAAACAAACAGGACACCCAAAGTAAATGCAGTGAAAACTCACTGACACCCATTTCTAAATATCCTGGAAGATTTCAGGTAACAGGAGCTGGCACTGTGCCACTTCTCAGGGCGTAGCTGTCCTTGTGCTCCTTGGTTTTTAAATCCTCAGATTGTTGGTTTACTAACTAGGAAGGCCTGAGGCCTCTCTTATCTGCCCCTGCATCAGAATCCTGAATAACAAACATCTTCTCAACTGAGTATAAGGAAGTTGAGATTTCTTTGGGGTCAGAGGCTGAGAAACATTGCTGAAAAGCTGGGCACAGGAGGCCCTATTGAAATAGTGGTGAGTCTGTGAGGACCCAGGCAGGGCTCTCATTTCACGGTGGGAAGACCCGTGCTAGAGATACTGAGTCTGAATTTGAGGCTGTGGGAGGTAACGGAAGGAGACTGCTTGTACCGCTGAACACAGACCTAGGCCTGCAGCACGGCAAGGAGCTAGGGCGAAGCCCACTGTGTCCTCTTGGTGGACACATGCCATTCTCTCCTCCATCCTAGGCAAACCCCCAAAGGCTGCTTCTGCACATGGGGACAAAACTACCTTTGCTCCAGTGTTCCCTAATTGCTTCTGCCATTCTTTCCAGACCCATATCTGCTCCTGAACTTGTCCTGCCTCTAAGGGGCAGGAGGAGCAGGGCCTCACCAGGGCTCACACAGTAGAGCTGGAACCAAGCTCCTGGTACCAGAGCCCAGTTTCATGCCCAGACAGCGACCAGGGCTCTGTGCCAAGGCTGCCGTGCGGCCTCATTGCTCCCTGCCCTCCCTCCAGCACCCATGCCAGAAAGGAACAGCCTGTCATCAGAGAGGAGCGGATAACCAAATGCCTCGAGCTCTGACTTCTCAGGCAGCCATGCCCTGTGGGAGTATGTTCCCATTCACCCTCTTCTTCCAGGGTCAGTTCAGAGGTTCAAAAGAGGAGCAGGCAGGTGGCAAGATCAAGATAGACACCAGTCCTGTAGGGACCATGGCTTCAATTTTAAAATGTTGTTTTCCAGGCTCAGGCACAAATTCACTTGTCATCACTCGGGTCTTAACAGAGGAAAAAATACAATGGAAAATTAGATCCTGTGTTACAATGTCATGGATATAAATAAAATGAAAGGCAAGCTTGACGTCAGTAACGAGGATTCTCACATTCCACTTCACTTCCTCATCATCAAATATGCGGCTCAATTTACCCCCTCGGGTGGTGGGAACCAGTTAGTGTACACAGGTGGGGGCTCTGACACTGTGGGACCGTGCTTCTTTCTCCCCCGAGACTCCGCAGGAGCCCTGAGTGAACAGTCCCACCGGGTGGGCCTCACTCCCTGTGCTGGGTGCTTTCTGGGTACACAGTGGCATTCTGAGCCGATGTCACAATTCCTTCTACTCATGCCATCAGCTTCCCACAGTCTGTATTCTTCCACTCAAATGTCCCTTCTCAGGGCAGCCAGCTTGTCACTTTACCAGACTTCCTGGGAATAAGTTGAGGGGACATTTCTCTTCCTGGAGAACAGAAAGGAGAATGCAGAAGGGAAGGGCTGAGTGCCCCCTTGCAAGGCACAGGGCTCGTACAGTGGTGGTCCCCATTGCTCCCTTAACAGATGTGCTGCTGAACAGTGTTGTGCGAATCAGACTAGGGATGTTGATTCCTATTGTAGGCGTACTCTGGAATATGATGTTCTACAGGTATCCCATGGTAAACAATCTTGTACTACAAACTCACCTGCTCCCCAGCCAAGTTCTGTTTGTCAATCTAGTTATTCCTCTATTAGGTTTTTCTCAAAGTGCTATATATCCCTGTACCCCAAAGCAAAAAATAGACATGGTCTGGTGCACAATCTAACGTGCCTTTATCACCAAGAGGCAACTGACTTCAGGCACACTGAGGAATGCTGACAACCAGTGCCACACTTGTGAATAAACCAATAACTGTTAATATACTGGTGTCTGCCATCATCTGGTTTTATGTCTTGACTCTTAGGGGCGTCACTGCATCTAGGATAGCTATGGAGTCTCTGCCCAATGCACATGCGGTGAGCCAAATACTCAGATGTTAACTGTTCTGAAATCACTACATTCGACAAGCATTTGTGGAACTCACCTCTGTGCTGGGAACTGTCCTGGTGCCGTGCATACTGAGATGAGTATGACTCAGCTCCAGCCATCTCTGGCTTGATCTATGAAGAATGTAATTAATGGCAGCAGAGCATAGGGAAAAGAGAGCGGCCTTTGGTGACCAACAGATAAGTTTAAAATGTACTTCCACCACTTCCTGCCAGCTCGAACCTCAGGAGTTCACAGGCATTGCATGAAGTAGCCCAAGGAAGGTGCCACACACAGTGCCCGGCAGCTAGTAGGCATTCTGCAGCGTCCCCACTCTCCAGTGCTGCCTCTGCTGCCTAGAAAGAAAACAGAAAATAGAAAATCACTGTTGCATATGCACACAAGATAGTGCTCATTCTCTCACTCCATATGTATACACATACACGCACACACACGCACACACATGCACACACTTTAACCTGGCTTTAGATAGGTGTGATTATTCTAGGCCACAAATTAGTGGTATTTTTAGAACTAGGTTTCTAACTCTGCTCCACTCAAGAAGTAGATTGGATTGATAATGGACTGAAATGGCATCTGGTCATTTTCTTCTCCACGTGTGCTCTAGGGCTGGATTTAGATGCTCCTAAACTTCAGGCACTTCTCATTTTGTCCCATTATGGCTGCTGAGGATGGCTCCGTAGACTAAATTCTGGGAGACTTATTTTCTGAGATGTGTTTCTGAGACCTTGGAAGGTTTTTTTTCTTTTACCATAAGAATCTCAGGAGGGAATGTTATTCTTCAAACATTGTGCCACAACTGGCCCAGGGCAGCATTGTAAAGTGTAAGAGTTGGTATCCTCCCATCATCTTTCCTGCTTCTTCTCCCCAGCCTAAGCATTCAGCATCCAAATACCACACCTGGCTTCTAGAACCATTGATGACAGTCTCTGTTTTGACACTGTCCAAGCTATCATCTTCCTTATATCTCAAAATTTACTCTTCCTATAACCCTTCCCTCCTAGATCTTCTATCTGCTAGATGGATACAGGTTAACCATGAGGTGAGATGGAAACGCTAAGCAGGCAGTGTAAAGACTTGTTGTTTTTTTTTTTCTTGGCAGTTTTAGTCTTGGTGGTTGTGAGAGTTAAAGTAGCTCAGTTGTTTGTCTCAGACCCATTAGGCCCTTCTCCTGCCAGGGGATAGGGAAGTAGCGGCAGGAGCCTCGTACTCACCTTAGAGGTCGGATGTTCTACTCATACACTGAGCATTTTGTTCTTCTCCTGTGGACCCAGGGTATGCGGGAGCCAGCTTGGACTGGCTCATGAGATCTGAGTGTTAAAAATCTCAGGAATTTTGCCAGATGGTTGTTAAACACTGCCATTATTAAAAGTTCAATTATGTAGGCAAACAATTAAATAAATTGTATTAAAAACAAAGGTAATCAATCCTTAAACCTCATCACTTCTTAATTATTTCATTACTTTTACTGGTATCCATGCACTTAAAGTTATTGAGGTCCACTGGATCTCTATGGTGAGAATACTACACACCGTACATATGGTATGTTACTGTACCTCTGTCCCATCCCCTTGTTCAATAATGTCGCACTGGTAGCTTGAACTCAGACATGGTAGATGGGAGAATTTACACCAGAGAATTTGGTAAACACTACAAATCAGAACTTTATTTATTGCTTCTTCACCCATCAAACCAGCTGTTAAGCACTTATTGGCCTACTACTATTCTGTTGCCCAGTGTGTTCAGGATTAGGACTGTAGTCAGCTAGGAGTGCTAATATCCAACTTCATGGATGCCAGGAGAGGTCTGCAGAACCTCCCCAAAAGCTCTGCCTCTGCCTTCCCAAAGCTACTCTGCCTAGATAACTTCTGACACTTTCGATATTCTTCTGTGTCCCTCCCTTACCACAGAGATACCTGTGCCTTACCCCCCAGTCACACATACTCTCATAGCACACTCTGCTTGAGGTGAAGTCTATTAACCCCAGTACAATTCTGAGGAATCTCAGAGTCTTCTAGTCTAGAGGTGGGGTGGGGGTTGGGGACTCTGAAGGAAAAGAAGGAAGCAGCAGCAGCAAATGGACCATTTGGGATATAAGGTTACTATGCATACCAAGTCTGCAAAGTGACTTCAAAGACTGGAGATGAGTGGTTCTCCGCAATTCTCCACTTCAGACATTTTTTTTGGCAGATACAAACTGGAAGAGTTGAGTGAAGGGCTAAGCAAGTAGAAGTAATCCTATAGCTTTGACTTCTGGTTTTCAAGACATTTATCTTTCCCCACTCCCCAAAGTGAGTGGGTCAAAGGGCATTATCTTTAAAAACAAATTACACAGTTTTTGCACTTTACAAAGCTCTATCGCATTTATTATTACATACAGCCTTTAGAATAACACTAGGAGATAGACGGGGCCCACATTACTAGTCCCAACATGAACAGAAGAGGCCCAAGTTACAGATACTAGCTAATTTATCATCACCCGCTCGGAAATTAGGTCCCAGGGTGCCAGCTGGTTTTGAAAATGTCATACCTTACATAGGCAGGACATACAACGTGCCAATTATCTTAACTGGAAATCAACCATGTCAACCCATGTGCTACCCCCTCTCTCTTCCTCCTCCAAGGACGCTCATGTTAGCTTTCCCCGTGATTCCATGGCATTGAGCTATTTAGAGATTCATCCTGGCCATGTAGACAACTTATTTACTAAAATGTGAGATTGGAGGTTGACCTTCAGTGTCTTTAACAGATGACCCCAGAGTACAAAGAAGGAGACCACAAGGCCACATGATCAGTGGGGAAAGCCAGAAGTGCTGAAGAAGCTCTGCTTGTAAAACAGTGTGTGGAGTTCTCAAAACGTGAATCCACATATCATAAACATCTAAGCAATTTCTTATGAGACTATGGTTTATTAATTCCTCACTAAAAGACTGATGACATGAAGCCTTATTAATTTGCTGGCCAATTGGAGAGAAAGGAGAGAGGGCAGCTTTTGCAAAATAGCTGCTTACCCAGTCCTTGGGCCAGACCCAAGGAACTGGGGAAAAGAAACTCCTTATTATATCCTTGTAAGAGTTTTTGTTTCACAAACTGTGACTGGAAAATTTTATAACAAACTGTTAATAGTGGATATTTGAGGGAAAAGGAAGATTTTTTTTTCATAATTCACTCTAGTAGTAAACATTTTTCAGTAGATAACCATCTTTATTCAGGCTTTCTTACAGAAGCACAATAATAACTGCCTAAATTTATGTTAGGCTTTGCAAAATGTTCTTGTCCACTTCAGCTGAATTATGTGAACATCCTATATAAGAATGCTATTATTTAAAGCAAAACCTTCCCAAAGACAAAAGAAATGTAGAGAGAGGCACTACACCAAGAGGAGAGAGATTGCTATGCAAGCCACATTTCCAACTCACTCTCCTTCTAAGCTGCTGTGTTCATTTGGGGTCCTCATAATTTTACTTCTGACCCTCATCCCTACTACAAAATTGAGTTCAGAAGGTATTCTGTTTGTCTGTCTCTTGGTGTTTATTTATATGCCTGCCTCATGGATAAATTAATGGCAAATGGCTATTTTGAAAAGACAGAAATCATTTTAACGTAACTTTCCCATGAGTAAGATTAATGCTCCCTTTTAACCTGTCTTCTTTATTTGAAGTCAAGTATATTTAGTATTTAGGTCTGGTTAAAGCAAACATGGGAATCAATTCTTTGTGTAAATTAGTCAATTACTACTAAGAACTATTGTGAATAGTTAATAATTCTTTAGGAGCCATCTACAGACTTGTACCCTGGGAATGGCAATTTATAAATCAGACTTCTGTAATTTGAAAAGGTGACTCAGTTTCTCTCTACTCATTGGTAAAATCAGGGCTACTAAATTATTGGCTGGCAATGGGCTAGCCTCCCATTAGCCTCAATAGTCCTGTTTCTATGTTATTCTCACCAAGGAAAACCACTTCAATACTCAAATCAAGAATACTCTCACAGGTGATGAAAGTGTTAATGATCTTGATCTTGGTGATCATTCTACAATATATATGTATATCAATTCATCACACTGTATGTTTTACCTATGTATTGTCAACTATTCCTCAAAGTTGGGAGGGAGAGAAAAAAAAAATATTCTCATTAGACCCAAAGATAACAAGAAGATGATTTGGTGGGGAAAGGACTGGCTTAAAGAACACAATTAAATTTCGGCATATAATTGGGGAAAAAAGAAAGAGAAAAAGCAAGTGAGGAGGGAGGGAGAAGAGAGAAGGAAAGAGATAAAGGAGAGGAGAGAGAGAGAGATGAGCAGGAGAGAGGGGATGCGAACGAGACAGGGTACAAAACAGAAATGACAATAGCACTGATAAGAACTAGGAAAGGTTGGAAAACAGAACCAAAGGACCATAACTGCTCCAAGTGTCTATAAATATTTTAATATTTAATAAACATGGCATTTTAAAAAGTAAATCAAATATTTTCAAAACTTAAATGTTTTTATTTTAGATTTAATTTTATTAATTTTAGATTTAAATTTTAATATTACAAAATGCCAGAAAATTATAAATGAATAGTTGTATAAAGTTCTTTAATGCGCCACTGCAATTTGCAGCAGCCACTAGTGACCTCCAAGTTATTCTTGCATTGTTTCAAAGGAACCAGCATGTCTCCTCAACTAGCAGGAAAACCACAAGTGAAACCCAACTCCCTCTTTAAGTCTCCCTTGACTGCCCAACTCTGGAAAGGTCTCTCTCTCATTATCCCTACCATTCATATCATTCTGGTTTGTGGCAGCTTGTCTTCTGTTGAATTAATATATATATATATATATTAGCATCAAGCTTTACTCTTTGTGTATTCACATCTTTCCTCACCACAGATTTGTCTCACATTTCCTTATATCCCACACAGTGCTAAGCAGGATAGCCAAGTGGCTCAGAAGCTGGGCTCCAGAGTCAGGCTATGAATTCCAACTCTGCCATTTACTAGCTGTGTGACCTTAAGTTAATCCCTCTCTGTGTGTCTTCCTTACCTACAAAATGAGGGCAAAAGTGGCACTTCTTCACTAAGCTGTTATGAGGGTTGAGGCAAATATGTGGGAAGTGTTTAGCACAGTGCCTGATGTGTGTTAAGTGCTCAGTAAATGTCAGCTATTAGTATGTAAGTGCTTAGTAAATACCTGCTGGTTGAATGGCTCTAATGAGGAAGAACATTAAGTAAATAGAGAGAGGGCTGCTCTCGAATATTATGAACCTCAAGCTGTCCTAAAAAGAAGAGGCAGAAACCTGGAGACCTCATGCAACAGGCTCCAAGCACAGGACAGGTCAGATATTATCATGGCACCTAGATTTCTGGGGGAGGAGGAAGAAATGTGGGGAAGAAAGTATACAACTGAGGTTCTCTAACACAAATAAGTTATCAGACTACTAATTCATTCAACAAATACTAAGCACCTATTGTGTGCCAGGAAAATAAGTAATTTCTTTTTCTTGGAGTTAATTACGAGTGTAATATCTAGGATGTGTTCTCTCCTCTCCATATCTATCCACCAAGCTGTTCAATCCTCAGTGGCTTCTGGCCTGAATCTTTGTGATTGTCTCTTAACTAGGTTTCATGGCCACAATGGTCTTTTTTTTCTTTAAACCAATCTGTACTGAGCAGAGTCAGTCAGGTGATTTTTCTAAAATACCTGAATACTTTATTCCCTTTCTGGACATTTTTGGGGGCTTCCACTGCCAGCGTGGACTGTCTCTCCTGGATCCCCACACTCAAGCGTCTAATTCCAAGTATACTTGGGACACAAGCTTCCCTGGATTTTTACCTAGCAAATTTCTTCTCCCTTTAAGAACCAACTCAGGTATGAGCTCCCTTGGGAGGTGTCTATCAGAGCCCAGCTGGAAATATAGAAACCACTCTCTGTATTCAAATATGGTGAATTTAGGGTAGGGGCTTGGTTTTACAGGTGATAGAAGAACTGAGCCAACAACCAGAGCACAGTGAGGCAAACCAGAGATCAGCACCAGCAAGTAGCTGCTACCACTCCCAGGCTGGAAGGCAACTGGAGAGTGCCTGGGCTCAAGGGTTGTGACCGTCCAGCTAAAGCTGGGCCCCACTGGGCTTGTCTGGTAGGAGATGGAGTCATGGTGAAGACCCAGATGCTTTGAAGATTTTGTAGATACAAATCAAGGCAGAGAAGAAACAGGAGAGATTCCCTGACTTTTCCCTCTCTCCTTTCCTCCAGTCAGTCACCATTGCCAAGCATTGGAAGAGCCAGCAAGCCAGCTGCCACTGAGCCTGCAGGGGACACCCCGCTCCGCCTGCGAAACATAGCAGGGCAGAGAAAGAGTGAGGGATGGGCTGCCCTCCTTCCTGACTCCCTTAGACAGATTGCCACTATCCCTTCTCTGCTCCTTAACTCTGATCCTACCTTTTTTATAAGTCTGTTTTCCTTAACAGTCTGTGGTAAGACAATGGTCTTATTCATCTTGGTATCCTCAGCTCCTGGCATAATTCACAGTGCATAATAGGCATTTAATCTTTGTTGGATAGTTATTGAAAGGAAACTCCTGGGGTCACCTCCAGCCAGCACTCCTTTCCCATCTCCTCGTTTCATTTGTCTACCTTGACTGAACTCTCAGCACTGAAGGACAAACAAGAAGGAGGAGCTTGGGGTCCATTCGATTCTCAGGGTCTGTAGTCCATAGCCTTATACATATTTAAATACTCCTAACAGCAAATCACAATAATTATTTATACTCAGAGCACCATCAACATATCAACCATCTACCTTCCCATAGCTACACGAAAATTATCCATGGAAATTCTCCCAAATCTCAAGATATCTTCCCTCTACCACCCAAGATGTTTCTGGGCTACCTCCCCTTGATGTTAATCAGTGTGCTCAGGGTAAACAAACTAATTATAAAATCAGCTTAAGCAAAACATAATTAGGAAGATAAATTAGTGGCCCCCAAAACTGCATAATGAAATGCCCAAAGAGAAATCATTTTTATTCTCCACCATTTCTATTATCTGTGTAACATTCTCTCTTCATTACTGCAGATGACACTCAGCTGATGGTGTAGGGAAATGCCGAGAACTTCTGACCTTGATGATCTGTACAACGATTACCAAAGGGGAAAATGAGCTGTTTTGTTTTTCTTATCTTGAATTTATAACACCAGCTTAGTGGGAAACACAAGAAAAGATGCCTGTAATTATAATCAGACAATCAGGGTTCAACTCTTGGTTCTGATTTATAGCTACAATCATGGGCAAGTTTGGTGAACTCTAAGAAATCAGTTTTCTTCACATGTAAAATGAGGATGATAACAACTATCTTAATGACAATGACAACAAACATGCTTACTATCTGGTTCTAAGCACTTCATATGAATTAATTCCTTTCATCTTTACCGCAACTTCATGAATTACCTACCATTATTTCCATTTTACACAGAAAAGAACAGGCACAGAGAAATTAACATGCTCAAAGGGTTGTAAAAACTTGAAGGTGATTTTATACATTCAAATTATTAATTGTCTGAAACACAGTAGGTGCTCAATATTTTTCCTTTGTAAGCCCCCTCCCCCTGCCAAATTAACTAACTAATCTTTATAGAAACTTATTTTACTGATACTTCTTGGTCAAGAAGCCTAGATCTTTCACTCCCAGCTCTGCATTTGCTGTATTCTGTGCCTCAGTTTCTCCCTGTGTAAAATGAAACATCGGCTACCACCAATCAGTGGCTTATAAACTGGACTCGGCCAACAGTTACAACTGTGTAACATTTACATTTTTTAAAAGTAGTTGCCAATATTTAAAAATCTGTTTCTCTTTTCCCTCCCTTCCTCTTCCCCCATCCCACTCACAGATTTTAGGTTTCTCTTGAAAAGTAGGTCCCTCATGGGCTCTTCTTTCCACATGTCAACATTCACCTCAAGTTGAGTGTGGCCACCTCCTTTTACAAGGGACAAATATTCCCCAATTAGCCATAGCCCCCATTCCTGACAGCTTCATGAAGCTATATGAGCCTACGACCTCAGACTCAATGATCATTAAGGTCTCTCCCTTCCACGACTAAGAGTCCATAATTCCCAGACACTTGAAAGTATTTCCCAGAGGAATTATCCACTGTAGGGCACCACAGACGACAACTGAATGTTGTCGTCACATAGGATGACCAATTCATCCCAGTTTAAATGGGACTTTCCCCCTTTTAGACTGAAAGTCCCGCATCCCAGGAAATTCCTTGGTCCCTGGCAAATCAGGTTGGTCACCCTGAATGTCACATCACAAGATCACCCCCATAACAGCCTCTCCCATCTGGGAAATGAGGATGTCATATCACATCCTCTTGCTCCAGAGCCTCCTTGAGCAACTCTGCAGTGCTAGAAGAGCATACCTAGCACCACCACCCCCCCCACCACCACCAGTATCTGTGGGGATCCCTGGGGAAGGCTGAATGAGAGGGCTTCTACCTGGTTGTATAGCTGGTTCTCCTGACGTGGCTCTGTATGACATTAGGTAGGTCACTCATTCTCTGGGCCTCTCTGCTCTGCCACTTATTCAACAGATATTTACTAATGCCTTCCATGTGCCAGGCACCACTCTAGGCACTGAGAATACAGCAGTGAATAAGCAAGAACCAGGTCCACGTGCTTAAGAAAACTCACATCTGGAGGAGGAAACCAGTAAATCAAGTAAACAATATCTGATAGAATTTCAGGTAGTGAAGATGCCATAAAGAAACCATGAGCCGTAGGGAAAAAGTGAAGTCCACAGGGACCATCAGCAATTTCGGTGGGTGCACAGGAGGAACAGAAATGAGTTCTAACTGGGCTCCTGTTTTGGATAATAAGAAATTCTTAACTTTCGGGTCTTTTTGATTTGAGGGATATATGTAACAATTTAATTTCTTATTTACAAAATGTTTCTTTCTCAGTGAAAAACAGTTTTAAGGCTACAATCCATATCAATATCAATCTAGTTCTCATATAGATAGATTCAAAAGTTATCAAGTAAAATCCACCCAAATAACAGCACAAGGGTTGAGAAAAGAGAGAGGCCAAGCTTATTAGCAAATCTAACATTTTATTAAAACATAACAAAAAGAAAGGGGCTAAAGCTAGAAGCAGAAAATTTTGATGAATGAATGAATGGACTGTCCAATATGCCTCCCTCCTCTCGAAAAGAGCTATAAAGTGCCTCAATCAAGGAAGCAACCAATTTATAACAAATTAAATAAGAGAAACTACTATGTCATTCATTCATTCATTCATTGCATAAACATTATTACTATAAATAATAAAAAATGATTATACTTGGTAAGTTTGACATATTTGTATTTAAAATAGCCCTTATTTCTTCTTTCTTATTATAAAATAATAAATTGCTTTGTATAATTTTGAAGCTTGAAAAGTAATAAAAGCCATCCTTTAAGCCAGAGTTTCTCAACCTTGGCACTACTGACATTTTGGGATGGGTAATTATTTGCTGTGCCGGCTGACTTCCGCATTGTAAGGTATTTAGCAACATCCCTGGCTTCTACTGACTAGACGGCAGCACCCCCTCCCCTCCACCCCCAATCACTAACATCAAAAATGCCTCCAGGCTCAGCAAATGCCTCTGGGAACAAAATCTCCTCAGATGATAACTGCTGTTTTAAGCAATCCACTTTGCTCACACAATAGGAGGCTCAGAAGTGAAGGCCTATGTAGTTCCCTATTTTCCTCCAGGCAAATAAGCAGATTTCCTTCTCGAGAGCTCTTTTATTCATTCCCTTCCCCACCTTAATGCCAAGACACCAGCCCTCCAGAGAAAGGCAGTGCTGTCCCAGGTCTAGATTGTGAGGAGAGGGTAGGGGGTGGGGATGGACAGGCTTGGGCTCTGCTAAGGGGATCAGCAAGTCTCTGGAGCTTATACTGTGTGCGTCACGGCTGCTGATCCAGGCCATGCCCCAGACTGCTCTCCTCCAAATGAGCTTTGCTAACAAGCCTGAGAGAAAAGCTTCCCCTGTGTGAGGCTTACACACCCACATGTAAGTCCAGCAGTCTGTGGCTGCTCTAAGCCAGGCAGATTAAAATTGTGCCTGTCCATCTTGAGCACTGCTCTGAGCAAGTCTCCAAAGCTGTGAGCGGAGCACGTCTGCTTGTCTAGGCCCTGCTCGAAGGACTTTACAAAGAGTCCCTTGTGTACAACCTAATCTAGATAGGACCAATGCACCTACCTGGCCATTCTCCCCCAGTCTCGGCTTTGGCCAGTTCTTCTGAGCAAAATGCTAGTTGTATAGAAGCAAACATTTTCAATTAACAGAAAATGTCAATGTGAGCCCAAGTCAGGCACAGCATGTTTAGGTACCTGTAACCTGGGTCCTGGCTGCGTGGAACCAAAGGGAAATTAGTCTTGTGTGTTACCTCGTAGTGGTACTGACTCAGTGGTTCCCAGTCACAGAAAAGAACACTGGAGGAAGAGGGAGAGAGCGAGAGAATCCAGGTTTTGCTTTTATTCATTCATTTCCTAAATATTTGCGGAGTCTATACTATATGCCCAACACTGTGCTCTACACCTGGGGAGAACTTAGCTTTAGATGGAGCCTTTGGTGTCACAAAATCAAAAGCTCCCAGAGCCAAACAGCAACATAAACAAGAGGAGCATGGTTTATCCCCTGCTCCGCTCCTGCTGCTTGTCGTCATAACCTACAAGCAATTCTGCCAGACCTGCTAATTTTCAAGAGAAACTGGAAAACGGGATTTTATGCAAAAGCCTCTTAATTTTAGTAGGCTGAAATTTTAAAAAAATCTAAAAAACACTCTGCATGAACAAAACAACTCAGTATCCAAGTCTTCTAACTTCTGTTTTAGAGATGGTAAGAATAGTGGTTAAAGTGAGGTACTGGAAGAATAAGAGGGGTATCTGTTCTACCCTTGCTTGCTGTCTGACCTTGGGAAAGTTTTCAAACTTCTCTGTGCCTTACTTCCCTCGTGTATAAAAGAGTACGATGAAGCATATTTGTAGACTTAAATGAGAGATGCATTCCATCATGCTGGTCTATTGGCTCAATAAAATGTGAGCTATTTTTTACAAGTTGTCGGGTCCACTCTCCAGGAACTCTTTTACAACAGCCTGGACAGTCGATGCGTTTAATCACTCTTGTGTACTTCCTGAGACAGGAAGTTCAGGGAATGCCAGTTGTATAACAACCCAAATCTCAGTGGCTTAATTCAATGTATGAAATGTTCATTTATTGCTCAAGTTCAAGTCCAATGTGGTGAACACATAGGGTGCTCCATTCTGCCCTATGTGTACCTTTTATCTGGTGGCTCTGCTATCCTCCAGGACCTTCCTAGAACCCTCTACTGGGTTCTCTGGTTTCAGCTAGCTGAAAGAGAGAGAGAGAGAGAGAGAGAGAGAGAGAGAGAGAGAGAGAGAGAGAGAGAAGAGAGAATGAATGAGAATAAATAATATCAGGTGTATCACATTTGCACATTCCCATTTGCCAGAACCCTTCAGAGGCCCTATCTAACTATGAAAGATGTTCAGACAGGAAGTATTCCTCTGCATCCGGGAGGAGAAAACAGCATTGGTGAACATCTAGACAATCTCGGCCAATTCTGCATTCACATAAACACAATTCTACAGACTTAGAATGTCTACCTGTTGTTTCCAATCTACCTGTTGTTGCCTTTCAGTGCAGCACAAGAAGACATAAGCTGGGGGCAAGTAGGTTTTGATTTGAATCTCAGTTCTAATACCTGCTAGCTTTGGACCATGGGCAATTCCTTAAACTCTCTGTGCCTCAGTTTCCTCATATGAAAAATAAAGATAGTCATTACCTCTTAGGCTATCATAAGGATGGACTAAAATACATGTTAACGCACTATGCAATGTCTAGTACTTTAACTAGAAAGTGCTCAGTTAATGCCGGTGTCTCCCGTGATCCTCTTCTACATGAATGCTTCGGTTATTTAAAGATGACTGCATTGCTTCTGTAAGTTTTCTCCTGGTTCCCTCAGCTATTTTCATGGTTTTTATATGACATCATTGCCAGCCCACTCATCTCCCGATGGCTGTTCCATGGCCTTGCCCAGTTGGTCGTAGTTTAGGTTTCTCTGAGAGCAGACCCTGAGACAGGGCTTGGGTACATATAATTTGGGGGGAAGTGATCTTAGGAAACAGAAGTAAAGGAAAGGGGGGAAGGAGAGAAATTAAATGAGTGAGTTATAGCTGTGGGCAACTGGAGTTCATTCTCATAGGGGCCCCTGACAAACACGTAGAAGGCAGCTTAGAATTGTCCCACATTCTATGGCCTGCAGGATGAGAAGGGTGGGCCATTTATCCCTGAAATCCTGTTCTCATTGGTTCAGGGCCGCCTCCAACCCAGGGCTGTTAACTGCCTTGAAATTATGGGCTGTGCCTACATGTAGCTAAGCAGGCTTTCTAGACTCCTAGAAAGCAAAAGCAAGGGACACTGAAATATGTTGGCAAAGTGAATTGCAATGTTCACCAGAGCTACACTGAAACCTGGTTGCTAAAGGATGTGGCTCAGGACCACATAAGCTCTGCTACAATGAAATGCCTCTAGCAAAATGTCTGGAATAACCCACCTCACATGTTCATAAAGGTATGTCTAGGAACATGTGATGGCCAGAAATAACTGATCCAAGAGAGGGTCTGACATTCCAGTGCTGAATGGAAGATGCATAGTTCATTAAAAACAGACTGAGTAAAAAAAAAAAAAAATAGAGTTCGTTATATTCGTAGATGACATTATCTCAATGCATAGAAAATCCCAAAAAATCCCCATACCAAATGACTGGAACTCATAAATGATTTAGTAAGGTTGCAGGATACAAAATGAAAACTTAAAAGTTAATTGTATTTCTAGGAGGGGAAAAAAAATGGCATAGATGATAGAGGCTCTGTTCACCCCTCTAGTGACCAAATCAAAGTTGTGACAGAAAAGGGAGCCACAGCAAGGAAAAATCACCTGGGATCTCGATGAACAAACCAGACAACTAGGGAGAAATCCAAGAAAGCGCCCTGCAATGGCAGGTGGTAGGATGGGGCGAGGACATGAGGCTGCCCGGTCTCAAGTGGCTCAGTGAGACGGAGGCTGAGGCAGGGGCAGCGGCAGATGCCTCTTAAAGGGGCCGTGTCCGCAAGCAATTTTCCCAGTGATGGACCTGCTCACTCTGAGCACCAGTGCCGATTTGGCCATGTACACAGGGCACCAGAGACTTACAGGGAGACATTGTCGGAGTGAGGGCCGAGGCGAGACTTGCTCTGTACAGAAAGTGCCGGCGGTATCCATTTTTCTCTGTTGAGCTGTCCCCCTTCCCAGTGCATGGACACAGCACCGCCATAGCCGTGATGTTATCAAACTGGATAACAGAGGTCACTTCGCCCAGAGGATTCCCTGAAACCCCACCTCCCCCAACTTGTGGCCCCACCCAAGCCACATCCATGTGTATCTTCAGCGAGTCAGGTGCTCCTTGCTGAGCAGTGCCTAGACTCACACACTGGAGGCAGCTGGCCTCGGTTTCTGGTGTGGCCTTTTGAGGCAACTATAAGCATCTGTGGATTGCTTGCTGAATCTTAACAGGTGGCCGGAGGGGCACAGGCTGGGCTAAATTTGGCCTGCAGCTGAACCCTCTCAGGACTGTGCCACTGGACACCTACTTCACAAATCCACACTAATAAGACTGGAGACTTAGGAGCTTTGCTTAGTACATAGAAACAGACAGAAAGGCAGCCAAAATGGGAAGACAAAGAAGCAGAAACCATATGAGAGAACAGAAACAGAGATCCAGATAATGGAGTCAAGTAATCTAACAGATGCAGAGTTCAAAACACTGGTTATAAAGATGCTCAATGAACTTTTGGGAAGTGTAGATAAATTCAGTGAGAACTTCAACAAAGAGATAAAAACATAAAATGGAAATGGAAATGAAAATTATAAAGGGAACCAGTCTGAAATGAAGAACACATTATCTGAGATGAGAAGTATTAAATGGAATAAAAAAGGAATAACAAAGTGAATAAAGAAAAGGATCAAATGCCCTATCTAGAGGACGGAAAGCCAAGGACACAATCAGAATGGCAAGAGATAAGATGCCAAGACTATAAATAATTTAAGGAGCATATGGGAACTCCAAATATCTGTCTGATTGGCATGCTGAAATCAAGATGTTGAACAGCTGTTTGAAGAAATAATGATGGAAAACTTCCCTAACCTGTGAAGGAAATGGACATAAAACCCCAGAAGCTCAGAGAATTCCAAAACAGGGATCCAAAGAGGCCCACACCAAGACATATCATAATTAAAATGCCAAAGTTAAAATACAAAGAAAAATATTAAAAGCAGCAAGAGAAAAACATAGTTACCTATAAGGGAACACCATAAGACTGGCAGCTGATTTCTCAAAAGAAAACTATGCAGGACAAAGGGCTTGGCACAAAAAATATCGATGTGATAAAAAACCCAGGATCTATAACCAAGAATAATTTATCCAGCAAAGCTATCATTTAGAGTTGAAGGACAGATAAAGAGTTTCCCAGACAAAAATAAGCTAAAGGAATTTATCACCACCAAGCCAGTATTACAGGAAATGGTGGAGGAATTTCTTTAATAAGAAAAAACATGTATCAAAAACAGGAATAAAGGATGGTAACAACTACATTCCTATCGAATGGAAAATAATTTAGTGCTCCAACCAAAAGACAGAGTGGCTGAAAGGATAAGAAAGCAAGACCCCTACATATGCTGCCTACAAGAGACTCACTTCAGATTAAAAGACACACACAGACTAAAAGGAAGGGGATGGAAAAAGATATTGCTTTGATGTACCTAGAAGGTATTTAAGTCAGACAGAGAAAGATAAACACTATGTGATTTCACTTATATGTGGAATCTAAGGAATAAAAAGAACAAACTAGTCAAAAACAGACTCACAAATATAGTGGACAATTTGGTGATGGACAGAGGGGAGGGGGCTTTGGGGAACTGGGAGAATGGGGTGAAAGGTTAAAGTAGTACAAATTAGTAATTGTTGGATGGTCACGGGGATAGGGAGTACGGCATAGGGAAGGCAGTTAGTATTAATACGTTGGCTGAGGATAAGAGAAGGGAGAGTTTTACAAACTATATAGATGTCTAACCAAAGTACTGTATACTCAAAACTAATTAAAATAAATACATTTTTAAAAAGAGAGAAAAAGAAAATGAAGAATAAAGTTAAGAATACTCATAAAAAAAGTCAACTGTATTTCTATACTAGCAATGACAAATCCAAAAAGGAAATTTTTTTTAAAAAGTCTATTCACAAAGCATAAACAGAATAAAATACTTAGGAATAAATTTTAATAAAAGAAGTACATGACTTGTACACTAAAAATCATAAAACTTTACTAAGAGAAATTAATAAATGTTCAAATAGAGAGACAGTCCCATTTATGGATTGGAAGACTCAATATAGTCAAGATGGAAATACTCCCCAAATTGATTTATCTACTCAATATGATCCCTATCAAAATCCCATTAGGCTTTTTTTGGTAGAAATTGATACACTGATCCTAAAATCTAAATGGAAATGGAAAGTATAGTCAAAAGAATTTTGAAAGCAAAGAATAAAATTGGAAGACTTATATTACTTAATTTGAAATTTTACTATAAAGACACATGAATCATTAGTGTGGTTTGGGTGCAAAGATATACATATAGATTAGTGGATGAGAACAGAGTCCAGATACAAACCTTTACATTACAGTCAATTCATTTTTTACAAAGGTGCCAAAATAATTCAATAGGGGCATAGATAGTCTTTTTTTCAGCAAATGGTGCCGGGGCTATTACCATATCTACAAACAAAAACATAAGCGTAGGCCCTTATCTCACATTATATGTAAAAAATGAACTGGATTCTTTTTCAGTTTTTTTGACTTCTGGGCCAGGTGTATGTGTTTCACTCCACGATGAAAGAGACCCAGCTTCCCAGCTTCTGTAGAACACTCTTGCCCACAAGGTCAAAAGCAACAAGAAAAAACACAAGTTTCAATCTGTTCTTATGAGGTACTAACTCATGTTCACAGGATACTAGCCTATCTGCCTATGAACTCTAAAGGTTTGACTGGGGTCAGAACTGCTTCCAAGTTCATGTAGCTATTAGAGCATTCACTTTCTTGTAGCTTGTCATACTGAAGGCTTCACTTTCTTGCTAACTATTCGTTGGAGGCTGCTTTCAGCTCCTTGCTGCATGGCACTCTCCATTTGGCAGCTCACAATATGGCAGCTTGTTCCTTTAAAGCCAGCAAGGGAGAGAGAGGCTCCTAACAAGATGGATAACAGTCTTATGTAGTGTAATCATGTACACATAATTACATATATCCCATTTCCTTTGCCAGACTCTACTAGTTAGAAGCAAGTCATGAGTCTCCTTCACACTCAAGAGTTGGAGATCACAGGAGGTAGGGAATTCAAGGGCTACCCTAGAATTTGTCCATCACAGTTCACCCTCTGGTCTCCAATGATATGTGTCCCTCTCATCATACCATTATGGCATCTGCACAAAGTATAGAATCTCATCATCTAAATCAGAGCCAGGTATGGATGAGGCTCCTTGGGTATAGTCAATCTCAATCTATAAGTGAAAGACAAGTTATCTAGCTCCTAACACACCCAACACATAATGGAGGAACAGGCATAGAACAATAGTTACAGACATCCCATTTAAAAGGTGGGGAGGGAGCAATAGAAGGTAAAAGAAAGTTAAAAGGGGTTACCACTCAAAGGAAACAGACATACAAGCCCAGGAAGCACAGAGAGTCCCAAACAAGATGAATGCAAAGAGGCCCACACCAAGACACATAATGAAAATGCCAAAGATTAAAGACAAGGAGAATCTTAAAAGCAGCAAGAGAAAAAACAGTTAGTGGCCTACAAGGGAGCTCCCGTAAGACTGCCAGATGATTTCTCAACAGAAACTTCACAGGCCAGAAGGGAGTGGCACAAAATAGTCAAAGTGATAAAAAGCAAAGACCTACAACCAAAATTACTCTGCTCAGCAAAGCTATATTTAGAATCGAAGGGCAGATAAAGAGCTTCCCAGAAAAGAAAAAGCTAAAGGATTTCATCACCACCAAACCAGTATTACAAGAAATAGTAGCGGGGCTTTTTCAAGAAGAAAAAAAAGATAACAAATATAAATAATAAAATGGCAATAACTGCATATCCATCAACCATTACTTTAAATGTAAATGGACTAAATGCTCCAATCAAAGGACATAGGGTGGCTGAATGGATAAGAAAACAAGAACCATACAAATGCTGTCTGCAAGAGACCCACTTCAGATCAAGACACACAGAAACTGAAAGAGATGAAAAAGATATTTCATGCAAATGGAAATTTTTTTTAATTAACTCATTTTTTTAATTCAAATTATTGAAATTTTTTTCTCATCTACCTCCCCCTTCCCCTCTCCCCTACCCTCTGTAACCACTAATGCAAATAGAAATTTTTTAAAAATCTAGGGTAGCAATACTTATATTAGACAAAATAAACTTTGAAACAAAGGCTATAACAAGACACAAAGAAGCACCTACCAATTTGCTTCTAAATATTCACTCAAAAAAATCCAAAACACTAATTCAAAAAGACACATATATCCCTATGTTCATTGCAGCATGATTTACAATAGCCAAGAAATAGAAGCAACCTAAGTATCCACTGATAGATGAATGGATAAAGTAGAGGTGGTACACATATATCCAATGGACTATGACTCAGCCATTAAAAAAAAAATGAATGAAATCTTGCCATTTGAGACAACATAGATGGACCTAGAGGGTATTATGCAAAGTAAAATAAGCCCAACAAAGACAAATGCCATATGATTTCGCTTATATTGAAATCTAAAAAACAAAATCAACGAACAAACAAGACAGAAACAAATTCACAGATACAAAGAATATTTTTATGGCTCCCAGATGGGAGGGGAGTTGGCAGGATGGGTGAAAAAGAGGAAGAGATTAAGATGCGCAAACTGCCAGTTATAAAAACAGTCACAAGGATATAAAGTACAGCATAGAGGATACGGCCAATAATATTGTAATAACTTGTCAGATGGGTACTAGATTTATTGAGGTGATCACTTCGTAATTTATATAAATGTCTAATCACTACTGTATACCTGAAACTAATATTGTATGTCAACTATAATTGGAAAATAAAAAATGTGAAAAATAAAATGGCAACAACTATATACCTATCAATAATTATTTTAAAAATTATTATTATTTTTCATGCCTGCAAAAGGAGGGGTACCACTCCGAAGTAAATTCAGTCTAGCAAACTCCTGCCAGAGTTCCTTGATTAGATTCCAAGGCCAGGGAATAATCCATGATAGCTCTTGGTTCTGCTCTCTGAGTCATCTTTCCTTTTTCATGAAAAGTGGCACATGTTTGCCGCCGAGTAGTTTTACCATCCCATTTCCTGATAGTAGAATTTTGGAGATCCAACTGCCTCCTGTCATTTTGTACTTTTTCTGTCCCTTTTAGTGTAAGTTGCTTTCACTCTTAAATACTTTGTGGGTCTCCTGTCAACTTCCCTTTACGCGAAAGCAACATCCACAGTTCTTTTTGAGACAGGCGCTCTTTCACCTACGGTAAAGATGCTGAGATGGCTAAAGATGCTGAGATTCCAAAAGGCTTTATTTTAAAAGTTGTATGAGGCACACCCTTAATCTCTGGAGAGGGCTCTTTGTGTGACTGAATATTATTCTGATCCTTTGATCTTCTTGAGGTTTTAACAAAAGTGTGTACAATCACCAGTTAACTTTTTCTCTATGTTAAGGCTTATCCCTATACCATATCCTCAAAAGTCATTTCTTAATTTTAACAACTTTTGCCATCTGGAGAGACTGATGCTTTTCAAAAGCATCAAATATTGGTTCCTTTTTAATAGTTCTTCCTTCAATTTATCTCTCTCCTCTTGCATTTGACTAGATACAGCAAGAAGAATCCAGGTGGCATCTTCAATACTTTGCTTGGAAATTCTAGCGAGATGACCAAGTTCATCACTTACTTGTTCCGCTTTTCATATAATTGCAGGAGACAATTTTGCTAAGCTTTCTGTTACTACCTAACAAGGAACTCCAGTTTCCGATAACATGCGTCTTCCTTTTGAGCCCTCACTGGCAGTCTCCTTCAAGTTTGAACTTCTAAACAGTCTGTTCAAGATCAGCTAGGCTTTCTCTATCATGCTCCTCAAAATTCTTTCAACCTCCAACCAGTTCCAAAGCCACTCGCACTGTTTTAGATACTCGTTACAGCAGTATTCCACTTTCAGATTCCAACATATAGCCTTGTGTTTATAAGTTTAATTAATTTCGGAACGATCTAGTAGAACTTTAAATACATGGGAAGGTCTTGAATGTTTGTAAGAAATTTAAAAACCCAACTTGAGCTACTCAGATATGACATTTTCGCTTTTGAATTTGAGAAAATTACTATATCACCAGGAAGGTAAAGAAATATATATTGTTTAGATACTGTATTTCTCAGAAGAGCATGAGAATACACCTAAGAGTAAATTTGGTGATAAGTGAGAAAAAAAATTAAACATATAAGTATTTTATAGCAGTTTAAGTTTAAAATAGTAAGTGTTGCTGTCATTTTGATAATTCATTTGTATGTTTCCACCTTTTAAGGTATTGGTAACATTTAAAAGATTCGGATATAGGATATTCGTGATTTTAGAAGAATTCAATTAGTTTAAAAATTAATGTTTAAATGTCTGGAAAATATTGTGTTGATAAGTTTTAATTTTTTTAGTTGTAGAAGGAGTATTTACATCTTTAGAATATTGTTCAACTTGTTTATATAATTAATAAATCGAGCATTAAACAAAGTAAAAGTAGCAGTGACTGTGTCTTCAGATGACAGAGGCCCCTTGGACATTATAGAATCTAATCAGATGTAAGCATTCAAGAAAGAGTCGTGGAGGAGACATCAAGGGCAGCAGAAGTAAGGAAACAAGAGCCAGGCCAGGCCCCCTTATCAGTTGCTCTAGGAAAGAAGAGCAGGGATGGCTGCTGATCTGACTCCCCCTAGTGGCTCAGCCCGCAAAGCTCGCCTTTCCTGAGCACCAGGAGAAAATGCATATTGCTAGGTCATTTCTCTCTCCAAGAGGTTTCCCTTGATTAGCTAGAAAAAAAGAAAAAAGAAAAGAAAAGAAAATGTCCAGAAATTATTCAGCCAATGTTCTTGAGATATTTATCCAGTCTTTGCACAAACACTTCCTGCGTCACTAGGCACCACAATCTGTTTTGAGTCTCTCTAATAATTATAAAATGCTTCCTTCTTTTCAGCTGACACTCTATCCCTGTAACCTGCACTCACTGGCTCTGTGTGTGCCCACTGGAACCACGCAGCACAATTCTAGTCTCTCTTCTACCTGACAGCACTTCAAATATTTGAAAGCAGCTTCTTGTCATCCCTCTTCCTGCTCCCCAAGCCCAAGCTTATCTCCTCCAGGCCAACATATGTAGTTCCTTCAACTGCTCCTCATTTGACCCAGTTTCCAGTTTCCATTCCAGTTACTCTCTTCTGGAGACATTTCCGGTTTGTCAACAGCCCCTGAAAACACACCAACAGCAAGAACCATTCCCACTCGCTGAGATGTGGCCTGCCTGTCCCTCAGAATGATGGGGCTG
Organism: Eonycteris spelaea; assembly: GCA_003508835.1. Classification (NCBI taxonomy): domain Eukaryota; kingdom Metazoa; phylum Chordata; class Mammalia; order Chiroptera; family Pteropodidae; genus Eonycteris; species Eonycteris spelaea. The sequence continues at coordinate 19,419,756 of PUFA01000011.1, read as the reverse complement.
ATGCCACCCTAGCCCAATAGTCCCATGCTCTTTGGAGCAGTTTTGACAAATGATAGGCAGAAGGCCGAGATTTCACTTGTCTGGAAATTTCCCACATGAGGCAACTTCACACTTGCCTTACTTAATTCTCTTAGTAGCCCTGAAACATTTTCCGTGCTTGGGCAGAATTCATCAGTTTCCCAAATAATACTGTATTCAAACAACCAAAAGCAGATGACCACCTCTGGGTGAATTCTGCCTGCCCCTGATCAAAGAGCTCGAAAAACCTCAAGAATGACCTACTCCCTTGTGAGACTGAAGCTTGGTAACTCTAGAATGGGTTCTGACAAGCCTAAGTTCCTTCTGCTGTAGTTTAAACTTAATTTCTCTCATTTCGCCTTCCATGGACATGGGGGGGAAAAGACTTGGCAATAATGCCACATCTCTTTATAGCTTGAAGGCTGATATTAAGTCTACTCACACCTCTCTTCTCTGAACTAATGTAGACTTTTCCCTGAAGGGCCATTTTTCAAAAACCTTTCATCATTTACTTTGTCTCCCCTGGCTCCTTTCCAATTTCTCCATAACGTCTGCCACTTATGGGCCCCAGGATTGAACAGCATGTTTTAATGACTGATATTGGCTACAGATTAAAAATTATATCTATGAAAATATTTCCATTATAACATAGCTCATTGTTTCAAAGATTTATATACCTAAGGAGTCCCTGGCTGACATATAACAGGTTATGTTTCCAATCTTACTTTGTAGATCAGCTTTTTGATATTTAGGCACATTTTTTCCACAGAAACAATATTACATCTGGTACTTGAGCTCCCAGCCAGTCAAGAAAAGCCATTTAAGTCACAGAGCAATTATGATATCAGGTTGAATTTAAAGAACAAGAATTCTCTGATCTTAAAAGATGCAGGAAGATGAAATGGGATCCATTTCCCCAGTTTCTCAGCATAAGATGGATGTTCCTCAGGAAATGGGTAACTCTTAACTTCGAGTATCTTCCTTCATTCTTTTCACGCCTTCTCCCACCTCTTTGGGTCCTTATCCCAGTATCCTAATTCCCAATGTCCTAGCGTTGCCTGAAGTTTCTCAAGGTGCTGCCGCACCCAGCTCTCCCTGCATTCCCCAGGTCTCCATGCTTCGAATACATCTTAGCTCCTCTTCTCCTTGATCTTTGTGCTTAATTTGTACTTTCTTGATTTGGTAAAGTCTCGATATAGCATGGTAAAGCCTCCATTACTATTGTGTTTCTAACAGTTTTCTTTGTAAATTTTAATGCACTGTGGCTCATCATTACAGATTCCCAAATACTTTATCTTTGTTATGAATTTTACCTTTCATTATGATAATATTATATCTCAAAAGTGTGAAGGAAAGAATCTGTAGTAATTCAGTGGGCTGAGGTGATGCAGAAGAGTTCCCCTCCAGCTACTACTACAGAGAAACACTGGATAAAATAGTTATATATATATATTTACACACACACACACACACACACACACACACACACACACACACACACTTGACAGAAAGAAAGGGAACTCACCGGATTCCAGAAACAAAGCGGGGATTCAGAGGCTGAGCAGTAAGTCAGGGCTAATACCACTGTATCCCAGGTAGGGTGTGGACTAGCTCTAGGCCCTGGGGGTTCTGGGATTTTACCACCCTTGCAGGCCAATAAGATGTTGTCGCTGGTATGAACAAGGAAAACAACGGTTATTGAACATGCTGCAAAGTCTGGGTTCCTGAGGTCTATGCTATTGCCCAAAAAAGTTCATCCACAAAAACTTGAAATCACGCCTGCGCCATCCATGACCATGAGTTCTGAATCTTCACCATGAGGCAGAAATATCAAGCTGAGAAGAGACTTTTAGAAAAGCTTGTTGAGAACTGGTGATATCTCTAGGACCCCAGCAGAAGCAAACTCGTAGCCACAGTAAAGGCACAGGCACAGACAACTCAAGGCACCTAGTTCTTCCTCCCTGCCAAAAAAAATCCTGCGAAAAAAACTCAAAATGAAAATTCAAACCATAGGAGGAAACCACTTGAGGGTCAGATCACAAAATTAACAGAATTAATGCCCAAAAGTAGAAGAAATCTTATTAGAGACTATAACTATGAATGTATGTTTTAAATGACTTACAAGATGAGAGAAGGACATGAAAAAACACAGGTAAGTAGGAACAGGAGATAAAGAAAAGGGAGATTTGGAAAAGGACCTAATCATTCTTTTTAAGTGAAACTTACAGCCATTGAAAATCAAAACTAAATGGATAAATTTATTACCTGAGTAGAAAATAAGGAAACTGGAACTAAGGAAATGACTCAGAATACAGCATAAAGATAAACATGGGGGAAAAAAAATAATGAAAGTTTAAGAATCACAAAGGACAAAATCCTTAATAACAGAAAGGATATCCAATAGGAGTTACGAAAGGGGTTAACAGAAAGTAGGAAAGACAGGGATTCTTACATGAATGAGTGCACTGTATCGGTATCTACTGCTGTTTATAAACCGCCCCAAAACTTAGTGAATTAAAACAACTGTTTACCTAAATCATAGTTTTGCGGGTACACAACTTGGGCTTGGCTCAGCTGAGAGGCTATTCACGCACCTATGGTCAGCAGGCAGTGGCCTCACACGCACTACCGAAGTGAGAAATAAAAAGGAAGAGGACAAGGCTCGGGCCACACGGGCTCCCTGCGGCCCGCGCGCTCTGTTTCACTTGGCAGCCATCGCACCAAAGACAGGTTAGCCTCGCAGTGACCAAGGGCCTCTGTGTTCCGATTGAATGTTTTGCAGCTGGGTTTTCAAATGTGCTGTTGTGTAGCACGTTCTGCCCTTTACACAGATTGTGACAGATGTTGACGTAGTGGGAACAACTTGGTTCCAAGAGGAAAGTTGGAATCATTTTCATTAATGACTTGACATTTCTTTGCCTCTGTTGCAAGCTCGGGGTAACTAATTGCTAGTTTACCCATGACCATTTCAACAACCCCACTCCCCAATTCAGCTCAAAGTATCTAAGTAAAAAAAATCATTTCGTTTTTACTTAGATACTCTGATTTGTTAAAATTTGCTCTACTCGGACTGCAGGACTAAGACTTTTTTTATTATTATGGTTAATGTTTAAAAGAATCAATAAGAATTACATTTATACAGTCTTGTAGATTGATAGACAGGCAAAATAGAAAAGGTGGGCTCCACTGTGGGAAACAAAAGCAGGTAGAAAAATGGAAAATACAGAACAATTAAAAAAAAGAAGACATGATTTTCCTAATTTGGGCTGCCTAAACCATGAATCTCTATTCCTCTCAGCCAAGTGGAAGCTAGAAAGTAACTTGTTTTTCCTAAATAAACCACACTAGAATCTTTGATAAACAAACTCATAAGAAATAAGGAAATCCTGTTACTAATCACAACAGACTTTAGAATGAGAGCAGCCTATTCACCTCTGGTCTGGAAATATTTTGGTCTCGAAAGGGCTCTTGGGCAAATAATCCTCATGCAATTGTTTATTTAAAATATACAAGCTTTTAGGGCAGGGGAAAACCTGAGGGGCAAGAAGGGAAAATGTCACCTGTCCTGGGTAACTCCTAACTTAATCCATTTAGGACCCCAAAGCAGGGCTAAAGGATGAAGGGTTAGGGAAAGGTGGAGACAAGAAATCATTGTGATGCCTTAGGATGAGAGAGACTGAGGAGATGGCACCTCCTAGGCTCCAAACTTCTAAATATGGTACCTATTTCAGATTCTCACCCTGATGAGTGCCCTTGGACTTATCATACTAGATGTTCAGATATATGCATGGGCATGGGCAGCATAAGGTGCTAGGGAAGTGGAAGGAGTCTTCCCCATTACCTGGGCAACCATTCTTATTTTTAATGACTTCTGAGATGAGTATTTGATCCTTACCCACAACCCAAATAAAGTGATAAAAACCTTTCTCTATGAATATTTATTTTGGGGGGGGGGGAAATGAACCAAAAAAATTTTAGTACGGTGGGGGTTAGATTCTAGAGAAAACAATATTGAATGAAAAAACATCTCCTTAGCTCAGTGCAAAAATGCCAGAAGCTAGGCTTATACCTTTAAGAAGGAGATTGGAAGATTCTTCTCTCCAAACATAAATGGTCCCAGAGAGAAGTCCAATAGATACTGACTTCTGAGTTTCCCCCACTGAAAAAGCCAACTTACTACCATATACACTGCAGTGGAGCCAGGGGGTGACAATTCCCTCCCAAGTTCATAGATTTTCCATTTAGCTGGTTAGTGCCTAACTCTGAAATAAGAGCAGATAATCAAGAATCAGTAGACACTTGGAAAGCTTCCTATATGAAAGGCAGAAACAAAAACAAATCAAAACAAAAAACCAAATACACAAAAACAAATAGAAAAGGCCACTTAGAGGAAGTAGAGACAATGTTGGGAATAAATGAACACTTCAAAGACAAAAAAGCTAGAAATAACATCCTTGTATAGATAAGAAGGGCAAGTGCATTCATGAAATAAAAAATGATACTACAGAAAATAAACAATTAGAAAATAAGAATGAGCTCTTAGGAATTAAGAATAAGAGCTGAAATTTTATAAGTTGATAGGAAAGTTGGGTGATAAAGCGTAACAAAAAGACAAAAACGTGAGCAATAAAAACGATGGTAAAATTAGAAGCCTGATTCTGGAGGTCTGATATCTGACTAACAGGAGTTCCAGAAAGAGAAATGTGGTAAGAAGATTTTAAAAGAAGAAAAATTCTCCTAATGGAAAGTCTTGAATATCTCAGTTGAAAGAGTCCCCCAAGTTCAGCACAATGAATGAAAATTCACAAAGTGATAGTATAGCAAATGCTATTGCCAAAAAAACACTAGAGGATAGATCCTCTAAGCAGATGTCAGGATGAGATTAGAGGTACAAGAGATTTACTGGGAGAAACGCCTGTGAAGGAAAAAGGGACAGAGAGCAGGAGTAGGTGGGGAGAACCTTCAGATCACAATGCAGGTCTGATACTCATGAAAGGAGAAAGGAAAGAGAGACTTAGGTAGGAAAAGCTTCAGACAACAGCACAGCTCTGAGAAAGTCTCAGCCAGGCCAAAAGGGAGTCTCTGAGCCAAAGGTTGTTGGCTAGAAGAGCCCCTCGTCAGGTGGGCATAGCCTGGCCCTAGCACTTTCCTTTTTCATTCAGTTACGGCTGCAAGTCACCTAAGGGAAGCATTGCCTCTCTGTTTACCTGGTGGTGGATCCAGAGATATGGCAGCTGGGCTGTCAGTCAGCTAAGCTTTCCATGGCAGGTTATCTTAATGAGACATCTAAGCAGTGCACCTCCATGACTGCTAAGTCCATTGCTTGCCCTGCACAGATCCAATTCTTCTGGGCCTGAGTAGAAATAAGAGGGAAGTTAGTGGGAAGAACTATAGCCCCGGGTGCTTGCATTTGTCTTGATCACAACAGGTACTCATCCTCTCCCACCTGCACTATCCAATCTAAATTCCCCCCAGCTATCGATTCTGTAATTCATGGCAGCTTACCCTGTAGTATGACCCAAACTTTAATTTTAGAGGAGTCTTAGTAATCACACTCTTTTCAGGCAGGATGTGTTGCCCATATCCATCCAAAGATTAAGCAAGGCTGTAGAAAGAGATGCCCATGAGGATCACCTGGAATCCACACACATTTCCCTTTGCTCCCATTGTGTGAAAAGAGCCCAACTTCCTCCTGTTAGTAAAGGTCAAATATCTCTTCCAGGATGATGACTCCTCTTTTAACCTGCTGGTCTTTGGCTAAAAGGCATCCAAAATGCCCTCATGGCAGCCATAGAATAGGTCAATGTGTCTTCTGCCAGGAATTCACCTCATGTGGACAGGACGACCTCTCATTCCTCAGAGCCCAGACTGGTGGAGACAAGAAACACAAAGTCCCTCACGAGGTCCCTGGGAGTGATGATAAGTGGGGCCACTCCTGCCTCTACTTCTTAATTCCTAAACCCATGTATTCTACTGAGGACATAGCAGCATATAAAAGACACAATTTAATGCATATAGTGCTTCCTAAAGGATGGCCCCCATACTTTCAGAGTATTGTCTGGAAGCTGGAGCTACAGCTGTGTCTTAGTAACCCTTCCAGGGCTTTATGAGACGGCCTCCGTGTAAGTGATATGTACGTGAAACGACCGGTGGATCCCGTAGTCGTGGACTTGCTTCATGCTTCCTTCAGTATTAACTAGGTCCTCTGGTCGATATTATGCTGTGTGCAATTCCATGACTATAGATCAGACATGCCTTGAGCCCCCAGATAGTGCGGCTTGCTGAAGCCCTGTGGTTAAAAAAAAAAAAGGCAAACCCATAGCCAGCACAGGTATCTAACCCTGTGAGGATGAACTGCTGGGACTTCCAGGACAAAGGAGGCCCAAAATAATTGACTTGCCAGTAAATAGCCAGTTGAAGATGAAAACTTTTATTTCCAACTCAGTAAGTTCCAGAATTCCTGGGCCGTCTGTTCCACCTATATTTTCCTTGAAAACTGTCTGGTTCATTTATGAAACTGATCTTCTTTCTGATAGTCTCATTATATGCAGCTAAATCCAACTAGCTCACACTTTCATCATTTGTCTCAAGACCTCTGGCACAAATCCAAATATCTTAGGTACACACTCTAACTTCCAAGTTACCAAATATTATAAAACATATCAACTCTACATAACACAAATACCAATTTTCTTTCCAGCCTCCTATTTAGCCTTCTCATGCCCACCATTCAAGTGCCAAAATCAATGCTATTTATGTTTTATTTTTCTTGTGTCTATATCCCACTACTGATACCAATTTCTAATACCTATTAGATACTAATTTCTGATGCCAAAATCTACTGCCACAACCTGCTACATGACAAACATCCAAAAATTCAGTGGCTTAAAATAACAGTAATTTATTATCATTGATCAGTGAGTCCGCTGCGAGTTGGCAGATCTCAACTGGGCTCAGCTGGGCAGCTCTGCTGATTTAGGCTGAGCTTGACTAGGATAGTGGGCTTCATTCTATGAAATACTCATCAGTGGACTAGTCACTAGCATATTCTGCTGCTTCTAATGACATAGCATATGAGATAAGTTTAACCACATAAGTGTTTTTAAGCCTGTGTTTGGAACATATCTACTAATATTCCATGAGCCAGAGTAAGTAACGGGGCCAAGCCTAGCATCAAAAGGCAAGGAAGTACGTGCCGCCTACATAAATGGGAGAGGGGGTAGAACAGTGAATTTTTTTGAGCAATCATCTAATCTACCACATATGCTATTGTGGATTTTAGATCACCTCCAAAGCGTAAAGTCATCAGGTACAAAGGGCTGGGAATGAGAATAGCAGAACTTCTCAGAGCAATACCAGGATCCAGAAAAGAACAGAATGCCTTTCAAATTCTGAGTGAAATGATTTTAAACCTAGAATTCCATATCTAGGAATAGTACTTGGCACAATATAAGTGCTCTAGACAGGTTTGCTGTTATTATTGGGAAGCCCCTCTATAAGTATATACCTGGAAGATGTTATCTGGCATTTGTCTGACTCCTAGAGAGAATTCACTTCTTTAGGAGATAACAAGTTTAAATGGACATTTCTAATACAATCTTATAGGCTGAACTAGCCCTCCTCTAACTTCCCCCACTGGTCATGGTTAGATTTCAATACAGCTTTTGCAGATAGCTACTGTATCTCCCCTGGGTCTTCTTCTTCTCAGCCATGGTTAATTGTTCATTATATATTACTCCCAAACCAACCTGCTAGCTCTCCCACTCACACACTGCAGTTTGCCAATATATCCTTTCAGATAAAGTGTCTAAAGTATGTCCAAAGGTCAATATGTGTTCTGATCAGCATAGAGTACAGTGCACATTTTTCTGTCCTCCAGGCTGTGAAAACTGTGTCTCAGTGAAAACAGAGTGAGATGAGAGATTTGAAAAAACATAATCAAGGCCATCACAGAGTTTCATTAGATAAACATGCTAAAAAACTTCTATTTCAAAGCAATTTTTTTTCTGGTTTCCCTGAATTAAGATGGAAAACAGTGAGCAGCCTAGACTGATTGAAATGCAAGAATCAAACAGTGTGCAAGGAAGGTCGGCGACATTATGCCAATTCATTTACTGTGAAACACTACAAACGGTAATGCTAGAGCCTGTTGTGAAGGTCACGGACCACATTCCACAGTCCAAGAAAAGTGAATGATATTCCAACAGAAGGAGAAGAACAGAGCTAAATAAAACCCCGACAAGTATCAGCACCAATGTACAGTGAAATACAGAAAAATAAGAGGACACTGCTCCCTCTGGTGGGCACACCTAGACCCTTCCTCATTTCTGGCCTTGACCCCCTCTGATTAAAGAGAACCCAAGCAAGTAAACCCACAGGAGGGGAAGAAATCCATTTCCAGGGTGGGCAGTGTGATCACTAACTCAAGCCGAGATGAGAATAGTAAGAAAAACATTCTTCTCCTGAGATGGACGTGTCCACCTGCAAAGCATGCCTGGAATTCTAGATTCCTTTGGAGTCTTGGTAAAGACCCCCAAGAGCTGGCTGTGTGGTACACGGGGATTTGCTATTCTATCTTTTCTACTTTGTGTATGTTTAAATTTTTCCATAAAAAAAATGTTTTGAAAAATAAGCAGTGATAACTTTTTAAAAGAATGTTGACAGTACAGTAATTGAATATGTCCTCCTTCCCCCATACTCTTACTTTTAAGTCAGAAGGTACCATCGCTAATAAACTCATTGAGAAAATGGTGATTTTTTTTTGGATGTATTAGATCATATGTTATAAATCTAATAATTGAACAGGGAAATAAACTATTTAGACAGAGCTCTGACTGAAAACTGTGTTCAAAGTTATGCTGGTGAATAAAGGCCATCAGCTTATTATCTAGCTAAAGGCAAGGATATTAATAAGTCTGAGAATCTCTAGTCTGGTTTTTCCTTTCATCCACTGAAAAATGGATTCGTGGTCATGGTCCTCAGATTCAGACCAAACTCAGTACCAGAACTACAGAGATGAAAGAGTAGTCAGGAAATTGATTAGGTAAATAAACTTTGACCTCCAATTCACCTTGAGTGACGTAAATGCTTTGAATAAATGGGCTGCGAATGGTTTGTATACAAACACTGGGCCAGAGGTGGAGCCTCCAGTGTACCAGAACTCCTGAGCATCACTTCTCATCTTGGCCCTGCCATTTACTCCAGCCGCTGCTACAAGCAACCAGATCCACATAGGCTTGGACCAGCTCCATAAAGGTGTCATCTGACAGTACCTCAGTCCACAATATGAACCTCTAAATTTTGCTCTAGGGCTTCTCTGACACCAAAATCTGTGATGGCCTGTGGAAAGCGTCCTGGCAGTCACACATGAACAATCTAGAAGTACTGAGAAATTACTACTTTGGATCTCTTTGGACAGAATGTTGTAGGTGGACAGAAATAAGGACCCCATTGCTAATGGTTCTTACAGATCCAGTAGCAACGCAATTGGCTCTCCACCTGCGATGAAGCACAGGTGAAAGAAAAGCTTTGGGTTATGAGGTAGCTGCGCACTTGAATAACACGGAGGCAATGATAATTATAAGGAATGGGGAATTCTCTGGCTTCTGTGGACTGCTTTGGAAGTCTTGAAAAAAGAAAATGACCGATTCAGGGTAGCCAACAATCAACTCAAACACACAGAGAACTTTTAAAGGTCTCCATGGCAGTGTTTAGTAAACTTTATCCCCTGCAGGGACAAGGAATATTGTCTTTAACATGAAACCAATAATTTAGTCATCATGTGTCAAAGACAAAAGGAGACAGAATACAAAGCCTCGACAGGTCTCCCACCTCGAAGTCAAGGCCTTTAGGAACATTTTAAGATCTTAAGCCTGGGACAGGGTAGATAAGTCTGAGAATATTGAGTCACCACATTGATTTGAACGCTCTAACAGAGCAGAACCAGCCCTCTTCCCCTTGCTAGTAGAGAACAACCTCACCCTGCCAGGAGACCCTGAAAAGACCGCACATGAAGCCTGCCTTGTCATGTGGGGTGTTTTTACGCCTACAGCACTTGGTATTCCTACGTGGTCCCCTATCCAAGGACTAACCAGGCCCAACCCTGCGTAGCTTCCGAGATCAGACAGATGGGGCACATTCAGGGTAGCATGGCTGTCGTGTAATGTGTTTCTCATCCTTCCCAAGATCCTTTCCTATCTCTACTCACTGTCTTCACGATAACTAGAGCCAGGTTTTGGCTTAAACAGGAGGGGAAATATACCCCTGCGACAGCAGGAACTAGTTTAATGAAGGCATCAAAGGCCCTGGGTAATTCGTGTAGGCAGGAACCTGGACGTGCCAGTGGCAGTAGACCTTGAGGATGTTGCACAAGGGCTGGCGAGTGGATAGCAGAGAGTTTACTGACATGGGAGTGTTCTTCCTTGATTTAAACTGTCCTGGCAAGGACACCTGGAGCAATCCACTACAAGGATGGATTCTTGAGGCTTGGACAAAATAATGGCCTACAAAAAATAAAGTTCAGTTGCTACAACTTCCCTGGCATGGCTCTGAGGAAGGAATCAGAAAGCTCCAGCAAATGAAAATATTAGCGTAGACTTATTTTTTTATTATTCATTTGATTGTAGAAAGTGTGCATCAGGAATTAATAGAGGCAAAAGGTAGTTTAAATTTCTACAAGCATTTATGTTTCTAAAAGTTTGTAGGAAACAACACAGATGCCACTTCACACGACTGAATAAAATCAAGCTCTGTTTTTGTCATCATCATCAAATGACCTGCACTTGCAAAGAAAGCATGGTTTAGCCTTAAACTGTGGTGATGAACTTAAAATTATTTTATTGTGGTAAAATATGCATAAATTAATTTTAACCATTTTAAGTGTACTATTCAGTGGCATTAAGTACATTTACATTGTCATGCAACCATCACCACCACCACACGTCCAGAACCTTTCCATTATCCCAAACTGAAACTCTGTACCCGTAAAACAGTAACTCCCCCTTTCTCCCTTTCTCCAGCTCCTGGTAACCTCTATTCTACTTTGTCTGTATGAATTTACCTATTTTACGTACCTCATTACTATGATTAGTGGACTCAAACAATATTTTTCCTTTTATATCTGGCTTATTTCACTCAGCATGTTTTCAAGGTCCATCCATGTTTTGGCATATTTCATCATTTCATTCCTTTAAAAAGATGAACATTCCATTGTATGTATATACCTCATTCTGGCTAACCATCCATCTATGATTGACATTTGGGTGGTTCCCACCCTTTGGGTTTTGTGAATAATGCTTCTATGGACATTGGTAGACAACTATCTGTCTGAGTCCCTGCTTTCAGTTCTTTGGGGTATATATCTGGAAGCAGAATTGCTAGATCATATGGTAATTCTGTCTAACTTTTTGAGGAATCATCAAACTGTTTCCCACAGCAGCTGAATCATTTTATATTCCCACCAGTAAAGCACAAAGGTTCCAATTTTTCCACATCTTTACCAACACCTGATACTTTTCTTTAAAAAAGAAATAATAGCAATAATGGCATCCTAATGGGCATAAAAAATTTAGAAATTTTTGACTATTATTTCTTCAAATATATTTTTTGATCCCTTCTCTCTCTCCTTTCCTTCTGATACTTCAAATGCACATGCAGCAACCCATCTGATATTATTCCATAGCTCACCGATGTTTTGTTTTTGTCTTTGTGTGCTTCAATGTAGTTCTTTTTCTATGTCTTTATGTCACTGTTCTTTTCTTCTTCAGTGTCTAATCTATTATATCCAAATGCTTTTAATTTATTCATCCAAAATGCTTTTAATTTTAGACATTTTATTTTTATCACTAGAAGCCTGAGTTGAGTCTTTTTTAAATCTTCCATTTCTCATCTCATCATTTTTGTGTTCTTCCTTCATCCTGGAGAATATGGAGCATATTTCTAATAGCTGTGTTAACATTCTCATCTGCTAATCCCACAGTCTCTGTCATTTCTGAATCTGGGCCTTGTGACTAATTTTTCTCTTGATTATTGTTTATATTTTCCTGATTTTTCACACATCTATTAATTTTATGTTGGATTCTTGATATTGTAATTTTATATTGTTGGGAGCCGGACTTTGCTGTATATCTTTAATAAGCATTGAACTTCTGATGGACTTTTACTTGAAGATGAGTCTTACCCTTTCAAGGTATGTTTTTGGCTCTTCTAATGTGGACTAGAACAGCATTTATTTGACACTTCAAAGTATTGCCTTTCTAAGATTTCTACTGAATTTCACCTGCATTCAGCAAGATCTCTTCACTCTGGAGGAAACTCAAATGATTTCCAGCCCTGTGTGAACTTTGGTTATTGTCCATTTATCTTACGGCTTAATCATAACTATTCTTTCCTTGGAAGTTGTTGTTACCCAGACTTCTGGAATTTCACCTTATTCCTGAGTAGATTGGTATTCAGACAAAGACTCAAGGGGCTTCCTGCAAAGATTTCTTGAGCTCTTTTTGCATAGCTCTCTCCTCTCAGGTACTCTGCCATGCAAATTATAGTTACCTTGTTTCTTGAACTATAATATCTACTTAACTCAGTGGTATTGCCACACTCTGTATGGTTTCCCCTCTCTGAATCACTCTGCCTTGGAACTACCTACAAGCAGAAAATCTATGCAATATTAGGTCTTGTTCCTTGTTTTCCTTTTCTCGGGGATCACAATCTTGTTTGACTCTTGCCCAATGTTTGAAAATAATTATCTCCAAATTTTGTTTAGCTTTCTAATTGCTTACATTCAACAGGTAATTTCAGACTGACTTACTCCCTCATGGCTCGAAGAAGTTCTTGGAAAATCATTTTAATAACTTAGCTAAAGTGTCAGCTCAGAACGTCTTGCTGTTAGGACACTGTCCTCCACAATACTGTATATATGTACTAAAACAACAGCTGGTATATGGGCACCATGTCCCCAGGTCGAGCAGCACTGGTCTAAGGAATGTGAGGTGAAAGCAGGACTGCCTTTCCCCACCACCCTCCTACCCAATTAAAAATTTGTGTTTCCCATGCCCATAACTTTAGATTCTGCTGAATTAATTACGTTTCAGGTAGAATGTTTCCAGTAGAGAAATGGGAGGGATACCACTAAACTTGAGGTATGTCTATTACCTGTTAATTTGGGGCTCCTCATGGCAGTAAGCTAGCAAGCAAAGAAAATGTTACTCTGCTGGCAAGAATAATTGGCTCTGATTACCACGAGAGCTAACTGCTCTTAAATAATGTGCGCAGGGAGGAGTATGTCTGAAACACAGGAGATTCACTAGGACATCGATTGATGATTCTATGCCTGGTGATAATGAAATGGGCAACTACAGCAATCATGGCCTCACAAAAACAACCAAAGGCTCAGACCCCAAAGAGAAGAAGGTCTGAGTCATCCATCAGGAAAGCAACCTAGATCAGCCAAAGAATTGGCTTGGTAAGGGAAATCTGGAGCATGTAGTGAGGAAGGGAGATGATAAATATTAATTATGGACTTGGGACATGTTGCACAGCAAGGAATGTAACTTCTACTAACTTTCCTGTATTAAATCTTTGTAGGGTTTGCAGCTACTTTTTGAAGACAACTCTGGACAGACTGGACTTAATACAGAGCAAGAAAGTTTCTAAGAATTCAACAAAGGTTGAATTCTATTGGAAACCTGCTGTACTCAAAATATATCTCAAATTCTTTGATGCTCCTTCCTTCAAAAGTTGAAGCCTAATTCCCTTCCCCTTGAGTGTAAACTATAGTTAATGACTCACTTCTAAGGAACAGAATGTGGTAGAAGTGACAGTGTATGACTTCTGAGATTAGGTCATAAAAGGCATTGTGATATCTATCTAATGATCAATGTCTATCTATCTCTCTCCTTCCCTCCTTCCATTTCTCTCTCTCCTTCTCTCTCCCTCTTATTACTCACTGGGGGAAGCTAGTTGCCAGGTCATAAAGACACTCAAGCAGCCCTAATGTGAGGCCCATGTTATGGGGGACTGATGCCTCTTGCCAAGAGCCATGTAGTGAGCTGCCTTGGATATGCACCTTTCAGTTCTAATAAAGCCTTCAGATAAATGCAGCCGTGGCCTGAAATACTGGCTATGATATCATGGGAGACCCCAAGCCAGAAGCACCCAGTTAAGTTGCTCCTGAATTCCTGACACACAAAAACTGTGGGTAATAATAGTTTGTTATAAAACACTACATTTGGGGGTAATCCATTACGAAGCAACAGGTAATGACACAATACTTCTGTAGCACTTTAGATCCTCTTGTTGGACTCTTCACTATAGCCACTGCTGCAAGTGACCATTTCTGCGTAGCTTTGACCAGCACTCAGGTGTAATTGGAAGCATCCCACCTCGGCCATGATGCATACCTCTAGCTTCCTACACTGGGAGTTATCTAAGGTGTAGGGCACCCACAACAGGCCTCCAGCACTCACACAATGAGAAAGAAACTAATAGATAAATGCTTTCCCTTTCATCACACAGGTGTTAGCTTCTGAGGTGGCTTTCATAAGACTTCAGAGAAAGTTCTGGGAGGTTTCAGTATTAGTTGTTCAGTTATATCTAACTTGTATTTTTCTCTTTCCCCTACTCTTTATTATGAAAAGTTTCAAACATGTATAGAAGTTAAAAGAATTTTATAATCAAAACCCATAACCCACTGCCTAGATTGTACAATTAACATTTTACTATTCATCACATATCTATTCATGAATCTATTCCTATACAATCCATCTTATTTTTTAATGCATTTCAATGTAATTTGCAGGCAACCGTTCAATTCCTTGAGCATGTATATCATTAACTAGAATCCAGTATCTGTTTACGATTTCTTATATTCAGTGAAACTTATATTCAATGGAACCCACAAATCTGAAGTGTACCATTCAATAAGTTTTGAAACGTACCTGTACCTATGTAACCCAAAGGCTCTGAAGATAAAGAGCATTCCCTCATGCCCATGTTCTGTCAGTTCCCGTTTCCCCAAACACGCCCACATAAACCTCTTTGATTTGTCTTCCCTGTGGATTAGTTTTGTCTGTTCTAGAACATCCTATAAATGGCAACGCAGAGTACCCTTTCGTGTAAACTTCTTTCACACAACATGTTTTAATATTTATTCACACTGTCTTATCAACAGTCTTCCTTTCGATTGCTGCGCAGCTCTCTGCTGCGCGAACATACCGCAGTTCTGTGAAAATGGTGGTTCTAGTTTTTGGCTCTTGTGAGTAATGCCCCTGTGAACGTTCTTATACAAGTTTGTCTGTGTACAGATATTTCCACAGAGGAAGCATCTAGGCATGAAATTACTAGGTCATAGAGATATGCGTTTAGTTTTATGTGCGACTGCCAGATCTTTCCAAAGTGGTCACGTCATTTTCCACTTTTACCAACAATTTATGAGATCTCCAATTGTTCCACATCCTCACTGACATTCTTTGTAATTTATCCTCACCAGTCTTTGTAATTTAGGCATTCTAGTAGGTATCAAGTAGGTATCTCATTTGCGATTTCAATTTGAATTCCCCTGATAACTAGTAACATGGAACACTTTTTCATGTGCTTATTGGTCATCTGTGTATAACAGCGCAATCTCTTATTGGTTTTTCTGCCTTCCCTGTTTCGCTCTCCCATTCCTCACTCATGGTATCTAGTATTATTTCTCAAATAAATTACCTATTTATGACCCTGCTCTTGGCTTTAATTTAGGGATATCAGGCTAAGATATTAGAAAGAGCTGGAGAGCTTAGATGGTGCAACTCCATCCCCACCCCTATCATGTAAAAATAGCAAAGGGGATACATCCCTCTTTTCGTAAAACCTCGCCCCTTACAGGTTAATAAGTGTGCTTCCTCGTGATTGGCGGAGGGGTGGGGAAGGCCAGAAAAATGTACCTCTGACTAGGAGTGTTCTATATTGACCACATGCAGATAAGTTTCCACATCCTTCACAATTAAAGAAAACATGTCTCCTAACCCTCTTCTGTCATTGTTAGAATCACTAAGATGATCATTCACATTGAATACAAACACAAAGGACAGTGGTCTAAGAAACACGCAGAGAAATGGCTATGGAAACAAAATTCCTCTCCCATTCATCGCTTGGACTTCACATAAAACCCAGGTGAACCTCCATATGGTGGACACCATCTTTCCTCCACTCCCAGAGTTCCCTGAAGCACTTCATGACACTCCAGCAACCGTGGATACGAGAACGACACTAGGAGAGAAGCCTCATTCTTTTAGACTGCCCTCTGCTCATGTTCCGCCCTAAGATCTGGGTTTTCCTGCTACAACAACAACAACAACAACAAAACAAATCAACAAACAAACCCCTTAAAGTTTAACTAAGGATTCTAGGCTCGATACAAAACTACCACAGAGAATCCTAGAACAGTGCCTGTACATATTCACTCCATAACTTTTGGTTGAAAAAATAATGAATGGGTGCATATTTAAATAACAGTACAAAATAGAATGTGGCAAACACATACACAAAATGAATCATACGAAGAGCCAGTTCCGTGGGGAGGTCCAAGTTTGGAAGAGGAACGTCCACACTGTCCTCATAGCCCACTGGTCTGGGGGCCACCAACCCCACAGCCTCACCACTCCCCACCATGCCTGGGAGACCTGTTCCAGTACCAGAGGCTCTGTGGAAGCCAAGGAAACACAGGTGGTAATGAACACAGGTTGTGACAGCTTGAGAACCATCATGCTCTCACTGCTCCAGTCTTCAGAAAAAGAGAGAGACGCCACACCACAGATGATAGCCACAATGCCCATGTCCATGGTCACAAAGCCACCAAAAGGGAGCAGGAAAGGATTTGCCCCTCCTGAAGGGCCCGGAAGCAGCCTCTGCCTGGGAAGCAATCAACGGTAGCTTGGAAAGTGACTCTTAGGCAGAGAGCTGTGAGGCTTTGCTGAGGAGAATGTTCTAAAACTCTGGGGTGTCAGGTGATGGCTAGGGCAAAGCGCCTGTACAAGTGACGAGTGGAAAGCATGTCTTCTTCTCAGCAGCAGCATTAAAGGAGGCTGAGGTGATGAGGGTGGAGAAGATGGAGGAAGGAGGAGGCTGTGGAGGAGGGGGACAGAGGTGGAGAAGCCAGTAAGTGAAGAAATGGATCTGTCCAAATTGAGATGTGCTGTAACTGTGAAGTACACATTAGACTTCAAAGACTTAGTACAGAAAAAAGAGAATGTAAAATATCTAAATTTTATACTGATTACATGTGGAATATTATTTTTGGTATACAATATTAAATAAAATATAACTTACTGGGTTTTTTTAAACAGAAGAAATCAGTAGGCATGAATGGGCATGAATGATATGGGAGATAAACAATCTGAACTGAGCTTTTAAAGATTAAGTAGAATTGAGCTGGGTGGGAGGAAAGGAAACAGCCTATGAGAGAGGACTCAGCCCGTGAAGAGTGGAATTCTTTCTGATAACTTTCTTTAGAGGTGAAATTAACCTTCACTGCAGCATTGAAAAGATCGGAGAAACTAAAATCAGAAGGTTTAGAAACCCCTTTCACCATTGATTAGTGTTGGACAAATCAATAAATCTGAGGCTCCAACTTCTCATCCGAAAACAGGTATCAGAAAAATTCTACCTCACACAGCTGTGGTGATACCTAAATTAGATAATGTGTTAAAGAGCTTGTTATAAAGCTCTTGAAATATATGATTCTCACTTCTCTAGTATTTCAGTATTGACACACTTCCAAACAATTTATTTCATAAGACCTGTGTTTCTCCTTCAATGCTTGTGTGTAGTCAGTGAGGCCTGTGTATTTTAAAATATTTTCATAGACTTGAAAATACCTCTCTTCCCTTCTGAATATATACCTATTCCACAGATATCATTGGATAAATGTCACCTTACAATGTCATATCAGTCATGTCACTTCATTTTACCTTAAGTATGATACTACTACTTAAAATAACATCTCTTGGTTTTACAGAATGATAATTTTGAAGGACAAAACACTAGTTGTTTAATAATAAAATTATTATTTTATAATTGTGAAATAACGAAGGCAGTAAAATGTTTAGAAAATAATTTCTATTGTATCAGCTTTGAACCATTTTCAAATCCTCACTGTCTCAGCCACCCTCCCATATAAATGGTGCTCCAACTTCAGAATGTGTTCTATCTATTGGCAAACAGTTCATGAACAGATTCATGGACCCTGCCCTTAGATTCCGATTTGGCAGGTCAGGAAGCACTCTAAGGGATTCTGATGTTGGTGATCCATGAACACCTTTGGAGAGGCTCTGACCTCTGGTGTTATACTTACCTCTGCCAGCAACAGAACAGTCTCTGCCTCTGCTATCTGAGTCCACAGAAAATTCCCAGACAGAGGTTAGTTTGAGCTAAGCATCCAGGAGAAGCCTCGAGGGCAGGTCATATCACAAGTTAGCCACCACTAGGGTCTACCTTCTGCAATTTAACTTAGGAAAGACCCCATAGCACTGGGAATGAGGTACAAAGTCACCATCAGTAATACGAGTCAGTGTTATTGAATTAGCCAAGGACAAGACTCTTTAGTTTGCCTTTAGAAAATGTTTAAATATTTAACTGTCTTGCTGTTCTTCCTGACCCATTGGTCAAAGTCTTATCTCTGTTCATTAATACAAACAACAACAGTAATAATAACCCCTTATATTTTGTAGTATGATAAGAGAATCACATAATTTCAAAACCAGAAGAAATCACTGAGATTCCCTCATTCAACCTCAGTGATGTGAAAAGCGGATGATGTGGTGACAAGGCAGAGAATCCTCAGTCCAGGGTTTTCTGCTAAAACTTTATAAAATCATTTCATGGCTTTTAAGCGTTAATCTATGTCTTCTCTATGCCCCTGCCTTCAAAAAAAAAAAAAACTGAAAATGCTCCCCAGAAAAAAAAATAAATCACAAGCAACCAACCAAATCATACTGCCTGATTCACGGGGTGGCTTGTGGGCTGACAACTGCCTGAGGCTGGCCCTGCACAGGCTCCATCCCACCTGTGTTACAGCTAATGCACTTGACCCTTGGGGCAAGTCCCTCTCCTCTATACTAAAATTATTATCATGAATAATCATGAACTGAAATGAATAATAACGATTACTAGAAAAGAATTGCTGATGATAAAGTTTTCTTTTGTTGGACTTTGTGCATAATTTTGCCAGTAAAACAAAAAGTAAAAAAGAATAAAATATTTCAATATAAACGTAAAAATAGTGATTGATTTTGTTCATTCCATTTATGTATTTTTAAAGGAAAAAAAACTTATATCTACATATTGCTCTGTCACAAAAATGAACATTACAATTAAATAACAAGAATAATGAAACTGAAGTTAAAGTTCTGTTTCTTCATCTTTACATTCGTTGTGCTACAATTGTTTATTTGGACTCTATTGTGTAAATGCAGGAATATGTATATCCCAGGAGCTGCAGGCACAAATTGCATCTAAAGCAACCTGGAATTACTTTAATCTGTTACAAGTTTATTCTACAAAGAATGCATGCAGTGCAGTCAGTGGGCACAGGTGGGGTACAGGAAGACAACTGTATAACTAGGTATTAATTTAACTTCCATGTAAAATATAACTACTAAGGAATAATTGATACAAAGGTGTAAATTTTAAGATTATATATATGTGTATATACATGTACATATACATATACATATACATAGCAACTGTTTAGAACTTAGACCAACAAAGATAATTTGTACTAAAAGTTCTAACCACTGCGAAAGAAAAGCATGAAAAAGAAAGAAAAGGCATAGTTATTGGGCAGGAAAAAATATCTTTTTTCACAGATAACATTGTTGTATTAGAAAATCCTAAGGAATCTATCCCACACAAACACAAAATGCTATTTGAACTAATAAGCTGACGTTAGCAAGGTCATAGGATACAAAGTTACTATACAAACTCAATTGCATTTCTGTATACCAGCAAGGACCATTTGGAAAATGAAGCCTATGCAAAGGTTTTACAGATATAGCAATTCTCCCTCAAACTGATTCATAGATTGAACACAATTTCAATCAAAATTCCAGTGGATTTTTTTTTTAATTTGACAAGCTGATTCTAAATTTTTTATGGAAATGAAAATAACCTAGAATAATGAAAGTTTTTTCAAGACTTTCCATTAAACTATAGTAATCAAGACAGTGTACTAATAGCAAAAGGATAGAAATGTAGATCAATGAGATAGACACAGTCCAGAAATAGATCCACAAACATATGGTCAATGTTTTTCAGCAAAGATCCCAAGGCATTTCAGTGGGGGAAAAGGATGGTTCAACAAACTGTGCTGGAACAATTAGATAAGTGTTTCGAAATAGGTAAATATTGACCTTTATCTCATAACATAATCGAAAACTCAAAATATATAATAAACAGCATGTAAAAGTGAAAACTATGAAACACCTAGAAGAAAACCTAAGAGAAAATCTTTGCAACTTCAGTATAGGCAAATATTTCTGAGACAGGGCATAAAAAACACAATTAAAAATTTAATTGGTAAATTACTTTTAAAAAATTAATACTTCTGCTTATCAAAAATCACTATTAGGAAAAATGAAAATGAAATCACAGAATGAGAGAAAATATTTGCAATACAGAATATATAAAGAACTAATACAATTCAATCATGAAGACAGAAACCAATAAAATATAGGCAAAATATTTAAAAAGGCACTTCACAAACACGAATGGCCAAACACACATGGAAATACCCTTATATCATTAGCCATTAGGAAAATGCTAATTAAAACCAAAGTAAGATACCACTTCACAACCACTAGAATGACCAAAGAGACACAACTAAGTATCAGTAAGGACGTGGACACCTGAAACTCTCATGCATTGCTCGGCAGGAGTGTAAAATGTTCCTGGTACTTTGGAAAACGTTTTGGCAGTTTCTCATCAATCTAAACATATACTTACCATATTACCCAGCAATTGCATTTCAGGTATTTACCCAAAAGAAATGAAAATATAACTCTACACAAAGACTTATACAGAAATGTTTATAGCCACACACACACACACACACACACACACAGAATGTTCATCAACAGGGAATGGATAAACAAATTGTAGCATATCTACATAATGAAATAAAACTCAGGGAAAAAAAGGAAGAACCCAATGACACATGCAACAACACAGATGAATCTCAAAAGCACCATAGTAAATAAAAGAAGTCTTTTCCATTCCATTTACCTGAAATTCAAGAAAAGTCAAACTTTTCTATAGTGACAGAAAGCATATCCGTGGTTGCCAGGGGGTGGGAAGAAGGGGATATTAATTGAACAGGATATAAGGAAACTCGGAAGGGTTATGGACACATTCCATATCTGGACTGAGGTGGCTTACATGGCTACACACATTTTTCAAAACCCGTCAAACAGTACATTTAAAAATGGAAGTGTTTTATTCTACATAAATTGTACCATAACATTCATTTTAAAAACAAAAACAAGTCTCTAAATGCTCAACTAGCTGCCCATTGTCACCTGGAGGGTGGGGTTGTAAAGGCAGCATCTACTTTACAGAGGGCCACGCGCGCGCCCCCTCGCTCCCCGTCCCACCAGGCATATGTACTCAGCTCCTAGACCATCGTGTGGTTTCTTTCCATTGTGTGGTGGAAAGGACTAGCCCCGTATGAACCCCAACATGAGATCTGGACCAGAGGCAGACAGAAGCCTACGCTATGCTCCCCTCCCCCACCTCAGATCCCACTCAGTTTTCTGAGAAAAACAAAAGGCATCACCTCCTAAGTAGAAAGCTCAGCTATCTCAGCAGGAGGCCACCACGATCCCCAAGGAAAGGAGTAAACCAAAAGCAGCATGCAAGTAAGAGAAGATACCCCCCCCGTCCTGCTTTATACCTCACTCCAGGAATAACAGCCATCACTTACTGATGACTCACTCTGTGCCAAACACTGTGTGAGAGTTTTTCCGTGTTATCTTATTCAATTCTTATCGTAACCCTAAGTGTGACTCCAGTCATGCCAGTTGGGAGAGGAAAAAGCAGAAAGAAGGAGAGAGCCTCAGGAACTATCATATATCCAAGCTTTCAAAGCCATGTGCAGAGCTGAAACCCAAGCACACGATGTCAAAGACTGTGCTCTTAACCACCATGCTGCCTCTGCTTCTGATTGCTCTGCCCGTCCTTCCCTCCTCGCCCTGCCCCAAGCGCCACACAGCTGGGGACAGGCTCAGAGGATGGTGTTCAGAGCAAAAGGGACCCAGGCCCGGAACACAGAGTCCTGTTCTCACTGTTCCAGCTACACCAAGAGTACCCGAAGTTCAGAATCCTTATGAAGTCATTTTTCTATAATTCAAATACAGAAGGACTTTTAAGAGACACGCAGCCTTCCAGCTCTTCTCAGAGCTATAAATATGTAATTTATGGGGAAAAATGGAAACTCTGTGTCACATACAAACTGAGAAACTATTTGAAGAAAGGGGAAAAATATCCCATCGTATTGAATCGCGGGGGAAAAATAACTACAGTATATCATACTAGTAAATAGAAACGTAAAAATAGCTTCTGTTTGGCAGTGCACATTGAATGTTGATGTGGCCTTGAGTTTATTTCAAGTATTTTCATTAAGCTTTTTCATTTTTCATCTTTACAACCTGATAAATTCTCCCCATATTAATCGCAGGTCAAATAATTTTAAATGCCAACTTGAAAAACACCTAAGATCAATATGCTCAAACTCCCTTTAAGAAGAAGAAATACAAGCAACTGTTCTTTGAAAACAGACTATCATGGCATATAGGTCATTAGTCACTAAATAATAAGATCCTTCAGGGTGGGGCCCACGGCTGATCTTTCTTTGGCTTGCCCAGAGCACCACGTTCGTGCGGGGTGCACACCTCTTTTTCTTGCCCAACACTAGTTGTTTGTTTGTTGTTTTCCAGAAGGCAGCAGTCCTCTTCATTTTGAAAACTGCCCTCCGCCACTGAGACCTCACGGCCAAGTGAGAGCAGCCAAACCAGGCATCCTGACCACATAGGTGAGAAAGCCGGCCAAGCTGGGTCTCTTGAGTCCTTTCCCAGGGTTTTAAAAGTGAAACTAAAGAAAGACAACACCACCGGTAACATGTGAGCCCAGCAGCTGCCAGCAGCTGTGTTCGGGCCGAGTGGGTCAAGTCAGCCTGAGAGAAAGAGCCCATAAGCCTTGAACACCCCCAGCCGACTTGCTCCCCCAGCCACCCACCTGGAGCACCCCAGGGGCTGGTTGCATGGGAGTCACAAGCCCTACACAAGGCACTGTTGGTCTGCCAGGACTTGTGGTTGACCCTCATTCTTCTCAAATCCGAGCTGATGCCACAAAATGAAAGAATTCTCTGCCTTTTCAAATCAGTCATACTTTCCAGCTTCTATTCTGTCTCAGATACCCTGTGATGTATTGCACAAAATCACCACTTTTAATCCTCACAACAACCCGATGGGAGGAAGGTACTATGTATTATTATCCCCCGTTTTACAGATGAGAAACAAAACCAAACTGGAGGCTCAGTTTTTTGAGATCTTAAGCAACTTGCCCACATTCACACCATCACTAGCCTTTTCCCACGACTCCGAGGGCAACTCTAATACTGCGTGGTCTAAACCTGGACACCTTCCTGACTATTCTAGCGTAGGCATGAACTACAAAAACAAAACAAAACTAAAAGCCTGATGCAAATGTTCCTATGTTTTTCAAAAATGGAGCTAGAAAGTAGACGCTGAGCCCAGCATCTGGAGCTTACCCAGCAAGCCCATCAACCTGTAAATTTCATTCACACACAGATAATGATCCTTTACAGGGGCACCAGGCAGGACAGCTGACGTGGAATTAGGGAAGAGCCTCAGATTACTACAGTATGTGCCTTTTTAAAATACATTTTCCATTGTGGTAAAATATACATAAAACTGACCATTTTAACCCTTATAAAGTGTACACTCCAGTGGCATTAAGTACATTCACATTGTGTGCACCATTACCACCACCATCTCCCACACTTTTCCATCTTCCCAAACTGAAACTCTGTACCCATGAAACACTGACTCCCTGTTCTCCCCTCTCCCCAGCCCCTGGCGGCCACCATCCTACTTTCTGTCTTTATGAATTTGACTATACTGAGTACCTCGTATAAGTAGCACAGTTATATGCTTTGACTTCTCAACCTCTCCAGGTATTTACTGAGATCTACTATTTGCTCAGCACTGTGCTAGGCTTTATGGGGGGAATATATATATAATATAAGCTCTGATTCCTGCCAGTGAGATCATTATGGTTGAGCTGTAAAGGCAAGGCTGGCTTCTAAGAAACAATATGTAGGTGCATGACTCCAATTTGGAGGACAGAGGAAATTCAGATGAGAGAGGTCCTTATAAACTGGTATAGTCTAAGAAGCCTTCATTAAGTGTAATGACTTCTTATGAAGGAATGAGAATGAGGTTTGGTTAGGGAGAGCAGTTTGTGGATTAACTAAATCATTCACAAATCCAGGCAGGCTGGATTGTCCCAAGGAGATCCAGCCAAAACCAATGTACCACTGCATTCTAACCTGGTTACTCTGAGGACAGGATGATAAACTCTAGATCTGTAAATCAGACTTCTGCTGGTACTCCCAAGTCCCAAGTACAATGGCTTACCTTTTTTCCCATTGCAAAATAGATACAAAAGAAAAATCAAAGGTTTTTATTGTTGTTATTCTTTATGATTAGCTCAGAAAATAGCCAAACCATCCCTTTTGGACAAGTTTGTCTTTTTCCTTTGGCAAAAGGAGTTAGTAGGAACTTCTGAAATTTGTGTGGAATGTCTGACAATCAAGGTCAGGTCACATCAACCCTGACCACAGCAGGGGACACAGGCCCCTGGCGTTGTGGTGAGATAAGCCTCCAGATGCTCACTCTAACCAGTTATACGGGTCCTTAAAACAGCAGTATGGAATACAATCCCCTCACCCTCACCCCTGCCAGCACTTTTAGCAAGTAGCAAGTGGCCAGTGACGCAGCACCGGACAAACCTGTCTGTGCAGGGTCATCTCCCGAGTCTCTTCCCATGTCTCTTACCACCTTGGCTAGGAACCTAGGTCGGTGAGTAAGAACAGGAAGGCCTGCACTGCTATCACTCATATTGCCTTGTGTTTTCTGTTCTTCCTTTTTTCACTCCCTCTCTTTCTTCCCTTTAAGGACTGGTAGCAAAAACTGTTGGCCCTACATTTAGACATAAACATTCCTTGATGCCCCATTGCACATAGGTTTGATTCTCACTGTCCCTTCGACTGTGGTATGTTAACAGAAATTGCAAATGCAGAGCTACGTAAGTCAGCCGGCAAATGCACCACGGGCCTTTGCGAGGCATTTCACAACCCTAAGAGAAGAAAAATGTGAAATACCTGGATAACCTGCAAGCCCCCTCCACAACCACAGGCATGTGGTAGCTTATGGTGACTGGAAGCACATAAACAACAACAAAATTCAGGATGAAGGGCTAGTGGGTTCCGCAAAGGGACTGAAATTCTGAGGTCGTTTCGTATACGACTTCTTCCTAATAGCTCTAAGAAACAGAAATCGATGTCTAATGCCTCTGAGAATTCCCATAGAAAGGGAGCCATTTCTTTCTGCTACCAGTGTTTCCCTCTCATTCCTGGAAGAGGTCATCTGGGGAGCACTGCTCTCTGGAGCTGAGTACCACAGGAATATTGCCCTTTGAGCAGAAGCTCTGTCTCCTCAATCACACTGATGCTAGTAAAAGACATCAGGAGACATGAGAACTGCAAACATCAGAGTTACTACCAATGCCATCGTGAACCCATTCTCCTGTTTATTATTTTCTGCTACATACTAAACGGTTTGAATCTTAAAAATACCTAAGTTCTGGTCCACAATGCTGCAACAGTCCAACTGGTCTACCTATCTCTAGTCTGTTTTTTTTTTCAAATGTGTCGTCTATGTTTCCCTGAAGTGGTATATTTAAAATATAAATCTTACTATATAACTCATTTGCCTAAAATCACCTCCAGAGTAAACTCCAAGCTTTGTTTTAAGCAAAAAGGACTTACATTTGTATATAATTACAGTAAAGACGTTAAGTTTCAAAGATAAGTTAAAATTTGCATAACTCTCAAGCCAAAAATCAACCAACAAAACAAAGTCTATGTTAACATTTTTCTAACCTTATATGACAGAAAATGATAGTTAGAAAATGAGGAAGTTGGGTCTGAAAAAGTCTAGAGGTAAAGACTGAAAACAGTTCACCATGTGGGAATAGCTTTTGTTACAATAATAATTACAAATATAAAATAAAGACATTATTTGAAAAACATGATTATTTACGATTTTTTAAAAAGCCTCTTTGGAAAACAGTCGGGAGGTTCCTCAAAAAATTAAAAATGGATTTACTTTTTGACCCAGCAATTGCACTCCTGGGTATTTATCCGAAGAAAACCAAAACAATAATTCGTACAGATCTATGCACCCCTATGTTCACAGCAGCGCTATTCACGATAACCAAGATATGGATGGAACCTAAATGCCCATAAACAGACAACTGGATAGAGCAGTTATGATTCATATATACAACGGAACATTACTTAGCCATAAAAAAATGAAATCCTACCATTTGCAATGACATGGATAGACTTAGAGGTTATTATGTTGAACAAAAGAGACAGAAAAAGATCAATACCATACGATTTTACTTACATGAGGAATCTAAGGAACAAAAAGAACAAACTAATCACAAACAGACTCACAAATATGGTTGCTGGACAGAGGGGACAGGGGTTGGGGATCTGGGAGAAAGAGGTGAAGGGTTAAAGAAGTACAAATTAGTAGTTGACAGATGGCCATGGGGATGGGAGCACAGTATAGAGAATATAGTCAGCAGTAATGTAGTGGCTAGGTGGAGAGCCAGAAGGGTGATAGGTAATTGGGGGATCGTTTCACAAACTGTATAAATGTCTAACCAATGGACTGCATACTTGAAACTAATAATAAAATAATACAAAATGCTTTTTTTAAAAGCCTCTTTTTACGTGGAGAAAAGGAACCCTCATACACTGCTGGTGGGACTGCAAATTGGTACAACCACTATGAAAAACAGTATGGAGTTTCCTCAAAAAACTAAGAATTGATCTATGATATGATCCAGCAAACCCTCTACTGGGTATTTACCCGAAGACTTGAAAACCCATATCCAAAAAGATATTTGCACTGATGTTCATAGTAGCACTATTCACAGTGGCCAGGACATGGAAGCAACCGAAGCATCCTCCAATAGATGATTGGCTAAAGAAGCTGTGGTACATATATACAAAGGAATATTACTCAGCCATAAGAAGAGATGAAATACTGCCATTGTGACAATCTGGATGGACCTCGAGACAATCATGCTAAGCGAAATAAGCCAGACTGAAAAAGTTGAAAATCACTTGATATCACTTATATGTGGAATATAAACCTAAAAGCAACAAACAGAACAAACAGAGACTCAGGGACATGGACAATGGACTAGTGATTACCAGAGTAGAGAGTGGGGGAGGAAGGGGAGGTAGACGGGGTAAAGGGGCTCAAATATATGGTAGCTGAAGGAAACTGGACTTTGGTGGTAATCACACAATAGAATATACAGATGTCAAATTATGATACACACCTGAAAATTATATAATTGTATTAACCAATGTTACTCCAATAAACTTAAAAAATAAAATAAAAATAAAAATAAAAAATAAAAAAGCCTCTTTATTTTCGCGTGCATTCCTTTCATTACTCTCTCTGCTTCCCCAGTCCTGCTTTCTGTGATCCCCTCAAACTACCTGCAGTCCAGTTCTTATCTTAATCATACAGTGGGGGAACCCAAGCTAAGAAAGTAAGTACCAGAATGGCCATAGAAAGTAGAAGCTTAGAACCTGCGAATCCACAAACCTCAGGACGGGGTTCTGGACCTGGATTACTTGCCCATTAGGTAGTAACAAGGACACCATTCCTAGTGTTAAGTGGAGTGATGGCAACCCGCGGTGTGCTGTGACGGTGAGATTAAAATCCCCACCTGTGACAAATCAAGATAAGCGACGCTCAGACAGAAGTGGAAATTTTGTTTGATTCAGTAGCTTTGGCTGATCCCATAAAATATATGCAGTCGACCCTTGAACAACACAGGTTGAACTGTGCAGGTCTCAATTATACATGGGTTGTTTTGGGGGTTTTTTCCATAAACGTACAGTGGACTCCCCATAGCCCCAGTTTTCCCATCTGCAGTTTCAACCAACCATGGATACAGAAGGTCAAATGCATGCACTGTTACGTTTTACACAGGATTTGAGCATCCATGGATTTTGGAACCAATCCCTCATAGATACTGGGGGATGCCTGTAGTTAAGTTGTAGGGAGTTTAAAGTTATACGTGGATTTTTACTATCTTTTTTTTTTGAAAGGAGCCAATTTATGAAATTAAATAAAGTCTGTGAAGGGAGAGAGAACCCAGGTGAGGGCACCTCTACCCTGGCGGGCCCAGCACAGCTGAAGCTCAGCATACCGTGTACCCCTGTTTTTCTTCTCCTCCCAGGAGGGAGGGGGCCAACATAGCCAGGCCCCAGCCTGGCGGCTAGAAGCCAGGAACCTAGAGGAGCAGACATTGCAAAAGTAGGGTGCTGCAAGGCCTCCCCTGCAGAGATACACTGCACGGGGTTACACTTCAAGATGTTCTGTAGCTGGTCTCTCCCTGTGGCCTTGAGCGTAGGTATGATGTTCACTAGTGACTTTGTTGCTGGATACGTCATGTCGGGCTTATAGACTGGTAGCTTGGTCATGGCAGTCCATTGCTCCTCGGTCAGTGTCCCCAACAGCTGGAAGATCCTCTTCAACTGGTCATCTACATCACTGCCAGGGAAAAGAGGCCACCCGGCATTTGCCAGCTCTGCAAAGATGCAGCTGGCTGACCACATGTTGATGGATGTGGAGTACAGCTTGGCCCCAACATGTGGAATCAGCACCACAACCCCTGTGTTGTTCAAGGATCAGCTAGCTGTACATCCAGAAGCTAGCCTGACAGGCCATTAGAATAGCCTGTAAAAATTTCTAAGGTGCCATTTGGGGAATAATATCCTATACAGTCTACAGCCATGCCACCCTGAACAAACCCGATCCTGTCTGATCTCAGAAGCTAAGCAGGGTCGGGCTGGTTAGTACTTAGATGGGAGACCACCTAGGAAGACCAAGTGTTGTAGGTGTAAAAAATAAATGATAAATAAAGGATTGTAAGCTGACAAAGTCCTTGCAATCTGTGCAGTCAACCAAGGGTGCCTCGCCTAAAAAAAATAAAAATAAAAAAATAAAAATATCCTATAGGAAGCAATGCTGCCCTCCAGGGTAAAATATATGCATTAAATCAACGATTTGTGGGTCTGTGTCCCTAATAACCAGAATACATGGCTCCTCCACACTGTATAAACTTTCAAGCTCCACAAAACCCGGATGCATACGGTGTCTATTAATGTGGGTATTAAAAGTTCTCCTAATCCGCAGCTCTTCAAACTACCTTTTCTCTATGTAAGCTAAACTACAGGGAGCTGCTTACCATCGCTCTCATCCCCCCAAAATAATTAATTTGAGGCTTTGATGAAGGCCATATAGCAAAACGCTTTTCCAGCCCGTCTTCCCCACCCCCACTCCCCACTCCTACAACTCTGTTCCCTATTCATGTCTGATTCTTTGCAGCAAACTTTCTTCTTCTCTCCCTTTCTCTCTTTTCCCTTTTCATTCTTTATTCCATCCGTCCTTTCTACCTTCTTTACTTCAGACCCTGCCAAGATGCAAACAATTAAGGAAAATCTAAGTAATCTAGGAAATCAGGGCACAAAACTACTTAGGTATAGAAATAAAAGATCAGCAAACAGAAAAGTTGACATTGTGAGAAGCTGCATTGTGCCCCCTCCCCGCCAAAAAAGATATTAAAGTCCTAACCCTAGGTATCTGTGAATGTGATACTATTTGGAAATAGGGTTTCTGCAGATGTAATCAAGATAAGATAAGGTCAGCAGGGTAGGGCTTAATCAAATATGACTGGTACTTTTATAAGAAGAAGGAAAGACACCAGCACACAAGGAGAATGCTATGTGACAACAGAGGCAGAGATTGGAGTAACACAACTGCAAGCCAAGAACCGCTGGCCACCATCAGAGGCTAGGAAGAGGTACAGAAGGATTTTTCCTTACGGGTTTCAGAGGGAGCATGGCCATGCTGGCACCTGATTTTGGACTTCTAACCTTTTGAACTAGGAGAGAATAAATGTCTGTTGATTTAAGCCACTTAGTTTGTGGTACTTTGTCACAGCCGCCCTAGAAAACTTAGAGAGCAGGCATCCCATATTTGACTCTTGGCATTCCTAGCAGCTCAGGATGTCACATGCTCCACTGTGCCCACAGGCTTAAAAGGTCCCCTTTGTTCAGGGGATGCAGAGCTTTTCATCACCTGAGAGATAAGAGAATGGTCTTCTCTGGGTCAGAAAAGACACTGCAGGTATCAGTGGACAAGTGAATGACATCAAGACACCAATGCAGATAATAAATTTTATACAGCTACTTATAAATAATATAAATAGCTGGATCCTCCCTTGGGATCATATAATAGATGACATGCTCCCCAAGGGGTAGTTCATGGAAAGCACATCTGGAAACCAGAAATAAAAGAGGAAACATCACTATGAACCTTCCAGAAACAAAAAGGCTACAAGGGAATATTATGCACAATTGTATACAAACACATTCGATAACTTGAATGCAATGGACAAATTCCTAGAAAGATTCAAACACCAACACTGACGCAAGAAGGCCCAGGTAGCTTCACTGTTGAACTCAACCAAACATTTAAGGAAGAATTAATATCAATTCTTCACAAACTCTTCCCAAAAGAAGAAGGAATACTTCTCAACTCATTTTATGAGGCCAGTATGACTCTGACATCAAAACCAGACAAAAATATCACAAGAAAATTTCAGACCAAAAGCACATATAGGATGTACCAAAAGAGTGTGGTCCAAGTACACGG
Organism: Eonycteris spelaea; assembly: GCA_003508835.1. Lineage (NCBI taxonomy): Eukaryota > Metazoa > Chordata > Mammalia > Chiroptera > Pteropodidae > Eonycteris > Eonycteris spelaea. The sequence goes on along the minus strand of PUFA01000011.1, from coordinate 19,388,656 downwards.
CTCTGTAATTTCGTGTCTTTGAGGTAATCTCCATAAATAGTTCACTCAGATTGGATTCTGGTAAGGATTAGACAGTAGATTTCAAGGCTATAATCTCTGGCAAGAATCTGGAGAGTAAATATTCTGCATTACCAATAAAATACAGGTCTTCATGCTTTGCCAACTTCCAGGGCAGGGATAGAAATGAGGTCTTGTGAAAATTAAATGTTATTTATTTATGGTTAAGTGCATGATGAAAGTTAGGGAAACTGCCACTACCAAAATAAGAACTGAAGAGCACTTTTCTTGCTGAAACAGAGAATGTGGAACAAAGAAAAAAGAGTTATTAAATATTTGAGATGTGTTTTATAATTTGATTTAAAATTTCATCTAAAACTAGAAGAAAGAGATTTCAGATCATAAGAAAATTTAAACATTGACAAACAGAGAAAACAAGCTCCTTTCCTCTGGACTTTAAAAATAAATCCGAAACACATCCTGTTAGGATAATAAACATATAATTCCAGGAATCAAAATCCTACTCTTTTTTAGATCTTGGTTAAATGCTGCCACTTTCAAGAAGAGGTAGCTGTTCTCAATTTAGCGTGGCACTTCAACGTTTCGTCTTACATCATGTTTCACTTTCTTCTTGGAGTCGCATTTATCTTATTGTCTTACTGAAATGTAACCTTCTTGAGGGCAGGAATGATCTCTTGAATCTCTAGACTCTTATTCAGGTTTAGGAAAGTGCTTTGCCCATAACCAGAACTTACTGAAAACTGTTTTATGAACCATTGAAAATAGTATGTATCTCATTACATGATCAATTTAAAGCCAAATAGATTTTAAGGTACTCAAAGTAAAAAGTCTCTTGTTAAAAGAATGCCAGATATAATAAACTTTAAACAGGTGTTTATGAATCAAACCATAAATAAGAGATGGCTTTACCCTGATTCGTTTATACTAGTTATGTTTTTTTTAATCAAATGTCCATGGCTATAAATGTTCTTTTAGATGAGAAGAAAAATATTAACCTAATAGTTAACCTTCACAAAAAAAATTATCCATTGAAGACACTCAACTAATTTCTTCTTCTGAAACCAGCCTTGGAATGGTAAGGAGAAATTCCATTAATGGACTCTAGTTTCTAGATAGGATAAGGTTAAAAAAAAATTACCCGAACCAAAGCATGTAAAGTGGATTATATTATTGTAGCCAGTTATTCCCTGTCCTCCTTTTAAGAAGATTATACAATCTATGCCCATTACCATATGATTTACAAGGCTTCCTTCTGAGAAGAGTATATCTTCTGGCCCCACTGACAGCAGGCTTTGCCATGTGACTTACTTTGGCCAATAAAGTGTAAGCAGAATTGAAGTTGGCAGAATGTGAACTGTTTTAAGAGCAGCACGGGCCAGCAGTGTGTAAGAGCTGATTATTATGTTTCCAGAAATTTGGCAAGCCACTTGCTCAACTGTCAGTAGCTTGAAATCAGCCATGGTGGGAGTATTGACATCATGGAACGAGCAAAGAGTCCAAATCAGGTCTCCTCTTCCCTCAAAGTTGATTCCTGCACACCGTGAGCCCGTCCCCCAATGACTTTTCAACCTGGAGTTTGGAATAAAGGAAACTGGTGGAGTAGAGCCAAAGCTCCCAGCAGCGGATGTAATTTGCTTGGGAAATGAATCTTTGTTACTATAAATCGCTGAGTTGCCAGGGGTTTTACCTCTGCATAATCTATCAAAAGCTGCCTGATACACAACTGTTAAGTTTTAGTGAACCCCAATGAGCCCTACCTTTATCTGTCCAGAGCTTGGTTGGGGAATTTCTTCTAACAACTTGTGCCATCACAGACCTAAAACCTGAAAGGATGAAAGCTGCCTTCTGAGAATCTAGACAGAACTCCAGGTCTTGGAAGGTTAATGAAAAGGCAAAAAAAAAAAATAAATTAAATAAATTAAATCACTAAACTACTGTATTATTTCCAAACCCTGGCAAACCCAAGTCTGTCACTCATGGATTTAAATGGTTTAGGAGTCACTCCCCAGTCCTTTCAACTACAGGTCACATGTTACCGTCCACCCTTTCACTTCAGATGCGTGAATTGAGCGCTGTTTCTTTAAGGGGGACGAACGGAGATTTCCTTACAGGACAAAATGTCTGCGAGGATCCTGGAAGGGATCGGCGAGCCCACACTCCCAGCCCGCCTCCTGCCGCGCTTTGGGAATGATGGAGTGAGTGTGGGCCTCGAGGCTCGCTCAGCACGGGCCCAGGGCGAAGCTGGGGCTCCAGAAGCCCAGGTGTGGGGGTTGGGGGAGGTTGCGGTGCAAGGGGGTTGGTGATGGCGAAGCAAGCTGGGGACCAGCCCTGGGCAACCAGCCCTGGGCCTCGGGGACCGCAGGTGAGATGCGGACTGGCAAACGCCGCAGCCCTGTGTTATTACAGGCTTGCTTATGCGCCGGGTGCAGGTCGCGCCCTTCCTTTTTGCTGGTCAGATTGTCCTTATTGTAAATGATGCATTTGGCCCCAGATTCTGCATAAAGGCACCGTTTAATTTCTTTCAGCACCTCATTTTGCTCCTTCTCTACAGTCTCCCCTCAAAAAAGTCGAGAATATCGAAAATCATCTACCTCCTTTATTAGAATTGCCTTATTGCATTCAGACTTTTAACAGTGCAAGTGGTTTGGTGCCCCCTCTCTAATTGAGACTTTTTTTCATGTTTCCCACTTGGGGAAGAGATACCCAGTGCAAGCCAGATGCTCAAACAAGAATCCCTACCTCCGTGGTGCTCAAACAAAAGAAATTTCTGATCCTTTCTGAGTATACAGAATCAATTTGCTGTAATTACTTACATTAACCAAATGCCCAAGTTTACCAAGCAAACATCTTTCCAGCCATGAAAGAAAAAAATAAGTACCTGCCACCATCCAAACTTTTAATTAGCCCAGACTTACAAAGATAGGGTGTTTAAGAGAAATTGTTGTAGAAATAGGTTAATAAATTGACATAATTAGGGTAATTATTTTCTGCACTTTTCATTAATGTGTTATTTGTACACCCTTTTGGGCCAAAAATAGCTTGAGGCAACCCACAATAAAAAGTATTCAACAATGTGTAAAAAGGCCAAGAGCCAAAACCAGGTTAATTCTCAATTTAAAAATCTTTGTGTTACAAAGGCCTTTGAATGCAGCTTAAAATCTCTCTAATTCATATTAAATTATAAATTTTACAAGATAAAATGGATCAACACTTTTTTTTAGGAACATATATATTAAATAAAGTAATGTAGGTCTGAAATAAAGGTCCCCTTTATGGCAGAACACTTTATAATTTTTATTTTTAAGAATTAATAAATAGAGAAAATACTTCTGAGATTGTCAGCTAATGGCAGAGGTATCTATGGGTTTGGCTTACATTTAAAGAACATCTGTGATTCACCAGATAAATAGCTGTGGGTCCAGAAGATTTTTTACAGTTCTTGTTTAACCTTTTTCTAAATATTTTCAAACTTGACCCTTTATTCCTTGACCCAAGTATCCACACTTTACAGTTTACAGGCATTTTTACTTGCTTTTTAGATTCAGTTTAGGTCTTCAGCCTGGTGACTCCAGGATAATTTTTCTAATTGTCTGGATTATAAATAGATTAATACGTGGCAGCAAACTAATATTTCAAGATGGACAGGTAACAGTTGAATGAACTGTGTTTTCCATGAGATGTCAGTTGTCAAGGTTAATTATTTGTTTTATTATGTGCTACTTTGATTTTAGTGAATGGTGGATAAAGTAAATGAAAATGTTTTTAGTGTTTCCACACAAGTCTATGTAGAATTAACATTAGTATGAATTTCTTACCAAAAATCCAGATTCAACCTACACATAATTGTTTATAACTCTGGAAGATTAATCCAACTGAAGTGATTTCCTCTGACTATGGAAGGACAATAGAGATTGTAATTCATTTGCTATTTCCTTTTGAGAACATTGCCTAGTTCTTTGGCCTTTAGCCTGCTAATATTTTGTATGTGTACAAGCATAATATAATAAAATAATAAAATTAACTTTTACAGGTGGTTTGTAGGATGTTATGGTCATATATTGAGTGTGTACTCATTTGAAACAAATTATTCATCCAGGTCTTGATCTCTTCCCTTATTCTATATATTAGTATTCAGGGAAATCATACTGATAAATCCGGGTTTTAATCTGATAGGTTATTAGAAGAATAGAACTTCAGAGAATTTCAAATAGAAATACAAATGCAGAGGTAATTAATGTGAATGTATTATTTTCCACAGGCTTTGACTTATCATTCCTTCTCAATAATGGATACTTAATGAAACTCAAAGGAGAGTTCAGAGGTGTGGTATCAACAGTACTACCCTCTCCCTTCCAAGCAATACATAAAATATACTTTTTTCCCAGTTTTTTCCTCCCTGAAGTTAGACTCGAAACTTTCCACTATTAAAATAATTTCTTGCTAACAGTGATTTTATTTAGTTTCAAGAAATTTTACTTTAAAAAATGAAGCTTGGAAGCTTAGTAAAATGACTAAAGGATTGGAACTCTATAAGTCAGCATTAGTGGTAATGTATTTTTGTGAATTTTGTACCCTGAGGAGGGTGGAGAAGGGAAGGGATGCTGAAGCAGCGGTGTCTGCATGAACATTAGTGTTAGGATCCCCAAACCCACCTCCCCCCACCCAGCGTGAACACTGTGTGATGGAATTCAACCTCAGGAGTGAACCTTAACCAGGGGTATCAGAATTATTGCTGGACGTATCTCACCACCAGACAGTGAGCTTGGTCCAGAGGGTAGTAACTATGTGGTTCTCCTCTTGGCATCTTGGGAACAGGGAGCAAGCATGCGCCTGACCCTGAACGGGTGCATAGTAAGCATCTGACTGAAAGTGTAGTTGGAGTGAATGGATATAAACAAAGTAATCACATTCATTGGTACCTTTCTGGTAGTTTAAAAATTGTCTAAGGAAAAATTAAGGGAGCCCTTATTTTTCATTTTCTTCTTGTTAACTAACCATCCAGGTAATGGGTGTGCATTTTTGTTGGGTACTTGGTAAGGAAGAAATGCATATCGCAGGGCTCCAGCTAACCAGATCTCCCTGTCATCTTCTACCTGAGTGATAAGAACCTATTTTATATGAATCAGGTCAGTTTAGGAAATGAAAATAAATTTGGTTGGAGAGATGAGGTGGATCTGTGATTCTTTTTTGCTTTTTGTATTCAAAAATCCCCAAGAGAATTCTTCCAACTTAAACTACCTACTTACTGTACTGAATAATAAAATGTCAAAGAGAAAAATAACACTGCTTTTTAGCTACTAAGATCTTAATGTGAGCATGTTTGAGCAGTAAATATTAGTAGCTTCTTTTCATTTATGCCTTAAATTTATATAGCACTGGGTAGTTCAACAGTGTGACCATATGTATTATCTGATTTCAGCCACCAGTTTAGAGGCCGATAATCTTAGCATCTCCCTTGACAGATGGAGATATGGCAACTTGGGTGAGATGGGTCTAATAAAAGTAGATTTGGATTCTTTGCATTTAATGCAGCATCCCCTGAGCGCCTGCTCTGTGTCAGGGAGATGAGTGAGATGGGCTGCTCTTTCGTGGCATCCTCCACCTATTGGAGATAGAGAACTTCCTTCAGCTCCAGCAGGGCACAGCGAACCACCCAAAACTGAGCAACGCCCCCCACACACACACACACTGAGTTCTCTCCAGGGCCAGATGGCAGTACACTATGCCTCACCGGACTGTCCCCTCCAGCCACCATAGTTAAGGTTGCCTAGCCCCCTGCCTGAGCTCATATTCCTGAGGATTGTTTTATAAAATTATATTTTATTTATGTATAGGTACTGCCATATACATACTCTACTAAATGTATATGCATGATCACATGCATGCTTTCTTAGTACCTTTTTTCTTTTCCTTTTATGTTTATCTCTCCTTCTCTCCCACTTTTCACATCAACTGCCACTCCCTCAACACATAATGCGTCTCCTTATTTTTCTGTACATATACATATCCTATACAGATCTATATATTATTTAATAATGAGATCATACACACTTTTCTGCAACTTGCTTTTCTCCAAAGAAAGTGAACAGTTCCTCCAGAAATCCCTCCAGCTTTGTGCTACAGTTCCAATCCATCGTTTTTAGTGGCTGCATAATATTCCCTGGTGTGACCATACATCATTCACCCAGCCATTCTCCTACTGATAGGCATTCCCTCATTTCCAGTTTTTTGCCATTCTAAATAATACTCTACTAATAATATCCCAATACATATGACTTCACATATTAGTACTTTTAGTTCTATAGAATAGATTCCCAGGAGTGGAATCTCTAATTATATCTATTGTTAACTAGTAGAAATTGCCACATTGCTTTTCTAAAAGACTTCAGATCTCCACTAGTAATTCATGAGCACACCCTTTTCTGACTCCCTTCTAGCTTTGGCTGACAGACCTCTTCATTTTTGTTACTGTGATGGATTTAAAATGAGACCTTATTGTTACTTTAACAGCACTTCCCTGAATATAAGTAATGTGCATCTTTCCACAGGTATCCTGGCCATTTGATTTGGTGCTTAGGCCATTTGCTTACTCATATTTTTTTCCCATTTTTTATGGGGTTGTTTGTTTCTCTTGTAAGTTTTTAAGAGTTCTCTGTATTGGGTTGTGGCCAAAGATTGGAAGGCTTCTCTTCCAAGCCAAGATGGTTGCCTGGGAGGCTTCTCTCCCTCTGCACTATAGCAGTAGTCGGAATGAACTCAGAGGTTGTTTAGCAGAGCTAGGCCGTTATGACCTGCAGCCACAGACTGCTGGTCACTCTTTAGATACTGAGCCTGAACAGAAGATTGTATTAAACCAGAATGTAGCTGTGTGCGGAGGTCTGAGAAGGTGAGGCAGTTCTGTACCATGCTGCCTTCCACTGGTTAAGACCTCCAAGAGCAAAGGCCGACCAAGGCAGAGGATGTCCCTCTGCCACCCTCCAAGGGGCAGCACTGTGCTGGCGACATTTGTGGTAGGTGCTGCTTGTCTCTGACTCTGATGAGGCGTTCCATTCAATCTAAAGGATTAAGACATCAAAATCAGTGCTTCTCATCTTTGCTTCCACTTTAACTCTTATATTAGATAGGATTCATGTCAGTGGCACCACTTTGGGTATCCTAGATTCTGAAGAAACCCAGAGACATCTTGCAGGGAGGTGAAGCATGACAGCAGTTGGTTGCCTCTGGCTTTTTTAGGGGCATATCAGTAATGAGTACTCTCAAGCTTTTGGCACAGGTAAGAGTCTGAAGGTTACATAAAATTTTCAACCCTCAGCTCAATACATCAGAATGCAAAGCAAGAGTCTGATAGTATAGAAAATCTTTAAATCTCTTTTTATCTATAAAATACAGAGATTCATTATACAATTCTGTTAACTTTTGTGTATGTCCAGTAATAAAATTTTTTATTTAAATTTTATTTAAATTTTAATAAAATATACGCTGGAAAGATAAGATTCACATGTAGAAGGAAATGGAATTGTAAAGAAAAAATGAAAAAAGTATAGAAAAAAATTTAAGGTAAAGATGAATTAACATTTCTAAGACTAAAATCTAGTTTTTTATTAATCATAATGTTTACTAACCATAAAAAAATTATCCTCGGAGGTGGTCTATTGCTCCCCTCCTCCCTCTTCCCTGTTTTAGGGACTTTAAAATTTAATAATCTATTGGAATAGATTTAGCCTTTAACTTCTAAAGAGCTTTTATACTAATTGGTCATCACAAGTAACGATATTCAAATCAATACCTATTGCATCAGAAGATATGAAAATGGCTATTTCTTGTGTTAGAAGAGGCCTAGTACTTGTCTATTTTGCTGACTCTTATAAATTTGTTATCTCCTTTCAAAGTGTGAAAGACATATTAAATGTCATGCCTGATCCTGAGTGACTTGCTTGATGGGAAAAAGAATAATGAGGTTTAGAAAATGGTAATTCTTCTTTAATGAGACCATTAACAACTGAATTAAAATCTTACAGTAAATTCTGTTATAGCAACTTATTTTTCCTTTTCTCATCTTTGTCTTCAGTCATTCCTAGTTGCATTTAACAAGAGACCCTGGAACTTTATCATTGCTCACTGTTGCTGGTTCACAACCTGACAGTATGTGGGCACTGGCTATCTCACTGTGCATTATTCTCCCATTTGATTATTTGTCTGAAGTAAGTTCTCAGATGAGCTCCAAGAGTCTGTCATGGTATTCTCTCATTATTTTTAAACTTTCAAAGCAAATTTGTCTAGAATCACACATTTGGTCTTTTGTGAAGTTATTTCCTAAAGAATAACCACTTTTTCTATCCCTCTTTGTTTAACAGATTATTGCAGTAGTAAAATATTTTCTTAATAAGAAAGATTTTGCAATGATAGTCCCTGTATTGTGCCTGGATCCCTTTAACACAGATATTTTGTTGGAGACAGCAACAAGCTATAGTTTTTTAAATTATTATTTCTTAATTAAAAGCATTGACCAAGGCATGTTTCTTGCAAATATACAGAGGGAGCCATTTAGTTGGGATGGGCAATATAGAAAACTAATTCTACTTGTTTTATGACTCAGGCACCTAGGGAGGGTCTGAAAAACAAACACCAGAGGGACATACTGTTAACAAGTATTTCTAATATCTATCTTTAAGGCTGTTTAACTGAATTTCTTTTACTCAGCTGACTATCCTCTGAATTTACTCCTAGCACTGCTGATGATTATTCAGAACTCAGGGATCATGCTGCAGTGTTGCTGCCTGAGAACTTGGGACAGTTGTAAATGCTGAGGCGATGGCAGGGTCTCCAAAGCCCTCAGGACATGGCCCACCAGCTAACTTAAAGGTAAAAGTTTTGAAAGCTGCTTTTTATATTTCCTACATGTGCAAATTTAAAAAAGAAAACATTTTTATTGCTTTTAGTACTGTAAATTTTCTCATAAGCACACTGTTTTTTTAAGTTGCAACACAAAGATACTTTCATCTTGAAAAGGTACCCTCATTGAAACCTTTTTAAAAGGCTGTTCACTACTGGCACTTTGGTCCCTAAAGTTTAAGAAATGAACTTTTTTCATTTTAAAGCTTTATTTTGTTTGTTTCTAAAATTTACTCTGCAACACTGAGAGAATAGAAAAGGGATCTTTGCTCTTATTCTGAAGAGAAAAGACAGTGACTTTTTCATAGGATTGAAGAGGAGCCTAGTTAAAACTAATATATACAGCAGACTTCTGGTCAAGGTGGCAGAGCAGTAAACACTGTCCTGGCCTTCTCCCACAGCTACATCAAAATTACAACTAAGCTATGGAACAATCATCATTGAGAACCAGCTAAAGACTAGCTGAACAGAAGTCTTACCACTACGGATATAAAGAAGAAACCACAATAAGACTGGTAGGAGGGGCAGAGGCACAGAACAGGCAGATCCCACACCCACAGTGTGATTATTAAGAATTGGGAAGAATATCTCAGCTATAGAGTTCTTCCCTAAGGAGTGAGTGGTCCCCAGCCTGAAGTACCAGTGCTGAGAAGTCCCCATAACATCTGGCTGTGAAAACCAGCAAGGATTGCATCCCATGAGATGGAGACCCAGACATCCTTCTGAAGAGCATATGCAAAGATTCATTCACTCACAAACTCACTTGCCCTGGGCTCCAGCATGTGGGCAGTAGCTCAAAAAGTGCCAGGACATACAGGAAGAAACTAAATTGATTAGCATCAGTGTGAAGGCTGGAGGGGAAGGGTCGGGGCAGCTCTCTCTAGGATGGAAGTGCTGGGAGACACTGTTGTTCCTTTATTGAACACTCCTCCCACCCAGCACGCATGTGCAAGTGGGCACTAAATCTGTGCTCTCCATTAACACTATTTGCCTTGCCCTAGTGATTCCCTGAGAAACTGCCCCACCCGGCTCACATGCCTGGCCCAAGCCACCATTGGCACTTTTCTTTATGAGCAGCCTGCCTTGGCTCGCTGCTGATGTTCCTAAAATCTCTCAAAGATCCACAAACCCCAAACGAGAAGCAGCTGGCCACAACGTGCCATGTAACTCTTCCTAAGCAGTCCCAAGCCCAACACAAACTGCGACTGGTCTCAACTTGCGTTGTAACTCCCATCAAGTGGCCCCAAGCCTGACATAAGCTGCAGCTAGTACTGGCTTGGAACATAGCTTCAACTAATAAGCAGCCACAAGCCTGCCACAAGTGGCAGCTGGCCTCAGCTCACATCATGGTGCCCACTAACGAGTCCCGACCCTGACGCTAGTGGCAGCCAGCCTCTGTTCACAGCATAGACTCTCCCAGGCACTTCTAAGCCCAGTACAAGCAACAACCAACTGCAAATCACTTTGTAGCCCCCACCAAGCAGCCCTAAGCCTGGCACAAATGGCAGCAGAGCCCCTCCCAGGAGGTTCCAGAACCAATACACTGGGGGTCAGCTTCAGACTACACCAGAGCACCACCCAACCAACTCTACAAACAACACACCCAAAGAGAGGAACCAAGTGGCATCAGAATGTTAAAGTGACTCCTTCTCTGTGGGGTCGGTCCTCCACATAAGAGCTCAGCTGCTGTAGTCACAGCCAGCCCTCACAGCTAGTCAACCTGAGCATCAATCCCACTGACTGATGTGCCAACAGCAATCAAGGCTCAACAAGAGGATACATACAACCCACACAAGGGACACCCCTGGTGCACCGGCTCAGGTGACCGGGAAGACTGCCATACTGATCCCCCCCAGGACACTTACTATGTAAGGCCACTCTGCCAAGACTGGGAGATGTAGCAGATGTATTTAACACATAGAAGCAAACACAGGGAGGCAGTGAAAATAAGGAGACAAAGAAACATGTCTCAAATGAAAGAATAGGACAAAACTCCAGAAAAAGAACTAAACAGAATGGAGACAAACAATCTACCAGATACAGAGTTCAAAACACTGGTTGTAAAGATGCCCAATGAAGTTAGGGGAAGAATAGATGGACTCAATGAGAACGTCAACAAAGAAATTGAAACCAAAAAAAAGAACCAGTCAGAAATTAAGAAAATCGTAACTGAAATGAAGAATACATTAGGGGGGATTAACAGCAGATTAGTTGAAGCAGAGTATCAAATCAGCAATCTGGAATACAAGGTAGCAGAAAACACCCAATCGGAACAGCAAAAAAAAAAAAAAAAAAATGATTTTTTAAAAATGGAGATAGTTTAAGGGACTCTGGGACAACATCAAGTGTACTAACATTTGCATCATATGGATACCAGAAAAAGAAGAGAGAGAGCAAGGGGTGAAAACCTATTTGAAGGAATAATGACTGAAAAGTCCCCTAACCTGGCAAAGGAAATAGATATAAAAATCCAGAAAGTGCAGAGATGAACCAAAGAGGCCCACACTAAGACACATCATGATTAAAATGCCAATAGTTAAAGACAGAGAATCTTAAATATAGCAAGAAATAAGCAGTTAGTTACCTACGAGGGAGCACCCATAAGATTATCAGCTAATTTCTCAACAGACACTTTGCAGGCCAGAAGGGACTGGCACAAAATATTTAAAGTGATGAAAAGCAGAGACCTAAAACCAAGATTAGTCTACCCAGCAAGGCTACCATATAAAATTGAAAGCGACAAGAAAAAGCAGAAGGAGTTCATCACCACTGAACCAGTATTACAAGAAATGTTAAACGGACTTTAAGTAGAAAAGAGAAAATCAAAAATATGAATATGAAAATATAACAGAGAAAAATATTCTCACTGACAAAGGCAAATACTTGTGAAGGGGGTGAGTAAAAATCGTAGTAATTTTAGAATGTGTTCTAACTTAAGCAACCATCAACTTAAAAGAGACTGTGATAAACATAGCTTGGTATATGTGATAAGCAATTAGCAACCACAAACCAAAAATCTCCAAGAACTATACAAGAAATAAAGAGAAAGGAATCCAAACACAACCCTATATAAAGTCATCAACATACAAGAAAACAAGAGAATAAGAAAAGAGAACTACAAAACAATCAGAAAACAATTTTTTAAATGGCAATAACAACATACCTATCAATTTTACTTTAAATGTAAATGGACTAAATGATCCAATCAGAAGATATAGGGTGCCTGAAAGGGTGAAACAAACAAGACCTGTACATAAGCTGCCTACAAGAGACCCACTTCAGATCAAAAAACTCAAACAATATGAAAAGAATGGAAAAATATATTTCGTGCAAATGTAAATTTTTTTTAAAAAGCTAGGGTAACAATACTATCAGACAAAATACACAGGTAAACAAGGGCTGTAACCAGAGACAAAGAAGGGTATTTCATAATGATAAAGGGAATGGGTCCAACAAGAGGATGTAACTCGTAAACATCTACGCACCCAATATAGGAGCACCTAAATATATAATGCAAATATTGATAGACATAAAGGGAGAAATCACAGCAATACAGTAATAGTAGGGGGCTTCAATACTCCCATTGCCATCAATGATAGGTCATCCAGCAGAAAATCAACAAGGAAACAGTGGTCTTAAACGACACATTCTTTTCAAGTGCACATGAAACATTTTTTGAGGATAGACCATATGTTAGGCCACAAAACAAGTCTCAATAAATTTAAGAAGACTGAAATTCTCTCAGGCATCTTCTCTGATCACAATGTATGAGACAAAACAAAAACGGTTCTAAGAGAGAAATTTACAGGAAAAGAGGCCTACCCTAAGAAACAAGAAAAATCTCAATCTTTACACCTAAAGGAACTAGAAAAAGAATAAACAAAGCCCAAAGTGAATAAAAGGAAAAAATATTAAAGATCAGAATGGAAATAAATGAAATAGAGTCCAAAAAAATAGAAAAGATCAATGAAACCAAGAGCTGGTTTTTTGAAAAGATAAATAAAATTGATAAATATGTAGCTGGACTCCTCAAGAAAAAGAGGTCCCAAATAAATAAAATCAGAAATGAAAGTGAAGTGACAACTGACACAACAGAAATACAAAGGATTGTAAGGAAATACTACAAACAATTGTGCTGACAAATTGGACAAGCTGGAAGAAATGGATAAATTCCTAAAAACATAGAATTTTCCATGGCTGAATCAGGAAGAAACAAAAAAGCTGAATAAACCAGTAACTAATAATGAAATTCAATCAGTAATCAAAAAACTCTCAGCAAACAAAAGCCCTTGACCAGATGTTTAACAGGTGAATTTCACCAAAGAGTCAAAGAAGAATTAATACTAGCCTCAAACTATTCCAAAAGATTGAAGAGGAGGGAAGACTCCCAAAATCATTTTAGGAGGCCAGCATTACCCTGATACCAAAACCAGACAAAGACACTATTAAAAAAGATTATAGGCCAATATCTCTGGTGAACATAGATATTAAAATCCTCAAAAATATTAGCAAACTGAATTCAGCAGTATATTAAAAAGTCATACAGCATGATCAAGAGGGATTTATTGCTGGGATGCAAGGTTGGTTCAATATCTGCAAATTAATTAACATGATATACCACATAAACAAAATGAAGGAAAAAAATCAAATGATAATATCACAAGATGCTGAAAAAGCATTCGACAAAATCCAAAATCCATTTATGATAAAAACTTTCAGCAAAGTAGGGATAGAGAGAACATACCTCAACATAATAAAAACCATATATGACAAAGTCACGGCTAACATCATACTCAATGGTGAAAAGTTGACAGCTTTTTTTTTTAAGGTCAGAACAAGAAAAGAATGTCTACTTTCACCACTTTAAATCAGCAAAGTATTGGAAATCCTAGCCATAGCAATCAGACAATAAATAAATAAATATAAATAAATAAATAAATAAATAGAATAGCATCTGAATTAGAAAGCAAGAAATAAAGCTCTAATTATTTGCAGATAGCATGATACTATATAGAGAACCCTAAAGATTCCAACAAAAAACTATTACGATTAATAAGTGAATTCAGTAAAGTAGCAGGATACAAAATTAATATAAGTTGGTTGCATTTTTATATACCAATAACAAACTATCAAAAAGAGAAATTAAGGAAACAATCCTATTTATAATTGCATCAAGAAGAATAAAAGCCTAGGAATAAGTTTAACCAAGGATGTAAAAGACCTATACTAGGAAAACTATAAGACTTTGAAGAAAGAAATTTAAGAAGGTACAAATAAATGAAAGAATATATGGTGCTCATGGATAAGAAGAATTAACTCTGTTAAAATGTTAATACAACCCAAAGCAATCTACAGATTCAGTGCTATCCCTATCAAAATACCAATGGCATTTTTCACAGAACTAGAACAAATAATCTTAAAATTTACATGTAATCACAGAAGACACTAAATAACCAAAGCAATCTTGAAGAACAAAGTTGGAGGTATCACACAACTTGATATCAAACTATACTAAGGCTATAATAATCAAAACATCATGGTACTGGCATAAAAACAGACACGTAGATCAATGGAACAGAATACAGAACCCAGAAATAAACCCACACCTGTATGATCGATTCATCTATGACAAAGGAGGAAAGAATATACAATGGGGTAAAGAATATAAATGGTATTGGGAAAACTCGATGGATACATGCAAAAGAATGAAACTGGATCAATTTCTTAGACCATAAACAAGAATAAATTCAAAATGGATTAAAGACCTAAATGTAAGATCTGAAACTATAAAACTCCTAGAAAAAAACATAGGCAGTAAAGTGTTTGACATTGCTTTAGTATTATTTTTTTGGATATGTCTCCTCAGGCAAAGGAAACAAAAGAAAAATAAACAAATGGGACTAAACTAAAAAGGTTTTACACAGCAAAGGAAACCATCGACAAAACAATAAGACGATCTACTGAATGGGAGAAGATATACACCAGTGATATATCTGATAAGGGGTTAATATCTGAAACATCAGGAACTCATACACTCAGCACCAAAACAATCTAATATAAAAATGGGAAGAGGACCTGAATAGACATTTCTCCAAAGAGGACTTACGGATGGCAAATAGGCATATGAAAAGATGCTGAACGTCACTAATCCACCAGAAAAATGCCAATTAAAACCATAATGAGATATCATCACACCTGTCAGCATGGCTTTCTTCAGTAAATTAAAAGTGTTGTCGAGGATGTGAAGAAAAGGGAACACTTGTGCACTGTTGGTGGGATCATAAATTGGTGTAGCCACTATGGAAAACTATGGAGATTCCTCAAAAAATTAAAAATAGAATTATCATATGACTCAGCATTTCCACTTCTGGGTTGTTACCCAAAGAAATTGAAAAGACTAATTTGAAAGGATTTATGCACCCCCTGTGTTCATTGCAGCATTGTTTACAATAGCCAAGGTATGGAAGCAACCTAAGTGTCCGTCGATGGATGGATACATAATGAAGAGGTAGTACATAACACAATGGAATATTACTCAGCCATGCAAAAGAATGAAATCTTGCCATTCATGACATCATGGACGGACCTAGATGGTATTACGCTTAAGTGAAATAAGTCAAACAAATACGGATTCCATATGATTTCACTTATATGTGAAATCTAAAAAACGAAATAAATGAACAAAGTCATAGTTACAGAGAACAAACTGATGGCTACCAGATGGGAGGGGGGTTGGGGGAATGAGTGAGAACAGTGAAGGGATTAATAAGTACAAATGGCCAGTTATAAAAATAGTCACAGTGATGTATAATCAATAATGCAATAACTTTGTGGTGTCAGGTCAGTACCAGACTTATTGGGGTGATCACTTCCAAAGTTACATACATGTCTAATCACTATGTTGTACACCTGAAACTAATATAATATTGCATGTCAACTGTAATTGGAAAAGGAAAACTAATTTTAAAAATTAATGTATACATACAGCACTTAAATAGCTCTTTGCATTTAAGAAACTTGGCTTCCCATTTGTTAGCCGAGGACCCATTTAATTTGTAAGAGAATTCCTAGTTAAGAAAAGAGGGCTAGACATTTTTAACATTTTTTTCCCCTGAGGAATCAACAGTTAATAATACTGAACAAGAAACCCATGTATCTACCCAAATTGACCATTGATTTTTACGTGTAATAAAAGAGAGGCATGGTTTCCTCACAGGCTACAGTCATAGAAGTTGTGTGTTTGAGTGTGTGTGTATATCTATGTATATAAAATTTTGTTATTCTTACCTCTTTCTCCCTTGGTATGTAGACGCTGCAGAGAGGATGAGGAGCGGCGAGGTGGCGGTGACCATGGAAGAGACCCGTGGGCCTGACGATGCTGAGACGCAGGGTGGCCTGTACCTGGGCCTGGCGCCGGCGCCTCCCGGACGCCTGGGGGCGCCATACTCCGAGGCCTGGGGGTACTTTCACCTGGCCTCCGCGCGCCCGGGACAGGCGTCGGGTCACTGGGCCACCTGTCGGCTGTGCGGGGAGCAGGTGAGCCGCGGCCCGGGCTTCCACGCGGGCACCCCGGCGCTGTGGCGGCACCTGAAGAGTGCGCATCGGCGGGAACTGGAGAAGACCGCCACCCCCCGCTCGCCGCCGCCGGCCCCCGGCCCCGGCCCCGCGGAGGCCGCCGAGGGCGACTGGGCACGCCTGCTGGAGCAGATGGGCGCGCTGGCCGTGCGCGGAAGCCTGCGCGAGCGCGAGCTGGCGCGGCGGGAGGCGGCCGTGGAGCAGGGCGAGCGCGCTCTGGAGCGGAGGCGCAGGGCCCTGCGGGAGGAGGAGCGCGCCGCCGCCCAGGTGCGGCGGGAGCTGCAGGCCGAGAGAGAGGAGCTGCAGGCGCGGCTGCGGGACGTGACCCGCCGTGAAGGCGCCTTGGCTGCTGTCCCGCTGCAGACTCCGCTTAAAGAGGAGCCCGAGGGGGAGAGGGATGGCTACATTATCACGAAAGTTCTGCTGTAAGTTTTGGCTACTCACAGCACCCCGCGCTATTTCCACTTCAAGTGTGTTCCGCGGACCAGTGTCTTCAACGCACCTGCTTACTGAATCTCAGGCCCTGCCTTCTCCTGAACCGGAATGTTCGATGTGGGACCTTGAGAAGCACTTCGGAAGCCAGAGCAGAACCCAAAACACTTCCACTCTGCCGTTACCTGGGGTTCCTGGGAGCGCAAGCTCCAGCGGCCTCCTTTGCTGCTGGGGTTTAGTGGGCATCCATGCAGCGGGCGGTATTCCTTCGACTGCCTTTGGAAATGAGAGCTTCAGCAGCCCCTGGAACCTAGATCACCCAGAGCCATGTACCTGGAAACTCTGAAAGGACAGAAGATTGCCTCCCTACACACCAAAGACTACCATACCATATGCCTGTATACCAGCCGGGGCATTCCATGGTGGAGGGCCCATCGAAATGTGGATAAAGCATTTTACCACCACCCCCCAAGAGAGTTTTATTCATTTCCTAATGAATAAATCATTGATGAGCAGACTTTGCTCAGCACCAAGTTCTGAAAAAAGGGGCCACTTAGTTTCCGCAACTGCTCTTTAACCTCGTCATCTCTAGTGCCTTGGCGGGACAACCGGTAGCACCCCTCTGTTTACTCTGCTCCCCAGCTTGCACCACAATACCGAGTGTACCCTCTCTCACCTCTGCCGTCTTTCCCCTTTCAGACCCAGTGGAAGCTGTAGTCAGTCCCCACTTTCTGCCTCAGGCCTGCCTCCTTACTAGCAACACATGACCTCATCCTTCATGGCTAGGTTCCTTCCTTCTCCACTTGTCTCCACAGTCCTCACTTCTGGATCAAAGAAGGCATCCTTCTCATCTGAGGATCCATCCTCATGTTTTCCATCCATTCCTTTTCCACCTTCACTGGGTTCCTCCTTCCCTCCCTTTACCCAGACTTCCTCTTCCTCAGAAATGCCCACTCTCACTTACACTAAAAAGAAAGACTCCTACAGCCTTGACATGTCAACCACCATCCAAAGAGGGTCAAGTAGTCCTTACTGTGTATACTTCCTCCCCATTCTTTACTCCTTTACTCCATGGTCAGCTTTCCATGCTACATTGGAATTTTAAGAAGCCACCACTATTTCCCATAGGCTGACTGTGATGATTTTCAGCCTTTGTTTTGCTTAATTGCTGCCTTCTTGACATTTCTCCTTTAGTAGGTAGAACTTACTTTTCCTCCAGAGAACCTTTTCCTGATGTAGACTGGTTCCCAAATGATCTTTTTTCAGGTCTATTTTTTTTTTCATTTTTTTTATATATTGAGAACTTTCAAGCATCCAGAAAAAGTCAAAAGGCTAGTACAATGAATACTTACCGTCCACCTAGACTGAACAATTAATATTTTACCATATTTACTTTTTCTTCCCATATATACATGAAATCCCATATATATATGGCATTTCATTCCTAAGTAATATAGCATATGTCTAAGAATTAAGACATTGTTCTACATGATTACAGTGCAATTATCATACATAAGAATCTAAACAATTTCCTAATCTCTAACATCAAGTTCTTAATCAAAATTCCCAGTTGTCCAAGAATGTCTTTTTTTAAAAACAGGGTCCAAAGTAAACATATTACTTTTGATTATAACCCTTTAGCCTGGAACAGCTGCCCTTCCCCACCCCCTATGAAAAGTCCCAGCTATCTACAGAATATCTTCTATCTGGATTTGTCTGATTGCTTCCTAGGCCAATTTCTGCCCTCATTCTTAGCTCATCTACCTGTAGAGCTGCAATAATCACATCTGTGCCAGCAACTGCTGAATACTGCTAGCCTTGAGTGTTGTCTTGCCTTCCCCCAGGGTCTGTCCTTTCATGTCCAATCTGCTGCTGGATGTTTCTACCTCTGCTTGCATATCTTGCCATTACTGATGGAAGGGGCAAATATATTCAAGTCCACATCCCCACCCTTCACCTTTACTGGGCTCTTAAAATTATCAGGTACATGCACACTTTACATGTATTATCTCACTTTATTCTCATAGCAGCTCCACAGGGAGGCATTGATACTATGCCCATTTTACAGATAAGGAAACTGACATAGGAGTTAAGTAGCTTGTACAAGATCATAGCCAGTAAATAGTAGAGTTAAGATACAAATTCAGTCTCTACTTCCAGATGCCAGCCTCCTAGCTGCTGTACTGCCTGCCTTGTTACTCAGTCACCTGGCTAACACCTGTTTCCTTCCTAACACAAATTCCAAGTAAAACCATCAGTGACATTAACACACACTAAGCATTCACCATGTGCTAGGATCGTGGTAAATGCTTTACAATAATTGCTTACCAGGCAGCAAATCCATGAAATAAGTGCTCTTATGCCCATTTTGTAGAGGAAGAGCCAGGCTCAGAGGAGATAAGTAATGTCTTAAGAGTCACACAACTACTAAGAGGCAGAGTGGTACTTAAACTTCAGTCTCATTGAATCCTAGGCCCGAGTCTATTTTTACAAAATATCACAACTGTCTCCTTTCAGATGCCACCTGTCAAACTCAGGCCCCATTTATCACTCATCTGGGTGGAGTTCATCTTCCCATCACTATCTGCTCCCACGGTTCCATACTTGGCACTCAACGTAGCCAAAAGGATTTTCCTAAGCCAAGTTTGTTTATATCACTTTTCCTACTCAAAATTCTCCCAAGATCATCTATCATCTACAGGCTTTGCCTTTGTGGCCTGACATCCAAGTCTTCCAAATCTGGCACCAGTCGTGGGTGCCCCCTTCCTGACATATGCTGTGTTCTCCAGCCTATTGGACTATTCTTCCTCAAATGCCCTGGTCTTGGAGCCTCTATGCCTCTGTTTACCTTCCCTCTACTTAGTCTTTTCAATCTAACTATGAAAATCCACTCATTTTTCTAAGACCAAGTCCAAATTTGACCACCTGCATAAAGCTTTCCTTGGTTCCTCATTTAGAGATGATTCCTTACTTCTCTGGACTCTCATAGGATTTTGTATCTCACAACTCTTAGAACAGGCCATCTAGCATATGGCTATGTGGGTTTTTCTCTCTCTTGCCAGACCCTGAGCCCTTGGGGTTAGGGATGCAGTTCACTCATCTTTCTACTCCCACAATGCCTTGCATATAATAGCTGCTTAATAAATATTTGAGGCATCAAACCCATTCAATGTGTTTTCTCATTATTATACTCATTTATCTTTAATTCTGAATAGAATTCATAACAAAAATGAAAAGCCTAAAATAATCTTAAAGCTGTTTAATCAAAGGATTTAGTGTTAGTTATCAAACTGTTTGCTTTGAATCCAATCAACTACTCTAGCATGTCATAAGGAATGTTTTTTTAAAAAAAACTATTTTTTTTCATTACACAAGTAAAAAAATGCAATACCCCAATCTGTGAAGAACAGCAGCAGAAAAAAAAAAAACCTCCCCACAGTCCTAACACCTTGGTAAAAGTGCTAACAACATTTTAATGTATTTTATTCTTCTGTCTTTTGCAATTTTTACATTACTCTAATAATAGTATGTTATTTCTCTTACATACTGACATTTAACTTCATGTGTATTTATAAGTCAGGCTATAAGATCTGAATTTGCACTTTTCAGAAGGAAAAAAAAACTTTTAAAAATGTTACTCTATTTCACCAATTGTTAGGACCATTAAAATTAGCAAAGATTTACTTTTAGAATCTTAACCATTCTCTCAAGAAAGATGGCTAATGGGAGCCCAAATAGCCTGTTCAGGGCTGAGAACAGTTAGCCTGACTGATGACTGAGTGCTGGTTGTAGGAGTTAAGGGAAGAGAGCATGCTTTCTGCTTTATACTCTATTGCACTGTTGTAATTTTTTTTACCAAGCATGAATTACTTTTATAATAAAAATTTACTTACATTTTGCAAATAAATGAAAAATACTCACCATCAGTATTCAGCTTCCTTAAAATAAAAAACAACCAACACAAGGACTAATATAATCCTCAATTCCAGAAAAGCCTAGAAGAAATGTAGCCCTGTGCAGCCCAACCCCATCATTGGATGAAGGAGAAAACGGGTCCCAGAGTGGCTTGTCAGGAGAGAGCAGCTATGGCAGCTCACATGACTATCCTCCTCAACCGAAATTCCACCTCCTTGGCTTTGAGGGCTCTGCGGGGAAAGCCCAAGGGCTATCAGGACCAACTAGCACAGCTGGCATCTCCACATCAGCTAAACAGTGGGATTAGAGTGCACAAGTGTGTTCCAGGGATTGTTTCATCCTCACTGGCTGTGGCAGTCTGCCCTCAAAGTGTTGGCACTACTGATGGGGGACAGTGACACACCTCACTGGTATCAGCAGCAGGGCCTCCCTGATTTATGTGCCAGGACTTGCCAATAGCACCACCCAGGTGCTGCCTATGAAAACAATGCACATTGCATTAGTAAGGTGGGATGGGTGGTAGTGGGATGCAGACTGCCCTGAACTCCTGCCATGATGTAAAGTGATCAGTCACTTCTTGAGGCTGAGATTTGGCAGGGAAAAGGGGATGTGGGTAAAGCAGGGCAATGACTGAGCTTGAAACAGCTAAGGCCCTTTGGGCACCTAAGTAGTCATCCTTGGAGGCTGAAAGAGAGAAGGGTTTGGCTTGTTTTGGGCTAGGTGTCTTCTTTAAATAAGCGTCCGTGTCTTTAATGTTTAAGAAGGGATTCAGAAACACTGGGCTTTTGTTTTCTTTTGCTGCCATGAACTCATTAAGGAATTCTATTTCTAAAGGTCTGAACTTACCTTCCTATAACCTGAATCTGCTTTGTTGTCTGGAAAATGGATGAGGTGATAATTAAGGTCCCCCTTTGACTCTAATATGTTGTGGTTACATAAAATACAGCAAAACATCAGTCGACCTTTCAGTGAATCAGTTGCTCTGTTTAATTGGATTTTCTGGTTAATTGCAGATTTAGAAGAAAATATTGAAAATCACATAGGTATGCTTATTATTAAAAATAATAGTACATCGTTTCTTCTACAGTACTGAGATACTAACTCTATCAGATTTACTACCTAGAACTGAAAATGTACGCAGCGGTAATCAGCATGTTCTCCTGTACTATATACTTTTTATGCTCTTAACACTCTGCAGACAGAGCAGGTATAAATGTCCATGTTTTTCAAATGAGGCCCCACACATCAATAAGGTGAAATGACATGCTGAGGACCACACAGCTAATAAGTAGCAGATTGTAGCCTAGAGCTCAATCCATGGATCCTGGCCATATCTGGGGCCTAACAGTTGTGCTTACTACCAGGCCTTTCTTCAGACCCATCTCTTCACCAGAGCTGGAACTCTATTCCTGGCCTGAAATGCTTGCTGACACTTGATGTTGACTGCTTTCCACCCTTGAGCTCTGTGGGGGTAAGTCTGCCAGCTTCCCCAATGTAAGCGATTTTGGCCTCTGTATTAGTTCCTGATTGCTGCTGTAACAAATTACCACAAATTCTGTGGCTTAGAACACCATAAATTTTTATCTCACAGTTCTGCAGGTCAGGAAATGGATCGCGAAGTGTTAGCAGGGCTGCATTCCTTTCTTGAGGCTCAATGAGAAAATCTGTTTTTTGCTTTTTCTAGCCTGTAGATGTTGCCCACATTCTTTGGCTTGTGGCCCCATCCATTTTCAAAGCCAGAAATGGCCAGTCTTTCTCACGTTGCATTACTCTGCCTCCCTCTTCCACATTTAAAGAACACCCTCCTTATCTTAAGGTCAGTTGGCTAGCAACCTAATTCTATCTGCAACCTAATTCTCCCAACAGGTAACAAATTGAAAGGTTCTAGGGATTAGGATGTAGACATCTTAGGTCAGGAGGGAGCAAAGATTATTCTGCCAAGCATTATACTGCCTGGCCCCAATCTGGGGGGTGTGAGAAGGGTATTTGCTTGTGAGCCCCTCCTCCCCAGAAATCAATACTTTAGTGGGGTTCCTAATCTTTCCTCTTATATCTAGCCTCTCTCTGTCCAGTGCAGGGAGTGCTCCGACTTTTTCAAGACAGATACATGGAAGGTGGGTGTGAAGGATGCCTCTGGGGGTAACTCAGAAGCCTGTATAGTTCTGAGAACATTTGTAAATGTGTGCACTAATAAGGATTCCATTGTTTAGGAAGGCCAGGTAATGATGTCTGAGAGTTGATCAAGCTTTTATAGTCAGATATGAATTAAAATCTAAGCTTCCAGCCACATATGTTGTGTCACCTTGGCAACCACCTTAAGCTCTCTGAAACCCAGTTTGCTCATCAGTAAAATGATGATAATATATAACCTTATAGGGTTGTTATGAGGGTTAAATATAATATTAGTCAGGCAAATTCTGACATGTCATTTAAATTTAGCAATGATGACTTCTATTGCTCCTGTCTGAATGATTAGTGAACATTTTTGGTCCTGTCCAAAATATCCACGGAGACATCTGGTCCACACCAAAAGGTCACTGAAATTTAGTCCTATCAAAAACATCCATGACTATATTTGGTCCATGCCAAATGGTTCTTGATATTTCATCTTGTCAAAAATGTTCACGCTTAGAAAACATCCCTGGGTTCAAACGGCCCATAAGTTTATTTATACTTTTGGTTTACAATACATAAAAAATATTATTATGTTTTATTCGCCCAATAACTGTGTAGGGCTATATAACCAATAACCCTGCCTAGGTAGCCTTGCTGGTCATACATAGCACATGGGGCTAAGTAGATAGGTCAGTGTGGACCAAATGTCTCCATGGACTTTTTGAACAGGACCGTATATGTTCTGCAAGGATTTGAATGGGAGCTCAAAACCAAAGGACCTCAGAAAGGGCAGGTTCCTGGGATGATTCCTAAGCAGCTGCACATAGCCAAGTCACTCTCCTTAATGATAGAACTATGTGTCTATCAAAACATAAATTTCAAACCTGACTTGCCAAGTGAACTTAATCTAGTCAACACTCAATGTGACTTGTGCCTATCAAGTAATCTGACCAATCTTACAATATATCAAAACCGATCAATCTAAGTATTGTTCCTTCAAAGCAGTCACCTTGGAAGATAGGTTATTCCAAAAAATGCTTCCATACTTAAAACATTTCTGGTACTCCTCTTGTGAAGTCCTTCTCGCAGATGCTGACACATTCTTTAAAACATCCTTAAGCTGACAAATATTCATCTTTCCAGGAAAAATGTTTGTTTTTTTTTTTAATTTTTTTAATAAGAGCTGTCAGTTATTCAGAGCCCAGTTTGGTGAATATGATTAACCAGATTAACTTTTCTGAATAAGGTTTGTGATTATAATAAAGCAATAATTATTTTTGTGTGGATCATAAATTGGCCTTGATAGTGTTGTCTATTAAAGTTAAGTAAAGGTAGCATGGTTGTAGTATAGCTTAAAGCTCATTTTAGTGAGTTTATGATATGAATGAATTCATATAGCACTGGGAGTCATTACATATTTAAATAGTTTTAAATGTTACTTTTTATGAAAATCTTAATTATGACATTCTCTGAAATCTGATTTCATAGTACTAAATGAAGGCTTAAAGGAAAAGCACTAAATGTTAATGAAAGCTTTATTATTTCAGCATATATTCTCCTGGGCCTTTGGTCAAGATAAGTAATGATCAGATGAATGAACTGGCAACCTTCCTGGCCTCTGAAATCTACTGGTAATTGGAAGCTAAGTAACACATTGTCACACATTAAAATACATTTAATAATATTCCAGCAACTTCTACCTGTCTTTTGCTTTCTGGGCAATGAAATACCATAACATTTTAACAGATGAAGAAAGCCAGCTTTCAGCTGGAAGAATTCTTGAAAAGTCAGTCTTCCTAAGTAGGCAGAAGACTTTGTTTGCCTCCATTCACATGAACTTCTACAAGCATGTCTGCTCCTCATCCTCCAAGGACTATTTGATTTACATGTTCTCCATCAGCTCCAATTCCAGTGACTGATTCCTATTGTTTTGTTTTGTTTTTTGTTTTTGGTACTTCAATGATCTACTGTTCAGATTTAGAACCACAAAACCCAAAAGCCTGAGAGGTAGAGTTAATATTATTTTCAGCTAATTAGAGGAAATACAGAATTAAACAGGGGGCTGTAGCCTCAGTAAGGTTTTAGTGTTGCCCACATATCCAAAACCCTCGAAAACATTACTATAATTTTTTTTGAAGAGAGAGTCTATAAAATCATCCTAAAAAAAGGTCTGATTTGGAGACAGATCTAAAAACATTTAAAAAAAAAAACAACTAAAACAACAAAAACCAAATTGCTCCTTCCACGTCCACCCTCAGAACTCTGACTTTTGAAAAACTTTTAAATGAACTAAAACTACTTTGGATTAATACTCTTTTGGGAACCATGAGGCCTTCATGTGGCTACTTGACCTTTACATTCTACCAAATACTATCTAAAAAATAAACGTAAGCTCCAAGAATGCAGGGAGTCTTACCCAGTTTATTTATTGCTGTATCCAAAATACCTAGAATTAGGTCCGGTCTGTGTAAGGCGCCTCATGGCTAGCTGCTGCATAAATGCGCACTGTCAAAAGATTTCCATATAAAAGTATCTGAAATCTAGTTCTTGGAGTTCTCCCTTGCTCCCAACAGGGTACTGAGAGCCAGTAGGGGCCTGCTAGATCTCCCTATTATTCTCTAGATAGCTCCTTTTCCAAAGTCATGCAGAATCCATCCCTTCTTTGAGGATGATGGTCATCTGCAACAGCTTCTACCTTTTCTCAATGTCTTTCTCATTACCAATCCCCTGCCCATTCTCCAATATTCAGGAAGAAATCCAGCTCTTGACTCAGTCTTCTTGTCCACACTTTTCTCCTATCGTTACTTCGAAGAATGAAGATGGCCTATTCACTTACTCACCTCATCCCTTAACCCCCCTGGCTTCAATAACCACCATCTGCATCCTTGGTATTGGTAGTATTGGTAACAATACTAATAAATGCTAATATTTGAGGACTTATTATGTGCCAGACACTGTTCAGTGCCACATAGGCCTTAGTATCTCACTTAAGCTTCCCAAAGACCCCATGAAGACATTAAGGTACAGAGATTTAAGTAACTTTTTAAACACCACTCAGCTCTGGAGTGGTGGGTCTGTAATTTGAACCCAGATCAATCAGATTCTTTAGCCTGTGCCCTTAACCATCCTGTTAGGATGAAAAGAATCAAGATTTAAACCCCAGCTCCACCACCATCACACAGGCTTTTTGACCTTGAGCAAAATAAAAACCGCTCTAAGCCTCGGTTTTCTAATTCATAAAATACTCTCAGGAATAAAGAATATATAATAAGTGCCTGGCACAGTGGCTGACACTCTACAAAAATGTGTTTTTCATCCATCTCACGAACGAGCATTTATTGAGCACCTACGTCCTAAGTATCCAATGCCGTGGTGTGTACTGAAGACACAGCAATGAATAAGACAAACCAGGACGCTGCTTTCGGAGGTCTTCACAACACCTGGTGGGTGCTCAAGAAACGTTTGATAGATGAAGCAAGATAGATGAAGCAAGCCCTCAAGGAGGTCTGTCAGCCTCCACTCTACCTCTCTTCAATCAGCCAGTTATTCTGCTAGAAAGCAATCTAATGAGGGCCTTTCCCTTCTTAAAATCCTCCAGGGAATTCCTCATTGTCAAAAAGATGAAACCCAAATTTCTCAACAAATATGCTAAAATGGCTGTGGGTAAGTGACTCAGTTCTTCTCCCAATCCCACACCCCTTTTCTTTAAGCAGTGAAAACCTTTCTTCATACATAATCTATTTGGAAGTTTTAATTGAAAACCAAATAAATGAAGACCTAGTCAGGAACCAGCATGAGAAATGGAGTCACCAGTCGGGCACCCTAATCCTTTTTCGCCCTCATCAAGCACATGCATTCATACACAGCTGTGGCTCCTAAGGCAATGCCACACGTCTGCCAATTTGAAAAACAAGCTTTAGATCAATGTTTTTCCAACTGCAAGACGTAACATATTAGTGGATTATGAAATCAATTTAGTAGTTGGAATTAGTGACTTAGGAAAAAAAACTAAGTGCATTACATGAACTAATGGCTAAAAAACTGATATATACAACATGTTACACATGCACACAGACATTCACATACTAAGCTATGATATAAATTGCATTTCTTACCCATGGATCATGGTCAGAATGGTTGAAAGCCACTGCTTTATATACGCTGAGTTCCTTCCATGTCTCCTCTCCTCAGTCACATAAAACTACATCTGTATCAAGCCATTTGCAGTTCCTCAAATCCATCTTGCTCTTTCAGTTCTACGCCTGTGAGTGCATAGGTCAGGCCTGGTGCTAGGCATTAGGAATGCAGTAGTGAGAAAAACCAAGGTCTTGCCCAAATGGCACTTAAGAACCTAGACAGACAAATATTACACTTGTCACACTAAAATATATATAACTGTAACCAAAGTAAGTTGTCTAAAAGGAATAGGGATTTTCAAGAACATATATCAAAGCCAATTAATCTAGGGAGAGAACAGAGCATCCCTGAAGAAGAATCAACTAGCACAGATATAAAGAATATTTCAGTTAACTAGGTAAAAGGTAGAGGAAGAGCATTCCAGACATAACAGATATAAGCAGCCCTTGGATGAAAGAGGGCATGGCATGTTTGAGGAAGCAAGGCCAGCATGCTAGAGCCTAGAGATCAAGTGAGAGATAAAAGATAGGCCTGGAAAAGTTAACAGTGACTAGACAGGGTCTCACGGGCTAGGATTTTGTTTTCTGTCCTCAGAGTAATGAGAAACCATCGGAGGACTTAAAGAGAGGAAATGACGAAATAGGAGTTGTGAAGACACCTGTGAATGGACTAGAGGGAAGACAGACTGCAGGGAGACCAATAAGGAGGCTACTGGAATGGTCCCAGTGAATGGTGACTGATTTTACATACTGGAAATTAGGGGTAAGGAAAAGGTGGTGGCAGTGAAATAGAGGCTGACACCTAGGTTCTGGCTTGCACAACTAGCTACATGGTGCTGCAAGCTGAGAGAGTAAACTGAAAGAGACCAGATTTGGAGAAGACTATGAGTGCCAACATGGATAAGTTACATCTACGGTGACTGAGTTAGGTATGTATAATGGCTAAAACAACCTGGAAGTCATGACTATATAGATGGTAAATAAAATTGGGCATACAAGAGTGAGGAAAATGTCTGGTATTGAGCCCTGAAGCCCTCTCCATTTCCCAGTGTTACATTCCTACTTACTATAAATGTGTATGACTACACAAAGTTAACTACACAATTACACCTGCTTTAAAGTTCAAATACAGAATAAAAGATGAACGTCTGTTCAATCCTTGGGTAATCAGTATTAACAATTCGATTATGTACCCTTATATTTTTAATAAGAAATGGGACTGTGCTACACATACTTTTCTATAATGTTTTTAAAAATCAGCAACAGTGAGAATATTCTTTTATATCAGAGTATAGTTCTATCTTATTTATTTGTAGGACTACAAAGTATTATATGGTAGCTCTGTATCACAATTTAACCAACTTCCCAGTCCCTACTGATAGTTAAATTACCTGGCAGATAGTTACCTGCCTATTCAATTTCACTGTCCCCCTTGCTCACTGAACCCTGATTCTGTTCCAGCTGCAACATGTTCTGCCTCAGGTGTTGGTTCAAAATTGGCTAAAGTCAATTGAGACCATCCTGCTGCCCACCTTTTCTACTTCCCTTGCAGCTACGGGCAGTCATGTTATGAGGTTTTAGCTAATGACCTTAAGGAGAAATCTGCTATAAGAGCTTATGAGAAAGCCTTTACTTTCCTGATAAAAGAGAACACAAATACTACTCTCTTGTCCTTCTTTCTTTCTGTTTTGGACATAAAATATGATGACTAGAGTTCCAAAAGTCATTTTGCAACTACAAAGCCATAAGCCAACACTAAGAATAGTAAATAAAGCAGAAAGGCAGAGAGAAAGTCTGGGCTGATATACAGACACACACATGAACACCAACTCTTTTTAAAGAATCCAAATGTATTTCCAACTTTAAAGTGTGAAAAACTAAAATGAAATGTTTTGAATCAAAGCAGAGACGTAAGTGATGCCCTACAAAAATAAGAAGCATATTTAGGATAAGATGATAAAATATTTTCAACTATTCCTGAGAACATTTTTGCATGTTGGGTCCAGAAATGCTTTTCTGGCTCCCTGCCAAGCACATCTTTCTGTTCTGCAACTTAACAGGACAGCCTTTGTACAAAATCTGATACCTCTTGCTTTCCCTTGTTTGAGATTTCTACCTTCTTTTGCCTGCAATTAGAAAATGTATCAAATTAAGAAACAATCTTTTACATGAAAAGTTGGAAGGTAGTTGATATCAGTGAGCCATTACTTAAGTTCACAACTATAATAAAAATGAAACATCAGAAGTAAAAATTGGTTCAAAATCGGAAATTAATTCCTCTCTTTTTGAGAAAAAGTGCTTCCTAGCTATTTAATTCTAGAAAATAATTTCTGTTATTTTATTCTAATGTTGACAGTTTCTTCTATTCTCAATTATGCCAACTTCTCATGTTCTGGCAAAAATATGTTAGGTTTCTCAAATTCAGGAATTTGTAGCTCCACTTAAACACTTAAAGGCTATCAAGTTAATAAATTTATACTGTGTGAATACACTATAATTTAAAATATTAGACACAACTTTATGCGTAATACAAAATGTATACAGTTCACATCTACACATCTAAACAGAAGTTCACATTTGTTCTACTTTTACAGTTTACCAAGTGCTTTTATATGTACATTTTCTAATTTTCTATTCAAGACAGACATGTGACATAAATATTATTCTTATTTCACTGTTGGAAAGAGACTGAGACATTATTCAGTGCTTTAACCACTATACAGTGTAGCCCTGAGACTTTAGATCAGCAAAGGGTTTTTAATAATGTAAATATCACATATATTTCCATTTTTATCGCCATTTTCAAGTTTCCATTTTCTTAGCAAAAGAACAATGAAAAAAGTTTTCTGCAATCCAATAATAAAAATGGAAAATATTATATAGATGGTTGTATACAAACCCAATGAGTGAGACCTACCAGAAGCAAAGCCTACTTTGGGACTCCTATATTGTATAGTATATACCTATATACAGGGCACCAGTACCAAAAGCACATTTAGATGACTAACTTTCTTCTATTTTAGAGAAAATAATACAGGAAACTCTTCCTGCCTCCAAGTCTAACATACATACGTATGTGTTAGGGTGTGTAGGCGACCAGGAAGGATACAGAAAAATACATTATCCAGGTATGGAGTTCTATGACCTCTGATTATCCCAGCTTAAGCCTATAGACACTTAACAATTTGGTTAAATGTCTCATCTTTAATAATAAATTTATTTTCCTTTCCCCACTCCCTTTTCTTTCTAATTACCTTGTACCATTTTAGACTAGAAATTCCAACAGGTAGCTCTCTTTCTGAATTATCTTCCCTACTGTGTAATTTATTTCAGAATTTTCCTTTCCTATTCTCAATCTTAAAGACATTTCTTTATAGTAGATGAGGGAGCAATAGCTTATATTCACTGCCAGAAAAGGGCCAGATCCAGCATTAATTTCCCAGCAAAAAGCTGAGAGAAAAGTTAACAGAAAACAGTGATAAGTGGCAGAGCAGTGACACCTGCTTTCAGAAAGCTGCATTACAGTTCTCCAGTTTTAGAGGTTATCCTTTTGTTACTGCTCTGCCAACTTGAAAAAGAAAATTTCTGGCTGGTCATGAGTTCAAAGCAGACCAGTATGTTTAAATGATTGGTTCAATGAATCACTCTTTTTGATGTTATAACGTTTTTATTGCATTTGAGGACATTTTCAATAAATACCTTGAGTTTGAGGCCTTGGCTAGGTAATCCATTTGCAGTAGAAATCAGATTTCTCTGGCACAACTCCATTGCCAGCAATGGGGATTATCAAAACTACAAATGCCAGCACATTGAATATTTCAATACTGTATTCAATTGTTCATATCTAAATATTTCAGCTATGAAACAAACCAAATGTAAATGCTTAATATATCGTACAAATCAACATTCTTCACAGAAGAAAACAATGAAAGACTAATTCTCTACAACATGTCACCCGTTCATTAGTTCTTCAATAATATTATATTATTTCAAGGATAATAAAATTTATGCACCACTACCCATGTTTTCTCAACTCTTTTTTATCTAAGTTCTGAAGGGCATAAACAAGGATGTATACAGTCAGAATTGTTTTTATAAACTTTTGATATTTTTTTGTTGCACACCTTACAATAACAAATATATGGAGACAAGGACAAATGTACATTTAAGTCATTAGTGGATATATGAATTTTGCCTATATGGCTAGTTACTTATATGGGTCTTCTAAATGACAAGATAAAATAACAAAGGTTCATAAGCTCATCCATGCCCTGTGAACTTTACTCCACTCACCAAATAACTTGATTCAGTCACTATTTATTAGTTTTAGAAAATGTGTTTTTTAAAAGCTGCAAACCACACTTTATTATACATTTCTGAATCATGAGGGGGTAAATTGTGATACAGTTCCCTCATGCCACTGGCTCTTTTGGAGAAAAAAGTTCTGCAATACAATAAGAGTTTCCAGACTCTTCCAAAAGTTTGAATTGTGTTCTATGACTGACCTTCACTCTACAGTCCCTTTGACCCAGGGCATGGTCCCTGGTACATCTTTTTGAGGTTTAGTTTCTGGGAAGTTTTCAGCAAACCTCTCTCGTGCTTTCTCCCAGTTCTTTTTATTCTTATTTTGGAGAACATGAACATCTTCAATTGAGGATGGCTTGCCTGTCCCCAAGCCAGCATGTGTCCGCCGAAGCTGAAGCTGGATCTGTTACCAAAAGTTGAGCAGAGACTTATTGTATAGTCAAAGCACACTGAAATCTGCTGTGTCCAACTTAGTACTTTAACTATAGTTCTCTTAGAAATGACACAAAAGAAAATGTGTCAAATGCATCAAATACCATACAGGAATACATACAACATTATATATGGAACTTACACTCATTTTTCTACATTGTCATGTTTGTCAATAAGTACACCTGACTCCACAAAAAAAAGTGCTCCTTAAATAGCAATCACCAAATTTCACTGAAATGCTGTAGTCTGTCATCTCACTCTAACTAAAAGTAAAGGCAAAACATGTATTTACACCTACTGTCCTAGACTCACTTAAGTGAACAGGCAGATTAAACATTGAGTCATACATAGAACTTAATCACTCATTTTCATAAATGGAAAGGAGAACTTCTCATTATTTTTGAGAATCATTAAATGTATAATATGTTAGCCACCATGCTAGGGGCTTTATCTTCATTGTATACTTGAAAAAGTTTTTATTATCCCTATTTTAACATACAAAAACTGAAGTCCAAACTTGCCCTAAGTCCCAGTATGACAGAACACATATTCTAATCTAGGTCTGACTATAAAACTAATGTTCTTCCCATTGTATCTCTATGAAATGAAAAAATTTACATTAAATTCACAGTGATCCATTCATTATTTAGGTACCAAGTAATTATCAAGAGAGTTCGTTAGTCATTTTATTTTGTAAGGTTTTTGTGAAAGATAATCCAAACCCTGATGAACCATGGGACTGCAGAATTAAATCACTGTACTGTTTTTCAAACATTATTCTCTCCATTGCTTGTTATATGCTCTAATTCTTGAACCCAAAACATATTTTCCAGCTAATATAGAATCTTCCTATTCATAAAGTGACACTGTAACTGTTCCTGCAATCCTCAGTACCAAGATAAGTGAGGAAGTAATTAAATGCAACTAAAAGACAACGAAAAACCCTTGGCTCAGGAAATAACATTTACTATTCTAGCTTCAATGAGAAAAAAACTTCAAGAGGCTTCTGAAAACATTAAAAACAAAATAAAAACAATACATATATGTATATTTGGTGACCATGAATGGCCACAAACGCAGTAAAAATGTCTCCCAGCACTTAAGGCAATACCTGGCACATATCAGATATCTGGTAAATGTGTCTGCTGTAAGAATAAAGAATGAAAGAAAACACAAGTCTTACCGGAGTTTTCATTCCTCCACCATCTTTCCCTAGGCCCTCTCCTTTCTTCCAACCCATTTTCTCCAACATCTTCCGACCTTTGTTGCTATCAGTAATTTCACTTTAAAGAAAATTAAGATGATAGTTGATTTCTAAAAGACCATTTAGGTCACATTTATAATATATTCATGAATTAAAACAGTGAGTACAACTACTTTAGAAAACTGGCATTATCTAACAAAGTTGAAGATACATAAATTCTAATCCTATATATACCATTTAACAGAAAAGCAGGTGAATGGTACACCAAGACATAAAAGAAATAACCCAGATGTCCAAGATCAAACCTTGTGGCATAGTCACACGAGAATATTATACAGCAATGCAAATAAAATGTACCTAACAAAATAATGTTGTGGAAAAAATACAGACACAAAATACTGAATTTTTCAATTTAAAATTCAAAAATAAGTGAAATTAATCTGTTGCTTCTGGAAGTCTGCAGAGTGATTGCCTTTGGAGAGGAGAGAGCAATAGTGATTAAGAGAGAGGACAAGGAGGGTAGGTTTCTGGGGTTACTGAAATTTTCTATTTCTTGACCAAGAAACGTGTACTTCACAATGTGTTAACTGTACATCATTAATATTGATGCTTATATTTGTGCACTTTTCTGTATATGTTATGTAGCAATGAAAAAGTTAAAATAAAAAACCTCTTATTCACTATTTGCATTTTGTTCTGATTTTACATCCTGCTAATTTAAGGGTATTTTAATTTTATGTTTTACTACACTGTCATTTCAGTTCTACAAAATGTTAAATTGGCTCTTCAATAACAATTAAGCAATGTCATATGAATATGTTTCACTTTTTATTTCTGCCTTTTAATTTAACTCTAATGTAATCTTCATATTCTCCAGCAATTATTTTAAAAATTATTAAGCTTTAAAAAATATTTGCCATATTGCTTACTATATCTAATTCATAATACTATATTTCATCAAATCTGACTCCATAAATTTTAAGACGTGCTGCTATCTTATGTCACATTTAAAAAAAGTTTGCTTCTGTATGTAACTGTAAAACTCTATCCAAGTAGTATACCTTAGAATAAAATAATATTTAATCAAAATTTTATAACGAGTTGTCAGTTCCACATGAAAGATTTAAATTTTAACTAAATCCAGAATTTATATTGAGGGAAAAAATGTAGCTAACATATGACTGAACACAGAAATATGGTCATACTGTAAACCACACAATTACATTTTGAGCCTTCTAAATACCTTGTATATAAAAGTATACTCACTCAATTGGGTGGCTATATATGCATATATGTGTGCATATATGTGTTTAAGTATGTGTACTCACATATATGCTCAGAACTTTTCTAGGAAATAATGAAATTCTAATTTTAGAGGAAAATGTAAAGAGATGTAATATTCTGATCTTATTCTAAACTATTCCTTTAAAACCTACCTATCAAAATAGAAAACCCTGTAAGTCATACTACCCTATGAATGTGATATGGTACAAAGAGTACTAAAAGCAATTAAAGTTAATACTTACGAATGAACAGATGCAGGAGCATCATCTCTTTGGAAAGTTCCTTCACTTCCAATCTGCTCCCTACGTTTTCCAGCTCTATCTTTATATTTTGGGTTCTTCAATGCCTTTTCATCCTCATAGTCTGTATTCTTTATAAACGAGAAATATTCATTGAAAAAAACAAAGTTGGTAAATAAAAATGTAATATCTGTATATTTGCCTTACTTGGCAAATATGGTTTGATTTAGTCTCTATTAAACAATAAATTAAAACTTAATGCTGTATACTCATATTTTCATATGAACTACCAGTATTAAAAAAAAAAAAAAACACGTAGAACCAATGGGGTTGGAAAAAATGTCTATTTCTCCTTTTCTCTAAGGAACCGAAAGTACCAAAGGACCTAAAACAGTTTGGTTACTGTTCCTTGGAAAGGAAAATTAAGAAAGTCTTCAAAAAATGGATAAAAAGCTTTATGCTTCAACAGCTCCATTTATGTGATTATCAGTCACTCAACAAATAGTTACTGAGTAAAGAGTATGTTCAGCTCCATGCTAGGTGATGGAATACAAAGAAATTTATAATCCAGGAAGGCAAATACACATAATCTTTAGCATGACTGGTTCAACAATAAAGGTATACATAAGATGTGGCAGTGGCACAAAAGAGGAGGTGGTCAATTCAGCTTGGGCTTCTAAGTAGGCTTCTCTCCACCCTTTGTTATTACTTGCTGATCTTTATACTAAAAGTATGATGTTCATCAGAGATGCTAGGAGCTGCTAGTGCAATTCAAGGAAAGAACCATATAAGTTTTTACTTAATTTTGCTTTTAATCAAAGAAAAAAACACAGAATCACTAATCCTAATGGGTTTTTCTCCCCAGAAGATGATACAAAAATTTAGTTAAAATTTTTAAGAAAACATTTTTGATTCTCTCCTTATGTATATTCTATTGCCCTCCCAAATTAGCCCCTTGATGTTTATGATTTTTCTCCCTTAATGAAACCATAACAAAAAATATAATTCTGCAGATTTGGCAGCATCTTTTCTCATATCTTCATGAAGTGTAAGAAGCACTGGACAAATATGCTTAAGACCTAGATTCTATATATAATTCTGTCATTTAGTAGCTAGGTGACCCTTATGCTTTTTCTCAAATATAAACTGAAAATATTAATTATCTTCCTGGTCTACTTATACGATTAAATGGTAACTTTATTTACAGCCTTATTGTGGTATATTAACATACAATAAATTAGTAAAAGTATATAATTAGACATTTTTGAGATGTGTATACATCTATGAAACTATCATCAGAATCTAGATAATAAACAAATCCATCTCCTACAAAGTATCCTGTCCTTTATTATAATCTATCCCTCTAGATCCTCCCTGTGCATCCTTCCTTTCCTGTATCCAGGCCACCACTGATCTTTCTGTCACATGTTAGTTTGCTTTCCTAAAATTTTAAAAAACTAGAAGTATACACTATGCATTCTTTTTGTCTGGCTTCTTTCACTCAGCATAATTGAATTCATCCACATTGTAGCCTGTATCAATAGCTCAAGTTTTATTGCTAAATAGTATTTGACCATATCGATATACCATAGTTTTTTATCCATTCGTGATGAATACATTAATTTTTCCCAGTTTTGGCTATTAAAAAAAAAAGCTGCTATGAACATTTGTTTACTAGTCTTTGTATGAACATATCGTTTCATTTCTTGGAGTAGAACACTGAATCATATAGTAGATGTATATTTAACTTTTAAAGAAATTACTAAACTGTTTTCCAAAGCAATCACACCATTTTATATTCTCACCAGCAGTGTGTGTGAGTTCCAGTTCTTCCATATGACCACCAACACTTGGAATGGTCCTTCTTTTCCACTGGTTTTAATTTGCATTTCCCTAATGACTACTGATACTGAACATCTTTTAATGTCTTTATTTGCCAATTGGACATCTGCATGAAGTGTCTATTCAAATCTTTTGCTCATTTTTTAACTGAGTTGTTTGAGTTTTGAGAGTTCATTATATATTATAGGTATATAATTTTTATCAGATATATGATTTGCAAATATTTTTCCCAGTCTGTGGTTTATCTTTTCATTCTCTTAACAGTGTCTTGGAAGAACAGAAATTCTGGAGGAAGTATAATTTATTAATTTTTTCTTTTATAGATTGTGCTTTTGGTGTTAAGATATCAAAAAATCTTTGTCTCTTTTTTTTAAAAAACTTGCTTCTGAAAGTTTTATAGTTTTAGTATTTAAATTCATATCTATAATCCATTTTGAGTTCATTTCATATAGGCTATAAAGTATGGCAATCTAAGTGGTCCAGCACTGTTTGTTGAAAAAGACCATCTTTTCTCCACCAAACTGTCACACTTTTGTTGAAATCACACACACACACCCCCTCCTTCCCTCCCTCCCCTCTCTCTCACTACACACACACACACACACACACACACACACACACACACACCCTATCTATATGGGTCTATTTCTGGACTCATTCTGTTTCATTGACTGATTTATCTTTATGCCGATACTATACTGTCTTAATTACTGTAGTTTATAATAAGTCTTAAAATCAGGCAGTATTAATCCTCTAACTATGTGCTTCGATAGTAACATTTTAATGCAAAGTTTTTAAATGAGAAATGACTGCTCAAATGTAGGTATTATCATTTTTCTACTCCACCCTCAACAGTTGTCAAGGTAACAATAAACAACTAAATCATTCTAAATAACTTTTTATATATAAAATAGACTATGGACATCTAAAGGCATTTTTACTTGAAACCAGTGCATGATTTAACATATGTAACAATATTTAACATCCTTACCTGCAAACCATATTTTACTCGTATTTTCTTTAATTCTTTTCTCCTTTCAACTCTTTTTCCTCCTTGCTTAATGTTGGAACAACTAAAAGGAAAAAGTAAGTTTAGTTTAAAAAGAAAAACTCACTAAATCTGACAGATATTATATAACATACTCTTATTTAATAATAAACAACTAATTAACACTATTAGTATACCATCTGTAGATCAATCAAAAGTTCAAATAAATACTGACATAAAAGAATCCTGACTTGTGATGATGTCCTTTCAACATTTAAATAAATAAATCTACATGGAAAGTAAACCAAAACTCAGAGATTATAGAAACATCACAGTATAGATACCAAAAGAAATATCAAACATCTTAATTTTTTATATAATTATAATAGGCCCAAATGAGAGAATATTGTGTATTTTCAAAGGAACATACCCATGTGCAAATTAAAAAAAAAAAAAAAATCACATAACCCAAACCCAACATTCATGTTGTGTGATGTGCCATACTTATTTTCATAATCTAATATCAGAAAACAAAAATATACAATAGTAGTTGGTACTTGGGGAAAAAAACTGATGTGAAAAAATGTCTATTCTTACTAGATCAAAGTATTTATTTAAATTTAAAATCCTTAGATGAGTGGGCTTAAAGCAAGACAGCAAACTTCTACAGCATTATTAACTTATAGAAAATAATGGTATATATACAGATGATATAGCAACATAAACTATAAGCAGAAAAGTAAACTATCAACCAATAACTCTTAATACCTTGGCCTATTATTTTCTATGCTACTATTATGTGATGGAGTTAAAACTGTGGATGACTTCTTCATATCAGTAAATAGATGTTAAAAGAAAACCAACCTTTATTATAATTATGTCATAATTATTCTTTTGAAGGACATTTAGCTACTAATGCAGTGTTGCTTCAAAAGCCTACTAAACTAGATTAGCAAAAACAGAGCTAATGATTATCTCCTGGTCAGAAAATAAACTAATGCTATAAATAGCAAAGCTAATTATTACATAGAAAAATCAACTATAATCATAATCTACTACCCTAGGTCTCAAATTTCAAATGCATGTCATTTCGTAGTCTCATCTGATAATATTCACTGAAATATAAATGTATCTCAATACAGCATTATATCAATTAGATATGAAGATGGTAGCCAACTAATTCTTTTGTAGAACACTCCCTGTGAACTGAAGTTATCACGCCAACATATAACAGTCCATTTGCCCACATATAACAGTATGTTTCACATACCAAAAGATTCATCTTTCTTATCAAGACGAAGGTGAGCTCTAACCTGCCCCGGTTCGCAGCCATCACAGGTGTCACTGCCAGGGTGAATATGAAAGGACAATACCGTCTCTCCAATTTTCACTTCATCTCCATGTTCAAGTACATAAGGGTCACATTTCGTTTTAGGCTGAGGAGAAAAATTGCAAAATAGAAATCCAGGAGAGTGTTACATGATTATTTTCTAAGTAATGTCTGATTATAAGAAAAAAAGTTTGAAATGGTTCTCAATGAGATAGACACATGAACACATTTCTACATCTTGAGGATGAGCCATAATGTTCTACTAGTTGAAAAGAGATATCTAAACTGATGTTATATTATTAAAATCACAATCTCCTTATCTCCATACCCAATCCTATCAGAGAAATACCCAACCCAAATTTCAAACTATCTATTAGAAATGAACCCAACTCCAACATTCATGTTATTGTGTAAAGTGCCATAATCTAATATCAGAATACAAAAATATATAATAGTACAGCTGGTACTTGGGGGAAAAAAAAGTGTTAAAAAGAAAGTACATCATATTTTCCCTTTTCCCTGTTTACTTCATTTGCAATTCTTATAGACAAAGAATAAGGTCTCCCTCCCTCCCTTCCAGGGCCAAGCACTTTGCTACATGTTGGAGACAGAAGAGTTATTAACTGGACAGACATTGCCCTTGCCTTCAAGGAGTTTCCAGTTAAGCAATATTTTCATTAAAACAATTTTTTTAAATACAAAAAAAAAAGTCCATAAAATTGCTGTTAAGAATATTTACTCTGAATAGCTTTAAAATGCATTTATTTTTAAAAAGGCATAGATAATAATTAGAAGTCAAAACTCAATAGTCAAGTATCCATTTACATACTTTTTTCAGCTCTTTCTGGGAATTCCCTTCCACATAATACATTTGGACTTGAACATTGATCGAAACCAAATGATATATATATATAACTATGACCTTTAGGAATAAAAAATTTCAGTTGAGTTTTTAAAAATAATATGCAAGTAATTAATACATACACGCACCTGAAGAATCTGTTTTCCATTAACAACTGTACCATTCTGACTCCCTTGATCCACAAGGACATAACTTTGTAAGTCATGGTCAAAATAAATTTCTGCATGAAACTTAAAAAAGAAACCAGGCAATTATAAGGCAGTATACTTTTTTTAACCATAGATAACAATTTCTCTATGTTAGACTACAATGGACTTTAGTCTCTGATCATTTAACTTTTATTTTTCTGAATACAAATGTATTATAATGATTTTGGTAGAAATGTGGACACAGAAGAAAAAGTCACCTATAATTCCACCTATAACTACCATTAATAACTTAGTGTGTACACTTCTGTAACATAATTGAAACTATA
This sequence comes from Eonycteris spelaea, assembly GCA_003508835.1. Classification (NCBI taxonomy): domain Eukaryota; kingdom Metazoa; phylum Chordata; class Mammalia; order Chiroptera; family Pteropodidae; genus Eonycteris; species Eonycteris spelaea. The sequence continues at coordinate 19,348,612 of PUFA01000011.1, read as the reverse complement.
CTATACAATTTGAAATTATTTTTTTACCTAAATATTTGTCTATATCATTAAAAAATCTTATTAATATTTGAAACATTCAAGGTCGACTTCTCAGTCTTCCAGTTTTTTGGTACTCAAGACTAATCACCCTCTCCTTGACCCACATTACAACACATTATCGAAGTTACTGCATATGTAAATGTCATTGTACTGCTTACACTAGTTTATTCTTTTGCTTACCTCTCAGTACATAATATGGTGCCTCGCATACACTGGACATGTACTCAAAACATGTCTATTTAATTGGATAAAGAGTTGCAGAGATAGTTAACTTAAAATTTCATATACAATACACTATGGTAGGAATGTAAAACGGTGCAGCAGCTTTCTACTCCTAGGTATATATCAGAAGAAATGAAAACATACATAAACAAAAACCTGTACACATAGCAGCATTACTTTTAATAGCCAAAAAGTGGAAATAATTCAAATATCCATCAATTAATGAACAAAATATAGTAAATGAAATATTATTTGGCAATAAAAAGGAATAAAGTACTGACATGCTACAACATGGATAAATCTTAAAGACATGTTACGTGAAAGGGCTAATTACAAAAAATTACATGTTCTATGATTCCATTTATATGAAATGTGCAGAATAGGCAAATCTACAGAAATAGAAAAACTGGTAGCTGGAAGGAAATGAGGATTTACCAAGTACGTTTCTTTTTATGGTGATGAAAATTTTCCAAAATTAATGTGGTGATGGTTGCAGCACTGCACAAACACCTAAGATCCTTTGAATTATACACTTTCAAAGGGTAAATTGTATATGATATGTGAACTATGAATTACACTGTTCCTTAAAAATCTCATAAATTATAAAATGTTTCAAGCACACAAAAAAATATACTGAACCTGTCTACCTATGACCCATAGAAATCATACTGTATAAATTTTTTTATTGAGATATAATTTATATACAGGAAATTCACAAGTCTTAAATGTATAGTTTGATGAGTTCTAACAAATGAATGCAACTATATATATTTCTTTTATTTTGCTTTTTTGGCCTAACATTCTGTTATAAAGTAATCCAGTTGTTGTGCAGTTGTACCATTTTCCTAAATGGTAATACACTGTACGAATAGATGTAGCACAATCTAAATATCCTTTTGATGATGGACATCCAGGTTTTTTCCAAGATTTTACTATTTTTTTAATGTTTCTATGAACGTACTTATACATGCAACCTTCTTACGCACATGCAAGTGCTTCTCTGAGATACATACTTAGGAATGAAATTGTTAAACTATAGGCTATACAAATCTTAAACTTTATTACATGCTGCCATATCATTTTCCAAAGTGATTATACAAATTTATATTCCCCAACAGCAGTCTATAAGAATTCTTAATGCTCTATACAGCCTTAACCAACCCTTGGTATTGTCAAAATTTTTAGTTTTTGCAAGTATAATAGGTGTGAAATTGAATCTCATCACTGTGATTTTAATTTGCATTTCCCTGATTACTCCTGAAGTTGAAACCTTTTCTTATATTTATTAGACATTTGTGTTTCCTCTTCTGAAAATTTTCCCTTCCTGTCCTTTGTACATTTTATTCAATTGGTTGTTTAGAATACTAACTATATCAAAGGCTCATATACTGCCATATTTTATTTTCAAAACACTTGAAACCTTATTCCAAAGAGCTGTTCTAAATTATAATCCCATAGGGTGATATTTAATAAGTATGATGAATGAAAACTGACATCTTGGCTTCATTTGTATTTCTTAACTAAGAAGATTGAATGATTTTCACATGTTGACCATGATATTTCCTCTATTGTAAACTGCCTATATATATTTTTTGTGTCACAGTTGGGTCTGAAAAAGTGAATTTGTATAAGTTTTAAAATGTAAGCCTTTTAAATTTCTTTTCCTTTAAGTCTGCCTTTTAAATGTATTTCTTAACATATAAAGAATTTCAAACTTAAATTATTCAAAATTACTTTGTCCTCTGATTTTTTTCCATTTTTTTCATATACCTCAATATGTGAGGTATATATTGTCAAACTGATTTCACACAGCTAATTATCTACCCCACAAGTGGACATATTAGTTTAAAAGAGATAAAGAAAAAGCAGAAATGCTACCATAGAACCACGTATATTTTAGAATGAAGTAGAGAAAGGACTTTGCCATTTAAGTTATAGATTGGGTTTTCTTCGGGAGCAAAAGAATAAAAGAGTCAATAGAAGTAAAAAAGCAAGATAATCTGGTCAGAGTTAAGATAATGAGGATTTACTCCCCTCTGAAATGAGTCCAAACATTATAAAAATAACTAGACTTTCAAACTAATAATGAGACATTTAATTCCAAAAAGACAAAAAAACACAAAAAATATATACTTTAGATCCATATTATAGTTCATCAAATAGAAACAAAATGGGTATAATAAAAAGTCAAAAAATAGAGGAAAAAAAGGATAACAACCATAGAAGGGAGGGAGAAAATATAGTAAAGATAAATATGAAGTATAAAGTCCCAGTAGCTAAACCTTATGCTTTTTTTTTTTTTACCTTATATCTAGTTTGCAACTCTGTCCTTATTGTTTGTTTTGAAACCCCAACTGTTTTTTTCATGAAACCATTACAGGTTCAACTAGGAAAAGCTATAAATGGGAGAGGACAGATTGCTCTTGGGTTATAAAACACCTGGACTCAAAGTAACCATCCACTAAAATAGCCTGAATCCAGGTCTGGTTCATTTTTTAACTACCATAATAGCTAGCCTATTTATGTCACTCAATAAATATCTGTTCAACAAGTATTACTTTAATACTTAAATTAACCCACATTTTCTACTCCTGTGCCAGACTGTTAAAAATTAAACATAATTTAGTTAATCTAAATTGTGATAAAGAATTTTCATTTTCTCAAGCAGTAATAAACAAATCTGCATTACTTTCATTACCATTACTACACTGACTATTAACCTTTCTATTAAACAGGAGGAACCATAAGCTTACTGCCATGATGATGATTTACAAAATTACATCATGGGGCTATACTTATAAAATCAAAGAGTTTACCTTACTGACACCAACTTCAGGGATTCGGAGAGTATGCTCCATATCTTTTTCTCTGCAGAGTTAAGGAAAATGTCTTTAATAATTTTGGAAGCACATACAAATGTAGCACTCAGTGACATGGAAAGAATTTTTTTGTTTTAAAAAACATTAAAAAGGTGTAAAATGCAAGTTTCTCTATCACGCTAAGTCCAGTTTTCTTAATCTACTCTAAATTTCCTATTTAAAAGGAGTTTCCAGAATTACTTTTATTCTTTGGTACATCTATTCCAGGCTAATAAATATCCAGTGAAACAAAATACCTTTTGTGTTAACATCAATTATTTATTCTAGATCTGTTGACTATGTTCTCATTTCTATTACTACACATAAAAAGAATTTAAAATTAAGGTATTGCATAGAATCTAAATTAAGGATAGATTCTCTCTCCTATTAGGAAAAAATTATCTTACTCATGATTAAAACAAACCTCTCTAGCAAGCTGTTTATGAACTACAAAGGGGTAAAGGAAACGAGGCAGAAAAGGAGGCTAATACTGGGTTTAGGTAAATAATTTAAACTCAAAAAAGGCAGTACAAAGGTAAGAAAATTACAAAATCTCTGTGGAAGGTATCACCAAGATTTTATTTCTTTACATAGACAGCCCCCTTTTGGGACTATGAAGTCATACCCTTGACTGATTTCCAAAAGCAAGTGAAAAAACGTTAAGTGCCAATAATATTTTTTGAGTGGGAGAAAAAGGGACATGAGTGTCTTTTTTTTTTTTTTTGCCTATTCAACAAATACCGTGCACATTTCATGATAACTGCTCAAGAAATGCACAATCCACTAGCATAAGACAAATTTAAATAGAATAATATTAAATATTTTACCTTCCAATTGTAGCAGGATTTACAGCTGTAATGATAAAAAGTGATCCTGTCTGCAACACTGGTGATCTAATAACAATTACTCTAATACATGGGGGCCAAATTTTTTCTTCATCTGCCAAAGAAACAAGTGGACAAATATTAATTTAAATGCTATGAAAAAAAATAAGAAATGCCTATGGATAGTAGGATGCATCCGTAAAATAAAAATGTATTGATCAAAAATCTTAATCTTGTTTAAAACCTTAAATCCTGCTATATCACATACATGATAAGTAGGGCTTAATATTATTACCTATTTAAAGTGAACCAACCTACAGGTATTTGGCAAATCCAGCATCTATCATAATTATAATCATCTCTCTTTTTTAAGGTCTTGGAATTTGAGAATATCGCAAACAAGGCTTTTTAAATTAAGTTAGGAAACCTGAATTTACACTTTTTTTTAAAAAGTAAGAAATTCTTTTAGGAACAAAATAAGCTCGTGTACCCTAATATAAAATGCTGGGTTTAAAAGTATGCCTTTTACCCTCTAGTAAAAAAATATTAGATTTACCATAAAATCTATGTAGCTAAGTTCATGGACTATACTTTTTAATAGCAATTTGCTATTCTCTCAAACGTAAAAGTGAATGACAAATCTTTAATCCACTAAAATAAGACTTAATAGATACTTTAGGATTAGAACATAGGTAACTTGGTTTTGTGTTCTACTGACTAGGCCATGCAATGCAATGCAGCTTTAAGGTTCAAGTATTAGCCATTGATTCACAACCTACTCTCTAAAAAAAAACCAAGCAGTAGCTCACAAAATTTTTAATAATGCCATTCAAATAATCAGTTTAAAACAATCAGTTTACTTTTTGGCAGATATATGATATGAGTCACTAACATTTTTAACTGTGTTGCTCTTTTACAATGACCACACTACTCACCTTCATCCTCACTATCTTCTGCAGTGACATTGTCTTCACTGGCAATGTCTTCATCATAACTGTCCTCAGTCTGAGAATCTGTAATTTCACCTTCTTCTGGCTCACTATCAGTCTCTATGATTTTCTCATCTTTAAATGAAGTAGAATTATAGATGTTTTCATTAAGAGGAGATTCTATAGTCTTTCCACTAACTGAAACAGTGAATTTCGAGGAACTATTTTTGTGATGAAAGTCTACTTTGGCCTTCTTTTTCACACTTGTAAAATCTTCTCCCTCACTGCAGCTTATATGTTCAACAACGGATGCTTTTTGATCTTCTGAATTTAAATCCTAAAGAGAGGTAGGTGGGGAGAAGGAAACAATCTTAAACATGACCATCTTTAATGGTAAGTGTTTCAATGAATTAGTGAAGATATATGTACAGTGAAATAAGAACAGCTATTATTTTACCTCCTCTTCTGCTCGTGTTCCCTTTCTTGGTCAATGACAATACCATCCACTTATCATTCAAATCAAAAATCTTATGGTTATCTTTGATATCCCCTTAACCAGTACATAAAATCAATTACCAAGCGCTATAGACTGTTTATAAATTTATCCTAATTCTCTCTTCTTATCTATTCTCAGTGTCCTAACTGTCCCAGTACAGGCCTTTATCACATATTGCTTAGGCCAGGTGACAATCTAGACCAAAGCTATCCAATAAAAATAAAATGCAAGCCATATTTGTAATTAAAAATTTTCTAACAGTCACATTACAAAGGTTTTAAAAAGCACATGAAATTATTTTATTATTATCTAACCAACTATTTATAACATATCATTTTATATTAATATTTAACCAATATAAAAATTGCCAATGAAATATTTTACATGGATTTCCTGTATTAGTTTCAAAATTGAGAGTACTTTACACTTAAAACACACCTTAGTTCGGACCAGCTGCATTTTTAGTGCTCAACACCCACATGTAGCTAGTGGCTACCTTATTGGACAGTGCAGGCCTAGAGAACACATCTACCCTAAACTTCTTTTCTGAGCTTTTAACCAATTATCAAGTCAACACATAAAGTACAGAATTGACTTTCAATACAGGAGGGGTTTAAATATCCAAACTACCTAATGTAATAAAGAGTGTTTTTGTTAATAATTTATAGTACTTTATAGAGTTGGTTTGATAATAACGGTTTTAAGTACCAATGGGTCAGTTACATCTTTTATTCCAAAATTCCAACTTACCTGGCTTAAGTCTTTTATTATTCATTATACAATTATATTGCACATGACTTACAACAAATAAACAAATCTATTGTTTTAACCTTAGAAGCAGAAAGTGATCTTTCTCTTTTTCCTTTGGTTTGTAACACGCTTAATTTTTTTCCTACCTTAAAGCCACATGATGAAGGGAATTAATATGTTCTTCTGTTATTTTATAAAATATGAGAGCATCTTAAATACATATGTTTAATAGCAACATAAATTCAGTTTGGAGACTGGCTAAACACTCACAGTGTGATGAACTATATACACTTCCAGCAATATAAACTCACCAAGGACAAGAACAAGGGCAAGGAACTGAACAACTAAGAGCTTTAAAGGCCACTGTGAATTACGGCAAAAAAATTTCCCTATCTATATATACTAAAAAAAAAAGTTCCAAACTTTGTATATTATTATTACTGCTTATAGGACAACATATGCAAAAATAAATTGCCACAAATGCTCCTTTTTAAAAATTATTTGCCGGCCCAGAATGTTATTCATTAAAACATAAGAAGAGGCCTACATGTGGGCATTGAGGCATATGTGCATATTTCAAGTTATTTACTCCTATCCCCTCACCCTACTCCTTTCCTTCTACATACCCACCACCTACAAAGAGTGGGGCTCAAGAGTAGCTTAAAAAGTAAAGAAAAGGTGAGGTTGTCTTAACTGGTCTCCCATGCTTCACAGCTGCTACCTTTTAGAAGCCCTGAGGAATTCTCAAAATTCCACCAGGACTTTTTAAGTTCCTGTGCTTGGAGTTTACATATCTTTGAAGGACAGTAAAGATAAGCACTTATGAGAGCTAAACTGAACCAAAACCTCACAAGAACATTTTCAAATTTCATTCTCTAGTTTGTCAGGAAAGGCCATTTGATGACTGCTACATTCTTTTCTCTTTTTAGGAAGGAATACTTTCACAAGTTATCCTTTCAAACAGTCCAACCACTAGTAACAAGAGTCACTAAGAGTTCTTGAAAGCAAACAGAAAAGTCATTTTTAGTATTTTAGTCACATACTCTTCTTCAGTATTGTCAGTGAAAATAACAGAAATAAATACAAAATACATACAAATAAATACAAAATAAGAGAATACAAAATAAATTCAACAGAATCTCAATTCCACATTTGAACTTTAGTATTATACATTTAAAAGTTTTTTTATTTAGTTAAGTAGAAAATTATTAGATAAATTTTAAGGGTAAAGTATCAGTTGCCACAATTCGTAAAATGCCAATACAACAAATAAGCCTCCAACCCTAACGGTAGAGTATAAAAAGAACATTAATAACATGTTTTAGATTTTCTTTCAATTTAACATTGTATCATAAGCATTTTTAAAATTCTTTTCAGTCTTTACGCTACTATTTTAAGGCCTAAATAATGCTTTTTCAATTAAATGTACTACCATTTTTGAACCAATTTTGAGCCATTTAAACGTTTACTTTTTTTTCTGTTCTTATAAATATTGCTATATAATTACACAAAGGCATTTTCTTTCTTTAGACTTAAAAAAGCAATAAATTACCAGGAACAAGGTTTCCAAATTAAAAATATCAACATTTTTATAGTTATCAATACAAATAGCCAATCTATTTTCCAAAAAGATACAAATTTAAACACCTAATATGTATCTACTCTACATTTGCCAGAAATGGATTTTTTTTTATAATTCCCTAACATAGTAAGAAATTGCTCAGTATAACCAAGAATTTTTATCTATGCCTACTTACAAACTGTTTTTCTTTTATTGTGAATTGCTCACTGACATCAACTTATCAACTGAGTGTCTGAAAGTTCTTCCAAATTATGTAACACAAGAGTATTTTATCTATTCTAAATCCATCTCCTTCAAAATTATAATCCCTTCTACTTCTAGTGACTGAGAATTTCTGAAAAAGTCCATGTTTGCCCCATGAGAACGCTTCTTGGTAAATAGATTCTGGTATCTTATTATCTTAATGGATATGTTTGAAATAATTAGTGAATGATTTTCAGTTTCATCAAAAATTTTGGCTTAGTTATGACATCACTGCTATGTAAATTTAAAAAATTATGAAGACAATACCTTTTCCTCATTTGTTGTAGAAGAATCTGGATCTTTTCTCTTCTTCTTTAACTTTTTATCTTTACTTTGTTTTGTGCCAGAAGTCTGATAAGGTTGCAAATCTACTCGCGAATGAAATTGATATCGACCACTTTCCACATCACAGTAGTAATAAATTCCAGTGGAAGGGTCATAATACAGTTGATTTTCCTTTCAAAGTCAAGAAAACAAAAAGTTCTATTTATATAAGATGAAATAAAATAGAGAAATAAATTTAATAAAATATCAAATATATTCAAATACAGTAAAAGTTTTTCTTTCAAGAACTAAAGTATTTTTGAAGATAATGAATAAAAATATCAGAAAGATACCTATAATTTTGCAAAATACTTTACCATTCAACATTTGCTAATGTTCCTAGTGTGAAAAATGAGTATATTTAAATATTAAATTGAATCATGAAATTGCCAACATCTGACCAGTTTTTAACTTACAGAAACAGCAGTTTTGTATGGTTCAAGTTAATACATTAATGAAAAATGATAAAAGAAAACCTTTTAAGGTATGAAAACTAAGGTATGCATCAGAAAAGGCTGAGCATGTAAAAGCTCACCCCTATTACAAAATAATGGATTGGCAGTATAAACTCCCAAACCCTTCTCTCAATGTCATAAAACAAAGATTTGTCTTTTAATGTTCATGACTAAAAGTTTTAAAGATTTGAAAATAAAGTTAACTTCATAAATACAACATAACATTATTTATAAAGAAACCAGTAAAAAATTCTTTACTAATTAATTCTACAGTAATTAAAGGCTTATGAGTAAAGCAACCACGCAAAAAATAAATTTTAGCAAATTATGGATAAAAAACTAGAAGACAAAATTATGTAACCATCTGAATTTATTTGATACTCGCAATTCCCCTCAACTAAGACTTAATTGAAAGTTTATATTTTCTTTTCATCATAAATCCATGCAGATCAGACCTGGAAACATATCAGATGTACTGAGTTAAGCAACTAAAACTTACTGAAAAAGAATAATTCATTTTTCTAACTGTTGATACTACTGCAATTTATTGTCTTTAATTCATTTTTGCAGATCTCTTACAAAAATATTTTGAATTCTTTCTTTCCCTTAACTAAAAAACTCAATTGAAGCATTCTAATCTTTATTTCTAGTAACAACGGAACTTTTATAATTCAAGTTATTTTTAATTAAGTTTATTGGGGTAACATTGGTTAATACAGTTATATAATTTTCAGATGTACATTATAATTTGACACCTATATTTTCTATTAAATCAATTTTTTAAATCTGTTATGTCTTTCAGTCCAAACTAGACAGTTTCAAATATATTTTTAAATTTTTATTTAATTAAAATGGAAGCTAGCACAATAAAAATGGCAAAACAATGCAGTCCCTAATTTACCGAGATATATAACCTACAGAATATAACTAACTATTCACAAAATAGTAGTCAGGAGGAAAGATACAAAAAGGAAGAAGAATGACAAAGATAATGTCAAATACTTGGAAATTCTGTATTTTCCTAGAAAATAAGTAATATTTTGGTAATAAGAGTTTCAACATTAATTTTCTGAATATTAACTAGCATTGTCGGCATACTCCTATTAAAGAAAATGCTCCCTTTACAAAGGATTTACAAAGTATGTATACCAAGTGCAAAATGACAAGCTAATGAAATCCCTTATCTAACTAAGATATTAAGCATTATCATTATGTTCCCTAGATTAGTTAACAATAGGTCCAGTAGCTGGAATGGTGAACATCTGCTCCACTTTTCCACACTATATTCTGTAATTCCTGAGGACCAGATCACATGCCTAAACCATTAGGTATGAGGTATGTGGGTAAGTTGTCATCGTTTGTCATCAAACCCTGAACAAAATCCAATTAAGTACTAGACTTCAACAACTATAACCCTGTATTACAAATCAAGAACTTAATTTTCTGGTTCTGTCCTAGTCGGTGGTCCATTACATTTCTAATTCCGCACTAATTCCCTAGTTCCGTTAACAAATTGATTTTTAAAAAGTGAAATGTGTAAAAGTCACAGAATATAAAACACTGACTGATAATAAATATTCTATTGGGAATTCAAGAAAAAGACTCCTTCTGTGGCATCAAATAGATTCATAAAGATAAAAGTATTTGGGGGAAAAAAATCTTAGGAGGCCCAGAATTAACGCTATCACTTTATTATAAAAGCAATGAGAAAATGTTATTTAGGTTCTTAAACATTTTATGACAATGTACTTAATTGCTTGCTTTTATTAATAAATGCTCTAACATTTTTTGTTACTTTATATATAAAAAGTTATTAGACCTCTATAAAATATTAATCTATAATAAGCACAAGTAAATTATTTAATTAAAAACCTAGGAGTATAGCATCATGAGCTATTTTATAACTCTTTTATCAAACAGCTTTGAATCAAACATAATTTTTCAATGCAGCTCCTTGCTTTTCTTAATTCAGCTTAGGGTTTACTATTAGGTATCGAGTAGCTAAATATACAACCAGACAGTATTAAAATGTCTGAGATACTTACAGAATCATAATAGAAACCAGTACTGTGGTCAAAATACAGTCCAGTATTCTCATCATAACTAAATCCAGTCTGTGATACAGCAGCCTCTGCTGCAGCTCTCAAACTTTCAGCTAGTGATGACCCTTCTAAGGATGTATCTTCTGTTGCTAATGCAGATGCTGGCTCCTAGATAAGATATATTAATGTCAAATAAGACAAAAATTTGAAACAATAGACTTAAAAGCTATTTTAAAAAATAAGACTTCAATTTCTGAAATGAAATGGATGGCTATCAATTATAATTGACTCACTTTAAAAAAATAATGACTAGTGTTAGCAGTTAATTTCAACCCAGTTTTGAGGACACAAAAAGTGAGCAACCATTACTCAAAAATAAATGCCTGATACTACAGGAAAGCAACCCACAATGTACAGACTCTGAAGTATTCTTTAAGGCAAACAATATAGATATTTTTCCAAAGGGAAAAAAGTTTTCGAAGAGAATTGGAGGAGAAAGTATAGATTATGTGAGATATGTTAAAATATCAAGCAGTTGCACTAGATGAACATTCCTGGGATCCTAATTCAAACAAACTGTAGAAGCAAATTTATAAAACATTCAGGGAAATTTAAGAGTGGCAGGATACATGACATAAGTAAGTATTAAAAATTTTCTAGTGTGAACAGTTATTTGCGTGATTGCATATTTTTTTGGTTGAGTCAAAATATACTGACAAATTTTCTTTGTTTTAGTTTATTCACATTATTAAGTTTTTAAACACAATAGAGTAGGAAACAATTGCATATATCAGCAAGTTCTAATATCTATTTCTCAAAAAAGACATTCACTATTATATACAGAATATTTATAACCCTTGTATATATTGTGATGAACCAAAGAAGTCAATTTGTCTGCATAATTACAATAATGAAGGACAAATCTTAAGCATCAACAATTTCATGTTAAGCATTTTACTACCTGTGAATTTGAGGCAAAATGGTCCTCTTGTCCACATTCAGCCTTTTCTGTTACATTAGTACGAAGATAAGCATCATTTTCTATTTGTGACTGGTCTTTAGAATCATAAGTAGAAGCTTCAATATCCTGATCATGCTGAACTAAGAGCTCAGTCACTTTATCTGGAAGACTAACATCCTTATAGTATGTCTGATAATAATAATCTGCAGCAAAAGCAAATATGATATTAGCATAGTGTATATAAAATGGACTTAATTCCAAAACATTGGCACTGAACACAAAACAGCACACATTACAAACAAATCATTTTACAATTATATACATTTTAACAGATTAAAATTAATGGTGCAGATGCATATATCTTTGATTCTAATGTCCCATTCAGTACCCTAGCTGTCAAACTAAAAAGGGAAAAAAGAGTAATCCGATTTGGATTTTTCCTAGCAAGAGTAAAAAAAGAAAACAGGTAGATAGGTTGCATTCTGTCAAAAAATTAGGCAACTCTAAACAATTTCTAACCACATACTTTAATATCATTGCATATCAAATGACAATAGAATTAAAACAACATTTCAAGAGCTAATTTTTTTTTTTGGTCAAATTTCTCTTATAATGTTGATGCAAAGGCCTAAGAGAGTGGCACTGAGCACAATGCTAAGTGGAATACATCAACAAGAAAACATATGCCCAGATCACATCAGCACGGCAACTAAACTACAGAACCACCACCACTGAGAACCACTTGAAGTCTCGCTGAACAAAGTCATATAATTAATGGCATACAGAAGAAGCCACGTCAAGACTAGCGGGGATGGAGTTGTGGACCATGCTGGTCCCACAACCCAGTCCATGATACAGCCTCTGCTGCAGAGGTCCCCGTGAGGAACAAGGGGTCCCAGCCTCAGACCAGACTTCCCAGCCCAGGATTCCAGTGCTGGGAAGAGAAGTTTCCATAACTTGGGCTAGGAAAACCAGAAGTGGGAAAACTCTGGCTGAGTGAGACAAAGGGCTGCTGGAGGCCCAGACATTCCTTTTAAAGGACCTAAGCGAAGACTTATTCTCTGATGAACTCACTCGCTCTGAGCTCCAGAGCTGGAGCAGCAGCTTGAAAAGGGCCAGGGATATACAGGAGGAACTGAATTGTCTGACTTTGGGGTAAGGGCTGGAGGGGCAGCTTTCTCCCAGATATAAGTGCTGAGGCCTTTGTTCCTTTGTTGAGTCCACCTCGCCACACAGCTGAACAGCACCATATCTGAGTCTCCATCAACCTAAGACTCCTTTTTCAGGCCTGGTGATTCCCTGAGATCCTGCCCCATCCAATTTGTAGGCCCACCCAAGTTCTTTCCAGTGGCTTTCCATACAAATAGCTGTCTTGGCTCATGCTGCACTTTCCTAAAATCTCTCAAAGGTTCACAAACCCCAAACAAACAGCATCTAGCCTCAGCAGCTCCTCTTGCTAAGCAGCCCCAAGCCTGGACTAGCAACAGCCGGCTGTGGGTCACAGCTTAGCCTCTCCCAAACACTTCCAAGCCCAGCACAAGTGGCAACCATCTACGGATCACTTTGTAGTTCATACCAAGTGGCCCTGGGCACGGCACAGGCAGCAGCAGACAATGGTCTGCAACAGAATCCCTCCCAGGAGGCCCTGGAACGCACACACCCAGTGGCCAGCTTCAGACCAGACCAGAGCACTACCCAACCACCTCCACAAGCAACACACCCAAAGGGGACTTGGCTGGCACCAGAGCCTCATTAAAGTGAATCCTACTCCATGAATCAGCCCCTACATAACATCTCCTCCACTATAGTCATTGCCAGTCTTCACAACCAATCAGCCTAAGAGTCAATCCCTCTCACTGACATGCCAGCAATCAAGGCTCAACTACAACGAGGGAACACACAACCCACACAAGGGATACTCCTGGGGCACCCAAATCAGATGACCAGACAGACTGCACCACTGGGCCCCACAGCACACCTACGACATAAGGCCCTCTACTAAGACTGGGAAACATAGCAGCTCTACCTAATACATAGAAATAAACACAGGCAGCCAAAATGAGGGGACAAACATGTCACAAATAAAGAATAGAATAAAACTCCAGAAAAAGAACTGAACAAAATGGAGACAGGCAATTTACCACACACAGAGCTCAAAACACTGATTATAAGGATGCTCAATAATCTCGGTGAGAACTTCAACAAAGAAACAGGAAACATAAAAATGGAGATAAAAAACAAAAAAGAACTAGTCAGAAATAAAGAGTGTAATACTTGAAATGAAGACTACATTACAGGGTATCGACAGTAGATTAGATGAAGCACAGGATCGAATCAGTATTTGGAAGATAAGGAATCAGAAAACACCCAATCAGAACAGCAAGAAATAAAAAAAAAAAAATCCAAAAAGAAAAAAATGGGAATAGTTTAAGAGGTCTCTGGGACATCAAATACCAACATTCACATCATAAGGGTACCAAAAGGAGAAGAGAGAGAAAGCAATGAATTGAAAACCTATTTGAACAAATAATGACTGAAAACTCCCCTAACCTGGCAAAGGAAATAGACAAATAAACCAAGGAAAAGCAGAGTCTCAAACAAGATGAACCCAAAGAGATCCACACCAAAACACATCATAATTAAAATTCCAAAGGTTAAAGACAAAGAGAGAATCTTAAAAGCAGCAAGAGAAAAGCAGTTAGTTACCTACAAGGCAGATTCCCATAAAACTGTCAGCTAATTTCTCAACAGAAACTTTGCAGGCCAAAGGCATTGGCAGGAAATATTCAAAGTGATGAAATGAAAAATAAGGACCTACAACCAAGATTACTCTAGCCAGCAAAGCTATCATTCAGAATCTAAGGACAGATAAAGAGCTTCCCAGACAAGAAAAAACTAAAGGAGTTCATCATCACCAAACCAGGAGTGCAGGAAATGGAGGGACTTCTTTCAGAAGAAAAAAGATAAAAAATATTAATTATAAAATGGCAATAACTACAAATCTATCAACAATTACTTTAAAGGTAAATGGACTAAATGTTCCAATCAAAAGACAGAGGTGGCTGAATAGATAAAAAAACAAGACCCATACAAATGCTGCCTAGAAGAGACTCATTTTTAGATCGAAGACTCACACAGACTGAAAGTAAAGGTATGGGAAAGACATTCCTTGAAAAGAGAAAAGAAAAAAATGCTGGTGCAGCAATACTTTTACCAGACAAAACAGACCTTAATACAAAGGCTATAACAAGAAACAAAAAGGACCCAGTAATCCCACTTCTGTATATTTATCTGAAGAAACCCAAAACACTAATTTGAAAAAACATATGCATTCATATGTTCACTACAGCATTATTTACGATAGACAAGATATGGAAGCAACCTAAATGTCTATCAGTAGGTGAATGGATAAGGAAGAAGTAGTATATATATATACAATGGAATATTACTCAGCCATAAAAAAAAAATGAAATCTTGCCATCTGCAACAACATGGATGGATCTAGAAAGTATTATGCTAAGTGAAAGGTCAGACAAAGACAAATTCACTTATAAGTGGAACCTAAAAAACAAAATAATGAAGAAAGAAAACAGAAACAAACTCATAGAGAATTTTGTAGCTGTCAAATGAAAGGGGGTTTGAGGGATGGGTAAGGGGATTAAGAAATACAAATTGGTAGTTACCAAATAGTCACAGCCATGTAAAATATAACACAGGGACTATAATCAATAATACTGTAATAACTATGTATGGTGTCAGATGGGTACTAGATAATCAAGGTGATCACTCAGCTATATAAATGTGTAATCACTATATCGTACATCGGAAACTAATAGAATATGTATGTCGACTGTAATTGAAAAGTAAAACATTACTTTTTTAAAGAATAGACCATTTCAAGAAAAAAAAGAGAGAGAGAAGGAAGACCAAATATGAGAGTAGATGGCTCACAGCATGGTAAAAAGTCAATATGCCACTGAAAACATAGTAGCAATACCATATTACAGGAATGACAATACATTTCTACTTTCCATCAGAAGAGCAAATAGATTCTCTGAAAATACCTAATCACATGGAGAGAAGACATTACAATGGTTCTCATTTATCTAGATGTTTGTCTATTTTAAATTTAAAGAAAACTCCACATTATCATAATTTGAATGAGATAGTGTCAGGATATCTCCATTATCAAGTGAATACCTGAGGTTGACCAAGGAGGGTGGTTCTCTGTTTGTACTTCTACATCAGACTTTTTATTATCTTCATTTCTCCCACAATGGAGTATTTTACTGAGCTCTTCTACCTGAAAGAAAACAAGGTATTAGAAAAAATAAATCACATAGCAATCTAATAATACACACACCATTACTCTGAAATTACAGTAACTTTTTTTGCTAAAAGTTTTAGAGAAGTACCTACAGCTGCTAGTTTCCTTTTCAAAAAACTAAAAGTCCTATAATTGACTTTCTTTCAACTTTTACATTTGCAGAAGGAGATGCTTTTATCCTTGTACTCTCTTGCTAAACCTTAAAATATCCTCTTCAAAAATCAGATTTACTAAATTAATAGGAGTTTATGAACAGGATCCTTTATTCTAATAAGAATGTTTTATATTAATATTTTAATCAGTCAGCAGTTCACCCTAAAGAATTAGAAAAAAAAATAATTTCCATTTGTTAAACTATGAATCATTATCATTGTCTTTAACCTGGAATGAACTATTCACTTAAATATAATGATGGCACTCATACTTTAGTTTTTCCTTTAAATAGTATCATAAATAAACAACTACAGTAGAAGAAAACAGGTGATTGCTCACTCAGAGGGTTATCTACCCTCCCTTTGCCTCAATGAATGCCAAAGCCAGAGTGACAGCGTGGAAATATCCAGAAGTAAATGAGGAGCAGCCTTGACAATACACCTCAGTGGGACAGGATCTCAGTGTTAGACTTACTTAAAAACAAGCATCTAAATATTTCCTAAATGATACATAGAGCTTAAAAAGAGAAAGGTGCTAAGATTGATTATATCCATATTATCTAGGCACTTCACAAGTTATCAGATCTGCTGGTACAAACAGGATGAAGCAAGCAAGGCATCCATGAAGGAAATTTCAGGAGGCACTCAGTCTCAGCCTCCCGCAAGTATAGGGTCTACACCTGAGAATCAGTGCCCTCTAAATTTTTTACCTTAGACTATTGACTGACTTGCCCTAGTCCTGGCTCCGCTACTAACCATAATTACTGTGAATTAGATTATTTGCTTAGTATCTGCTACCTGCTAGGAATTATACTTGGTACTTTGCATAACATCTTATTAATTCTTACAACTGCCTTACAAATTAGTTGCATTAATTCCCATTTTACATGTGAGAAATCTGAAGAGACAAAGGACAACAATTTAATAATTATGTGGAAATAACGTCAGGAAGAGTGTAACTGCCCAACAAATCAAGTTGGGAAAAAAGTGCAATGCTTCTGTTCAAAACTTAAAAAAAAAAAAAAAGTACAGTTTAAATATTTGTCCTTACTGGGTTTCATAGAAACGAAGTTAGCTGCTTCTTGTTTCTAACAATAATGTCCTTCCTACTTCCACTGGAAAACTCAAGGTGATAAACGCTCATAACCACCTTATACA
The DNA here is from genome assembly GCA_003508835.1 of Eonycteris spelaea. NCBI lineage: Eukaryota > Metazoa > Chordata > Mammalia > Chiroptera > Pteropodidae > Eonycteris > Eonycteris spelaea. Next base: position 19,331,250 of record PUFA01000011.1, on the reverse strand, counting down.
TAACTGTTCGTTTGTAAAATTGTGTAAGTTTGTTCACGCTTAATTTGATTTAACCTTCACTTGTGTGGTGCTAGCATTCTCATTTTATGGGCAACCGAGGCTCAGTATCAGTACACATATCTAATAAGTGATAGATGGGATTCTGATCAAGTCCGGCGCTTTAACAAACTCAAAAGTAATCTAAAATAAATATTAACGTGCCTACTGCCAATGGGACGTTACAAGTGAGAATGAAGACAATCTAAAGTACTGAAGTTCAACTCACGCCAACCTAACTTCAACTTCTGCTTACGCGTTTATTTAAACCGAGTAACCCCAACTCTGAAGTTGTGCCAAATGTACTTGGAATTACAATCGCACTAATTTTTTACTTAAGTACTCCATAAAGTAGTTCTGGGCCCCTGCCAGGGAGCCCTTTTCAGATTATTAAAAGCTTCCAAGCTGGATGAGGCAAAGGGCTGGACGCGAACCGCGCACCTGGCTGCGGAGCTCCTGGTTGTTGCTTTCGGCGCTCTGGTACAGACGCTCCGTGTGATGTAGCAGCTTCTCAATCTCCCGCACCTGCCGCTTGCAGCTCCGCAGCTCGCGTTCCAACTTCTCTACCTTCCGCCTCAACTGGGCCAGCTCAGGCTCGGGGAGGTGGGTGGCGATGGTGACAACGAAGGCGACGGCGCCTCGGAGGCCATGGGGTCCGGCGCGAGGCAGCCCGTGGGCGCGGAGGGGCTGTAACTCAGACTGAGGTGGACGCCGGCGGGCCTAGAAGCCACGGGAGCGCGCGGGTAGAGAAAGGCGGACTCATTCCAGCCCGGCCGCGCCGGCCCCTGGCCATGACGCCCTTAAGCTCGCTGCCAGGAGCCGAGAGGAACTGTGGACAAGCAAGGGGAAGGGGCCCAGCCCAATCCGCCCGGCTTTGAAACAAGAAAACTTTATTTATAACTACCTTCCCCAGCGACCTAGACAACCGCAGCTTTGGAGAAGTGGGAGGGCCAAAGCAGCAAAGGCCAAAAGCGTCCGGGCAGCTCTCGGGCTGAACCGGAAATGATGGCGCCGGCAGTGGGCGGGTGAGACGGAAAGGGAAGCTACGGGAAGCGGGAAAGGCCTCGTAGTGCACATGCGCACTTCCCGCCGGCTGTCGGGGAGCGGAGTTCTGAGAAAGGGTGTGGGAAAGGGGCTACCGAAGCCCAGGAGTGCTAGAGAAGGTCACTGTCTCTGGTCTCAAGCTTGTGTCCTTACGGAGGGTACTGCTTGATATCCTTCACAATTGATTTTTTGTAATGTTTTTTCTTAGTTATTATTTTGGACCTCAGATTGTAATCACACTCCTTAGTTCACAACACATCGTAAACACTTGCCCATGGAAGGCTTTTTTTTTAGGGAGGGGGTGTTTTTGTGGGGGGTGCGGAGAGTTTGGGTTTTATTATGTCTCTATATCCTAATTCCTCAGTCGCATTACCTCCTTTCTGTCAATATTGTTACCTACTCTCACGTGTCTGATGTATGTCAAATATAAATCTATACTTACATGTTTCATGTATATTTCTTTTACATAAATATTATTTGGTTAAAAAGTTTTAAAATTCATATGTATTGCTATATATACATCTAAGTCTACGTATTATTCTAAGGTATATGTGTACTGCGTTTTACTTATCCATTCCCCTAGTCTTCAACATCTAAGTTCTCCATGTCAATTAGCACAATCCACAGCACAACGAAGTCCCTTGTTCATGCCATATTGACCTTTGTATTCATTTCTTCAGGTTATGTAGGCATGCGATCTCTGGATCACAGGACAGACATTTAATTTCACTATGTTCCGCTAGATTGCTTTACAGAATGGCTGCACAACTTTACACCCTCACCTACTACAGTCCTGTGTCCTCCACGTCCTCTCTAATATGTAATATTAAACCCTTGTATTTTTTAGCAATTTTTATTAATATAATGAAAGTGTTTCATTATTGTTTTAATTTTCACTTTTACGATTATCAGAGGATTTCATATATTTGTTGAAATGGCTATTTGGACTTTTTCTTCTCTATCTTGCCAAGCCTATTTCTTATTCTTTTGCAGTTCTTTCTACAATCTAGATATCAATCCTTTTATCAGTTTTAAATGTTAGAGACACCTTTCCCAGTGTGTCATATATCTGTTAATTTCATCTATAGTGTATTATTGAACAGAAATCCTTAATTTTTATGTAGTCAAAACAGTCTTAACTTCATTTTATTTTATATGTTTTTTGATTTGGGATTTTGAATCTTATTCATGAAGTGTTTTTCCACCCTGAGTCATACTTTTTCTATAACTTTATAATATTAACTTTCAATAATAGAGAACTCTTTTCTTCCAGGCAATGAATCGACTAAATCCTATGGCTAATCTAATCTTTAGTCCTTTGATTATTATATCTATTAGATGCTGTAGAAATCACATTAATGACCCCAGTCCTTTATCTATCCTGTATCCACATCCTTTGTCATGTGACTTTGTGGTTCCCTTCACTAAAGAGGCAGAATCTCCCCTCCACCTTTGAATTTGGGTTTAACCATGTGATTTGCTTGGCCAGTTAAGTGAAATAATTACCAGAATAGCAGGCTAGTTCTTAGCTTAAGTCTCAAAAGACTTTAGTATTTATGCTTGCTTTCTTGGATTCCTTCTGTTACCATGAGAAGGACATATTAAAGCATGTCTGTTTGTCTCTGGAGGATAACTGACACATGGAACACATCTGTTCCAGGTAAGATTTTCCAGATAAGCCAGGCTAGAGCAGAGGCCCCAGGAAACCCTCAGACAGCAATGCCTGGTGCAGATAAGCCAGCCCCTGCACCTCCCCAGGCTGGAGAGAAATAATGATGTTTATTGGAAGCCACTTAGTTTGGGGATATTTCATATGTAGCGATAACAATGGATATTCAACCTGATCTGGAACCATTCCAGGAGCCTGTGAGATTCAGCAGGTTGGAGTCTAAGTACCTCATATATTACTGTATTACATAAAAGAGGAATATTGTCAATTAGATAAAACTTGATTTATATCAAATTTCTTTCATAGAGTATCATCAATTCTATATTTAATTAATATTCACCTATCATAATTTATTCTGGATGCAATGGGTAGCCAACTCTCTCTGATCTGATCCTGCTATTTGATGTCATCCAAGAATATCTGGGGAGCCATAGCATTTCAATAGTTCTGATTTATTGTGCCATATTACTTTTGATCAATTGGCCATTACCTGCTTTTGCCCCTCTGAGGCCCAAGGAAAGAATAGGTAGGTGTAACACTAAAAGACCAGTGATGGTAAAGGAAGGAAGCCAAAAGAAACTAGGCAGGTCCCTCTTCTCTACCCTCAACTGAATACTTACATTTTGCACCTTTACTTTATGATTATATAATGAGTAAAATATTACTACATTATTATAAATTTTCCCATGCTCCCCACATCTGGGGTGGGCAGTCTATCCTGAAGGAACACAAGACCAATGTGTTTGTGAAGGGAAAGAACTATCACTAGGGAATGCAAGGAGCTAAAGACAAGTTTTATCTAAGGCCAGAAGGAAACAAGAAGATGGAGGAAGAAGGAAGCAGAGAGGTGGGGACTGGATTGAGAGCCAGAAAATGTTGTTCAAGAAGAGAGAGCACACATTGCACTAGAAGAGCTGGGCAGGTAGACCTGAGAAAGAACCACATGAGGGCTGTTCATACAGGCCTAAGAACTGCTTAGAAACTGAGCCATCACCTAAAGCTTATCATTTCATTCAGGGGAATGTCTCTACTATCTGCACCATGGCACTCTGACAACAGCCCTCCCTTGGGGTCCATGAGGACTTCATTCCTCCAGCATCCTCCCCTACTGATTGCCTAGGACAATATGCAGACCATCCTCTCTCTTCCACTTTGTTGCCCAATGCATACAGTACTCCCATGAACCTATAGGAGAGAGAGGACTGATGGGGTCCTGGATGGGACACCCCCCCCCAGTGGAGTGGGTATGGGAACATCTCATATCTGTACTTGGGGTGAAGGTTGCTGAATGAATCCATCTTGATGCTAGAGAACCTTCTCCTTCCCTCCCTTATGTTTTTTCCCCAAGGTAGAGCAACAGTTATTGACAGTTCTCTTGTAATAATTAAAACTACTTAGGAATATTAGTAAATTAAAATTAATCAAAGGAAACATTAGAATACCAAGAATACATATTTACCTTCTTGTTTCAAGGAAGGGCCTGGCTGGACATGATCCTATTATTTATTTCAATACATCTACTTGTCGCCTCACTTTGTCCTGAAGATTTACTATGAGATTGCAATAAATGAATATTCAATAATGAAAATAGTTGTATTAATTTGTTGGAACAGTCTCCTGAAGAAAAAGAACAAAATGTTTGTGAGCCTAACTTCTTTATTATCATCATGTTTATTAAACATAGATGTGGTATTTTATTTGAGATTAAATGTATCTATATAAAATATTTATAAACAAATTAAGGTTTATCTGAATATGTACCCAAAACCTTGAAGAGAAAGACAAAATTGAACATTTTATAGCTCATTAGGGTTCTAGAGAACATCAAATAGTATAGAATTATCTTGATAAATTAGTGAAGTGGTTTAAATGAAACTGAAATATGTAGAGTAAAATAACAAATTTAGATAGAGATGGGTTAACTAAATCTCAGTGCTGCTGCATACAGTAAGTCCTCAATTAATGTCGTTAATAGGTTCCTGGAAACTGCAACATATAACAAAACCAATTTTACCCTAGGCTAATTGATATAAACAAGAGTTACATTCCTCTGACACCTTTCTGGTCACAAAAACATGCCCAAACTTCTGAATAAAGACCCAAAACACTTCTAACATTAAACATTGAAATAAATGTGAGCTATACTTACATTTAAGAAATATTAATATTTCAGGGTCACGGATAGGCAGAGCCTCTCCTGGCAGCTCAGGCCACAACGTGGGAAGCTGCCCAGGACAGGATGCCCTTCCACTGCAGGGCTCCTGCACACCCACGGACTGAGACACCAGTTCACTTCATGTGCACACCTTTGGGATGTGGGAAGAAACTGAAGTCCCTGGAGAAAACTCACAGATGTGAAGAGAATGTTAAAACTGGCAAGGAATTGATTTTTTTTTCTTCATCAACGTTAAAACAACATTGAATGAAAGGACATTATTCAAGGACTAGCGGTGTGACTTTGGCCAATTTCCTTAAGCACTCTGTGTCTCAGTTTCCTCATCTATAAAATGGAGTTTAAATAATAATACTCTTCACATAGGATGGTGGGAAGATAAACAGGAATAATGTGTGTCGAGTGATAAATTTAGAACCTGGCACATGGTAAGTTTGTAGTGATAATGATTATTATTGTTATTTTATTTAATAAAAGCTTGCATAGTGCTTGCTGTGTACCAGGCATCATCCTTATTACATTATGAAAATAATCTATGTGCTAGGCACTATTTTAAGCACTGTGCAGATATTAACTCCTTTAATTCTCATTGCAATCTTAGGTGATAGGTACTATTATTATCATTATCATTTCCATTTTAAAGATGAGAAAGTTGAAGCTCAGAGATTAAAAACTTGCTTAGGATAACACAGCCAGTAAAGTCAGAGCTGGGATTCAAATTCAGCAACTTTTCTTAACCATATGCCACCTCCCCTCCACATGTTAGCATCATCAACATCATCACCATCATCATCATCTTGAGCCATAAATAGAAAGTCATTCACAGGGCATTAGTGTATATATATTTGTTAGTCAACTTATTAAAGTTTTTTCTACACAGTAGATGCTTTCGTGAAATCTGTATGGCACTTTTACAAAAAATTATAAGTGAAAAATGGAAATTGTTAATGAAAAAGTATATATGGAATAATTCTAGGAAGGTTAAAAAGATTAATAGGATGAAATATCTGTAAGAAAATTTAAGGGTTAATTAATAATTTCCTGTCTTCATTATGGGATTGCTATAAAAATTATTCTATTAATCATCCCTACTTGCCTCTCAAGTCAATAGAATGACTAAACGTGAAAGCACTTTATAAACTAAAAAAGCCATGTAGAAATATAAGTTATAATTAGTTGCCTCTTATATTCTAACATTTTCAGATTATTAATTTGTATGTGATATAAATAGACATATATAAATATATATGCACATCCTTGAAAAGTTTCTCTAGAGTTATAAAATTCTGTCCACATTTGTTGCCACTTGGGAAGTGGGATTGCTGATCTGATAGAAACTTAACCTCTCAAAACCTTTTTACTGAAATCAAATGGCAGAAATGTGTAACACAAAACACATTTTCACCAGAAGGTGGCAACAAAGCATTAATGTTTCCAAAAGGTTCCTGCTCAAGAACTAACTTCTGGTAGGTGTATATCCAAGGAGCCAAAATACTGTCCAGAGGTTCTGATTAGCCAACTCCTCACCCTCACCCTGTTCCTGTCCCTGAGGAGCCCAAACTCAGACAAAAGGTGATGGGGACATAGTGTGATAAGTGCTGCCATCAGAAAAGCATAGAGGTCTGGAAGCAGTCATTTATCTGAAAAGTATGCCCCCAACATAGAAGCCCCATTTAAGTTAACTTTATTGAATGAATGGAATGATTACTGGCATATTGGGGTCATATTACTTTAACTCTTTAATGATGTTTTTTCATGTACCAATTTTACTGCATCTAAGAATGGATTTCTTCTCTTTGCTCTCCAAGAAACAGCAGGAATACCGAGAGAAATTGCTGTGCCATTTCATTTGGTCCCTTCACCACTCTACAGCAGGCAACCAAGGAAGAAAGCCTCTGTCAAGGCTCCCTTAATTTTGGGAAGCACACATTAATTGCTATCTAGAATAGACTGGGTCTGGATTTTGTTAAATAAAAAATGACTTGACACTTGTTAACGCAGTGAGGAAAACTTTATTCAGAACCATTTTGATAGGTGTAGCTATCAAGACTATTGCAACAGAGGAGAGAGATTGGACTCAACTCTTAGCACAAGAACAAGTGGGGATTTCAAAGAAAAGTAGGGATGTATAGTCAGGGCATTCAAAATTACTTCAAGAGCTTAGGGAAGGGAGGGCAGTGGGGGTATGGCTTGCAAATCAAAGGCATTCTCACAGGCAAGTTGTTTACTATTTCTAGGAATTAGCCAAATATGGAAGGAACAACCACTCTCTAGGTCTGCAAGGTTCCAAGATGTCAAAGCATCATAAAATATTGAAAAAATTTTAAACATGATTAATACAAAGTGCCTTGCTTCCAGCTTCCAAAATACCCTTTTGTCAGCTAACTAAGTACCTCGTGAAATTAGAAAGCATTGAATAAGCAAGATCATCTCATTTCACCTAATAATCATAGGTAACAATTAGCTTATTCTGTATGCTAGCTCTTGTGCTAAGCACTTTAAATGCTTAATATGTATATAACCTTTTAAATATGTATATAACCCACATATTTGTATCTTCACTGTAGTAGTGGTTATAAAATTTATACATGTGATAAAATGCCATAGACTTATAAGCAAAGACCTACCCTCCCCCCCCCCAAAAAAATGAGTACATGCAACAATAGGTGAAATTTGACTGAGAGCTGTAGTCTAGCTAGTTGTACGGTGCTAATCAATATTCCAATTTTGATAATTTGCTCTAGTTATGTAAGGTGTCACCATTGAGGAAAGCTAGGTGATGCAGTCATGCGATCTCACTAGTCTTGCAAATTCTTATGAATCAATTATTGTTTTTAAAAGGTTAAAATAAAAACCCTTTAAGGCCAATACTATAATTATCCCCATATTGCTCATGAGGAAAGAGGCTTGAAGAGGTTAAGTAACCTGGCTTAGGTCATTCAGCAAGTGAGAGAATGATTTCAACCTGGAGCCCATGCAGTTTCGACTTCCCTTCAACGTAGTCTTCAGATAAAATTGCGATTCCTGTTACTCACAGAGCGTTTCTAGTTTCCAATATGCCCTGAAAATATGTAAATAAACTCATTTGCTATAGCGCTTGAAAGGTAACCGGCAGCACACTTAAAAGTTAGTATATGCAATTTTCTCATTACCGGAAAAGCAAAAAAAACATATGGTCCTTTCTCCAAGAGCCTCAAATCTAATTATAGAAGCAAGACATAGAGACCTTAAACAATTGATAAACAAGGTGGGAAAGTACTGATTAAGTGCAGACAATACTTTAAAAGAGATTAGAGTTAATCTGAAAGAAATAGGTCTCCAGCTGGTCTTGAATGACAGAAAATATTTAAATAAATGAAAAGGAGTGGGGAAGGCATTTTAGGCAGTGGGCTAGCCTGGGAACATATCTGGAGCCACTACTGAGCCTGACTTATATAGAGGTGGGAGAACTGTTTAAAAAATAGAAATATAATGTATGCAGTGATTTATTCCATATATTAGTTTTCTATTGCTGCTATAACAAATTAACACAAACTTAATGGCTTAAAACAACACAAATACACTATCTTAAAATTCTGCAGGTTAGAAATTCAACAGGGGTCTCATTGGACTAAAATCAAGGTGTCGACAGGCTGTGTTCCTTTCTGGAGACTCAAGGATACAATCTGTTTACTTGCCTTTTCCAGCTTCTAGAGACCTTCCACATTTCCTTGGCTTGTAGCTCCTTTCCTTTATCTTCAAAGCCAGCAATATTGCATCTTTCTGACCTTTCTTCCATAGCCACATCTTCCTCTCTCCACAACCAGGAAAGCATCTGTTTTTAAGCATCTCATTGATTACTCTGGGCTCCTTAACCTTAATTATATCTGCAAAATCTCTTTTGCCACATAAGGTACCAAATTTTTTTCTAATCCCTTTTTTTTACCTTTCCCATTCCCATGGTTTTCTATCTAGGGTCTTATACTCTTACTTGAGAGACAAATAACTGGATAATGACTTCTTGGAGGAGTTTCTCCTCCCCTTTAATCCATCCTATTCATCAATTTTATAGAGACCACTTAAAGCACTGTTTTAAAAAATTTAACTGAGTAAATTTTAAAGATTTATTGGCTTTATTCAATGATTCATGAATCGGGCAGCTCTCATCTAACAGATAGGAAGGAGTTCTAAGAAGCTGTATAAAATGAAAGACTTTTATAAGCAGAAGGGAGCAGGAACAATGATGTTACACCAGCCCTCCCCCGTCTCCCCAAAAAAGTGTGTTGGTTACTGCAAGTTCACTTTCCTTGAGGAATGGCTGACTTCCTAAGTAGTACTGATCAGCTGATTCATGATACCGGTTAAGAGTCCATTTCTGGAGAACCAACATTGTATTTTTGTGACTATCATATGTATTTACACATAAAACACCCAGAAAGATGGCTGGCACATAAAACCTCATGATTTTGACAGAAAATAAATTAGCTGACATAACTTAATACAACGTTTTTAAAAAATGTTTCAAAATGGAACAGATAACTACAACAGTTTAGAAACAACCTAAATGTCCACTGTTATATCTAAATAACATAGAAAAATACTCATCAAAGTAGAATGCTTTGCAGTTGCAAAATATTAGTAAGTTATCTAATGTTGATATGGAAAGAGCCCTATGACATATTATTACATGTAAAAAGGAAAAAAACTGAAAGCATATTTATATTTCCATAAAATTATAATGATATACTAGAAAATAATAAGAGTGGTAAGCCATGAGAATGGAGGATAGGAATTCAGTCAAAAAAGATAAGAGTGGGAGGGACACTTTTACTATATGTTTTTATATATTTTTTAAAAATTTGAATAATGTAAATGTATTCCATAATTTAAAATAAATGAAAAATCCAAAAAAACAAGGAGCTAGATTCATGTTGTCTATGCCAGTCAGTGCTATGATGCAATGTTAGAGGGAGGTTTTCGTTTTCGTTGTTTTTTGAGATGAGTTTATTTTCTTAAGTGTGCATTCAAGTTCAAAATTCAAAGAGTAAAAAGGAGCATATGTGAAAAAACTTCCCACCTTAGCTGAAGAATTCCTCTTCCCTCGGCAACCAATGTTTAAAAGATTCTTGAATGTAACGGGATTTGTAGACATTTAGAATTTTAAAATGTATTTGCTGCTGTGATTTCAAGATGGATTCAGCAATGCCACAGCGGTTTTAGAATGCCACCGTGGTTTCAGCAAGCCAAGACTCTTATTAAAGGCTATTACTAAACTATCTTTCTTGTATTGTAAATGAGATGCTGCTGAGAACAGCAAACAGCTGTGAGCAACATAAGTATGATGAGGTTGGCAACAGGTGGGCAAAGAATGACCTCGGAAGAGGTCAGCAGAACAAAGGAAATACACAGGCAGAAAATGCTCAGGCTGCCGCCGCAGCTATGCTCCTACTCCTGCTCTGGCTCCAGGAACCTATAAGCAGGCCTGGCTTGGTTCGAAGTCTTCAGGGAAGAAAGCTGTGGCAAGCCAACTGTATCTTTGGAATGCAGCACAATTCCTGAATCCCCTATTCCAAATAGTCCAACTCATCCTCAAAGTGGGGTGCCTGTACCAGCACCGTAAATGCCACCTGGGAACTTGATAGAAATGTAAATTCTCAAGCCCCACCTGGACCTACCAAATCAGAAATTCTGGTGGCAGGGGGTTGCTTAAGAAGCCTTCCAGCTCATTCTGAGGCAAGCTATAGAGAACCACTGGTTTAAATCAACGTTTTCTCCACTTCTCTGATGGTAACAATCACCTGGAGCAGAGGAAGGGCAAGGAGGCAGGAAGCTTGTGAAAAAAAATGTGTACTCCCAGGTCCCACCTCAGACTTACTGAATTAAAATATTCTATACGGAAGCCTCAGACTCTACCTCTAGGGACGACTGGGAAACTGGCTTAAATGATCTCTATTTCCAAATGCATGATCTTAGAGAGACAAACTTGCCGTATTCCCTGAATATATCAGATGTTTCTTTTTTCAAAAACAAACGTCCAGGCTGGCCTCACAGCTCTTACAAGACTCTCTTACAAGATTCTTTCAGATTACTTAGTAAATAGCTTCTTTGGGAATGTGCTTGGCACCTCTGATCCACAGCGGAGTGGTCTACCTCTCAGAACCTTACTCAACAATAATCAGAATAAGAAAGTACAGATCCTTTGGCTGTTTTGCTGACACCCACTCTCATTATAAATTCACAGGTGATCTACCTAAGACTCACAACCCACTGCTATCACACAGAAGGAGGGTCCTAAGGACTGAGACACGAGGTGATGAATTTAAGTAGAGATAAAAGGAATGTGGTGCTGCTTATTGCCCTGGGCAACAGCAGACAGATCCAAAGAGAGACTCATGGAAGGAAAGCGTTATTATTTCCTCCACTGAGTTATATTTTGTAGGCCCTTGGGTAGTTGCATCACTCCTTAGTTATTAAAAGGAAGATAACTTCTCCATGCCCAACCTCCCTCTCTGCCCTAGGACGTGGGTAAGGGCAAGTAAAAAAGTTGTTGGGTGCTTAATTTCTAGATCTTAAGATTAGGTAGGCACCGCTATTGGAGAGCACTTTGAGAAGATTTCTCCCTGACAAAGCTAGACAGGCTCCCCGCTTGACTAGAAAGGCAGCGACAAGATGGTGATGAAGCCCCACAGCGAGTCAAACGTACATGGGGTGATGGCTACAGTGAATCGGCTCAGCCACCAGCTCAGAGACTGAGGGGCATAAGACAGTCCAGAAACCTGGAAGACAGTATATTCAGGAAAATGAAGGAAAATAATTTACAGAATAACTTCATACCCTCTATTCATCATACATTCTATGAAATAATCAGCCCCCAGCAGTTTTCTTTCAAGTTCAGCTATGCTTCAGAAGTCAGTCTCTGGCTTGCTAGTCTGACCAGCAAGATCACAGATTCCAAGCACAACATTTCAGTATTTGTCAAAACAGGAGCAGTGAAGAGCATCACTGTAGCAGAAGGGTCCGCAATTGTTCAAATCAGCCAGTGTCTCTCAGCAGCGGCTGCCATTGCCTGTTTTCTTTTCATTGTACCACTGACCACTACTCTTCAGCTGGGAAGTCTAATAATAAAATGTTAAAAATAAAAAATAAATAAATAAAACTTCCAGTGTTAACAAAAAAAGAATCTTGATTGAGTTAGTGTTCATCCTTATTACTTTAGGCTTTGGAGAAGAGTCTTCATCTAGAGAATATAAACATGGGGTCTGACAATACAGTGGAGTAATTCAATGAAACAAATATTTATGAAACTCATAGCTAATGCAAGGCAGTGTACAAAATTCTGAGGGACATGAAGACAACCAAGAAATAGTTCTCATTCTTGGATTTAAACAACGAAGTCCATTAAACAAGATCATTGAATGCATCTAATGACATTCATATATAAAAATAGATGAGGAAGGAATCATTTATAAAAGAGTATCACATTGTCATCAATTCCTACCAAATGCCTGTTATCTACTTCTCCTCTATCGTCATAACATCCTAAAAATACATCTCTGAGGTTCACTTTGCTACAAATATCTTCTAGTGAACTGAGAAGTAAATTACATGATCAGATATTATTCTGGGTGTCATCAAAATGAAATGAAGGTTTATTTTCTGATAGAAAAAAAAAAAGTGACATTTCCATAAAACAACGTGTTCTCTTTCCAGCTCACATGGATATGGAACTGTAAAAGGCAGACGATTTTGTATTAGCTCTCGGATGAATACCCAGTATGATTTTACTTTAAATTTTATTTCATGAAATATTTACAGGTCTATATTGTCAATATTCATTTGGGGAGTTTACAGCAGACATTAATTAGTAAGTCAAAAACAATGCCTTTAAATGAAAATGTTTTATTAATCATAGTGTTATATTTTTTGTCATGTTCATCTGCAGAAATTTGAACATCATTAGCATTATATTGTTGTAGCTGCCAGCCCCCGAAAGACACACAGACCACCAGAACTCAGTGAGTTACAGGAAACACACTCTTTATTCAGCCAGCTGGGTCTGCCAGGAGTACGCAGACCCCAAATTAAGCAGCCCCGAAATGTAGAGGTACAGGGTTTTTAAGCCCAAAATCCCATTCTTCATTCTGTCTAAACACAAAAGGCTATCTTTCTTCTATTCACTATCTGTCAACTCACAGGTCAGGTGCGTAAATGGGGGTACAGAAGCAGAAAGCTTGTTTAGAATGTTATGTTCCTATAATCAAAGGCCTACGTGCCCATAGCAATAGTCAAACAGTAATTTCCAGTAAGAGTCAATTTTTCAGCCACCACAATATAATGCTAATGCTAATGCTAAGGCTTCAGTGGTAGGTAGTTGGCCAGTGGTCTAGCATTCTGCATGCACATTCTTATTTGATATTAACTCACTATCAATCTTTCCACAAATCTTTCAATTTTGTGTTCGCCTGTGTATTAAGTAGATACCTATATTCACAGAGTTGAGTCCTTGCATACTGTAAAGATTAAATGAAGTAAGACACATGAAAGTCCTTTGTGACGTATTAAAAGAAATACAAATAGTAGTAATAAATCACCATATCTAATAGAGCATAGCATATGCCAAGCAACCTAAGTCATACTAACACAGCATATATAAAAATCATGTTATGTTGAATAAAATATAACTGCAACATGATTATGCCTATCTCCATGGCACCCATAGAAAGCCCTGTTGAATCCATTTCATATGACTCATATTATATAATGTATTTAACTGCCTTTGAGAACCAAATCCATCATTCAGCAGATTACTGCAAATCTTTCCTGTGATAGCACAGCAGTGACAAGATAAAGTCCCTGCCTCTGGGGAGCTTGCATCCTGGTGGACAATTCCCTGTAGATTTGTCTTTCTCAAGCTTTAATGTGCCTATGACTCATCCGGAAATTCGACTTCAATACAGATTCTGATTCACTAGGTCTGGGATTGGGCCTGAGGGTCTGCTGGTCCAGAATACCACTCTGATTAGCAAGGAACTAGGTAACCAGTGTGTTAATCTCCCAAGCAAGATGATGGCTTAGCTAAATAAAAGTACTCTACTTCTTAGAAGAACTCTTAAAGATTGTCAATAATATTGGGTAGTCAGGCAGCTGGTAGTGGAAGAGGAGGCTCTAAGCAGAATCTGTCCTTGTCTTTGCCTACCTCCTGGTGGTTGCCAGTAGTCTTTGGCATTCCTCATCTATAACTGCATCACTCCAATCTCTGCCCCCATCGTCACAAGACCTCTGTGTGTCTTCTCTGAGTATTTGTGTGCCTTTTTCTTTTATGAGGACACCAATAATCGGATTTATGCCTCATCCTAACCAAGTGTGACCTCATCTTAACAAATTTCATCTGCAAAGATTCTGTTTCCAAATAAGGTCCCATTCTGAGCAGGTTCTGAGGAAACACTCACTATTCAACTCACACCACACTCATGAGAAAGTTTTCTGCTCATTGTGGTGGTATTATGGAGAGAAGTAAAAGAGAGAATCAAGAAGAGAAGTGAGAACTGCACAGTTCTCCTAACCCAGATCTCATCGAGTGTCAGGTGGGCAGCAATCCATGAGCTCTCTAGGCTACAACCATAAGTGAAGTGAGCAGGGCCTGTGAGGAGTGAAGAGTGGCAGGCAACTGAGGTTAAGAAAATACCCCAGAGTGGTCTTTTCTTGTTGTGGTGGTTGTTTTTGTTTTTTAATTTTTTTTTTCAATTACAGTTGATGTACAATATTATGTTAGTTTCAGGTATAAGATATAGTGATTAGACATTTACATTACTTACGAAGTGATCACTCTGCTAAATCTAGTACCCATATGATGCCATACATAGTTCTTACAATATTTTTGACTGTATTCCCTAGGCTATTTTTACATTCACATAACTATTATGTAACTACCAACGTGCACTTCTTAATCACTTCCTCTTTTTCACTCATTCCGCCAACTCCCTCCCATCTGGCAACCATACAAAATTCTCTGTATCTATGAGTTTATTTCTGTTTTGTTTGTTCATTTATTTTGCCTTTTAGATTCTACACATACGTGAAGTCATGTGGTATTTGTCTTTCTCTGTCTGACTTATTTCACTTAGCATACCCCCTAGGTCCATCCATGTTGTAGCAGATAGCAAGATTTAGTCCTTTTTTTTATGACGAATTAACATTTCATCGTACATATGTGCCGCTTCTTTTTTATCCATTCATCTATCGATGGACGCTTAAGTTGCTTCCATATCTTGGCTATTGTAAATTATGCTTCAATGAATATAGAGATACATATGTCTTTTTGAGTTCATATTTTGGGTTTCTTCAGATAAATACCCAAGTAGAATTGCTGGGTCCTTCTTTGTCTTCTCAGAGAGGTCTTGAGACAAGCCTCCTCCCTTATCCTAGCTCTTATCCATAAGCATAAAACAAATTGCTAGAAGGAAAATTGTGTGCCCTTCTCATTTCTCCATCTATAGTTCACTGAAGCATAACAAATAATGAGGAGTTTAAAACATTTAGAATAGCTAAATGTAGAAGACTTTTGTGTGTGGTGTGTGTTGAGGCAGCTGATAAGTAGTGATAGCTGAGAATGTAGTTCTCCTCAGGGAAGGTATATCAGATATTTGGTTATAAATGGCCAGAAAGTGTACTTAACAAGACAGGGGTATCGATCAGGAAATAATTGTTTGCTGGAAATGGGGCAGTTTTTTCTATGGGTAATTAAGATGGTGTCACTTGATACCTCCCCCAGGGAGCATCACTCTTCCAGCGCAATATCATTAACCTGGCGTCATGGCAACGGGCTGGTCTGGGGTTCTCCCTCTGGAACTGTCTTTTATTAATGTGTCTGCTGTTCACAAGTTACAGCTTGCTCCTTCCATTGTGTTTCTCCAAACACAAGAGGCAAGGTGGGAAGAAAGTGCAGTAGATTTTATTATTTAGCACAAGCCTTTGAGAAAAGCAAAAACAAAGAAACCAACCATTGGCTTTCTACATTTAAAAGTAATCTCCTTCCTCCATACAGGTCTGTATACCCTCATTTCATGGACCAGTAGCATCAGCATTGCTGAGGAACTCTTAGAAATGCAGAATCCCAGTTTCCACCCCAGAATCAGAATCTGACCTTCACCAAGATCCCCAGGAGATTCACATTAAAGTTTAAGAAACACTGCCAAATATGGACTTTGTTTTAAATAATATCACCACCAGCAGCTGCCAATAAGGGGTTTCTCTTCTGAGGCACTACTTTTTTTCATTAGCCGTGGTGGCCTGATAAGTGGAAAGTGGTCATTGTTTTCTGCAATTAGAGGAAGGCTTGGCAATTTAGGGTAAATTTATCATAAGAAAATATTTCCAGGCTGTGCTAGGTATTTATTCAGTCCCCAGGCTTTTCTTGTGCCCGGTCTAGTTTAAGAAACCTAAACTAGCTCATCTAGTCAGCTCAGAGCCCCCAGTCTGTGAATCAGGTACTGTGTTCTAGGACCAAACAGAAGTGGCTTTGTTCTAGAAACACTGCTTGGAAACTTTGCCAAACAAAGCTCAAAAAGCAAGCTTTGTCTCTTCTAGCCAGGTCACAGGGTCACACAGTTGCTTCTTGTCACAGCAATAAATTTCTAGTCTAAACCTTGACCTAAGGAACATTATGAAAATGTTTTGTTAGCCAAAACACCAAGTTTAAAGGATTTTCCTTCATTCCTAGCAGATATATGAAATACCACAAGCCAGGTACAATTACAATAAAATGAAAAATTAAGGAAATGACCCAAATACTTCCATTAAAAAGCAAATAATAAAAACAAACCCATTGAATTATCTAGGTATTTTTTCTCAGACTTTGGACTTTTTTATTTGGAGGGAGAGAGAATAGAACTGGATGGATTGTAATGGAAGAGGAGAGACAAGACTGTAAAACAGGTGGTATAAAAGAATGATTGATAATTACAGATGAGATGACTCATTGTTGCCATAAATTAATCTTAACAAAGGAATGTGAATTGTTTTCCATTATGGATGAGTAGCTGTATGACCTTGAGGAAGTGTCTTAACCTCTTCTTCTTCAGTTTCTTAATTCGTAAAATGAGAATAATCATATTAATTATTTATTTTGATTGTTGTAAGATTTAATGAGATAAAACATGTAAACCATTTTACAATGTTTAGTATATCATAAACACTGAAAAAATCTTATATTTATTATTATATAAAAATGAGGTTAATTCTGGGACTAAAAGAAAGTGTTGGTCCAAAAATTTGAGAATCAATTCAATTAAAATCTACATACAAAGAGTAAAATGAGGAATTGAGGTACTTTTCCTGATTATTTAAGAACAACAACAAAAATGAATGTAATGGGAATTAGCAGGTGGATCTGGCCTGAGAAAATGTTTTTCTCTTTGGGCCACTATACCAAAATGCAAAAAAACTGGGTGGCTTATAAACAACAAACATTTTTTTCTCACAGTTTTATAGCTGAGAAGTCCAAGATCATAGTGCTGGCAGATTCAATGTCTGGTGAGGTCCCACTTCCTAGCTGTCTTTTCTCTGTAACCTCACATGGCAGGAGGGTTATGGGAGCTCTCTTGGGCCTCTTTATGGGGATACTAATCCAAATCACCTCCTGAAGGCCCCACTTCAAAGTACCATCACATTGGAAATTAGGATTTTGACATATGAATTTGTGGGGACACAAACATTCAATCCATAGAAGAGGGTTACCCCAAATTATTAATTTTTTTTTAACTTACATTCATTTAATTAACAGAAATGATCAGTTTTTTACAGCATCTTTATGGATACCACTTTTGAGATAGTAATTTTCAAGAGAACTATTTTAAAAATCTGTAAATATTCATCTTTTAGGAGGAGAAACAAAAGACTATACTATCCAGCGGCCCTCTCATATGCATGTCGGTGCATTTTATTCTATCCTCCACACCGCCTCACTTCTTTCAGAATTGATTTTCTCAGTATGTGCTTTTCCGTTGAACCTATCCATTGAGCTTTATACTTTACTGGATCTTTCCTTCATTTCTTACTACATTTTTTAAAAAATGAATCTTCTGAGTTCTCCCTCCCCTACAATGTTCTGCTCTTGTCTCGTTACATAGTTAAATTCCAAATATTTCTGCAATCCTAGATAACAGCACATTTTTATCAATGGCCTGAGGAAACATGTTATTCATTCACACATGAGTACTTTCCAATTAAAGATATTGCTTTGAAAGAGACATTCAAATTGGCTTCATTGAAAAGAAATGAAGAAAACGAAAAGCCTTTCACTTGAGATTTGACAATAGCAAGAAGACCTTTGTTAATCATGAATGTTAAGTGATTACATTTAATTAACATGTGTTATAAATAGAATATTGCTTGGAATTTATGAAGGCACAATCTTAAGATTCTGCGTGATTGCTGGCTGTTCTTTCTACAGTTCCTCCTAAAAATGGGACAACAACACCTCACAGACATTTTTATTTTGGACTTTCTTTTCAGAGATAGTTTCTTTGGATAAGAACTGGGGTTTATTTTGGCTCTTACCATCTGCAACACCTGGTTCTCAGGTAAATGGACAGAGATGATATGGGAAGGTGCTAATTAATCTGTCTGTGTCTATTTTTTTGCCTTTTTGTGCTCCGAAAATCAGTGTGATTGTGACCAGGAGGTCACATAGGTCTATGTAGAGAAAGAAAAGACATAATCACCTCAGATCCTTCAGTGGTTAAAAGGAGTTTGGCAATAGCTTAGCTACAGCTTATTATGGCTGAATACAGGGGAAAGAGTTTCAGGGGAAAAAAAGTTAGTAATATTT
The DNA here is from genome assembly GCA_003508835.1 of Eonycteris spelaea. Taxonomy (NCBI): domain Eukaryota; kingdom Metazoa; phylum Chordata; class Mammalia; order Chiroptera; family Pteropodidae; genus Eonycteris; species Eonycteris spelaea. The sequence goes on along the minus strand of PUFA01000011.1, from coordinate 19,312,521 downwards.
AATGTGTTGGTCAGAGTTTTCCAGAAAAAAAAGAATCAATGGATGTTTCTTCTTCCTCAGGGACCTCTGTCTTTTTCTCTTAAGACCTTCAACTGATTGAGTGTGGCCCACCCACATTATGGAGTATAATCTGCTTTACTCAAAGTCTATTGTTGTTAATCTTATCTAGAAAATACCTTCAGAGCTACATCCTGACAACTATTTGACCAAATATCTGGGTACTGTGACCTGGACAAGTTGACACATAAAATTAACCATTGCATTTGGCCATTCTGCAAGTTGGATTTGGGACTACTTTATTATAATATCCTCAGACAAATTCCCTAAAATCACTTTAAATAGGGTGTTTCGATAAAGAAATAAGGACTAGAAAGCTTTTAAGGTCACTGCTATGGTGACATAAACTCTCTGTGAAAGCAGTGCTTTACACTTTATTCTAGTAAGAGTCTCCAGCAGTGCAATACAGTAATAAAGTGGACAAGCTTAGATGTCAGAACACCAAAATCTGATTCCCGGTTCTACCATTTTTCGTGTGATTTGAAACACTTACTTTTATTTCTCTCTGTTTCAGTTTCTCCATTTATAAAAAGGAGTTAGGTTTAAATGTTCAACTCATGGGAAGTCTGTAGAACAGTTAAGGGACACATTAAGTATTCAATATATTAACTTTCATAACCACCTAAATTAAGAGTAAAACCAAACGTTTTCTTAATGTCCATCCATCTCAGAGGTAAGTTTTTAGGTTTATTCGTTTTGTTTTTAAACTTGTAGCCATACAGAAAGTTATACCAGCCATACCCCTTTCCTACCTTTACCCTGGGGTTGGCATGTCAGTGTCTCTTAAGGGGTGCTCAATGTATGTTGTTCACTAGGAAGGCCGGGAAAGGGAAGAACTATAGAGGCACCTGTTTCTAAGCCTAGACATGATAGGTGGAAGATTGGCTTTCACTGAGCAGATGGCAATACGGAGCTAACATTTTACAAACCTTGCAAATGGACTGCCCCATTTTAATAAATTGATGAGTAAATACGGTAGCATTGAGGCTATTCTAAGAAAAAAAGTATATAACAATTTGATGTTACAAAAATAATCAGCTATTTTCTCTTTACCGAATAAATTCTTATCAAAGTGCCATGTCTTATTTTCTTTAAATCACACACTTCCATATAGCATTTAAGATAAATTTATATTACCAAAGCCTGGACTGGTAAACAACTTTTCCAGGAAAGGGACACTCATATTTATAGCATCTGTCATGTGCTTAAAATGGTGCTTGGCACTTCACAAAAGTTATTGCACTAAAGAGTTCGGTACTCCTGTTTACACTTCACATACGAGGAAGCTGATGCTCAGAGAAGTGTGGCAACCTGCTCAAGGACACATAGGTGGTTAGTGATTGAATCAGAACTCACTCCACTTCTTATTCCAAAGTCTGGCTTCCTCTCCCTCCATTGTGATGCTTGTACTCACAGGACTAGATTTTGTTTCTAAAGCTGTATTATTGGTCTCATCTACACTGCACAAGCAAGATTGCATTCAAAGCGGATCCTAGGCAAGACAAAGGAAGTACACAAAATTTATCTTTAACAATACCAACTCCTTGGCAAGCTTTGTTTTTGCTTACCTCTACAACCTTTCATCCTGTTACTGGTTTATTAACCTTAATGAGACATTCATCTGAGTCTGTCTTCTCAGCATCTCATACTCTTAATTTTACCTACCACACTCTCCATTATTCAAAACTCACCTGCCAATTCTATGTCACCTTATAATGAGTAGCAATACCTTATGTGGTCAAATTAATTGCTGGTTTATGGTTGCTTCATTAATTAGTTACCTCTGTATGATTTGAATCTTTTAAAACAATAAAGTACTCATGAATTACTTACTTAACTAATGACACATCTTAAAGAACAAAAATATAAGGATTAAATACAAATTTTGATGTTTTCAGTCAGGTGGGTTCTTTGCTGTCCCTCAAATCATACCACTTAGGTAGCCATCTACTTTGCTTACACATTTGGATGGATTGATTACATCTGAAACATTAACAGCACAGAACACATTTTTTTATACTTTAGAAACCTGGAGAGGGGAAGCCCATCTTCTTACTAATAAACCCCAATATCTGGCAACTCATCTAGTTACAAAGATCATAGTTCTAACTCATCCAGCTATATGTTTTAGTAGTGACATGGTCTTAAAACACAAAACACTTTTTCAGCTGCACAGGGACAGGGTATACTGTAGTTCCCAGAGTCTAATTTGGAGACATTGATTTTCCTAATGTTTCTAATCAAGTCTTCTTTCTCTTACCCATATTTCTTCTCTCATCTCTTTTCTGTGTAAAGTTTGTCTTAACACAAGAAGAAAAAACTTTTCCATACAAAGAGAAAAAAATGGACGGTAATCATTACAAATGATCCATTAGAACTGAGACCATTCAATCTGCTTATTTGAACATATAAAGGTGCTTCTCTTTTCTACAATACTCCACTGCACAGATAAGAGTGTATTCAGATATAATTTCATGTGATTACCCTAATCCAAGCTCCTATACACAACTCTTTATCAGGTGTTGTTAAGCACATAAACAAACTGCCTCCAAGTAAGTCCTGTCCATCAAGTCTTTATTTTTCTTTCATGTTTGCAGCAAACTTTGGCAATTTTACCTCCCTATTAAAATAGCAAAGAAGAAAATTCAAAGTTGGGAGAGATCTGGAAGAATCTTTGCCCACCCAATTTGTCCTGTGTCAAATGTATTTCCTCCCTGAGGAAAAACTACATAGCAGGTCAGAAAAAAAAAAACACATAAAGTCAAAATTAAATAGTAAAATATAAAAGCATAAACATTGAGTTGCTGTTATGGACTTACTTTGCAGCCAAATTAACCAGTGAATGTTTTAAACTAATACTGAAGGGAGGGCAGCCCAGTTTGAGAAGACTAGTATAAAACTTACTTTTATTCATTATTTACTCCTAGAGCAGGGATTCTTATCCTGAAATCTTGGTTTGGGTTTTAGGAATTTGTGAATTCGCAGAAAATTTAGGGTGTTCTTATATATGTGGGTTTTTGGGGTGGGGGGATGATCTATAGTTTGTCAGATTTTCAAAGGAGTCTAATTTAAGAATTGCTATTCTTAGAAGATTCTTAAAGGAACATGGGAAAGTTGGATACAATGATATCAGTCAAAACCTGGTGTTCATGAGATCAAAGATATGCATCAGGGGCATTTTTCTCTGGAAAACAATCAGATCAGACCTCTGTGGATAGTTGTTGCAAAACCAGTCAGGGAAATTAGACAATAGCTGAGAATTTGACCCATTGTATGGATAATGTTGACAATGTTCATCATCATCATCATCATCATCATTATCATCATCTCATTAGCTTAACAAAAGATTACTTCTTATTCACACAAAGTTTAATTCCTAATCAAAAGACAGCCTTCTTTGTATTCATTCAGAGATCTAGGCTCCTTGCAGCCCATGGCTGTCTTCTCAAATGGCCTAGAAGTCTTCTGTTAGAACTTCAATACCTTTCCAGTAGATAAGGGAAGAAAGAGAAGGCATGGAGGACTACAAGAGGGTTGGATATCATTTCTAGCCACATTCCCTCAATCAAAATTCAGTCACATGATCAAAAAACTGTAAAAAAGGTTGAAACATGTAGTCTCACTACATTCTCAGAAGCTAGAAGAAATGGCTTTTTGTGAACAGACAGCTTTTCTGCCCTATCCTCTTAAATAAAGCAACAGTACCAAGAAGAAGTTGGGGGTGAAGAAGACATGCTGTTTTAGATACTGAGAGAAAATCCAATGTCATAAGCAGACCAATGTATTCCATACACAATTGGCTAGAAGGGGCAGGCTTATAGGAGGCAGAAAGGTATCCAGAGCGTGGGAGGAACATGGTGACCTAAAACCTATGAGCAAGAGTGCTCAGACTTTCAGGCATGAAGGCAAGAAGAATTTGGTAATTCAGTGATTAGCAGTAGAGCCAAAGTCACCTAATCAGTATTTAGGAAAATGTAGAGTTAGGTGTGGAGGATAAGGGTAAGGTCAGGCAAGAGCTAAGATGAGATAACCAAGAGCTAGGAAGATTATGGAGGGTACAGAGTAGAGAGTCAAGACAGACTATTTGTGTGGTGACTTCTTTATGACCAGAATGTTAGATAAGAGCTATTCAAATTCCTCCTGTCCAAGGCCAGAATTAATCCTGGAGTAGTGCAGAGCCTACAGATAAGGGTCAGCTGTGAGGAGAGGCACATGAGAACCTGATAAGGCCTAACATGATCCATCCTCAAATGTTCCCAGTAACCTTACTCTGCTTCTCAGTCACAGACAACCACCCTAACTAAGCGGTTCTAGCTTCCTTACAAATGCCCGGGGATGAAACAGGACAATCGAATGAATCAGTACAAACCATCAGAGCACAGAGCAAATGCCCTACTAAGAGTATGGAAGGCTTGGAGTGGCAAATTTGCTTACAAGTAAGAAATAATAAAAAAAAAGAAAGAAGGATGAAAATAACAGCTGGTATGTGCAGGACATGTTTCTTGGGCTTTAAATATATTGAACCATTTAAACTTGAAAAATCTTTATTTAAAGGATGTGCCTCTATTACTTCAATTTTTCAGATTAAAAACAAGCAACAGACACTTAGCAGCACCTTGCTCAAGTAAGTGACAGAGCTGAAGTTCAAAAAGGTCTGGCTCCAGAGTCGATCACTGCAACCACTAAGGATACTGCCTTTCTTAGAAAGTCAAATTTGCCCAAATTTTTATATAACATTTTACTCAGTTAATAGAGGTGCCACTGAAGACACATCCTTTAACTCTCCCCCCAGAGATCTCATCTGCCATCCTGTTTCCAGAAAGCTGCCCCTTCCTTTTGGAATGAAGACCAAGTCATGGATCTCCAAAAAATAAGTCATGGACAGTTTCTGGAGTGGCCACCCTCTCAAAGTATTCACAGCGTTTTGCAATAACAAGCTTCGGAATAAAATGTTACAAATGAATGATCCTGGAATGTCAAGGTTAGAAGAAAACTTAGGGACCACAGTCCCACCCATTTTAGAGCAGAAAGGCTAAGTAGTTTGCAAAATGTCCCTTAGGAATAAAAGCAAGTTGTTCCAACTTCCACAGTAAAATACTTGCCTCCTTACCTCAGACCATTTTCTCTACTCAGCATAAAGGGATCATGAGGGTTAAAAGCCAGGAACTTCTGACAGTGGTATAAGTGACTGCATTGATTCTTAGGTTACTAGAAAGACTGTAAAAAAGATAAAAGGGTTCAACTTCATAAGATTTTTTTTTAAATAAGGAATTCAACATTTATATAACTAATCAGGAATTATATATCCATCTAGTTGTGAATATATCCATTCATTCATTTGCTAAAGAATTCATTCATTACAATATATCTACTGGGTCAAAATTTGTACGAAGCTCTGGATATTTTTAGCTTTTTCAATCAATATTTTTCTTTCTGCCTAGTTATCAGGTTTTGTTAACAAGCTTCATGTATGGGATTCCAGTACATTCCATTATAAGATGAACTTTATAGTAAATAATAAGGCCGTTCGTTATGGCATTGTTTGTAACTTCCATCCATTAATCCACAGTAAAAAGGATATCACTTAGGAATATTCCCTCTTTGCTCAGGACCTCATTTTTGGCCCCCACATGGTTAATCTCAAGACAAATGTGGACAAGGCTCAGTCAACAGTAAACTGCCTTCGGTACCAAAGAAGTACTTGGAATCCTGCAAATTGTCAATGACAGTTGTAAGGCCCTTGCTCTCCTTGTTGAAAAGACACACATTCTCAATTTCCTTGGGGGATGGTGAAGAAAGGACCCCTGCATCCTGCTTCCCTGTCAGGTCCATCGGTTAGAGTTGTTTGTACAAGCACTGTGATTTGCCTTCTGCTCTAGACAATTCCACTTCACTGGCCAGGCTCCATTAGCTCTAAGAAGTCAAAAATGATTTTATTCCGCATTTGGTTTGGCACCACATGAGAATGTTACTTTCTGATGGTAATAAGGGAGGGGACTACTCAGAAAACAAAGCACAATAATCAAGGTACTAACATTCTGAATATATTTATTAACATTTGTATTTACAGATGGAAAATCTTTTCCATGTTACAGAGTTTTGCTAAAAAAGTTGTTGCAAATCAATAAATAATAGCTATAATTATTACCTACTGTAAACAGAATAATAAGCAGAAAATAAATAAACAGATGCAACTATTTTCGTATACACAGACATCCAATTATTAATGGTTTTCTGTTGTAAAACTGATATGAATGCTACCATTTTTTTTGTAGTATTTTCCATTGAAATATATTTTTTAATTGCACACTGCTTTACACTTTCTTACCAGTTTAGTACTATAGCATAGCAAAGGATTACAGAAAACTGGTTTTCTACTAAAGGAGGTCTTATTTTCTGCTATGTGGTCATTTATGCATTACAAATGGAAAAAAAGCAAGATAAAAACTAATGTGCGCGCGTGTGTGTGTGTGTGTGTGTGTGTGTGTGTAAGAGACAGACAGGGGTAGGAGGATCTGTGGGCTCTAGGCTGTACACATTGACTGTTATGAAAGGATTTTAACTAGTTGGTCATCAAAATCATGTATAATATCCATTAAAAACTCATTGGATTGGTTATTTAAAGAGTAGACAAACAGAACTCCGGGATACTGTTTCCATTTGGATTTCCAGTTCATATGGTTCCAACTGACGGTAATCAAAAGTCACCCGATTTATGTGTTTTCCGCTGGAGACCATGCGCACCACTGTGTTGTCACAGCCAATTTTCATTTGGGCTATAATTCATGGAAAAAGTGGAAAAGTTTCCCAGCAGGTTAGAAACCACACAGTCAAACCATTTCTGTAGACAAGATGATTTAAACACAGAGAAAGTAAGGGGATGTATCTTCCTCTCACAGACTCAAACCATGCATCTGCCATCAGGTGAAACATCTTTGTTCTCATTTTTATCGTGATATATAATTAATTGTAGAATTGTGAAACTGAACTCAGCCTTTCTCCTCATATGCAAGAACACTGTTTAGCCAAATAATCTGGCTGCACGGACGAGAAGATGTGTCCTTGCACTTTTCATGTTCTACATGCAAGGCTTTGAGGGTAAAGGCAGCTGTCTGTTCACATCTTTGCTCTAGTTCAGCGTTCTCAGTGTGGCGGGGCAGGCAGTACTGGCCCCTAGGGACAGGCTAGAAATTTGCAGAAGTTTTTTTGGCTGTCATAATATATAGGGGTGCAAGTGTCATTTAGTAGGCAAGATTAGATGATAGTGTACTGCTAGATATTTATGTAGACAAAAAAATCACCTGTTTATTATTTTCTAAGCTATAATATATTATATATGATGTATATACTATATATATAATGTGTAATAATATATATAATAATTCTGTCTTACATATATACAAAAAATCATTTGCATGGTTTAGATATACTACATGGAATGTTTGTTTTTGTTTTATTGTCCATTGCACATCTTCTCTCTTATTTTTTTTCTGTGCTTCATATATGGAATGGCTTTTGACATGCTTACTTCTCTTAAATCCAATTTTATTCATTATTTGTATAAGCTTCTGGCAACATTTACTTATCTTCTAGCGCAGATGTGCCTAAGCAGGTATATACTTAACTTATATTATTTTTATTAAAAATTACTTTTATTTTATTCCTTTAAACCTCAAGCTGGTTCCTGAGGCAAGATTTATCTGCCCTATAGTGATCCTTTCTGCTGTTTTTATTTTCTCTATTTTCTCCTCTCTTTGTCTTTGTAAGGCCTTAATTCTGAGAAACACTAGCATTGTTATATAGTTGATACTTTACAAGCATGTGCCTGGGTTTAAATAAAGTAAAACAGCCAGAGAGATTTATGTATTGAGGTAAAAGTCAATTTGGAAACATAATAACATAAACTCTATAATTATCTTAACATAAGCACCAGGGAGTCTGGGTTATGCTTCAACAAGATCCAAATTTAGTTTTTCTTAAATGATTTGGAAGGTCATCTTTTTTCTGATCTTACTCTGAACTTTATACAGATAACATGCCCTATTTCCTTTAGTTAATATATGTATTGTTTATTCTTTGACATAATTCCTAATAAAATTCAATTCAAAGTTCAGAGTCTCTAGTAGTTCTTCATTATATGAACAACTTAAAAGAGACTCATGGAAACATGGTGAATGAACAAATAAAAAGTAAAATCTAAAATTAACCAATGAGTATAGAATTCTTGCCTTCAAATTATCTTAAGACTAGTTTCAATTACCTAGATAATTGAGGCAAAAGTGAGTTTTTTGCACTTATTCTTATCTTTTAACTGAATTCAAGCCATATAATTTAAGCACCAAAATTATTCTGGCTTCAATTATCTAAATTTTAAAACATGAGTGTTCTTTAGCCCTTAATGTAATCTTTTTACTCATCTCAAATGCATCTCCTCACAGGTGCCTAGTGGCATGGAAGGATCCAGGTGCCCCAGAGAACACAGGCAAAAGGCAAGAGAAGCCACATGCATTGACAACTCAAGTGTAAATTATTGTAAAATATTTCCTGAGTTTTCAACAAAGTGAGTTTTTAGAAACCTCTTGCCTTTACCTTGATTAGAAATCTTACCCTGGGCCCAGTCCTGCCTTCAATCTCATCTGAAGTTCTTTTATACAGGTGTATCTGAGGAACGGTGGAATACATATCGAGCCTTAATGTTTACCTGTGCATATTAACTCTATTCTAATCAAAAGGATGTCTAATTTGCAGCTTCATTACCTAGTTGGTTAATGACCTGTGTATACAAGAGAGGAAGGGGGCTATGATAAAAATTCGCCATGCGATTAAAGACTGTTGTACTACCTCTCTTGTTTTAATTTCGTCTATTTAAAGATAATCTCTGATTCCTGCATCTAAACTACAGATATGGGAGTGGCGCTTATCGAAATGTCTAATGCAATCTTCTGTTTCCCCCTTGGACTTTGTTAATTAATTTGGTCATGAGGTCAGCGATTCTCACCCCTTCCCTGGGCCCCACAGCAGTATTACGGAGGCTGGTTTTGCTGCTAGAAGTTGGGGACATTCAGCAGTTCTGAGAATTTCTTATAAAGCATGGCATGTTTGAATTTATTTACGAAGTATTATATATATATATATATATATATATATGTGTGTGTGTGTGTGTGTGTGTGTGTGTAGTACTTAGATGGTACTTCATTATTATACCATTACTAATTGATGATATATCTCCTATGTGATCCATAGTTTTAGTAAACAAACCCTTTAGTATCTAGCAAATGAAAGCAGGGACCTTCAAGAAGGTGGAAAGAGCACACAACAAAAAAGCTGTGTCATTTTCATAGTTTTACTTACAGCCAATCTTAAACATGTATCCTTGTTACTTCATAGGTTTCTCTCCCAATGTCAGTAATGCATTTTAGATACTGCACATAGGCTCAAATGTAAGATCCTCACACTGGTTCATTGTGTAAAATCGAAGGGTTTTTTGTGTGTGTGTGGAAGTTGCTTTCCCATGTACAAAAAAATTAAGGTGTTTTACTTAAGGAAATTATCTTGATAGGCACATAAATAATAATCAAAGAGACAGCTCACCAGGGCCATGAAAGGGATAGCAGAGATCAGCTAAAGGCATCATCTTGGAAGGGTCCAATCCAGTTCCTCCCAGCAGCTCCACAAAGTCTCCTTTTCCCCCACAACCTGCTGAGGGTTTCTGAGAGAATCAAGCAACAGGGAAAGATATGTAAACCAATTATAGAAGAGAAACCATTTGACAAATAGCGAGCTGGTAAATTCATCAACCAGCCTTAGGCTACCTGGCAGTGCCACTTAATTCAGCACCTAGGACTCTGGAAATTAAAAGACATTTAAAAGAAAAAATAAGAAGAAGTGCTTTTCTAAATCAGTTAAGTAATCATTTTTAAAATGTGTTTGCATTTCTTTATAAGCTCCAGGATTGGAATGATAAAATGGGAATCTGTAAACTCCATATAAGATATATAAAAATTGAATCTGAAAATGCTTAGCTTTTTAATTCATTTGGACATACATACGAAATTATTTGAATTTCTTAACACATGTAGTTAGATTTTTTACGAATAGGGCTTTCACATCAGTTTTTCCTTTAACTCACGTCTTTTCCTCTTCTTCATAAAGAAACTTTTCCGCTGCTGAGACAATCCTTATAATTTCTGCTGATAAGGATTTATATTAGTTACAAGAATATCAAAGAAAGAAGAGAACCCTATTTGGGGGCTCAAGTTAGCTAGAGTTATCACTGTGTTTATCTTTCTAACTAAAATTTATTTCGAACTACTCAAAACAAGAATCTAGTCTAAAACTTTATATGATTCATTGTAACCACCTTTTTCTGCTGCCCTTTGTCCTTTCCGCACTGTCTCATCCACAGCAATTCGTGTTTCACTTTCCCACACAAACAAAGGAACCCCTCTTTGTCCCAAATGTTGCCCTTTGGGACACCCATCCCCTGTAATCAAGGCTGGCCTCATGTGCATGCCCCCTGTGCTGCCACACAGGGCCCACGCTTACAAGGGCCAAGTCTTGGAATTCTTAATAATTTTTAAATAAGGGTTCCCACATTTTTATTCTCTACTTTCCCCCACAAATGATATGGCTGTTTTTCTCTGTGGCTTCTTCGTTATTAAGGCATGGAGATCTAGTGGAGTGTGGTAAGTCGCTCAGAAGTTAACCAGATAGACCTTGGTACATAAGGACCCAGATCTAAATAGAGAATGTTAAATAAACAAACACACACATGCAAACATTTAGAAGACATTGAAATGCAACTAGAACTAAACAATAATTTAGAAAATATTATAACAGTAACTAGCTAATGAAAGTGAGCAGGTAGGGACACATTTTTAAAGCACCTAATATGTTTGGTTCTCTGCTACATGCTTGTGCATAATTTCATCGAAATGATGAAATAGAGAGTTAATTAGCCCCACTGTGTACAGGGCTTATGTTCTTGTATGAAGAGTTGAATAAGCCATTTAGGGTGAAGGAAAAAAAATTAAGTTGCCTTTTTCATGAGTAGAGAATGTCCAGGGGGAGCACCTCTTAGGACTAAATTTTCCACTTGGTTCTATAAGTTCTAAATTTCAGCAGAAAGTGGTGAAGGGGAAAAGGCAGGCTCAGGAGAGAGAAATGGGGAATAAAGGAGATAGGAGACGCAGAAGCCAAAATGAGAATAAAACAAAGAAACAGGAAGTTGGATAGACCTGTTTTCTTGGTGTTCGATGACTTTTCTCTCTTTTTCCCAAACCTCTCAGCTATTCTTATAACCAATGGCAGAAAATGAATTGTATAGGGACCTTTCTGGGATTCAGCTCAAGTGATTCCTTAGATTTCTTTGTTGAGTTGTACCTCCCTAGACTAAGCCACTATCGTTTCTTGCCTAGACTGTGACAATGGCCCCCCAGGTGCACTCTTTGCACAACTTAGGCCCCTACAGTCCATTTACCACATGGAAGCCAGATGGCCTTTGGGTAAATCTATTTCTCCCCTCTTTGATTTTGTTAGTTAATTTTGTCATGACATCAGCAATTCCCAATTCCCTTCACCCCACCTGAGCATAAACAAATGGGTTATGTCACTTTCCTGCCTGAAGTCCTTCTGTGGTTTCCCACTGCACTTAGAATAAACTCAGACTCCTTAATAAGACCTGTTGAGCTCTCCGCACCCTGGCCCTGCCCATCTCCCTGATGCTCTCTCATATCACTCCCGTCTACTTTTCCTTCTTGCCATTTATGGAACCCAGCAAGCCCATTCCTGCCTCTGAGCCTGCACTACTCTTCTCTCTGCTCCTGGCTCTTTCTGAGGCTGTTGGCTCCCTCTTATCTATCACTCAAGTCTCGCTTTAAATGTCTCCTCAGGACATTTCTTTCCTGATCACCTTATCTCCAGGAGCAACCCACCCTTACTTCTGCTCCCTTGTGCCAGTCACTATCACATCACTCCACTTCATTTTCTGTAAGGCACTCACCACTAGTTGAAGCACATTACATTTTTGCTATCTCATCCCATTAGAATGCAAGGTCCACATGAGCAGGATCTGTTTTGTTCATTGCTAATTCTGAGCATCTATAATAGTGCCTTGCACGTGGTAAGCAGTCAAAAAATATTTTGTATGGGAATAGATGCCTAGAACACTGCAGACTTCAATTTTTTTTTTTCAGACTTTAAATTTTTTAAAGGGGAAACACTAAGATTACTCCTCAGAGCCAATAATAACTAAAGCGTAGATCCCCCAATCTTCCACCATACATGCCATCTTCTATACTATCCATCAGGAAGGACATACAAACAATCTCAAGCTAATAAGACTATGCCAGAGACACCCACTTATCCTGGTCTTTATCAAAGAATTATTCTTCCACTCAGGTCCAACTTAAAAAAAAAGCACTGAATTTAGGACTTAAAGGAAATTAGACATACTCCTTTTCTCACTCCTGATCCTATTTATTTGGTTTTCCCTGAAAACTGTCTGATTAGGAACCATGACTATCTTGGATGCCAGAAAATACATGTGCTGTCTTAACCTAGGCATATGAGAAAGTAAAAGGAAATGAGGATGACTCAGAGGGAAGAAGCTACCAGTGCAAGTAAATGTGATCGACTTAGCATTAATTTAAAATCCATACAGAATTTCACGGGAAAAGAAGTTGATGGAGACTCTCAGCTAATAATTTGCTGCAAAATGTACTGAATTAAATGTAATACAAAAGAACTTTACTGTATTTTGCAATATAAAAATCCAATTTCATATTTTATGCCACATTTGGCATTTTTTCATAACACAGTCAATGAGATACTTTCTTCACGTCAAAAGAAAATTCCAATAATCAGAAAAAACAGCTGTGTAGATGACTCACACTAAGTTCTGCTAGGAGAGAATTTTTTTAAATGAGGCAAGTACAAGAGAGTTCAATTGTAATTATATGCCACGAGTTTACCAACTGAAAACATTTCCTACATCTCAAGAAAACTATTCAGATTGGTACAAGGGACACCTGAGTGTGCAACTTGCAGCATAACGGAAATAGAAGAGGGATTTAGTCAAAGCAGCAAAGGCACACACATTGAGACTTAATAGTCAAATAGAAGCACATACTCTTGCTCCAATTTACTAATATCCATGTTTACCCTGTATGATTACTTCTTCTCTGATAAAGCTGTGGCCTTAGTAAATGTTTTGGAAGCAAGTAAGGAACTCACCTTTAACTGCAGGCCATTGAAGTGTCCTAGGGTGAGATCAGATATTCTGATTGCCACAGGATAAATTATGGAGAAGCTGCAATTTCGATGCTGATGTGGAACTACCAGGGTGAACCTTCCATTTGGAGTCTGGGAAATGACATTGCAGGCTTTATAGAAAAACAAAATCACATTTTTCAGTACTCGATATGCTGAGTTTTTATAGAAATTTACCCTATTCTTATTCTGGGCTCCTACTAATGGCCTAGGGCCTGTGGCCCTGAAGAGAGTACATATCACAAATACAACCTGGAGACTGGAAGGAGTTGGGGAATAAAAATCACCAGTGATGTATGGACATTGTCAGAATGCCTTTGGCTGCAAGGGGTTTCTAATCTTAATCTCAAGGGGCTGCCTTGTTTCTAACAATCACAGACATAAATTAATAATCAACCAAACTCTATGAACTGCAGGAAGTTCTAGGAGCACTTAAGTAAACTAGGGTCCAAGTTTAAGCTGGGAGTCTAGAAGAATCAGGGCTTTAAAGGGTTTAAAGAAGCTTTAAACTTTTTAAACTCTAAAATCTAGGCTTTAAAGAGGCCAGAACTCAAACACTGTCTATCTGAAACCTTCATTCATAATTTATAGAGCCATATATGACTTTTTAAACAACAAAATCAATAAATGATAAAACAGTCACAAAATAGTCTGAGAAAAAATAGAAAGCAGGCTTACATCTAATAAATATTTGTTAGGTATTAAGTGGTAAGTCAACTAAAAGATAAATTTTAATGTTTAATTTACTCCCAAGAATTTCTGAAATTTTTGTCTTGTGTTCAAGTCTAGACTTAAAGTATTCTTCTAGCTATGAAACTAGTAGCATCAGAGTTTGCACCACTTTTTTTTGACAATTATGGAAGAAAAATTTCTAATTAATCAGATTAGGTCAGAATTACCACTTGTCTCTTTCCTATAACTTTAATTACACTTAATTCAAAAAAGAACTGAAATTCTTTGATGATTCTAAAAGGTTTCTAATTTATAACAAAATATGGGGAAAGCATTTCATTCTGTACTCCAGAATTATTCTGCTCCAGTCCTCAGAATCAGCCTTTTTTTCTTTGGGGGCAGAGGGAGAGGCTTCTTTCAAAAATTAAAGATCAGTAAGTAAATTATTCTTTGGCAGATAAATCCCCATTCTTTGATCACATGGAATGTTAATATTAACACTATAATATTAATTGTTGTATGCAACCAAAAACGAGTACTATGTTTTTCTGATTAAAAAAGTTTTTTTCTTTTAATGTGGAAAAAACAAGCATTGAATGAACTAATTTTTTAATTAATTAATTAATTAATTTTTATGTTGACTTTGGTTAATGAAATATAATAAGTTTCAGCTGTACACTTTAACAGTAAGGCATATATATATATTTACACTATGTGAATGAACTCATTTTGATTAAGATAATGTGTTTTAGGCCTGGATTGTTCAGCTTTTTGGCATATTTGTGTGTACCCATCAGAAAGGAACTAAATTAGAGTTGGAGGGCCCAGAATCAGATGACATTGAGGTCTTCCGGTCCAACTCTCTGCCTGGGGCATGAAATCTGTCTACCGCTTCCCAGATATGCAGTGTTTCAGCCTTTGCCTGAATATCTCTAAGACTGCAACTTCATATCTGCTCCCTCAAGCTTATCACAGATCAGTGGAATGACTTGGAGTGATTAAAGTTTGCCACTGAATGAATGCATTGTAGTGCCTTAGGAGATCAGACCAGAAGTTTGAAGAACACTGAGAATTCTATTCATCATAAATGAGTATTCTACCTAGCCTGGGAAATAAATTAAAAACTGTGATTTGATTTTTATAATAATAAAAAATAGAAATATCCTTTAGGTCATTTCTAATTACAAAAGAATTTCCCTTCATAACATTCCGTATCTCAAATTTCTTAAGTCTGTGCAATAGCACTAACTTTGAAAAGTAGATTTGACAGACCCCTCGTTCCCCCGCCCCCCAACACAAGAGTCCTGCCTTTGGCCTGAGAAGACAGGGAGCCTACTCACGAAAGAGGTTGGGATCTGTCGTTACAGTTAATGTGAATCCATTTCCTGGTTCATGGACCCGGAAGAAGATCATGGCCACATTCTGGGAGGATTTGATGCTCCTTCTGCTAAGACCACTCTCACAAAAATCTATGTACCTCTCAGTTGTGGGGCTAGGATGATCCTGGGAACTGGGGAACTTCTCCCCCTTGAGAATCCAACCGTCAAATACCTTCCAACAAAAAACACAGACATAGATGATCACTTCCATCAACTGAAGTCACGAGTGTGTTGAAAAGGGGGGAAAGTTACCCAGCAATAGGCCTGCAGTCATAAGTGAGGAACTGACAGCCTACTTGCTTTCCATTTGTATATATTTTGACCATGAGGGTGGTTTGCAAATAATATTATTAATTATTGCTTTTTAAAAATAAACCTTAAAGTTTCCAGAGTAAGTAAACTTTATTTTATAATTTCAGCCACCTTGGTAAATGAAACTACAGGCAATATCGATTTTTATTTTGGTCATATTTTCCACACTTCCCACCTTCAGAAGAATTCCCCAGAAGAATATTTGGGTTTCAGTTCCTCTCTTTCTTCTTCATGAACAAAATGAACAAAATGTCTCAAAACACAAACAAAAAAAAAACCAAAACAGCAACTTTACCTACCTGCTAATGGTTATATATGCTCCTCCTTTTTTTCATTTTTTAAATTGTTATCACATTAAAATATCAAGAACTACTTCCACACTTAGGTAACAATGGCTGGTATGCTGCTGAGGACTTTTTGCCTTCACTTGTTCAAGTTTGCAGTTGGATAAAAGGTCAGAGTCTATTGACATTACTCTTAAAATCACCACAGGTCACCAATTTAATCAGTCCAGCCTAGTTGGCATTAGCAAAGTCGCCAGCTACAAATTCCTTTACCAAACCTAACACGTTGGACAGGTTCCAAAATAATTCTACTTTGAAGGTTTTAATCATGATCTTTTTCATTGGACTGCAGAACTCCAGCCATCCCCAGCCGACCTGTTAGACTCAAGGAGAATGACTGGGAGAGCGAATGTTATGAGGCTGGGGACCTTGTCTTCCTATCCCATCTGCCTCAGACTAGATTCCCTCAGTAACCCTCCCAGCAGCCTACGCCCCTCTGCTCCAAAATCGGATCACCCAGGCATTGAAAACAGCGTCTGCGATCCTGGACCAGCTCCTCAGAGAGAGGCACCAGCAGGGGCAAAGTGGGCTCAGACCGCAGACGTGTGAAGCTGGCCTTCTAACCAGCATCCTGCTGCTTCGTGGACCCAAGCGCTCGCGCTAGTTTGTATCATTTATCTGCCCCAGCGTTCAACCTCGCTATTTCAAGTCTTTAGAAGGGTCCATCCCAAGAGTGCACAGAGGGGATTTCAAACCACTGCAACAACTGAAGCACCGGCCCTTCCGAGTTGAGGCTAGATCTTGAAGTTGGGGGAGGTTCCCGTCGCAAGCGGGTCCTGGAGGGCACCTCCCACTCCAGCACCAGTGGAGCATCTAATTGTCACCAGCTCCCCAAGCGCGGCAGCTGCCCCGCTGGGCGCAGCATGCGGGCCCACTCCCCCATTCCTGCGCCACAGCCGGGGCTGCTCAGTGGGACGCCTCACCTTCAGGAAGTCCCCACCCTGACAGTCAATGGAGACCAGGTCATAGTGGATGGTGATGAACTCCTCAGGCTCGCTGATGAAGAAGGCAGCACAGTGCAGCTGCGCCGGTCGGCGGTGAAGGTGAACTGGCCCTGGACGCTCAGCATGTCCAAGCACCCTGGGGGGGGCAGCGGGGTGGGGTCTCAGGCTGCAGCCACAGCGGTGCTGGCCCCGGGCACCCCTTTCCGCACTCCCAGTTCCTGGGTCTGCATCGCCCCGCGCCCGACTCCCAGCATCCGCTGTGAGGCTCCCGCGTTCCAGGGCGCATCACTCCCTCTCGCTCCAGTGTGCCTCCTCAGGACAGACCTTTAACGATGGCAATCCTAGCCAGCCCCTTCCAGGTGATGCCCGGGAGCCTCCTGCCCTCAGCTCAGAGCCCCAACCTCCCCACCTCCCCGCTGCCGCTGCGGGTGGACCCAGCCGCGCAGCCCCGACTCACGCAGAGCGCGGCGGTAGACCTGCTCCTCCCCAGCTCCCGCTTCAGGTTGGCGCTGAAGAACTGGAAAGGGTCGTGGTCCGCGGCTTGCCGCAGCTGGCAAGGAAAATGGTCCAGTCAAGAAAAGTTCAAGGGGTGGCAAAGGGGACCAGGAGCAGGGCACTCTCCCTAACCCCACAGCAAAGAGAATGAAGTGATGGGATCATTTCCGTCAGACCAGGGTATCCCCAGCGGCCGGGGCTAAGAGGAAGAGGCAGGGAGGAAGGCTAGGCTTGGAGGAAAGCAAAGTAAATAACAGCGCAAACGACAGGGAGCTAACTACGACAAAGGCAAGAACCCAGGCAGTCTGCCCACCCCAAGACTGGACACTCACAGCACCGGCAGGTGTGATGGGTCATTTCGGGGATTGCTCACCTCTAGGTACCGGCTTTCCCCTCTTAGAGCCACCAGAAAGATCAGAATGAAGTGACATTGAAGTTTGAAGGAAGGAGACATGCTGGCCTTGCCTCTGCAGTTAATTGTGTTCTGCCCTGAGGTCTCAGGCTTTCCTTCCACACCTTCACCCAAGCTGAGAGCTGGAATCTGGTAGGGTCCCTTAGCTGGGTCTCTTTTATAAAGCAGCAAGGAGAGAAGGCTCTCTGCCCCTTAACTGATCTGAGCTCAGTAACCATGGGTTACCCCGTCTCAGAGACAACGTACGTGGTGATGACGAGGGTCTAGCACTCAGCCCCAAATTTTCAGAGCGGTCCAGCATCCTTCACCAAGAATGATTTCAGGCTCTTAAAACTTAGTGAACTAAAGTGTGGGAGAAAGAATGAGGTAGGAGTAGAGAATAATGGAAGACATTTTACTTGACCTGCCAAATGCTGAATTATCCTTTTCTATGGTTATTCAGGGGGTTTCTAGTCTTGCAAAGCAAAGTGATAACATTACATACATGCATAAAATACCCAAACACATATGACCTTATCATGCAGCCTTGTCACATAACCTTGGATGGACTTGTGCTGGAAATTGTCAGAAATATAATATTCATGCAATTGCTCATGCCTCCAGTAAGAAATTTGAGGCATTTTCAGCTCGAAAGAGAAACTGAACAGAAGTTGAATTGATTTTACAGAGTATTGCAGTAATGTAATTCAAGCTTTCTTTCTGTCCCTTAATCTTTGCTTTATCCTGGTCCAGTTTCTTGTAAGCAAGTCCTTAATGGGAAGCTAACTGGGTGTCTGTGGACTTCTGGATTTTAGCTGAGCTCTGCCACTTAGCCTAAATGTACACACGACATACGCTAGGGCCTGATAACTGCAGCCATGACCTTAGTATCCAGCTGAACCACGAGAAGGCATTCCAGTTCATGTTTTCAAATACCTGGATTACTGGAATACTTTGGTAAAAGAATTGCCCAGAAGCTTTATTATAGCTCTTCATCAGCAAACTTCCAGAGCTAAACAAATGACTTAGAGATCCAGAAATAAATTAAGTATAAGCTTATCTTTGCTAATTAGACAAAAAGAGAATTGCTTCTCCTTTATGTTTGAATTTGTGGGAAATATGGGACACACCGCTTTTGGCTTTCCCCACCCCTTTCCAATCTATAGGCTAAGCAAGGAAGCTACGAATCCTGAACACTTCATGTTGTTTATCTCTGCCGGACAGCAAACATGGAACTACTGTAGCTTTCATTGTTATTAAAATTATTACAAATAATGAGACCATAATAAAGAGTTTTAATGCAAAGAAATGGTTAGATTTTTAGTTTGTAAATACTCAAAATTGAGCAACCATTTCCTTAGAGGTGTCAGAACTTAATATTTCATATTTAAGACAATTCTGGTTTCCAAAGGGGCTACCACTTAGTTCTTTAAACAGGAGGCCTTCCTACCACAGTATCAGACCACAGAGAGCATGAGAGGGAAGGTCGCCTGGGACTGTTTAGATGTCTGAATTTTAGAGAGGGTGTAAAGAAACCTGAGAGGGATACAAGGGGAGGAAAATAAATAAATGATTTAATACCAACTTGCTTGGTTGCAAACACTCCAAGCCAACTACAGGTCTGTCTCCAGCTGTGCTTCAGGGAAGCTCGGGTACACTCATCACAAATGCCACAGGCCCAGTCTCTTTTCCCAACAACCTAGCCATGGCCTTGGCTGACTCCCAGAACAAAGCCCAGCACTCAGCTTAGAGGACCGGCTTGTCCCAATTGGGGGCCTGGCTTTATTAGCATCACCACAGAGATGTTTTTCTCCAATCTGCTAGCTAGGTGCTTCCTCTCTTTCTCTCTTCAATCTCATGTGCACTCTCTCTCTCTCTCTCTCTCTCTTTCTCTCTCTCTCTCTCTCTTCTCTCTCTCTCTCTCTCTCTCTCTCTCTCTGTGTGTGTGTGTGTGTGTGTGTGAGAGAGAAGAGTAGAGGAGAAAGAGAGAGAAGAGAAGAGAGAGAGAGAGAAGAACTATATACAAGAAAAGCTGGGGTGAAGGAGGGCAAGCATAACCATTTTTACATAACAACCCACAAATAATAGCAGATAAATGCACTTTATTCCACCAAATTCTCTGTGGGGAAATTAGTGTGTAATTTTCACCAGCTCGGCAAATGTCTACTAAGTCAGTGGAAATTGTATTCATTTTGTTGTGAGGAGGTTTTTGTCTGTTTGTTTTAGTTTTTTAATTAAGAATAACTAAAGGATGGAAACTAGTACCTATGGGCGGGAACTAAAGGGTAGACTTGGAGGACAAAGAGAAACCAGGTAGCAATTCTCCATGAGCGAAAGTATGAAAAATGGGTTAGGGCAATAGAAGTATTATTTGGATTAGACAGGAAAAAAAACTTTCTGGGCAATAAGTAGGTCTATGTCTAAGCACTGAAGTACATTATTTTCATGGACTAATTTAGTCATTCAACCAAGTTGACTGGGCATTTTGAAATACATTCTTAGTAAACTCAGAGTCATCAGTCTGCTAGTTGGAATGATATATATGTCCTCCTCCGTTCTCTGCACAAGTTTTAGTTTCTCTCCGTATTTTGGAGACAACTTCTCCATGCTGATGTTGACAGTCTCTGGTCACTGTTTTTAGAACTTAAACTATTCTTAGGTGGGGTTAAGACTTTCTTTTTGTCAGGTAGGATGAAGATTTTTTTCTTTCACAAAGTCCCAGAACAAATTGTCACTTGTGTTAAGCCTGAAGGTCTAGGTGGCTGCACAATATAGATCCATATTATATTCCTAAACATTGTGGGGGATGGGAGAGGCAGATTTTTCAGTTATGCTGAGATTAAAGAGACTTCACAGACAAGTTCTGATTAGCATGCAGAGGGACTCTGTAATCACCCGCATGGCCTGTGAAATGATTGTGACAGCCAAATGTATGCTTATGGAGTCTTCCACGGCTTATTCACTGAGGTATCAGAAGCAGCAAAGACGACTGCATAATCTCAAATCTCTTTCTATTGGAGGGTTGGTCCCAAGACCCCTTTAAGTATTCCCTATCTGTAATAGTAAATGTTTTCTTTTGTCATTCACGTCAACGGAGAATACTGCCAATCCATGCTATAGAAGACATTTGGGGAACCAGTATAAGCCAGCCTTTGAATAAAACTCTCAGATGTCAGTGATTTTCAACCTAAATGCATTATCTTCTTTTCTTATGGTTAAGATGACCAGCAGTCTTAAACATTAGGATTTGGAGGGTTACAAGTGACTTGTACCAAATCTGAACTTAAATAAGAAGGGAAATTATTATCAGGACACAGGGATGTCTTGAAGAATGCATGGGCAAAAAACAAGAAGCAGAGAGGCTTGCATGCTGCTTCCCAGTCTCTCTGTTTCAGGCGCCTTCCCCCAACTTTTGCAGTCTCTGTGGCTGTAAACAGCCATCAACAATTCCTAAGCCTTAAATGTTACAATTTGACAAATGAAAATACTCTGAACCAATGTTTTCATAATCCCTAGTCCACAAAATTGTGCGGGAAAAGGCTCAGAGGCCAAGGGCTAGGATCTTGTCATAATATGACTGTTCCCATGGCAGCCGTTTGGATGTTGAAGGGAGAAGTAATTTCCAGAAAAAGGAATGCTGGATTTACGAAATAATGGGTATCTTCGAAAGAATAAAAACAAAAACAAAACGGTGGTTCAATGACCTCTTTGATCATAAGTTTTCTCACCTATAAAATGAGGTCAACACTGGGAATTATTGTAGGAGTTCAATATTATACTTGCCTTACTTAGAGAATAGCCTTAAATGGTAGCTATTATTAAATTATACCAATCATGTATGTCTTTATCACTAGGGCTTGTCTTCTAATGAGAATTTTATAAGAGCGCTTGCATAGGATATGTTTTTCATAAATAATTATTAAAAATGATGGCTTCCTATTAGAACATTAACAGGCTTGAAAAGTGATGGTTAGAAAAAGAGAGAACTAAGTTTAAATATAATTATGAAACTGCATTTCAAAAGACTAGCTAGGAATGGATTCCATTAAAGATTATACACCATAATGGATAGTGGCTTAGCTGCATCAGAAAGGAAAGCTGAAATGTAGAAAGCAGTAGAATTGAGAAGATTAAGGGAAGGGGAAAGCTGAAGTTATAAAGTAGAAACAGAAGTAATTAGGAACTGCCTGAAGAGATTCTGTATCGAAGATTGTTGAATGACATCGCTTGTTAAAGCTTGGGACACTGGGAATAAGAAAGCGATAACTTGTCAAGGCTTCCAAGCATGTTGTGAGGCAATAAGAGAGATTAAAAGATCTGCCCAGATTATCACAATGAGTCAGAAACAAAGTCTAGACGAAAAAGACCCTTCTATATCCAGTTGGGTAATCAATCCTTCTTCAAAGACAGCAGTCCTGGAAATCAACTTGAAAAAATACATTTTAAGTTTTAAAAATTACTAGACTAGCAGCAAAAAGTGAGATAGCACTGGTCAAAGCAAGACACTGGCAGATCAATAACTGCAAAGGAGATTGGAGATTGTTCATATTTGTGCAATGGCTTCCTTGACTTTGGAATGACATTGTTATCTCGACTTCCTTCAGACTTACTCTAAAATATGCCATGACTAATATCTAGCCAGTAGGTCATAATGAAATGCCATTTAATAATCCTTCACTGCCCGCATCAAAGGGAAAAGTACAGCCAGGTCCAGAGCCGTTGGTGTGTTTATCATTAGGTAGTGGTGACGTGCATTGGCATGTAACATCAGTCTCTTCTGACGAGAAATGAAGTAGAGTCTCATTTCTTAGTGCCTTAGAATAGATCTAAAGGAGAAAAGTCTGTCAGTTGTGTGGAGTGATACAAGAAGTTCTAAATAATGATAACAGTAAGCAAAAATACAAGCTAGGTAGTGGTTAGCTATCTGTGTGCCTTCTTAGCTCACTTTCATGGGACCCCTGCCAGAGGCCAGCCTGTTTCTCCCTCAGCCAATCCTTCCTTCCTACCTTCCCTCTCCCTTCCATCCTTCCTTCCATCCTCATTTCCCTCTTCCCTCCCTTCCTTCATTTCTCTACCTTCCTCCCTCCCTCCCTTCTTCCCTTTCTTCTTTCCTTCCTTCTATCCTTTCTTCCTTCTATTCCTTCTTCTCCCTCCTCCCTTGCTTTCTTCCTTCCACAAACTCTGAGTGACAGATTGAGCTGTTCTATACCCATAGTATTTTATATATAAGCTGAATAGCCTTTATCATATTTTATCATAACTTTTAACATGTCTGTCTTCAACCCTAAATGCAAACTCCTGGAAGTCTGGCCCATCCATCTGTATCCTCAGCATCTAGCACACAAGCCCAGCACTTCTGGGTGGTACCTAAAAGCAAACTGAAAAGAAGGGCTTCTGCTCCTCCCACTTAGTTATAAATTAGAGAACTGTCACCACTAAAATGTTAGCTGACACAACATCTGAAGATGTGGCACCAGCCAGGTAATGAGAGTCCAATGGTAAAACCTAAGGAAAGGAAAGGCAAGAGGTGCTAAAACAGATCCTGGAGTCATTTCGAGAAGACCACAGCACTGTGTAGTGAGAAAGGTGAGAGGGAGCTGGAGGGACAGGGCTAGGACTCAGGTGGGGCAATCAGGGCACTTGCCTGGGACAAGGAGATACCACCTGGACAGAGAAAGGAGGATCACTGGGGGCCATCCAGTTCTAGGGGCTATTGGATCTCTAAGGTCCTGCAGTTTTAAAACTCACTTGCAAATTATTTGACACTCTTCTCACAAAAAAAGTAGAGTCTAATTCTTTTTCTTAGAATATGGTCCAATTTAGGGCATGCTTCTAATAATTTAGGAAAGTGACACTGATTTCTGAGGCTAAGTTAGAAAAAGCAAAATGCCTGAACCTCAATATGGATTTCTCTCTCCCTCCTGAGACACATGCCTTTGGTGCCCTGAGCTACCATGTAATAAGTCCAGCTACTACAAAGTTGCTAGAGAGACCACATAAAAAAGATGGAGATGAAGAAGTAGACAGGGTAAAGGGGGTCAAATATAGGGAGGTTGGGGGAGAGTAAAGTGAGTAAACAGGATCAAATATATGGTAGCTGAAGGAAACTGGACTTTGGGTGGTAATCACATACTAGAATATATAGATGTCAAATGATAATATACACCTGAAAATTATATAATTGTATTAACCAGGGTTACCCCAATGAACTTAGTAATAAAAAAATAAATAAATAAAAGAATCTGTTGAGCTGGTGCCAGCATCAATAAACGCTGCTTCTTGCTTAAAATAATTAATTATTTGATTAATTAATTAAAATAAAATAATAAATAAATAAAAATAAGTGGAGATGTCTGGGACCACCAGCTGTTTCAGTTCCCAGATGTTTTGATAATCTCAGCCTGGGTACCAGACATATGAATAAAGAGACCTTTGAGATGACCCCAGTTCCCAGCCACCAGCTGACTGCAACATCATGAGAGACCCCAACCCAGAACCACTCCTCCACCCAACCCACAGGAAATGTGAGAGAGAATAAATGCAGTTCTAAGTCACTAAGTTTTGGAGTAATGTGTTATACAGGAATAGATAACTGATACAAGCCTGCCTTAGTCTATTTGGGCTGCTATACTAGAACACCACAGATAAGGGAGCTTATAAACAATTTATTCCTTATAATTCCAGAGGCTGGAAGTCCAAGATCAAGGTACTAACAGATTCAGTGTCTGGTGAGGACTCCTTTCCTGGTTCATAGGCAGCCCTCTTCTTCCTTTGTCCACTTGTGGTGGGAGGGGCAAAGAGCCCTCTGGGGCCTCCCTTCATGAGGGCTCCACCCTCATGACCTAATCACCTCCTGAAGGCCCCACCTCCAAATACCATCACAATAGGGATTAGAGTTCTACATACGAATTTGAGCGGGACACATCCAGTCTATAGCAAGGCCTTTTCCATTTCTAATCTACGTTCTCAAGGTCCCTGGGGTGCCCCAGTTGTGTGATAGCCTTCATCTGTGAAGCCCTCGAGCTGAATCTCCATCATCAAGGCATGCCCAGAATAGCTTCTAGACAGTCAACACCTATAAACCAAGTTTGCTGGTGCCAAGCTCAGCTTGTGGGGCATAGTTAGTAGCTGGAGAGCAGATACTAGTCAGCCCTGGAAAACTGAACCCCATGCCTCAGCCCTGAAATCAGCATGCCTTCCCCAGCTGCTTATTGAAATTATGTATAAAAGATCAATAAGCACTGCTTCCTTTTAAATTATGACATTTTCCTATTTTAAATTATTACTACTGTGCAAATAGAACAAGATTCTTCTAAGGCATTTATAGAGGGGGAGGCCATCTAATATTGAAAAAATCAGTTTTTTGACAATACAATAATTATATTGTAGGTGCCATTCATGTTTTAAAGTCTCATGGTATAAAAACCAAACTGAATATTAAGCATTTTTAGGGTTAAAAAGTAAACTTCCAGAGCCAACTGAAAGAGATATCAATGGCTCAAACTGGAACAATTTGAACAACAAAATAAAGTATTATTAGATTATAACTCAGTGTATAAAATAAATTTCCATGAGTCCATTTTTATATACATGATTGAATAAATTAATAAGGGAGAAAAGAAGATCTCCCACACAGAAGAATCCCAAAAAGTTTGTGTGGATGTGCTGCTATTAAGGAGAAGGAAGCATAACTCCCCACTTCTTAAAAATGGGCTAACCGTAGCGACTTCTTCCCAAAGAGTACAGTACAGGAAGGGAGTGGAGGGAAAGCAACTTTACAGTGGAGAAACCTGGCACACTATCTCAGCTGATTCAAAGTCAACATCAACAGTCATAAATCACATTGCTAGCATGTACCCTTGATTGATGTAATGAAAATAGCACTTTGCCTCTGTGTTCTTCCCCTTATAAACCTATAACTCCATCTAATCATGAGTAAAATATCAGACAAATTCCAATAGAGGGGCATCCTGTAATATGCCTGAGCAGTATTCCTCAAAACTGTCAAGGTCATCAAAACAAAGAAAGTCTGAAAAACTGTCACAGCTAAAAAGAGTCAGAGGAGAGATGGCAACTAAATGTAATGTGGTATTGTGGATGGACGGGATTCTGGAACAGAAAAAGGATATTAGGTAAAAACTAAGAAAATCTGAATAAATTATAGACTTCAGTTAATAATAATTTATCAATATTTATTCATTAATTATGACAAAGATACCATACTAATGTAAGATGTTAATAATAAGAGAAACTGTGTAAGATATATGGGAACCTGTACTATTCGTTCAATTTTTCTGTAAATCCAAGTGTTTTTAAAAAAATCTATTAATGATGAAATAAAGCCTCTTAAAAAAAAAACATACATATATGGGCTTTTAAGTCAGAATGCAGCTGATGTTTGCCAGGCAAGACCCAAAGGAGTTTCATCTCCAGAATTTTTCAGGCCTTCCCTTCCAGGTCTTAAAGGATTGTCTCTCGATTCTATTACACTTAATTATGCCTTGTTTTTTCTTCAGCCTCCTTTGCTCCTCTAGCTTTCACCTCCATTGTGCTGAAGAAACACCCCTCACTTAGATCACTCCCAGTTTTTACATCTACTAATCACTTCCATTGTTCCTTGACTTCTCTTCATTATATGACACTTTCTCCTTTTCTTCTTTTTTGAAATTGTTCTTTTGGTTTTAGGTAAACTTGATTTTTTAAGAGTCAGACATATACTAATTTTGAAAACACTGAAAAAATGACAACTTTTTATACTTATTTCACCCTTTATATTATACATATATATTTGCAGCACCAAATTCAACAGTTGACTTTGTTTATCTCTTAAACACTAGGACAGAGTCAAAAAAAAAAAAAGCTAAAAAAATTAAAATCTTTCTCTCTCTAAATCGAAATACACAATTCTAAAGAAGCAAGTCATTTGTAACAGTCTGAGAGATAAAATAATTTACATTTAAAGTTATTGGCTATGTTTTAGGGAGGCAGTAGGATATAGGAGACGAAGATACATATCCCAAGATTTTCCTTACAAAAATAAACTTATAGAGTGATGTCAGAAACATAGCAGAGTGAGAGATAACTCCAGATCTTTCCCCTTGAAACAACAGTAAGCTGAACATCTAAAACTCAACAAAAAATACCCAAGCTGCACACCAGCACTTCGGAGTGTGGGATCTGCTCATTAAGAACTACCACAGGGATCCAAGAGGCTGAGACACCACCTACTGGAAACCAAAAAGAAAAATGCCTTCTTTGCAACAGGCTAAACAGAGACCTTTATCTAATAAATTTTGGGCGGGGAGCAGAAAACACTTCCATAAATGCCCAGGGGGAGAAATAGTCCATTAAATACCATGAACAAGCAAGGTGACAAGGCAGCTCAGAAAGAAAGAGAAAAATCTCCAGAAAATAAGCTTACAGACATAGAAATATGCTACTTAAATGACAGAGAATTTAGGATGGTACTTCTACAAAAACTCAGTGAATTCCGAAACGAGTCATATCAACAATTTCAGGAATTGAAAAAAAAAAAAACCAACTAAATGAGCAGAGCAAGGAGATTGAAACCCTCAAAAAGAGCCAAATAGAACTTCTAGAGATAAAATACACTGCAAGAGTCAAAAAATGAAATAGCAAGCTTGGGAAATAGAGTCAACCAAAAGGAGAAAAGACTCAGTGATATCGAAGACAGAAATTTAGAAATAAGTCAGAAGGAAGAAGAGGGAACGCAAAGAATGAAAAATAATGAGAAAGAAATACAAGAACTAGCTGATACCACCAGGAAAGGAAACATAAGAATAATTGGCATTTTGGAAATGGAGGAAAAGGAGCAGGGATTAGAAAGCATTTCAGACAATTAGTTGACGAGAATTTCCCAAATCTAAGGATCATATGAGCTGGAGCTTGGAATTCAAGAAGTCAACACAACACCCAATTATCTCAACCCAAAAGGCCTTCTCCAAGACCCATTGTATTAAAATTATCAAAAATCAATGACAAAGACAGAATTCTCAAGGCAGCCAGGGAAAAGAAGATGATAACCTATAAAGGAAAACCCATTAGACTATCATCAAACTTCTCAGCACAAACCTTACAAGCCACAAAGGAGTGGAATCAAAAATTCAAATTATTAAATGAAAGGAACTACCAGCCAAGAATAATGTATCCAGCAAAGCTCTCCTTTAAATATGAAGGAGAAATAAAGACCTTTCCGGACATACATTTTCACAAGTGTAAATCTTTCACACTAAACCTGTTTCTACTTCCATAGGTTGTAACACAGCATAGTTGATTTCCCTTCAGGTGTATTAAATTAGTGTTTTTTCAGCTTTTTCAAAAATATTCTCACCTGTTTCATGCAGCCTAATTCTCCAGTCACTTTAAACATTGACTCCTTGAATAAACAGGATCAAATGAACAGTATCTTGAAACCTGTCAACTTATTAAAAGCCAAGAAAAACCACTCAAAATAATTTGCCTTCACTAAATAATTTAAATTGACTATTGATGTTGTTCCCAGTGGGCTCGACATTTTAAGCAGCTGTTCTTACCCAAAGGCTAATGGTCTTAAACAGGTTTTTTTTTTTTCTGGATATATATTATATATTTTTCCAGCTGCTGCAATCAATCAATGTTAAATTTCTTGCATGGTTGGCAAATGAGCCACTTGGACATGTACTTTGGTTGCAGCTTCATTTCCTTCATTTTTTTTTTTTGTGTGAAGAAATTTTACTATGATGAGATATAGATTTTAATTTGTGTAACTTTTCTCAATTTTTTTTGTGATTTGGTAATATTGTGATGAGTTTTTAGTCTAGTAATATCGACATATATTGTATTCTTATAGCACAGATACAGGTTCATTGCATAATAAACATACTGCTTTGCCATCTAATTTGATAACAAAATGATCCACACTTCATTGTACCTTAAAAATGGAATATTCTAAGTCCACTTTTTTTTTAATGTTTTGATTGCACAGGTATATCCTGGTAATAAAATAATAAAATGTACCAATATAGTGATCTGCATGGCACTTGAAATGCTGTCAGTAAACACATGTTACTGTGATTTGTAGTGTGTAGCAGCAGTGTGAAGTGATAAAAATGCCACATATGGCATTTTCATTTTTTAAAAAATGAAACTATAGTACATATACTATTTTCAATGTGATTTATGTCACATATCATGAACATGATTTTGTTATTAAATACACTTTCCCAACACCATTTAATTGGTTGCATAACATTCTATTGTTATGGTATTTTATTTAACCAATCACCTATTGAACATTTCTATTGTTTCTAATAATTTACTATTGTCATCAAACCAATACATAATTTTAAATCCTTATTTTGATTCTCTAGACTTTAATGGATCCTCACCATAGATTCTCAAAAGTGATATCTCTTTGGGCTTGGGATCAAGGATAAATCAACAGACCAGAGACAAGGCAGTACCATTTACAGTACTGGAAAAGAGATCAATTACTGTTCCTAAAATCATGAACACTCAGAATCAGACACC
Organism: Eonycteris spelaea; assembly: GCA_003508835.1. Classification (NCBI taxonomy): domain Eukaryota; kingdom Metazoa; phylum Chordata; class Mammalia; order Chiroptera; family Pteropodidae; genus Eonycteris; species Eonycteris spelaea. Next base: position 19,283,129 of record PUFA01000011.1, on the reverse strand, counting down.
TCCTTAATATTCACTCATTGCCTTCTTTTCAATTTAGAAGAGAGTTTGAAAGGAAAGGAGTAGACACATTCCACCGGACTAAGCAAAGTGGACGCTTCATTTACAAAGTTAAGATGGTAGATTTTAGATGGCTACATAAGGCATCTCATAGCACATTATTCCTGTCTGCAAAGACCTCTGGGTATTCTGAGAGCTAGAAGGGTCAAATTAATCTCAATGATGTGTCAAATTAGTAATCATATTAATTCCATATTGTCACCTGCTCTTTGGCAGGTTTAATAAGCCACATGTTAAATTGATTATGCAAATTATCTTAGGCAAATTAAAACATCTGTTCCACATATCACCGTATTTCAAGGTGAAAGTCTTCCTGAAGGTGAGTTTTCAGTACTACTAAATATGACATGTCTTTTGGTTACATTGTGCATTGGTTTACCAGCACGTCAACTCACCATGGGTATCTTTCTTTTCTTATGCCATACATCAGGATGCTACATTTTTCTAGCACTGGCGATAAGCTAGTTTGTTTTTCATACATAATACACGTTGACGTGATCCATAAAAATGGGAACAAAAAATATGGCGTAACTATAAGAGATATATCTTTTCACTTCATAAAGGACAAGTCATAAGGCCATAAATAAATAAAGGAGATATGGGCACAAACACTGGAAATCTCTCCAGGAGAACCCAACAGATATTTAGGCTTTGAGAACGCTGGAAGGCTTGTTTATTTCTTTTAGTGAGATTGCCTGCCCTTGAGTTCATTATGATGCCTTTGCTTTTACCACCACCATTGTGTCTCGATTGCATTTTCAATAAAGAATGAAATGATTCTCAGACTCTAGCTTTGTATTAGAATCCGCTCAGAAGCTTGTTAAAAATACAAAAATCATCATTTCGTAGGACTGGGGTAGGAGCCAGGAATCTACATTTTTAAGCACTGAAGGTGATCCTGTCATGGTCTAGGGTCTGCATTAAGAGAAACTCCTATATTGGGGATGGTTAAGATATAAGAGTGTAACATCCCCAGATTTGATTCTTCCTCCGCCATTTATTCTCCCTGGGCAAGTTAGTTCATATGTCTCATTTCTTAGTCTATAAAATGGGAATACTACTCAACATGCTGTACACCTTAAACTTACACAATGCCACATGTCAATGATAGCTCAATAAAAATAATAATTAAAAAATAAAATGAAATGGGAATACTATGACATGGATGAGCTTTGAAAACACTTTGCTAAGTGAAATAAAACAGACACGAAAAGACAAGTATTGGGGGTGGCTCCATAGTGTAGTGGTTAGCACATCTGCTTTACACACAGAAGGTCCCGGATTCAAGCCCCAGGTGGAGCCACGGACCATATTCTGGGTGCACCAGGCCCTGGGTGCATTCCTCGACTGTGTGAGGGGAGATGCCCTACCTTCGGAGATACAGTTCTTAAAAGGGAAATGGCAACATTCATAGGTCAGGGTGGAAATGTTGGGGGGTGGGAATTAAAGAGGGGGGAAAACACAAGTATTACATGATACCACTTATACAAGCTTCCTAGAAGAGGTGAATCATAGAAATAGACAGTATAAGTTACCAGGGGCTGGGAGGAAGGGAAATGGGGAGTTTCGTTTTAATGGGCACAAAGTTTCTCTTTGGGAAAATGAAACAGTTTTGGAAATGGACAGAGATAGATGGTTGTATAACAATGTGAATGTATGTAACACTACTGAATTGTACACCTAAAATGGGTTAAAATGGTAAATTTCATGATATGTATATTTTACCACAATAAAAAAAGATATGGCCATGAAGGAATGAAAAAAAAGTTGATGTTATATTATTTTAAAATGGGGATAAAAATTACTACTCCCTAAGTTTTCTATAAATATGGAGTGTGATAATATATGGAAAGAGCTTACTTAATACAGGGCCTGCCATGTAGCAAAGGTTCAGTAGATGGAAGACCCTCCTGAGTCACAGGTGACATCTTTCCTGTACACAGGAATATGTCACGGGCTGTGCCAAGAGGGTGAGTGCTTGCACACCAAGGCTCACCACACCTGGCCCTGATTTGATTGCTCAGCAGCTTCACATTTCCCTGAAGTGCTTTCAAACTGTTCAGGGGATGACACCCCCGCCCCCGCCCCCCCCCTCGCTACCGTTCTACAACTACTTCTAGAAGAGGCAGTCTCACTCTTCACAGGATTCTCCCTGCTCCGCTGCCCCCATCAGAGAAAACACACCCCTAGGACAACATTCTCCTCTCCATGCTGTCCCTTGGGGGAGGTGAGAACTCTGCCCAGCAACACAGAGACTAAGAGAAGGGCAGTCTTCTCTTCCCCTGGGGACCCAGCTGACATCAGGCTCCTCTCCTGGCTTCTCTGAGTCATCCCACCCACACAAAGGTCCAAAGCAGCTGCTTTGATTTCACCTCATCCATCTGTTCTGATTCCCTCTCTTCTTTCTCCTTTGAATCATCTTCATTCTATACAAAACTTGGCAAATTGTTGACTCAATGCAAAATACATTCTTCTTTTAAAGAAAACTCCTACGGTTAGAAGTAGATAAACTAAGATTATTACACCAAATTAATTACAAAAGCACCTGTTTTCCTTTGGATTTATTTTAACATTGATGAAGCCAATATAATTTTGATTTTTAATTCGTTTTAACTCCCACTGGTACTAAGCTGCTTTGTTTAAGTTTTAAATGTTACAAAGATTCATTAAGGGTTTTTCTTCCCTTGTTTTTTTATGCAAAAACTAAGTCTAGCTTCGTTTAATTTTTATGTTTAAAATGTTGATGAGGAAATAAATGAAGTTTTTTGAAAACAGTAAGATGAAGTCATTCATCCTTACGATGGGGATGAGTAGGCAGTTCAGTGGGGCTTCGTTTTCCTAACTGGAGTTTCATAAATGATCTTCGCTTCTCTTTTGTCACTATATGGGCCTACAAATCTCATGTCGCTGAAAGCCTGGGGGAAAGCTCAGAAAAACACGTACTTTCCAACTTAACCGTGTTATATTACTGAGGTCGTACCTATAAGATACAGAAACAACTAGTCGGTTCTGAGCAAAAGCAGATGAACAGCAAATCTCATAGTAATTTTGGTGAGAGGAACAAGAAGAATTAACATCAAATGCTGAAATTTTAACCTATTGTTTTGAAATATGCAGACACAACACAAGTGACCTTTGAAAAACGACTGACAGTTTGTGAAAGCTAAACTGAGAGGATTTGGGGTATAAATTATATGTATAAATAATAAATAGGCCATTTTAGAAAAATACTACAGGTGAATGAAAAAAAGATCAACTAACTCACAATTTCACCATTTAGAGATAACTACCATTATAGATTCTAATCCTATTCTATTCCATGTCTCTATACCTGTATCTGAATGTGAGTATGTGTACATGTCAACATCAAATTTTATACTATGATTTAGGTATACAAAAATAAAAATAAAAAGAATCTTTGTTTCTTCTCTGTAAGTAATCTCATCTTGTTCTCAAGACTGTGCCTTGCCTCCAAGTACTAGGCTCCCATGATCAGTGGCCTGTTAATTGCAACACCCCACCCTCCTATGTACTCAGATTCCCTACCCATCACGTCCTTTCTACAGCACTTCTCCATTCCTGCCAAGGTTTAACCACACTAGGGGGCTGCAAGTGAAGACACCACCTGCTATGAACTGAATAATTATGTCACCCCCAAATTCAGATGTATACCCTAATCCCTCATGTGACAGTGACAGTATTTGGAGGCGGGGCCCTCGGGAGGTTATTAGATTTAGATGAGGTCATGAGAGTGAGGCCTCCACAATGGGATTAGTGTCCTTATAACAAGATAAGAGATCAGAGTGGTCCCCTCCAGCTATTTGGACACAGTCAGAAGACCATTGTCCATGAACCAGCATGTAGGCCTGTGCCCAGAGCCACGTTGATCTTGGACTTCCCAGCCTCCAGGACTGTAAGAAACAAGTGTCTGTTGTTTAAGCCACCCACTCTAGTATTTTGTTATGGCAGCCTAAATTGTCTAAGACGATTCCATTTCTAGCTGTGCAACTCAGGGCAATCAATTCACCTCCCTGCACCTAGGGTTAATCTGTGAATTGGTGATAAATCTACCTACTTTTTTGAGCTGTGAGAAGATTAGCGAAGATAATAAGCCAGAAACTCTATATTTATACTAGGTACAAAATAGAATTCAACAAATGCTAGTTCCTACCTCTACTCTTTCTTTGCCTGAAGAAATGGACTCGATGTAATTAAAGACTGTTCCCTTTCTCAGGAGTTAATTGAATTGCCAAGGAAGAGCCCAGAGTGCTTAACCAACCATAAAGAGAATGTATCTTTGAGGTTAAGGTAATGGCGTGTGTTTGGAGGGCTTTCCAGCCACCCTGAAATCACTCTTTATGAAATGCCAAGAAGCAAAAGTACCCTGTAAAATGGAGATTTGCTTGTCTCAATTGTCTTACTCTTTATTTGCTACTTACTCATGAGTCCATAAGTTTCAAACTCACATGTTTAAAAAATTAAAAACTCTCTGACTTTGGAACAGCTTCTTGACTTTATCTCAAAGACAAGAATGCCATAAAACTATGAATAAAATATATTAACATCAATTGAGTTTTGTAAATTTGTAAATTTGGAGAACAATTAGAGATACTCAGGGTAAATGCACAAACCATAGGTTTATTATTTTTTTTTAAAGGAAGGAATGTCTCTAAAATCTTAGGCAGAAAAGACATTAATAGAACTGAGTCTTCAACTGTTTATCACATATTGCAAAAGATCATTAAGGAGACCCAAAGGTACCCTCCTTAAAGGGTACCTTTAAGCCTAGATCAGACTTTGCTTTTTTTGCAGTTTCTGTAGGTGTGCAGACTCCACAGCATCCCACTGCCTCCACAAGTTTAGGGAAGGACGCTCTTAACTTTGCAGACCCTTCCTTCTGGGCTGCTCCCAAATTAGGTGCCAACTTCCACAAAAAGTCTGCGAACTATATTCTTTTAAACGTCTTCTCCAGTGGACTTCTAAACCATCTCCCAGATGAATAGTATGCCAGGAAATTGTAGAACCACAAAACACCCTTCTTCTCCCTGGATCCCACCTTTACCTGCAGTGTACTTCAAACAATTTCTCAAAAATTTCAGTGGCAAGTCATACCCAGCAATCAATAGAACAGAGCTTTGTAATATTAGAGTGATGATCTAAAGGTAAAGTAGCCCCAGCTGACGTGCTAATCAGGCATTTTCAGAGCTGGGTGATAGTATCTTTTCTAGAGTGTCAGGAATTCAGTAAAGAACTTCCTGCTGCAGATTGAGTGGGAGGTGGGGCTGGGAATCCAAATGATTTCCTGCTCTCAGCGACCAAATCTTCAGCTCTGTGACCCCAAAACCCACACTGTTAGATTTGAGCCTACTTACTATGGAAATTCAGTTAGATCCGGTGTTAAAATGCTTCAGAGATGAGTTCAGTCCTGGTTCTGCTATGCTCTGAGGACTTGTGTGGCAGGTCTGTGGACCTCAGTTTCCTCCTTAATAAAATGAGGCCTTTGTTCTTGGCAGGTCCCCGGATCTGCCCAAGCTCAAGAACAAGCAGGGAGCATATTCAAGAAAAGAGATCCCAGCTACTGCTCTGGAGATGCTGTCAGAATCCAGGGTGGATCTCACAGATGACTCGGCTCTGCAGGAGAATGTAAGAAACACTAAATGCGGAGCTCGCTGGGTCTTTAACAGCTATCAGATTTCTTTGATTTCAAGAAAAAAAAAAAAACAACTAACTACTCTTTGTGGAATGAATAGATGTCTTTACTGCAAATGCCTTCTCTCGTTCTCGGAAAAAGAGGCCAGCAGCAAGTATGAGCAGCATCTTAGGATGCTCATGCTCAAGGTGTTTTGATTACCATTTACCTCTTTATATAAAGGTCTACACCTGTCTCATCTGTATCTGGTAGCTCCTATTGATTATACCTCCTTCCTTTAGCGGGAGGGGGTTAGCACCTCTTCCCCTGAATTAGAAATAGGGTTTCCAGGTGAAGTAGACACACAAATCAAAGCCTCTCTTGTGAACTTTTTTCTGCAAAAAAAGTACACCATGCTTCTGTCATCTCATTGCCATATAAAAATCCAGGATGTGAGGGGAGCATTGTTCAACTAGGAGCCTTTGTTCCGTATTTTCTCTGTAGCATCCATCAACAAGGTTAAGTATTTCCTCCTGTGGCTCAGACTCTACTAGTGAAGGTAACACAATAGCCATCCATGTAGTCAATTTCTAATCCAGTAAATAATGCTGGTTGTTTGCAGAGGATTATAGAGCACCATCTGCATATGCAAAGAGCTTTTGTATGTAAAGGAACCTGAGCTGCTTCTGCCTCAACTCATCTTCTACCGTTTGAAGGGAAATGGAAGCTGTATGTGGCACTGACAGTCAGCTATTGTCTGCACCATAATTCCTAAAGAAAGCAGTGACTAAGAGCTTCCCCCTCCTTGCTCAACCTTTTCCACAGAGCCTCTGTTATTATTATGTAAAATATTTGAGGAGGGACAAACAATTCTGTCTCCCGCCCTGAAGATGCATTATCACATTTCCAAAATGGACTCTGAAGCCACAAGCACAACAACATTTGTATTTTATTCTGCCAAGTAAAAGATCACTCGGGAAACAATCAAATTCTAAAATTTCCAGCATCTTCTTGCTGCTCCCCTGCTCTGCTCTGGGAAGATTATCAATAGCCCAGGCATAGTCCTTGTTTCCTTTGCAATTGGAGGACCAAACAGTTATAAATTATAGAGGTCCCTACTGTGTAAAAATGATTGTGAATTAGACCCTTTGTTTCAAAATAGAGGATGCAGTTATGACTCAGGTGCTTCTAGAGGATATTTAATATCAATATAGATGGTGAGAGCACAGGATGTTTTTCAATCCAGTTCCCAGTAGTCTTTTAATCTCTGCATAATGTCAGGGCCCCCTCTGCTTTCCACCCCACCATGTCCTCAGAGCAGAAAGGGCCGGGGTGTAGAATGGACACACACACACACACACAACTTGGAGTCAGCAAGACCTCAGCTTGAACTCTGGCTTCACCATATACTAACTATGATCCAGAGAAATTTTCTTTATCATTTTGAACCTCAGTTTCCTTTTCTGTAAAGTGGGGATACTAAACCTTACTTCATGTGCTTGTTGAGAGGATTCAGTGTCACAACATGGGTGAAGCATGAGAACAAGGCGGACCTTAATGAATGTGAGTCCTCACCCACCTAGTTCCGCACTCTCTACCCTGGTCATTTCATACCCTGAAATTCAAATCCTTGTCCCATCTCTTTTGTCTCAAAAATAATCTTTGGCTTTTCTTTTATCATTTTCCAACAGTTTTCTTCAAGAACCTAAGTCACCACTGAGAGGCTCTTTAACTTCCCCGAGACTTTGAGGCGAATGATTTTTTACAGTGGAGACTGGTCGTGTCTGAGAGTGATTGTGGAAACTTAACTTTCTGCCATTCACAATGCTGTTGATAAATCATTTTGAGCATTTACTATGTTCCAGGCATCCTTCTGGATGTCGAGGGGACAGCAGTGAACAAGGTGACCTCAGGTCGCCCTCCTGGAGCTCACGACCTGGTAAGACAGAGCCTTTTAGCTCAGGCTGCTATAACAAATACCACAGACTGGGTGGCTTAAACAACAGACATTCATTTCTCATGATTTTGGAAGGTGGAGGTCCAAGATGGGGCTGCCAGCATGGCTGGGTAGTAGGTTGTGATGAGGGTCCTCTTTCTGATTTACAGACAACTGCTTCCTTGCTGTGTCCTCATATGTCAGAGAAAGAGATCATCTCTCTCCTGTCTCTTCTTATAAGGCACTAATATTATCCATGAGGGCTCCACCCTCATGACCTAATCATCTCCCCCAAGGCCTCATCATCAACTACCATCACCTTGGGGAGTAGGACTTCAACATATGAATTTGTAGGAGAGGGACACAAACATTTAGCCCATAGCAGACACTTAATGGTCAAACACAGAAACCAGATAATTTCTGATACTAGAAGTGCGATGAAGATAAAGCAAGAAAATAGGACCAAATAAAGAACTCATACAACTCAACAACAAAAAACAAACAATCCAATTAAAATGGGCAAAAGACCTAAATAAGTATTTCTCCAAAGAGGAGATACGGATGGCCAACAGACATGAAAAGATGCTCAATGTCACTAATCACCAGAGAAATGCAAGGTAAAACCACAATGAGATATAACCTCACACCTGTCAGAATGGCTATCATCAATAAATCAAAAAACAACAAGTGTTGGTGAGGATGTGGAGAAAAGGGAACCCTCATTTACTGTTGATGGGATTGCAAAAAGGTACAGCCATGATGGAAAACAGTCTAGAGGTTCCTCAAAACTTAAAAATAGAGCTACTTTTTGACCCAGTAGTTGCTCTTTTGGGTATTTATCAAAAAAAAAAAAAAAAAGACAAAAACCAAAACACTAATTTGTATGATGTATACCACATGATTTCACTTACATGCAGAATCTAAGGAACAAAAGGAACAACTAAACAAAAACGACTCACTAATACAGATGATAATCTGGTAACATCACAGCTGAGGGATGTTGGGGTCGAGTGAAAAAAGGGAAGGGATGAAGAAGTACAAATTAATAGTTACAAAATAGTTACAAGGACATAGAGAATAGCATATGGAATATAGTTAATAGTATTGTAATGGCTATGTGTAGAGCCAGATGGGTGCTAAAAATGGAAGGAATCACTTCATAAACTATATAAATGTCTCATCAATGTACTATATACCGAAACTAATATAACGTAAACATTTTTTAAAAAGAAAATAGGACCAGATTTATGGAGGCGGGGTCCTTTCGGCAAGAGGTTGGAATGGCCTCTCTGAGGAGATAACATCTGAACAGAGATGAGAAAGATGAAATGCAGCCGACCACATGAGACTCTGAGGCAGAGGGGGAACACAGCTTGGCAACCTTGATCGCACATTCGAACCCAAGGAAAGGGCCAGCAGGCCAGAGCTTGAGGGAATATGCTGTGAATTGAGGGTGAAGAAGTAGGTAAGAAACCAGATCCCAAGGGCTTTGTAGACCAAGACATGAAGCTCAGGCTTTAGAATATATCTCACCAGAACTTCACGAAGGACCTCAGGATTCAAACACCACTTGCTTTAGGGCCTCCCTGGATGAAGACACTTATTTGTATATTTCATTTCTTGTGAGTCAGTATCTTTGTTTTGGGTCCTAATATCTTGCTCTAACTACTATCAGTGAAAGAAAGAAGCAGCAGAAAAATCTTAAAGCCAGAAACCTAGAAGAATTACACACGGACAGAACTGCAGTGGTTACCCTAGCCATTGAGTGTTTAGACACTGTCTTAACTCACACACAGCAAAGCCAGTAAGAAAACATTCAGAGAAACAGCGATAACAAGGAAATTAAAGACAGGACTCTGGGAGAGGGAATACCTAATCCTTGTATGCACTATGGAAATTTCTAAGAAAAGAAAAGCATAAGCCTGAAAACTTCGCAGCCCTTCAGGGGAATCTTTTCTTTCTTATTGTGAAAAGCAACTCTATCTAGTGCCTTCATTTAGAAACTTAATATCTTGAGAAGAGAATGTCCACCTGTTTTACCGGCCTGTTTTCCGTCCAGGCCCCCTCGCAACCAACCCTCTCTGGTTTCTCATCTTCCTCTTGTTCTAAGAACTTACTTGGTCCTGTTTCCATCTCTGGCATGTAGCCTGTTCCTGAAGTTGGGGTGTTAAAGTATCCGCTTAGTTTTCTCTGGAGCCTCCTTCCTCAGCTCCAGGTCTAACCAGGTTGTGAGGCGCCTTCTTGCAGGTTTTGAAGCAGCTCACCAGTGGAGCTGACAGCGGAAGGGGGCTACCTTCTAGTCCCGCTAACTCCTTCAGTCCTTCCCAGCTCTGTTGCTGAACTACCACTTTCATCTTTTCCCCAAAACCCATTACCTGAGGGGAATTTCCTCATCAATGAAACAAACATAAAAGTGTCTTCCTGGAGTAGTATCAGCTTCCATCCGGCAGCCAAGTATCTACGATCACACTTTCCCAATCCTTGTGGCAATTAATCACCACTCTGCACTTGTCACTCACCAGACTGGATAATTCTATTGCTCTAATATCTGCAACTAGGCCAGAGTCTCAGAGTAGGTTACTGGGGAGTCCTAATCATCTCTCTTCAGAAAGAACACGCTTCTCCACGGCCTTGTATCTAAATCACCTCCTGCCACTCCCAGGGACTTTCACCTCAAAGCTCATCTCTACAGCCTGGATGTCACAATTACACACTCTCAATGAATTCATTTACAGAACTTTCAAAGTATGGTACCTGTATGTTTTTACATAACTTCGTGTTCAGCGATTTCTTACTGTTAGTCATTAAGGTCTTCCAACCACAAGCAGCATACAATATCTAAAGAGGTGAATAACAAGAAAATCTATAGCTTTTAAAACAAACAAAAAGAATGGCACTTGTGGGAAATGGAAGGTTGAGGGCAAATTGCGCAAATGAAACAGAAGCAAGAGGCAAACCCGAGATGACAGAGGACAGAGAGAACTAAGGGCCTGGAGATGGCAACCCAAGCCTGTTGCTCCTGGAATGAGATGGGTATGTGTGAGGGCTACCCCGGCTCCAGGTACTGCTGTGGTAGTGAGCCTGCAAGACGGCCCGTCACCATCCTGCCTCCTGGTGTTCACGCCCTGTGTAATCTCCTCCCACATAGTACCAGGGTTAATGTGTATGACCAACAGAATATGGTAGAAGGTGATGATATGCCACTTCTGGTATTAGGGTATAAAAAACACCGTGACTTCTCTCTTTTCTTGTGCTCTTCAATCACTCACCCTTAGGGACCTTTATGTCATGATCAGCCCTAAGGAGAGGCCCTCGTGGCAAGGAACTGAAGCCTTCTGCCAATAACCACACAAGTGAACTTGGACGTGGATCCTCTGGCCCCAAACAAGTCTGCAGAGACTGCAGCTCTGGCCTACAGCCTGACATGCAGCCTGTGCGCCAGAATCACCCAGCTAAGAAATCACTCTTGATTGCTGACCTCAGAAATATAGGTAAGATCATAAATGTTTATTTTTGAGGCTTTTAAGTTTGGGTAATTTGTTACACAGCAACTACTAAATCTTCTATCATCCCTCTAGTCCATACTAACCTATTTGGGACCCTATAGACCAATGCTTCTTAAATTTTAAAGTGCATACTAATCTTGTTAAAATGCAAGCTTTGACTCAGTAATTCTGGGGTAAGAGTGTCTGTATTTTCAACAAGCTTTCGGATGATGTTGGCACTGCCCGTCCACAGCCACTGAATGGCAGGTCTGTGCAAATAGTTCCCTGTGATGGCCCTTTGGTGGCACTGTGGGCTTGAAGAGGAAACGTCCTCCACCTCAAAGCAAATCTGGTTCTGCACTCCTGAGCATGAGTCAGAGCTGGACGAGGAGCCACCATGGGGCGGGGCGGGGCGGGTAGAGGAGGGGGGCTCTGCATTTGTCTTGGTATCGCCTTCCCACTCCCCCCTGGGTGACACAGCACAGGGGCCACTACTCTGAAAGTGGGCAACCGAGCATTGCATAGTCCCTTCTACCACAGGGGCTGCACAGCACCACCAGTGAAATAATTTTAATGACAATCCATTTTGACTCCAATCGAGGCTTTCGAGCTCACCTTCACTGAATGGAAGCATGGTGATGGAGGAACCAATTAAATTAAATTACGAGGAAGCAAATAACAAATCCAGAATATGGTGCTTTGTACAGGATGACCTGGTTTCTGCGGCATGGGCAGAGGGAGAAAATGTGAAGGCACTGTTGAGGACTGGAGTAGATTGAGGAGACTTAACAATCAAATGTAATTTGTGCCTTTGTTTTGAGACAATTATAGAAGTAGATTTTGAACTGCATATTAGGTGATATTCTGATTTATTATTAAGCTATCATGTGGTGTGATGATGACATTTGTTTATTTTTTAGAGAAAATATCTATATCCCTTCTTACAGTGAACTTCTATTACTTCTACAATAAGGAATGGAAAAACATTTTTTTCTCACTGTGGAAGTTGTGAAGTTCAAGGTAAAAAATCAAAGAATCCGTTTCACGCAGCTCTTCAGACGCACCCCCGGGGCTTCACTGCTGTGGACACTTCCTGCCTGCTGTCTCCCCAGGTTATCAGCATAAGCAGTTGATCAAAACCTCCACGTGGCAGGGCTGCTTCAGACATTCAGCACTATTCCAGGCAGACCCCCTCCTGAGAGAGATGATTTTCAAGGGTGCTTTCCACTTTGTTTAGCCCTTGATGAGCACTCAGGAACTTCCTGACATCACAGGCCCACACTGTCACTTGAAATCCAGCCAGTGGCTGTGTCCCGTATGTCTTGCTGATTACTGTAACATTTAAATTGGGCTCATTTACTGTAAGTTTATGTACCACTCCGGGTACCTATTTCTGCTTTGCATGGAAGAGAGTGGGGAACACTCCATTATAATCAGACACACAGCCTCTCATGAAGGTGGGCAGTCATATTCCTCCTGCGTTAGGCAAATTCCAGTGAAGAAAAGCACTGTGCACATCATCACGCTGTGCCCAAAGCCAACACAGGAAGAAGTCTTTGGCTTCTAATGCCAGCTGAAGGAAAATGTTCATTTCAGAAAAAAACTTATAAATGGCTAGCAAATATAAAAAGATTCTTCAAAACAGTTGTAAATTTAGAAACGAAAATTAAATAAAAAGCCTATAATGTTGGCAAACAATAAAGTTGGATGATATCTAATGTTTGTTAGTGAAGATGTGGAAAAACAAAATTCACGTGGAGATGCTGGAGGATAAATTGGTACTTTTTTTTTTAACGGACATTCGATACTACAAATCGAAATTTTAACTATATATACCTTTGACAAGACAAGCCAGTTTCAACTTTAGGAATTAGCCCTACAGGTAGATTTCGCTATGAACTGCATTTTGTCCCCTTAGAATTTCTAGGTCAAAGCCCTAATCCATGATATGACTGTATTTGGAAAAAGCTTTAGGAAATAATTGAGGGTAAATGAGGTTGTAATCTGACAGAACTGGTGTCCTTCCAGGAAGAGGAAGAGAGAGAGGGCTGTGAGGACACAGTGAGAAGTCAGCCTTGTAAGCCAGAGGTGAGGCCTCACCAGGACCAGAATTGACTGGTATCTTGATTTTGGACTCCTCAGCCATGGACTGGGAGGAATTGTGGAATGGGGGTGAGAATCAACAAGTCATTTTTTAGAACAAAAGTCCCAGGATGTTTCTTGTTTATTTTTAAATTACCTTCCTAAAAAAAAGTCTTTAATACAACCTAACGAACAGGATGTCCAATGTATTTGTGGCCAGTGCGAATGCACTCACATAATTTATAAAATGTATTCATTTCCCAAGTGGTAAGTGTTAATGTTGTGTGAAAAAAGAGCCTCTAAAATTGAAACTGCTTAGGTATACATCAGGGGTTGCAATATTCTTGGTCCTTAACTTTCGATTGCTCTTTGATAGTACTAGATAATATTTGATGACCATATTTCTATCATTTGGGAATTGTACATAGGGATGTTTGCCAATAACTCATTTAAAAAGATCATTTCTCACTTACCCCTGTGGAACTCCAGGGACCAGCACATGATAATTTGTTCTCTCTCAGTGAAGGGGCAGATGGCTCTGTTACTTGTTGGCACTATAACTGCCCAGTGGAAAAGCTTTATAATAGTAATGATGTAAACAAAGAAAATCCTTGGCATTTTCAAGAAAGACTCCCTTCGAAAAGCACGTGCTTAACTTCTCTGATTTGTTGGTGCTACCCTGGGTGCTTGGGTTAAAAAGGAAAATACTGCAGTGCAGACGGGAATGTGGTAGGGCAAAGCACAGCCGTTCTCAGCAGGAAGCAGATACAGAAGACCTCCTGTCCTTCAACATCCATACTAATTTTAAGGGGGTTCATGCCTCTTAGGAAAGAGTTAGGCAGGAAAGTTAGGGAGTTTCGTATCTGCCTGCAATGACATTGAGGTCATCCTATCCTAGAAGGGGTCCACCTTAATTCGCCCACAATTAAGCAAGCCAGAAGGCATTTTTTTAACTCACAAAGAAACAAGCAGAGAATTAGGTACCAGTTTAAGCCAGTCACTCACACCTGTGCAATGAATACCCAAACGATCTTCAACTCACCTGAGCCTCATTATACCATTATTATAATATGATGCATATGCCCAGAAGTCCATTAATATCATTATAACAGACTGAATTCTGGGAACGAACATGTGCAGAAAGCAAATGATGAATCACTGAGTCCTGTCAATCTCAGTTGTCAATCAAGGAAGCCCACTCCTCTATGAAAAGTAACCACACACAGCAAAAAGGGATAAAACCTTCAAAGGCTTTGTTAGCAGCCTTTGAGCCACGCTTCTCTTGCTCAGGACTCAGGACGCTTCCACGTCTGGAAATGTACTCTCCCTAATAAAGCTTTACTTTTCTACTGTATTTCAGTGTCTTGCTCAATTCTTTGTCTGAGACATCAAGAACCTGGATAAAGTGCCGGGAGAGTAAGGCCTGGAGAGGATCCTCACTCTCCGGTAACAAGGTGATTCATACACACATTAAAGTTGCAATAGCTGCTCTCTAGAAACTTCTCAGCCAGATGTTAATCTCATTATTTGACTAAGCGATTTGCCATAAAAGCAGTACTTTTCAACCCAGGTTGTATTTAGGGTGCTTTTAAAAAAATGCTGATGCCTGCTCCTTTCCCCACACAAGTGAATCAGAATGTTCGTTAGGTGAAGCTAATTCATCTATATTTTTTAAATAGTACTTCAGGTGAGTGTAATGTAAAGTTAGAATTCAAAACAACTGCTTTAAAGATTTAAAAACTTTAGGGAGATATTTTGAAACATAAACCTGCTCTAAGTAAGAAGAAAAAATACGTAAAATTCCACAGTGGTTTCCTGTAACATTCAGGATAAATTTTAAATTTTTTGCATTAGCACCCAAGGCCCATTTTGATTTTTGAATCCTGTCTACCTCTCCAGCCCGCCTGCACCCAAGGGTGCCCCAAACCACTTGCACTTCCCTGAACATATGTACTGCAGCTTCATGCCTGTGACTTTGCCCAGGTGGTTTTCCCTCTGGAAAGCCTTCCCGACCCACTATACTTGAGGGATAGGGGAAGAGTTTAATACAAAAGCTTAAGGTTTTTGTTTAATGCTTCTAGCTATTTGTACTATCAGCCATATCTCAAACCACGCCCCTAAGCAGACCTGGGCTGTTGTCTCTCGAAGCTGGGTCTTCCAATAACGACATTGGGAAAATGTTACACATCAGAATGTGCTAATTCAGAAAAGACCCTAAGTGTCCTTTAAAGTTTATTTAAACCCCAGCAAACGCAAAGGCCAGTGCCTCTGGGCAGAAGAAAAATCAATTTTGCCTCCTACAAACTTATCATATGTACCTAACACACACAAAAGAAAGCCTTGTCTTTACTGAGAGAAGAGCTTTTGGTACATCCTGTAATTTCTCACTCATTTGAAATGTAATTAATACATAAATTGCTTTTCCTCACTTTTGATGGAAATTTAGAAACACCATGAAATAAACATAGTTTTTCCATTTATTTCTCTATGTTGAAAATGTCCTTCCTCGAATAGAATGTGAGGACATTTTTGGATTTACATTTCATAATTTGGTGATCCATTTTAGAATATGTAAACTTTGGATCAAATTGAATGAAATTTTAAAGGCCCCTGAGAAATATTCAGATTTCTCTGAGTAATTAGTGTGACTTCTTGTAAGAAAAAAGCCTAAACACTTCTGAAATATATGTTCAATTATTTTCTCATTTTTTCTTCCAACCTTTCAAGAGAAGGAATAAGTAACGCCAAGGATATATATTTCTTCTCTTCAATGCTCTGACCTCTAAATTCTCCCTGTTCTATCTGCTCAGAATTGGCTTGAAAGAGACAAAAAACATTATTCTATTTTAAAGAAAAAAAATGATAGTTCTTAGCACTAGGAAATCAGCAATTAGCAGGTTCTTTGATCGGTTAGTAAACAAACATTTGTTGAAGCACCTACTATCAGCCAGATAGAAAGATAAGCACTTTTTTTTTTTTTTTTAAGATAGGCACTTCTGTAAGCAAAATCACTCTGGTCAATGTCCTTGATGTTACTGATCATCTCTATCTTGGCAATTCTAATGGTCAGTTCCCCACGCTCAAATTACTCTTCCTCTCAGTGGAATTCACCCTCTTTCCCTCAAATACTTTCTTCTCTAGGCTTCTGAAACACCATTCTCTCCTTGTTTTCCTTCTATCTCCTGGACACGCCTTTGTTGTCTCATCTGCTGGCTCCTCATCCTCTTCAAAGCTAATTGTTAGACCTTTCTTCTTCTCTACCTACAGTCTCATCTTAAATGACCTCCTCTGGTTCTGTGGTTCAATACCATCTAGATGCTAATGACTCCCAAACCTGTATCTCCAGTCCCCTCATTACCTTGAGCTCCAGACTAGATCATATATTCAGCTACCAATGCGATATCTCCACTGGATATCCACTAGTTATCTCAAACAGAGTTACTAATTTCCCCCAATGTCTCTACACCAAGCTGTTCTTCCTCCAGTCTTTCTTATTTATTAATTGCATCCTCTGCTTGACCAAAAATCTAAACATTATAGATTGTGTTTGGCTGCATGTAACAGAATCTAACTTTACCAGAGATCAGTTACTTTTTTCACATAATGAGAGGACTAGAAGCAGGCAGACTAAGGCTGTGCAGTGATCCTCGATGATCATCAATATCCTGGGTTCCTTCAGTCTATTCTCTTCATTGTCTTCATGGTTGCAAGACAGCAATCCTAGCTCCAGCCTCATATCCACATTCCAATGGAATAAAAAGAAAGCATTTAACGAGGTAGAAGGCATAGAGCCTATATGGAAATAGAAAAATACCCAAGAAATTTGCAATAGACATCCGCTTATCTCTCATTGTCCAGAACCATGCTGTAAGCCCCACTTCAGCTGCCATGGGGGCTGGGAAATTCAGCCTTTTAGCTGGGCACGTTGCTACCCTGCACAAATCAAAGTCCTAACATACGGAAGACATGTAGAATGGATATCAGCTAGGCAACAGCGGTGACAGCTCTATCATCCTGGACTGCTCTCTTTTCCTATACTTCATTACCACTCCATCAGCAGCAAGGCCTAGGGGTCCCACCTCCAAAAACACCTAACAAATTAAATACTTCTCTTCACCTCCATTGCTCAAATTCTCTCTTGAGACACCATCAGCTCTCACCCAGACCATAGCAATGGCCTCCTCACTGGTATCCCTCTTCCATGCAGTCCTTTTCTCACACAGTAGCTGGGGTAAGTGTTTAAGAGGGTAAATATAATCATACCATTCCCTTTCTTAATTCTCCAAATGATCTGTCATAGTTTGGGTTCCTCCGAAGCAGACCCTCAGACAAGGATTTCCATGCAAGTCATTTATTTGGGAGGTGTAGGACACATGCGGGGACAGCAGAAGTGGCGTATATGGTGAGACAGGAAGGGAAGGTAGCCTAGAGAAGGTGTGATAGCAAGCCAGCCTCCTCAGGGGTAACTGAGGATTAACCCCACGGGAAGCACTGGGAAACGATGTAAAACACTTGCCTCAGAATTATGTGACCCAAGGGGCAAGGAAAAGTATTTATATACCAGTCCCCAAGATTTGCTGTCTTCAGCTTTCTTGGCTCAGGGACCTGGTCCTTAATCTACTCCTTCCCTGAGCTAACTCACCGAAAAAGCCAACACTTCTGTTTATCAGCCTTTCTGCTTGTAGCCAAATGGCAAGAAGGTGGGAGAGCCATTTAATCTCTTTAATAGGATAAGACATTAAATATAATTTAATAATGATGAATGTCTAAGTTCTAGTCTCATTTGAAAGTAGCTAAATTTTTGTAATACTGTCTGACAAAAAACTGTAAATAATATCTTTAATAAGGTAGAAAATTTTCAAATAGAGCATATAAGATTTGGAGTATTTGTTTAAAATCAATATATTAATGTATACATTATTTAATAATACAAACAATTAATTATGTGTATATTATATCTATAAATGGCATTACTACAACCGTAGATCTAGAACATAAAGATGAACAGTAAATAAATAATTTTGGATATGTTTCTGCCTTTAGATTAGCTTACTACTTATCTTTATTTTCCTTTCTTCTTTAGTTGGTCTTGTAAAGTAATCATTAAAGCAACTGTCTGACCTGCCACCATGACCACGAATTCATTAAAATCCACTTTGTTGTCCAGGTCTTGCATTATCTTATCAACCAACTAGGGGTCCTTTTAGCAGTAAAAGGAAAAAAAAAAAAATTTCTAACTCCCAGACTTTAGTTCATAATGACAATTGAAATCACATCTTCCTTTTATTTATATTAAGGTTTTCATTTCTATCTTTCATGTCTAAGGACAATATTTTCAGGTAGGTTTGGAACAGGTATAGATTCTAAGTGAGTTAACCCTCTGCCCCAGGGCCCATAATTGTGGCTCAGAACTAAGAACCAAGATCAAACAACAGCTCAACAAAATGAGCTGATGCTGAAAATGCATTAACTACACAACACCACAGGTCAAGGGCCAGGACATGGGGAGGCAGGTGGAGGACATGGAAAGAAGGAAGTTTTGTAGCAAAAGAGGATAGTGAGTGGCTCTACTATGGACCAACAATGGTACTTTGAACAAATCATTTAACATTTTTAAATTTCCTTATATACAAAATGAGAATAATATCTCCCCACAAATTTGGTGAATACTTGAACATACTTCTAATAGTACTTAGTACCAGGTTGCTATATTTAGCAAATAAAAACACAGGATGCCCAGTTAAATGTGAATTTCAGGTGAACAATGAATAATTTTTCAATATATTGCATGGGACATACAATATTTTATCTGGCAGCCTTACTGAGCACAACACCTGACACAAAAAAGAGGCACCCCATAAAGGGTAGATCTTATAAAAATGACTGCTTTTAAAGTGGAAAGTAAAGCAAGGAGACCACAAAGGAGATCAGGGTGGGATAGTGAAGTATCCACCATTCCTATGATTAGGGATGGATAAGAAATGCTTCCGGAAGTAGTTCATTTCCTCTAGGAATTCCCCATTGCCTTCTCATTAGCTGCCAATTATTAAATGGTTAGAAGCAAATTAAATTGATCAGAATCGACTTGATCAAAAACAATTATAAATTTTACTTGAATAAATCAAGGTGCCAAGTTTGACTGACTGAGCCTTTTATTCTAAATGTCATATAATACAGTAGCCAAACTGAATTTGGAAGAAAAAAAAAGTTCCTGAGGACTTCTAAAATCACTAAAAAGGTATTTTGAAGAATTAGTATATTAATATACAGTATAGTGACTATAGTTAATAATACCATGTATTTGAGAGTTATAGAGAGTAGGTCTTAAAAGTTCTCATCTCAAGAAAAAAGTTTGCAACTATGTATGAAGGCAGATGGTGACCAGACTTATTGTAGTGATCATTTTACATATATACAAATATTGAATCATTATGTTGTACACCTAAAACTGATATAATGTTATATGTCAATTATACCATAATAATAAAAAAAAAAGTTCTAGCAGAAACTACAAATTACCATTTGCTCTACCAATGTAATGAGAATAAAATAAAATTGTTTTGGGATTACAAAAAAAGTTCCTAAAAAATTGCTATGTTAAAAAATTTTTCCTTAAAGTTTTCCTATAGAGAGTGAGAAGAGTGTCATAATTACAACCACTATAGTCTCAACACAGAGTTTAGACAGAAGGTCATCATGCAAGGGAAGTGCTTTTTTCAGGCAGCTCCATGAACATCAAAGTGAAGTGTCTCTCTCAGAGGAGGCCCCAAACACTCCATTGTAAGATTTACTGTAGATTTATTGAACTCCTGGCTATTTTGAGATGTGAATCTGTTTGCTACCCAACTGGTCACACACCCTTCCTGTTAATCCCAATCAGCTTGTGCTTGGCTGACAAAACTAAGTATTTGTTATTCACCAGGAAATTGCCATCACAGGATAAAGTATCCCAGGCTTCATTACTGGCTCAACAAACAATATTAATTTATAGGCACCCAACAAAGCTTCAGGTATAACTACTGTAACTAGTTATAACTATAGTTGTAGTTACTAGTTATATAATTAAATTATAACTAGCTATATCTTTGTTTCCTGCATCGGAATGTTGAAGAATATATGAGAGCCTCAAATATAATTTCCAACACTTAGAAACCATAAACCACAGGCAAAAGGATATATGCAGACTTACACAGAAAACAAGGTCTCTCGTTTTTGCTTCGCCTGTTTTTTGAACCTCAATATAAATTACACGGTGTCTGAGGCAGAATCATAGGAGACTGCGTACGCAGAGGCTATCCTTGGAACCGTACCTCATCCATCCTTGACTGACTAGGACAGAAAAGCTGAACTCACCAAGAGGAATTCTGTGAGCTCTCACTACAGGAGCATCTTCGGTTCCCCCTTGTTGAGCTTGTATCTGTCTGTCCCCTTCCTTGCAAGAGTACCGGTGGAAGATTCTAATCATGGTGTCCATGGCCATCTCCAGCTGGGTGGGCATGTTTGTTGGCAGCAGAACTGACTAGTCCAGGGGCAAGCCACCAAACTCAGGGACTTATTAAAAATAAGCAGATGTGGGGTGGGGGTGGAGGGGCGGAGATCAACACTTTAATATTATGTTATATTATGTATTACATAATATTATGTAATAGAATGTTATAAATATTATGTGTTTGTAAGTTAGCAATCAGACGACAAATACAGTCATAGTAAAATACAGGTTAAAAATAAACAAAAAAGAGGAAGAAAACCTAACTTCGTACCTGTTCAGCCAATGCACAGCTCTGTCAACAGGTGTTTACAATTAAATTATACTCATTTATACTTGGGGGTTGCACTTCGGCACACCTGTTCCTAAGAAGATAAAAATTACCTGAGACAGAGACTCAGAAGTGCCTCTGCGCCTGTGTTTAGTCGCCAGAAGGAACAGATGTGAGCTGCTGTCCCAAGGGCCCTCAAGGAAGCATTGGTGCCCACCGTGTGCATCAGAGGAGAAGGCAAAGAGAAGGAAAAAGGAAGCCTTCAGTAATCCCTCATTATTGGGAGTAGAAATGCAGTCAGTTGCTAGGAAGTTGATGACGAGGGAAAAACTCTAAAAATAGAGTAGCAAAGAAAAACCACTGGTTCAAACCTGGAAACTGCTCAGCAAAGCCAATAGCAAGGTCAAGAGAATAACCTCAGAGCAGACTAGTTAAAATAATCCAATGGACAGGTGTGCAGGTATAAAAAAATAATGAGGAAGCTCTACGTGTGCTGATTTAGAAAGGTACAAAGCAGGGTTCTGACTGTGTAAGAAGGAATAAAAATAAAAATGAATATGTGTATATACTTGACATTTGAGTAAGGAGTCACCAAAAAGGGCACACAAGAAAATAATAAAAGTGGTAGCTCTGAGACACAAGGGGGAAAGAGGGTAGAACAGAGTGGCTGGGAATAAGGCTTCTCATTTACCCCTTTCACTGAAGTTTAACTTTTTCTGTTATAGGACTGTATTGCCTAATCAAAAAAAAAAAAAAAAAAAAAAAAAAAAGGAAAAAGAATAAAGCCCAGAGCAGCGGTGTATGCAGAAATCCATGGGGAAGGGAGCAGGGGTGGGATTCCAAGTAAGAGAAGCTTAACAAAGAAAAAGAATCCCTGGAAAACCCAAAGCCAGAAATTAGCCACTGTGCCTGCCGTCTCAGAACTGAAATTACACGAGAAGCAAACCGGATCTCCTTTTGTTCCCCTTCGGTGAATCTGTCGGGGTAAATCCTCAACCAAACCGTCCCCCTCCCTCTTACCACCTGGACACTCCACCAAAACCTTTCGTTAAGGGCCCCAGGGATGTTCTCACCGAATGTCTAAACCCCAATGCTCAAAAACACTTTTAAGTTAGTTTTTATTAGTAGTGACCATGCATATTATAAAGCAATAATAACATTTTGAACACTCGAGTGTGTGAAATAAAAGTAAGATCCTCTCCCCATCATTCTTCGGCCTCGCCAGCCCCCCTCGCCCCCGTTTAACCCTTCCCTGTGTGAGGGATGGTGCTGTGGGGGTGAGAACAGACTGGCTGGCTTTAACTCTCACCTCTGCCACCAGCTAGCTGTGTGATCCTGGGCTGGTCATTTACCACTCTGTGTCTCACTTTCTCAATCTGTACAAATGGGATAACAGTAGGACCTCCCCAGCAGAAAGGATTAAATGAGTTAAAATGTGTGCCTGGATCAGTTTGTTCTTTTTGTTCCTTAGATTCCACATATAAGTGAAATCATATGGTATTTATGTTTCTCTGATTTATTTCACTCAGAATAATAACCTCCATGTCATTGCCAATGGTAGGATTTCATTTTTTTTAATGGCTGAGTAATAATTTTTCATTGTATATATGAACCATAACTTCTTTATCCAATCTTCTGTTGATGGCATTTAGGTTGCTTCCATACCTTGGCTATTGTAAATTGTGCTGCCATGAATATTGGCGTGCATGGATCTTTACAAGTTATTGTTTTGGTTTTCTTTGGGTAAATACCCAGAAGTGCAATTGCTGGGTCAAAAGGTATATCCACTTTTAACTTTTCGAGAAACCTCCATACTGTTTTCCATAGCAGCTGTACCAATTTGCAATTCACCAACAATAAATAAGTAAATATATGTGTGTGTGTATGTGTGTGCGTGCGTGTGTGTGTGTATCTATCTATCTATCTATATAGATAGATAGATACACATATGTGCACCTGGAACATAGTGCTATGTATATGTCGGTTATTATCCTTACAAAAATATATGCATATAATTTATATAATTATATATAATATTTCATATATATCCTTATGTAGCCTTAAACATACATAAATAGCACCAACATGTATACACTTTGTTGTTGTTTTTTTTTAGCACTTACTAGATATCTTAGAAATCTTCCTATATCAACACAGAGAGATCTACCCCATTCTTCATTAAAGTTGCTTATTATTCCACTGGATGAATATACCTACATAGAGTCAAGAAATATTTATCAGGCACTTATGTTATGCCAGGCCCTGCATAATGACAGAAGAACCTTGCTCTTGGAGCAAATCTTATTGCTATTTTTAGAGGGGTTGTGTTAAATATATAGAATGCAGAGGACACTGATATCTTTTTTATGTTGGGTCTTCCTATCCAAAAACACCCCTATGGTGTTGTGGCCACACTTTTCTGGGTACCTCATTTCTGAATGCACTTTTGCCTCTCCAGCTCTTAAACATCGTTCCCCCCCCCCAGCATTTCAGCTACTCCTATCATTTCAGTCATTCTCCAAATTATATATTTCAGCCCAGATCTCTCTGCTCAGCTCCAAAGCCATCTACCCAATGGTGTACTAAACCCCATTCCTACTTGAGTATCCCACAAGCTTCTCAAACTCATTTAGGACCAAAGCAAAACCTATCCCACACAAACCGGCTCCTCCTGACCACCTCCATCATCCTATTCCACCCATCGCCCAGCTGCTGGCACTATTTTTAAATACCAATTGAACTCATCAATTTCTCTCCACTCTTTACCACCTACAGGACTTCATTATTTTGGGTCTATATCACTGTGATAGCTTCCTTACTGCTCTCTCTACTTTCTATCTCTTCCCTCCATTCTGATCTCCACTCCACTGTCAGAGTAGTTTATACAAAACACAAATAAGCGCTCACACTCCTAGACATTCAAAGGTCTGACTCTGCCTACAAACTGACCAAAATTTTATGTTCCCTCATTTTTCTGTGTCTTGGCACATTTTGGGCCTACTACCTGAACTGCTAATTCTGTCTACTTCTTAAGGCTCAGTTAAAATATCTCCTTTTGGAAGTTTTCTTGTATTCTTCCCAATTCCCCAGCCTCTACCTCTGTATTCTCTTATCCCCTACAGCATCTACTTATCTTTTTTATCATTGCATTTATCACACATTCCTAAATCACTTTTTTCCCTGCCCATACACTCTTCACTCTCCAGACTGAATAAGCCCCTTGATGGCAGAATTGATATCTGGTTCATCTTTGCATTCCATAGCATTACCACAGGATCAAGCATTTGATAAAACGCTCAGAAATCTTTGCTAATGGATGCATTAATGAGCAAACAACTCAGAGAGGGAAACTGTTAAGATCTCCAAAAGAGTTAAATCTTATCTAGTTTAACTGTCTGATTACCTTTATTCCACATAAAAAATTTGCTTCATGAGAGAGAGAGAGAGAGAGAGAAGAGAGAGAGAGAGAATAGTCATTTTAAAGGTAATAATGAATTTAGAACTAAATATTATCAGGGTAAGCTGTTGAAGTTATAAATGCACTAAAATGCAAAATCTTATAGAGTATGTGGGTCTCAGCAATATTATATTTAAATCATATTCAGCCACAAATTAATTTACTTGGAGAATTCAGTTGGCAGGCAAAATTCTTAATAAAGCAGATATTTAAAATTGTAATGTTGTAGATATATACACCCTTTATGTTTATTGCAGCATTGTATGCAATAGTGAAGATATGGAAGCAACCTAAGTGTCCACTGAATAATGGATAAAAAAATGTGATATTTATATATTTTTAAATAGAATATTACTCGCCATAAAAAAGAATTAAATCTTGCCATTTGAGACAACATGGATGAACATGAAGGGTAAAAGCTAAGTTAAATAAGTCAGACAGAGAAAGACAAATACCATACGATTTCACTTACATGTGGAATCTAAAAAATCAACCAACAGAACAAAACAGAAACAGAATCATAGCTTCAAAGAACTCGGTGGTCGCCAGAGGAATGGGGTGGAGAGATGGGAGAAATAAATGAAGGGGATTAAGAGGTACAAACTTACAATTAAAAACGTCACAAGGAAGTAGCGAACAGCATAGAAAATAAAGTCAGTAATAACTGTATGGTGACAGAAGGTAACAAAGACTTTTATGGTGGTGATCACTCATAATGTATATAAATATTGATCACTGTGTTATACACCTGAAACTAATATAACATAAATGAATTATACTTCAATAAAAAAAAATGTAATGTGGTGATCTGGTTCGAGAGGTGAGAATGTGACCTCTACATCCTTTGTTCTTGGAGTTTGAAAGCAAGGTAGTTTCTACTTGGTTTCTGCTTAGTTTTAAGAGCAGAGCTAGACGTTTCCTTTGATACATGCTGCCCCTTAGTGTCCGGCTGTAGAACTGCATCTGGAAGCCCTAATTCCCAGAACACGCTTGAAACTGTGTTTATGAGTGATCCTTCCCTCCTCACGGGTTCATTTGTGACATAAGCCAGCCCCAGCTTCTGCCCTCCAGAAGACTTTCAGAAACAAAGATAATGTCAAAAGGCTGAATAGAACTCTGTCAGCCTAGGGACACAGACTTACAGGTGACGAAATCCTAAGGCAGGCAGGGGAGATGCTCATGTTTACAGCACAGAAGTCCTCCGGAGCACTTTACCTGCTCTATTAATTATTAAAGTTTTGCTCTTTAATTTCTGGCATGAGTCATAATCCTTAGGGCTGAAAGGTACAACTTCAGACCCAAGTTAGTGTGCAAAGAATGAGAGGAATGGAAATATCAGATTAGGGGAGGGTTATTTTAGAGGAAAAAAAAAAGCTAGTATAAATCCACAGTAGCCAAGAGTAGAGCTGTTTGAAAGTGACTTTGACCACAGAGCCTGAAAGAAAGGATATATGTGAAAAACAGGCCATGATACCAATTTAGATATGACTGACAGCCTCTTCAGGCTGGGGATACCCCAGGGTACCTGAGCCTGCCATGAATTCCCAGAAGTATCTGTCTCTGGGGCCAAGGCCAGAGTCATATGGAAAGCCAAGTTGCCTCATTCAAAAGTTTCTAGTCTCTGTCTTTTCACGTATCTTATTCAAATGTTCTGTCATTTTCATAGCAATGACATGAATGAATCGAAAATAATTACGTGTGTGGAAGCTCCCTAAAAAAGGGCAGGAGCAAACTTCTGAGGGTGTTGGAGATGTTATGATTGTGATTGTGGTGATTGTCTCATAGGTATATACACATGTCAGAACTTATCAAAGTGTGCATTTTAAATATGTGCACTTTATTATATGTCAATTATAACTCAAAAGCCCTTCAAAGAAAGAAACTTTCCCAGAATCACATAACTAGATTATTGCAAGCTGAGATTCAAACCTGTTTGACAAAACAATAAAACCATGCAGCCATTTAAAAGTAGAATTATAAACACTACAGAAATACAAAAAATTTCTTTCCACTAAAATAAGTGAAAATAGCAAAATTAAAGTCATATGCATGCTGTAATGGAAAAAATTGTGTACACATAGTAAAGGAGAAAACTATAAGTAGTTTTAATACTTATTAATAAAATTATGGATTATTTAAAATTATTTAATACTACTGTTAAATTGCATTTTTAATTAAAATATCAATTGTAATCGTACACATTTAAAATTACAATCTATCTCCATATTAGGCAATGCCTCTTAAGGTATAAAGTTGAATTTTAAAACTTAGCATGTAAAATTCTAGATACAAAATAGCCATGTTATATATATATTAGAAAAGATAAAGAAAATAGGCAAAATGTTATTAGGTGTTTTTTAAGGGTGATTTCTTTCTTTCCTTTTGTGCTATACTTTGTTTGGGATAAGTTTAAATCTTTGGTATGGCTATATTTTACTTTTAAAACAAAAAAAAAAGAAGTGTTTTAAAAATAATAGACTTGACAGAAAGCATTTGAACCACCCAAGTTCAAATACTCACTGACTTTCCTTGAGGCATGTTCCAGTTCATAAAGCCCTTTTCAAAAACACTGTTAAACAGTAAGTATTTGCCCAGTGCTGGAAATAGTCTGTAAGAGATTATCAAGACAAATGCTCAAAATACTACTGAAAAATATATTACACAGTATTATGAAATACTGAACCAACCATAAGGTATACGATATAACTGGGCCTCCTTTTTGACAAATGGAGAATGACAACCTTGGGCAAAATGCCCTTGAAGTTCCTTTAACATTTTTTCTTCTTCCAAAGTTAGTTTGAGGCTCAGTGGGCATGTTCGTGTGTGTGAGTGGGCTGGCATGCATGTTTTTCCTCCTTCAGCAAACAATTCAGACAGTGCAGTGAAGGGCAGAGGTCCCGCAAGGAACTTCAAGGAGAGCCATGACTGCATAGTTTTCTCCTCACCTTTGTGATCCAGAAAATCAGGTTTAGAGAATTTGTCACACATTTCTCCCAGGAAAGTCAGAAGACTATATTCCAGGAACTTCAGAAAGGATATTTCCCTTCTCCGTCCCTTAAATAACGTCTCCTATGCTGAATTAAAAGCATTTTATCTTGCCCTTTACCCAGAGACTAAAGCTAAGAGTCAGAATGAAGAGAAATTATAAAGGCAAGAGTTTAAATATTATTTTTCCTTTCACAAGTCAAGCATTTATTTCCATGGATGAAATGAGAATATTTCTGCAATTTGCTTCAAAATCACCCAGTGGGTGGGAGGTAGGTGGTAGGATGGGAAGTAGGCAGAGAGTATACCAGATTGGCCATTATCCATTTAACTGATGAAGCTGTGTGCTGGGTCCTTTAGACTATTCTACTTTTCTACTTTCTATAAGTTTAAATCTTTCCTTAATAAAAAGTGTTCACATCATGCACATCTATGCACACACACACAGACACACAGAATTCCCATTCATGTCAGCATGAGAAAAAAGTTAAGAAAACTAGAATTATTTCACTGGAGGAAGAGAAGTCGCTTAATGGCACTGAGTATATGAAGGATTGCATAGAGAAGATGCCACTTGCTTTTTGTCACCACTACAATCAGATGAAGAATAACTTAAATAATAATAAAGAGATTAAAATACTCCCTAATCATGAAGGATGTTAAACCTTGAAATCAATGACTGGGAGAAGAGAGCCAAACAAGTTCTTTTGCTGAAAATAGAGAGTAAAACTGAGTTTTTTTATATTGATGAATAAGCAGAACATTAATGCTCATTAACTGACCAAATATTTTCTTGAGTCAAAAGAGGTAGGTGAATCTTGGTCTAAACCTTAGCCAGTCACATTGAAAATAAGCAGATAGAATGTGTTTGGGCAAGTGGCACGCATCCATGCCACAGGTCTGAACCTCAGCTCACATTTATTGTCAGGACCAGCTATTAGCAAATTCAACAATTACACTTCCATTGTCAACTAAAACCATACCCATTCTCTGCAACAATGCTGAAACAAGGTTCCAGTAGTAGCCAGCCTTCAATATTGTCCCCAAGGATCCTTGTCTCCCAGTATTCACACCTTTGTGTGGTCTCCTACACTAAACAGAACTAGCCTGTGTTACCTATAGGATATTGTGTGTGACTTGTGAGAGTAGCATAAAAGACATTGTGACTTTGCTTTGCTTCCTCTTGGACCACACTTTCTGGTGGAAGTCAGCTGCCATATTATGAAGACACTGAGACCCTCCAGAGAGATCCATGTAATAACAAAGAACATAGGCCTCCAGCCAACAACCAGCACTAACCTGCCACATGTGATGAGCCCCTTAGAATCGGATCCTTCAGCCATCGCCAAGCCTTCAGGTGACGGCCACCTGACCTTTGGGAAATTCCAAGCCACAACCACAGTTGCGCAGCTCTCAAATTCCTGTCCTGCAGAAACTATGAGATAATAAATGTTTTAAGCTCAATCTGGGGTAAACTGTTATACAACAGTAGATAACTAACACAGTTTTAGTTGAAAGTTTATTGTCTTTTATATGTGACCAGAAAGAATGGTGCAATATAAATAAATATGTTCCTTTCATTAGAATTTCTCAGAAATAAAAAGGTGAGTGATGAAATTCTCATGTGGTCTCAGCATACACATGCCAAGCTCTTACAGAAGAGGGCACTGTGTCCTACTTTTTCCACAAAGCAGAACTAGAAACTTAGCTAAAGTAACAATGGGTTCTCTGCAAGTGACCTTCTTGAATATCTTAATAAAATTAATATAGGGCTTTTTAAATCACAGGTTAACCAAAAAATCACTTTTTCAGATTTTAAAAGCATCACTTTGGATCACAGAGTAGCACTGCTTTATCATTCTTTAGTGTCCCCTGAGCAATATCTGCTTTATTAGAGCTTCTCTGATTATTTCCAAAGTTCACTGAAAAGCATTAGTACATGTGTGCTATGAATCTGTTTTCGTGACATGCTGCCCAGAATTCCAAAAGCCTTCCACCATCCCCTTCTCAGTGTCCCATGGTCAGCATCCGAAGGAGGTCCACCTCAGAGTTTCCAGGGAGAAAGGTTTCTCCTCACTCCATTCTAGCTTCCTTCAATAAACAGCCACCCTAAAAGTTTTCTGCCCTGAAACTGGATCTGGGTATAGCCTATTTTTCCTCTATTTCTGCCACAATGAGGCTAGAGTTCCTGGTATAGGCATCCTTCCTGCAGAGTCCTCGGGAATTATTTCTCTCACAAGAGTTTTGTGAGCCACCATGTCCATGTCAAGGAATTCCTTTTCTGCCCAATGTCAGCTTCCATTGCTTGCATAAGAACCCTGACTAATTCATCCCATTCAAGACAGACTCTGCCAAGCTGGCCGAATCTCCAGGAGGCCCAGCCCTGGGCACAGAAAACATTAGACTCCCTCCACAAAGAATGGTCTTGATAGACTGGATTTGCCAGTTTTGGATTAAGTTACAAACTTACTCAAAGTCCCAAAGGCTAATTGTGGTTGTATCTTTCTAGGACACTGGATTCCCTAGAGGTTGGCATTCACCTCCACATGACTAAGGCTCCTTTTCAAGCAGAGCTGGAAGGTCCTGGGTATGAAGATCCTGCACTCTTTGCTTTGGGGTAGGGAGAGAGCTTTAATACTATGCCTCCAAAAGACCTGGATTTCAGAGAAGGTATTTGCTCATTTTCAGCATGCTAACTCCTTCTTTTCCCAGCAGTTCAGAAATAGATTTGTGCTGGTAAAAGTGGCTTAAATAGCTGAATCTTATTCAACTCTGAGTTCCAATGTTCATATAATAATGATATATTCCTCCTATCTTGATTTGGCTCCTAATTATGGGAACATCATGTGCTTTAACATTTACCGTTCTCCACCAAAACAAATTGGTTACAATTGAATAATCTTTTTATAGATTTATAGTCTGTGTATCCAACAAGTTGAGACATTTCTCTTTCGAGGTTACAACCTTACCAGGCTTGTTTCTTATGTGTCCCTTTAAAGGAATGTGAACTGAAAAATTCCCAGCCTTATTCATTTATAAACAGAATTTATAATTGTAAAATGGAAGTTTCTGCTTCTGAAGGATTTATGTTTTAGACTTTGTGACCATTAGCCCCACCCTGCTTATCATTGTCCTTGGATGATGAGCACATTGGATCTCAGTTCATCAGCCGTTTTTCCTCACCTTACTCTTGGCATGATGCTCCCTGACCAGTCTGTGCCATGACTGGACTGCCGAGAGTGATGGGAGAAAACTGAGATGGAATAAAGGACTCTTAGTGTGTCAGATACCCTTTGGGCTGCACGTACTTCTAGCTAGAACTCCATTTTGATTGCCTCAAGGAAGGCTTCACCTCGTCTACCTATCAAAAGATAACACAAATCGAAATTGGCGCTGGCAGTTCCATCTTTCAGCAAACAAAGGCTTTATTGTTTCAAATTCTGGTTAGATAAGAACTTCCAGGAAGCCACTTGAAGAATTGGCTGGGAAAATGACAGGCGAAAACTCCTAAGGAAACTCCTAGGAGCTCATGGAGTAAAATTTTATTATAAAACTGCTTTTTGATTACTTCTAAAAATCTTAGGTAAGAAAGTTCCTATGGAAGACTCCAGGTTTGGTTATTAAAAACAAGAAAGGAATGGCTCAGGGAAATTTTTATCTACAGAATGATATCTCTGAGGGAATATGCGTGGAAGCCCAGATTTCATTTGATATATGTAAGTCCTTCTGTCGGTGGGCTGTGTTTCACACTGCTTCCAATTCCTGCCTTCCTAAAGCTTCTTCTCTTGGTTTCCATGACTTCTTGCTGTGTTGATTTTTCTCAGCTCTGTAACTCTTCTTCCTCTGTGTTCTTGCCTCAGCAGGACTCTGCCTTCTAATGCCTGTCCTTTAAATATGGGTATTCTCAATTGTTCTATGTGATCAGCCTAGGCAATTTCATCTACACTGATGGTTTCACTTACAAACTATGATTCCAGTTCCCACATCTATTTCCCCAATCCTGACCTGAGAGTCATATCAGTACTATTTTATTTCCATCCCTATAATATGGATCTACAACTTTTTGTGACATGCCAGTGTTTTTTATAGCTATTTGCCTCTGACTTTCATACTTACACTCCTAGGAGGAGAAATTAGATTGTGGTTTTTATTGCTCTTACTTTGGACTTGAATTGGTTATGGGCTGTACTAGTTATGATGTATTTGTCAACAGGTAGTAGAATGACTAAATAAATGTAGTTTAAACTTAATAAAGATGTATTATCTTTTACAATAAGGGTTGGTTATTTCAGTGTTTCAGCAATATCATCAAGGAAATAAGACCTTTTATCTTTTCTATTCACTATCTTCGGTGTTGTCTCTCGTCCCAGACTGTATCCTCATGATCACAAGGTAGCATCACATCCTTGGATCATCTATAGCAAATTTATGGAGTACTTTAATTTCTCCAGATAGTCTAAAATGATCTAAAATTATTCCTGTATTAGCTCAGTGGAGAATTTGGTTACTGAACTGTATTAGACCAGTCTCCCCAAGAATTGCTTGTGTAGTTGTGCTTTGGGGCAAAGACACATGACTATGTTGAAGGACGCTTCTGGAATCAACCTTAGATTTGTATACACTCTGGGGATGAATGTTGTTTGAACACAGCATTCCCTCTCTATGGACACTCTCAAGAGAAATTTTGGTGTGGTCTTTGTGTTAAGAAGAGTCCTGATTGCCCTGAGCAATCATCTTATAAAAACTACGAATTGCGAGGCTGGTAACGTGTCCTCTCTTTTTTTTGGCTGCTAGAAAGCCTAGAGTAAAGTCTGGAGATGATATAGGCCAAATACATGATTTCACCACCTGTCATAAACTCGAATATCTACAGCAGTGGTTACTTCAATTGTTTAACAACAGGTACAATACAGGTACTGATCAAAAAAGATCTTGACTTGTTTTTGTTTTATTCACATTTGATTGAGATATAAGCTCAGAGAAATAATCAACGGTGATAAAATGGGACTGACACTCTGCATCAGTGTGGAGGGAGACAGTGGGAGGTGGACAGGACTCTGGTAAATTGGAGAAGCCAGCCCCTCTTAAGAACAATGACTGATCTTCAGATCCAGATCATGGTTGCCAGATTAGAATATGGCTCAGAGATTCCAGTACTTCTAATATTTAGAAAAAAAGCCAGAAATCCTAATTTTTGAGAACACTTGAACTGTAAGACAACTCAAAAAGAAAGAAAAAATTAAGAAAACCAACCAAAAATAGACAGAGACAAACATAGGACTGCCAGCCAATCCAAACAGCAGAGGTTAGCCAAATGCTGCCGGCTTGTGACCTCTGCTCTCTGCAGTGGATTTTGTATTCTCACTCCTCTGGTTTACATTCCATCTTTGTTTTCCTTTCTTCTTTCTCTCCTACTTAATTTATAACAGCCCACTCTATTTTATGTATCCTCATATATCACTTTAAATTCTACCCAGGACAGAGCAGAGTATAAATAAACTGAGTATAGGACACCTCCCCTTAGATAACTCATTGGTGTCGCAAACTCCCAAGTCACACCAGATTGAATTGATCATTTTCCTCCCTTGCCTCTTCACTCCTTTATTCCAGGCAGGATCTTCCTTTGTCAGCCAATTCAATCAACAGCAATACCCCCATCCACTGGTTGTATAAACTAGAAACCTGAGTGTCATGCTATGTCTGGTCCCTCCTCCTCTCATTCAATCAGATGCCTCCTCGGTCTCCCACTCCCTCCTCTCCATCCCTAGCACAATGGTTTGGGCCCTTGCCATGTCTGGTCTTTATTACTGTAAGAGATCCAACTCACCTCCCATATCCACTTTGACCTTCAAATTCAGCCTTCCCCAGATGCCAGGATGCACCCTGACCTCCATCCTATCTCAACCTTACAGAGAGTCCCCACCATCTCTGGGTGAAGTGTATAGTTTGCCGAAGTGCTCCAATCCATCTCACCTGCTCCACCCATCTCACACTTAACACTCTGTTCCTGGGAACCTCAGTTCCTCAGCTGAATCCTCCTCAGGAATCAGTCCTC
This sequence comes from Eonycteris spelaea, assembly GCA_003508835.1. Taxonomy (NCBI): domain Eukaryota; kingdom Metazoa; phylum Chordata; class Mammalia; order Chiroptera; family Pteropodidae; genus Eonycteris; species Eonycteris spelaea. The sequence goes on along the minus strand of PUFA01000011.1, from coordinate 19,249,686 downwards.
CCGGGAAGCCCTCTGATGCCCCCGAGGTCCCTGGAATGTTCAGCAAGCCTTTCTAATACTCCCACATCGCCTCGATCCCTGACAAGAACTGGATTAAACTAAAATAATAGTAGTAACATTAATTAGCACATAATCTGCCCAAGCACCACCATAAGACTTTCAAGGTAGCTCTGGCTCCATTTAATTTTTACTCTTTTGACAACACACATATCGTGGGAGCCAGCTTCCAATACGGCCCCCGATAATCCTTGCCTCCAAATGTTTATGCGGTCTTCTCCCACACTGAATTGGAGCTAGTCTTTGTGACCATCGAGTGTGGTGGACATAACCTGTGACTTGAGACTCGCTTCTAAAAGGCATTATTGCAGTTTCCCTCATATTCTTTTGGAGCATCATTTTGGGGGAAGCCAACCTTTGTGTTATGAGGTCACTCGAGCAGCCCTGTAGAGTCTCACATGGAGAGGAGATGAGGCTGCCTGCCAACAGCCAGAGCCAACTTGTCATCCTTGTGAGGGAGCTACACTGGACGTGGATCCTCCAGACCCAGTCAAGACTTCAGATGACTGCAACATGAGATCCCCAGGTGGCTTCTGAAAGAGCTCAGTACACAAGGTCTGGCTAAAACTGCTTTCTCAGCATTAGGTAATTAAGTCTATCTATCCAGTGCTACATATCAGCTATAACTAAACCCTTTTATGGACTTACGTCATTCACCCTAGGCTATATGGTGAAGTTGGGGTGAGGAATTCGTACCTGAGCCAAGACCTGGCAATGTTGAGTATTAATCTCACATCTTCAGGGCTCAGTATCCAAGCTCTTAAATACCAGCTGTAATAACTGCCACTATGCCCTCAAATTCTTCACAAAGAATGATAGAGAATAACTTGGATTTCCTTCCAGAGATAATACAAAGAGAAATGGGGCAGAATTTCTCCAAGGCCAGCACTTTCAATTGTCACTGAGTTTCAGGAGAAAAATATGCCCCAAATACAAAAGTAAAAAAGGAGGAAAGACGTAGTTTGATAATTTCCAAGATGCTCATAGCTCTGCATGATCATTACACTCAACATGTGTGACGATCAGATTGGCAAGCATTTAAGACCATGTAAACTCATTGTTTACAGTGGTGTGGTAGAGACTCACATTATTGACAAGTGTGCAATTTGGTATGTCATCTCAAGAGGGCAATTTATCATGATCAAAATTACAAATACTTTTAACCCAGAAATTCTATTTCTAGAAATAAGTATATCCAAAGACACTCCATCATCAATCTCTCCTAAATCACTCTCATCTCCATACTCTTAAGGTAACAGAATCACTCTCTTTGCCTCTCTTGCCCCACAATCCTCCTGCTCCCTTTCACAATTTTATTTGCTGTATGGGATCATCTACCATCACTGTGTCCACTTCCTTATTTCTCATTCTTTCTTGAACATACCCCATTCTGGCTTCCTATCCCTATCACACCACTGAGATTGTGGGTCGGGTCAAGGTCGCCAATGTTCTTTACGTGGTAAGATCCAATAGTCACTTCTCTGTTCAACCTCACTTGACCTCTCAGTAATATTCCATGATTGACCACTTTCCTTATGCCCTTGGCTTCCCTGACAGCATATTCTCTGCGCCTTTCTTCCCTTCCCAGTGGGCCAGTCCTTCTCAGTTCTTTTTTGGCTCCTTTTGGTGTGGCTCCTCAGAGGTGTACAGGCCAAAGGCCTCTGACCTAGGCTTCCTTCTCTTCATCTATTCTCTCCCCTAGAGCAACTCACTAAGACCTTTGCTTTAAAAGTGCCAGTGACATGACAAACACTTAAATCTGTATTTCCAACCCTGAGCACTATAAAAAAAAAACAAACAAACAAACAAAAAAACTTAGATTCAGATATCTAAATGTCCTGCTTCAACAGTTCTTCATGGATCTCTTAATAGGCATCTCAAACTCTAGGTGCCATGGCCAAATAGAACTCTTGACTTTTAACCCCTAAATTTGTTCACTCATTATTTTACCATAATCCACCAAGCAAAAAATCTAGGTACAGTCTTGAATTCCTCAGTTCCTCTTTTCCTCACATCTGAGAACTTTACCTCCAAAACACTGCCCAAATTAGTTCCCTTCTCTCCATCTCTATCATCACCCTTATTCAAATTAACATCATTTCTTGCTTCGATTGGTGGAATTTCCTCCTTTCTTGCTTCTCCTCTTGACTTCTGTAATCCATATTTCAGAGTAAATAGTGACTTTTTAAATTACAGTAGAACAACCCTGTAGCATCCTACCTCTGAATGAAAGTCAAGCTTCTTACTCCCTTACAAATCTTTCAATTGCCCGGCACCTGCCTGTCTCTCCAACCTTCTTGTTCATAATTTCCCCTTCACTCATTCCCAGAAAGCCCTTGCTTGGATCCTCATATGGCTGGCTCTTTCTTGTCCTTTACAACCTAAATTTTACCTCCTTTGAAGGCTTCTCTAATCCTTAGCATTCACCCTTAGAATTTAATACTGTTGTTTGTTTTTCTCCTTAGTCTAGGGTTAGAAAGTAAACTCCATGATAACAGAGTTCTTATCTGTTTTGTTCTCCACAATATCCCTCACTGCCTTGAACATGACTTGGTACATAGTACATGGTAGAAGAATATTGAATGAACAAGTATGTAAAGATATAAAAAGATATTCATTCAAATATTGCTTGGATAGCAAAAATAAAAATAAAAAATAAAAAAGACAGAAACTACCTAAAAAGTTAGAGAATTTTTTAAATTAGTGTACCTGTACAATGGATACATTTAAAATAATGTCAGTCTATAAATGCTGATATAAAAATAATATCTAACGATGTATTTATATTAACTTAAAAGAACAGCTATTCAGGATGCACTGATTCAGGACGAAGCCCAAATAACGTTCTGTTTAGACATAGGCAATGGGTATTTATGAGAAAGGGCAGGGTATCAGTTACATCAATAGAAGGAAGGCATTTCCAATTGGTACAGATAACATAGTACTGTTAATTCTAAACAATGTTTTTGATTTTCAGTCCAGCATTAATCAGTTCCGTCCTGCAGTTTTATCTGCTTTCTTGCTATCTTTGCACTTCTTTGGAACATACAGTTGCTTTTGGCCCAGTCCAAAGGTTATTTTGCCCTGTTTTAACATTCCGAAGACTTAGGCATAAGACTTTCAAGGCAGCTCTGGCTCCATTTAATTTTTACTCTTTTGACAACACACATATCGTGGGAGCCAGCTTCCAATACGGCCCCCGATAATCCTTGCCTTCAAATGCGCTTATGCGGTCTTCTCCCACACTGAATTGGAGCTAGTCTTTGTGACCATCGAGTGTGGTGGACATAACCTGCGACTTGAGACTCGGTTCTAAAAGGCATTATTGCAGTTTCCCTCATATTCTTTTGGATCACTCATTTTGGGGGAAGCCAACCTTTGTGTGATGAGGTCACTCAAGCAGCCCTGTAGACAGAGTCTCACATGGAGAGGAGATGAGCTGCCTGCCAACAGCCAGCGCCAACTTGTCATCCTTGTGAGGGAGCTACACTGGACGTGGATCCTCCAGACCCAGTCAAGACTTCAGATGACTGCAACATGAGATCCCCAACTCAGAACTATGTGGCTAAATTGCTCCTGAATTCATTATTACCCTGAGAAACTGTGCAATAAATGTTTTTTGTTGTTTGAAGCCACTACATTTTAAGTTAATTGGTTATGTATAAATATAATATATAGTATAACTCCTTTTCACTATAAAAGCATGTAGGTACACATGCTTGTACTATGTAAAGAAATATCTCAAAGAATATACAAAGAGAGTAACTGGGTTCTAATGTGATGGGTTATATATGCTCTTATATTCTCGATTTACAAGAGCTTATTATTTTTATGGTCTTATTAAACTATTTACTTTTTAGGTTTAAGCAAAAGTGTTAAGAGGGATAGGCCACAATAATGACTTTTCCTAAGCATTCTTGTCCTTTGTTTTCCTTGACTTTCTCCCACACTGAAGACATAGTTTTGAAATAGGTTATTCTTTAAAGGCTTTTGAGTGGGCCAAATACTGGCGGATTGGTTGGTTTTGTTTTTAATACTGACGTAGTTCACTTAGAAAAGCACCCTAATACTGGACTACTGCTAAGATGGGAATCCTGATTTAATTATTTGCATTTAATAAGGCAATAATGTTGCAATAACTGTTGGATGAACAAATGAGCCATTCAGACTATTGCTAGGTGCTGATGGTCTGCTTAGAGTGCTTGATGTACCCTGCAGGCTTGGGCTGTGGTTTCTGCAGAAGGTGCCTCATAACTCCACTTGTGCCTAATTTCTCACCAATAAAGATTGAAGCTAGGAAATATTCTATAGATTGAACAACTGGTAGAGGCAAGGGCAGTTCTTATCCAAACCACAGAATTACTCATACTCTCCCCTCAATAAATTATTTACATTTAAACAGAACAATCACCTCAGTGAAGTTCCAAGAAGGGGGGGGGTGAGGGAAGACTAGAAACAAGCTTTGACTAGTGTAGAATCAGAAACTTCTCTTTTAAGACACCCGAACTCTGCAGTACAAACTGGTAATTTTAATCAATGAGGCCAGGGGACAGTAATAACAAACTGTACTTTTAACTTGGTAACATATTCATTCCAGTCCTCTTCGGGGCCTCCAAAGGGTTAAAGTTAAAGTTACAGGCATAAAGACGTAATCACTAAACTATGCATAGTGATGAGATTATAGCCCCAGGATTTATGAAATCCTGGCTGATACTCCCCTGCAACCCACAGAAGTGACAGACTAGGAAATGCCCAGTAAAACAACTCTAATCAAGTCGGGTTAGCATGGGTCCTGCCCAGCAGGAGGCAAATCCACATTCGCTTTCAAATTAAGAGAATCCTCTTTTAGTAAGCGGAGCCAGTGGTATGCAAAATATTCAAAATTTGGGGAATATAGAAAAACCAGACCACAACAAACCTCTAATGCAAGAGCAAAGACAACTACAACCAGGGCACTTCTCTCTGCTCAAAACCAGTTTCTCATAAATCCAAAGGGGCCTAATTCAGGTAGACTAGGAACTTCGCGAGCCATTTCTTAAAGGTACAAGAAGCAAAAACCATTTGAAGAGATTATGCTTCAGCAAACATTCTTATGATTCTATTTCTCATATTATTTCTTTTACACTTCTTAATGTAAATTCAAAGACATTAGAAATGAACCAAGAAAAATACCTTACCTTTCAATAAAGCAATGATGAAATTATAATTATCTGTACATGGAATACTACCTGGTCATTAAAAATCATGAGTAAGATACATATGAACTGACTTAGAAGTTGGCATATATATGCACATATATGTATATATATACACATACATATTCATTCTTATTTTAATATATTCATTCTTATTTGAAGAGTGTTTATATATATAATGTATAAAATTATAAAAATTAAGTCTTCTGAGAGATGAGAATAAGCATGAGAGAAAATTTTTATTTATATATTTTTGTCCAGTTTGATTTTTAAACCATCAGCATGTATTATAAAACTGACTAATAAAGAAATGGTAAATATCCCCCTTGCACCGCCCCCCACCAAATTTCCACTGCATCAGCCCTTAGGCCACCTACAGGGCCTGTGAGCCATTTGTGTTTGCTCCTTTTCATCCTGTATCCGCCATCGTTTGCTTCCTTACCTGTAATATAGGAACCCCACAAGCCTGCTAAAAGGCTCAATGCAGAAAAAGGAAAGAAGGCAGGACACAACCGCTGAGGTGAAAAGAGGGCAGGTCAGAAATGAGATCTCATGAGCAGAGGAATACCAGCCTTAATCTACATAATACTTATGTGTGCATAAATGTTCATCTTCATAAGGCGATGCAGAAGATATTATTATCCCCATTTTACAAATGGGAGACTAGGTGCAAATAAGTATCTTCCTTAAGGTAACAAAGAAACGAGGGAGTCAGAATCCGGCCCTGCCTGGCAGTTCAGCACCTGCACTTAGCCTGTGTTGCTTCAATACAAATTAAAAGAATGAGATTTCCCCCCCCAATCAGATCAGTAAAATTTCAAAAGATCGATGGCTCAAGCATGGATGAGCATTTCAGAAAATAGGTACAAATGTACTTTTGGTAGTAATACAAATTACTGAAGGCCATCTGGCAAGAGATAACAAAATCTGAAACAGGCATCTAACTTTTGACCTGACCATTTCACTTCTAGGGTCTCATCCTGCAGAAATACTCACAAATATGTCTGCACACAGATGTTTAATGGAGCACTTTTTTAATGGGGGTAGGAGAGATGGCTTTGGGAACCATAGGTAGGGAAATGACTACATCACAATGTTTTAAAAATATTAAATATTGTATATCCTTTAAAAGTGAAGGTTGGCCCCTGAATGCAGACATCGAAAGAATCCTAAAATATGGGTAAATGAAAAACAATCTTCACAGAGCAATATGTACAGGAGGCCCTGTTTATATAAAAATGTGTATCACATCATTTCTTCTCAGAAGAGTGATGGTGTTGCTTCCCTTATTTTCCTTCCCTCGAACACACACACAACACACAAATGATTCAGAAACAAGTTGTAAAAAACAAGTCATGTGTTATTTGCAAATCATATGGTAAAATAATTATTTCAAAGAGTCGCAAATACCAGAGTTGTACGAAGTCAGTTTGGAGTCAAGTACCTCTTAAATATATTGCAAATCATATCTATTTCAGTGTTCTTTTCTAAAGAAATGTGGTTTAGAACCAGTGACAACTTCAGAATTCCATTATTTGATAACAAGGGGACAAAACTGACAATAAATAGTCTAACAATAATTTCTTAAAATACTAAGTGGTAAATCCTATTCAAAACTCAAGACTATTTGAAGATTTTGCTTACGTTGGTAAAAAGTTAGACAAAATCTGTATTTCCATGTTTAAAATCCTCGTTGTATTTCCCTCAAAGTGACAATAATACGTATAAAAGCTCGAAGAATTAATAAAGAAATTGAAATATCCAAGAAGTCAACAAACAGATTTCATTATAACCACAACATAAAAGAGACACAAAGCATTCTGTCTGCTTCCCTTTTCAAAAACTACCACGGCACCTTGTCAGGTAGAAGCAGCACCCAGACACGTGGTTCACAAACCTTGGTAAGCGTGAGCATCACACAGAGGCTTGCTAGAATGCAGGTTCCTGGGCCCTGTTCCCAGGCTCTGAACTCATTCCTGAGTCTCATGAGCCTGCATTTTAAAACAAGTCCTCAGTGATTGACTCGGGATGTACAAGAAATGTAGTTTGAGCTGAAAACTTAAGTCTTCAGGCCAAGACGAGTTTTTGCAAGTCACTGGGTTTCTGTCTCTTTTCCACTTTTTAAAAAGTCTGCGCTTCTGTAAGTTCCATTTCTGGGAGCATCTGATAGAGGCATTCTGAAACTGACATCTGTGTTAATCTTGGAGGATCTGTCACACAAACAGGAAACTTCCAGCAATCCTGAGAGGTGCTGCATATACATGGTATATAGTGAGACCTGCTTGGTTAGAAAACAACAGAAACATTCCCATAACATTAAGCAGGCCCCAAATTCTTCTGTAAAACTTCCATTGGAAGAGCCGGAAAACTCAATAAGAGGTTTTAACGGTGGTTGAACTTAAAGAGTAAGAGCTGGATTTCCTGGAGGATTTCTTTGATATGAGGGATATTTGCATCCGCTTTACCTTACGGACACTTCGACAAAGGAGAGCATTCTTTGCATGATCCCTAAAGTCTTGTGAAACAAAGTAATAAACAAAGGGGTCGATGCAGCTATTGAGGGTGGAGAGGCAAAGGGCTCCGATATACAGGCTGTAGACATGACTCTGGCCCCAGTGTTTAATCAGGAAATAATGCACCACGAGCAGAAGGTTACTAGGAGTGAAGCAGATCAGGTACATAGCCAGGACAGTGACAATAAGTTTGATGGCTCTCTTCCTCTTCTTTTCTGAATTTTCATCCATGGCAGAAGATTGAAGTATTCTGATCATCAGCACGTAGGCAGAAGCTGTGAGGAAGGCTGGGAAGAGAAAGACTCCAATGGCCAGAGAGAGGAAATAATTGAACATGTCCCCCACTAACACCTCCTTAGGCAAAACATCATGACAGGTCGTGATGTTAAGGGATGAAATGTGAGTGGTCTGCTTCACGACATACAAGGGGATGGTAACCAGCAGAATCAGTAGCCATATTCCCAGGGAGACACCGATGGCAATGTTTGCCTTCTTCCTGGCGTGCACCATGGGGTTCACGATAACCCAATACCTCTGCACACTGAGGCAGGTCATGAAGAGAATGGAACAGTACATGTTGCCATAGAAAAAGCCAATGAGAACCTTGCAAAGAGATTCTCCATAAATCCAGTTGTTGCCATGTATATGATAGGCAATCTTCAGCGGGAACCAGATGATAGAGAGGAGGTCTGCCAGGGCCAGGTTGGCCATGTAAATCACGGCAGGGTGCTTCTTCTTTGTTCGGAAAAGAAAGACCCACAGGGCCATACCATTACTTGGCAAACCAATCACAAATACAATTGTGTAGACAATTGGAAGGAAGACAGTAGTCAGTTTTCCAGTGAGGATAGAGGCAGAAGACTCATCCACGGAAAAGCTTGGTTCCACTGTAACTCCTTTCCCAGAGATCTGAGATGAGTCACCAATCTTACCAATGAGACTTCTTCCTTTAGGGGTTCTATTGACTCCTGCACAAGAAAAGGCAAGGCAGACAAGGGTCATTACTGAAATCAATGTTTCAGCAGTAAGGCTGGTAAGTTCAAGTAAAAGCACTTTATTTTAGATAAAGACTGAAGAACTACACAAAATGCTTACAAGGCTTTCTTTGGTGATGGGATTATTGAGATTTACATGATCTACTTTTGTTTGCTTCCTTGTTTTGTTTTACAATTAGGATTTTTTTAATCGGAGGGTTGTAGAGTATGTGTGGAATATAAAGTCAATTTCTATGAATCTAAAAAAAACGGACAGCACTTCAACGTATTTTTACAAACTGTCCACACCCATTAGCTCCTGCCCTTTAAACTGGCCATCTTACTCTGGCAGAGACAGGATCCAGTCTGGCCTATCAGTCATTCCTTATCCCAAAGCACACACAGGGAGATTCCTCGGAGCATAAAAGACATTCCCTCTCCACCCACAAGGACAGCCTCAGCCATGGCGGGGATTCCCTGGCTTCTGTGGGCCTCCTGGAGACCTTCCCATGGAGGCCAGCTAGCAGGCACGCTTTCTGGCTTCATGGTCACGGGACAGGTGGATACACCAAAGGCAAATCTATGTTCTGACTTTTAAGCAAGTAACATGGCAAGCTGTAACAACTTACGCTCTTATCCCCATATTATGAATTAAAACTTTAGAAACCACAAATAAATGACACATTCAGCCTACAACCTGTCCCAATCAAGTGATCATGGACCTGCAGAAGAAAGTGAGGACAATTTGAGAACACTGAAGAATTTTACTTTAGTTCTGGGGAACAACAGGCCTTCACTATACAGAGAAACAGAGCAAAGTGTACCACAGTATGCCAGGGAGGATGTTAAACTATTCATGAGCTTATCTGATAATTTTTATGCCTAGTCATCACTTTTTCCTCTTCTAGCTCTGCATCCATGTTCAGAGGATGATTCACTTCCCTTAAGGCTTTGCTGTTAAGGACTAACAGCGGTCACCCTGGTTGGGGGCATAGAGGGTGTGGAGATCAACACTTCAGTTTTCATTTGGTGCAGCAGGTTGAAAGGTGGCCCCCCCAAAAGAGATGTCCATGCTCTAGTCTCTGTGATCACTACCTTATTTATAAAAGGGTCTTTGTTAACAAAGGATCCCAAGATGAGAAGATCATCCTGGATTACACAGGTGGGCCCTAAATCCAATGGCAAATGTCTTTGTAAGAGAAAGGCAGAGAGAGATTTGAGAGACAGAGAGAGGAGAAAGGGTGTGAAAAGAGGCAGAGCAGGAGTAGAAAAGTCAATGGGCCACCAGTCTCTGGAGACAAAGAAGGATTTCTCCCCTCCAACTTCAGATGCCAGGACACCTTGATTTTGGACTTCTGGCCTCCACAACTATGAGAGCATAAATTTCTGTTGCTTGAGCCACCAGATCATTGCAGTTTGTTATGGCACAGGAAACTAATAATACACTTAAGATAGACCTATCTCTTGTTCCAATTTTTCATAATTAAAAAAAAAACCCATGCATCATTTTAAAATAAAAATAATAATCCTCTCCCACTGGCTGTTCTGGAAAAGTCATCTTTGCACCATTCACGTGTCTGGCTCCCTGCAGCCACCTTCACGGTGCTCCTCCTTGGTCATGACAGACTCCGGCAGCTTTTCGCCCATCCTCGAATTCGCGCTTTCTTTTCGATCTGCGCATCAGATCCCCAGCCTGCCCCATGACATCAGACGCGGAGGTGGACACCAGCTTCGAGAGCATTACCAAGGGCTTAGAGGAGAAGGAAGTTGTGGAGAGGCAGAGAACGGAAGATGCACATCTGCTAATGGGAACGCTGATGAGGGGAATGGGGAGCAGGAGGCTGACAACAATGCAGATGAGGAGGACAAAGGAGGAGGAAGGTGATAGTGAGGAAGAGGATGGGCGAAGATCAGGAGGCTGAGGCGGCTACAAACAGGCAGCTGGGGATGTTGACACCAAGAAGCGGAAGACCAATGAGGACTGACTAATAAGACACCAATAAAGGAAAAGTTAAACTTAAAACAAAGGCACCCTCCACTTCCCGTCACAGAATCTAATCGTGGTACCTACAAGCAGAGTCCCACACACCAAAGTTGGCGTCACCCCCCAGATGACAACGACAACCGTTCGCCACTACCCAATCAAAACCACAATGCGAATTTGCAACAGGGGAGGAAAAGGGAACCCAAACTTCCAAGGCTCTGCTTGTTTTCTTAAAAGTACTTTAAAAAGGAAACGTTTGTATTTTTCATTTACATTTTATATTTTTATATGTATTGTTAGGGATCAGCAATTTTTAATGATCTCAGGATGACCAAACCAGCTTGGGAGCATTCTCTGTCCTACTACTGACTTTAATCGTGTGGCCATGTTCATTATAATCTCAGAGGGGGAAAAAAAAACTCGTAAAAAAAAAAAAAAAAGCAAAAATAGCAGCAAAGAAATAATCTTACTACCAGCATTCCAGTAACTTTTTTGTATATGTCTCAGCTGTACGTAAGTAGTTGGTTTGTATGAGATGGTTTAAAAGGCCAGAGATAAAAGGTTTCTTTTTCTCCCCTGTTTTGTCTATGAAGATGCTTTTTATTACCTACTTACGTACTTACTTATTTGTTGGCCTGTTTGATGTATGTATGAAACAATGTTGTACAACAATAAATCGGAATTTTATTTTGCTGAGTTGTTCTTTAAAAAATACTATAATAACAATCTTACATATTACAGTATTCTTCATATACTTGACTATAACCCATAATAAGAAACATATTCTGTATGGTAATCTAGTTCTAATACAAATATCCAAAATAATAATGACCCTTATTACGCAGGATACTGATAGTTTCTATTGTGTTCTATTCCATTCTTATACAAACCCAGTCACCACCCTCTACATTGATTTTATAAACCGCTTCTGTGTTTTCCAAAACAAGTTAGCAGAATGACCAGTTTTGAAGCACCCAAGAGAATAGCACCAACGCATTAACAAAGGGGTGAGGTGTCTGGAACTTGCCCCAGGACCCAAAATGGTAAGTGTCCTGTGTAAGTTTTTATGGTCCCTACAGCCCCTGTCATAGCCTTGGACATACAGCAGGTGCTCCACATACCTGCAATGGATGGAAAAGCTTAGCTAGACACACCAGTGAAGGCCGTGAGGGAGAATCAAGAGGCACAGCCATCCCGCCTATTTCTTTAGGCCCTGGCTTGGCCCAGGTAGTACCAAAACCACACACAGACACCCGCAGGGGGTTACAGGAGTACAGCTCTAAAAAATAAAACTACCTTAATACTAGTCAGCGCTAACTCTTAATAAAGGCTAATATTACGTGTCTGGCATTGCTTTCAACACTTTACATGTATTAACTTACTTCACTTTCACAACAACCTTATTACGTAGGAACTCTTACTAGATCCTCATTTTATAGGTGCAGAACCTGAAGCACAAAGAAATTGAGTTAACTTCCCCAAACTTAAACTGTCATTAGGTAGGAGTCAGGATTCAACCTCAGGTCGTCTATTTCTAGAATTCATGGTTCTAACCACTACACACTGCACCTGAGGTCTTGACCTGAGGTTACATGCTGGACTCCATGGAGACCAACGTAGCTGTACTGATGTCACACAATACGTTTTCTCAAAACAGAAAATTTTAAATGTAAACGTTTACCATCTAAAAAACCACACTCTTTAAGTTGGCCCCTCCTCTAATTTATATATTTATTTGTATTAATAACAATATATTCTAGAAGGCCTTCAGAGATATAAGAGATTCCAGTAAATTTTCCATCCGTCTGAAAAAAAACTCACCAGCTCTCAAAAGAGGGGTATGGCCAAGCTGGTACTATGAACAGTGGACCAGTGTTCTAAGAAACTTCCGTTCAAAGAGCTAGGACATTCGCCCCAGAAATAGCCCACCAGAGACCAATGCAATGAGCTAGCCTGCATTTCTGCAGGACATAGAGCCACCAAGATTTAATTACCACAAGGAAAACCCAATTTTTTCTTCCACTATTAAAAAGTTATATAACTTGCTTTATAAAAGGAAGAAAAATCTAAGCACTGATTGTCCATAGCTACTAACACCACAAAAACTGATTATCAGACATGATGTGCCTCCTAAGGGAAGAAGCACCTGTAAAGGAATCTTGCAAAAAAAACCCCCAAAACAACAAAACTTGAATCTGATCAAGCAACTGGATCCAATCACCATTTTAATGGAAATAAAAGGGACAATGGGGTGTGTTAAAAACACCACAGGAATACAGTCAACAAAATCCAGAATGTGGAACTGCTACAGGATGAAGTACCTAATTTACTCAAAATATAAATTACAAAGTAAAAATAAGAGAAAGAGGCGTGGAGGAAACACTTATAGATTCAAAGATTGAAAAGACATATCATCAACCTTATGTCATCCATGGACCTTATTTGGATCCTGATTCAAACTACTAAAATAGTGTTTGTGACGTTTATGATAAAACTAGAAACTTAAACACTGACTGAATATTTGATAATATTCAGAAATTATTGTTAGTGATTATATTGGGACAAGAAATACTCTTTTCTGAATACATACTGAATATTTTAAGATAAAGTTACATCTGGATTTATTTCAAAATAACACAAGGATTGGAACCTTGAGACATCCCTACAGGTGGGAATGTAAAATGTGGAAAACAATCTGGGAGTTCCTCAGACAGTTAGAGTTGCCATGTAACCCAACAATTCCTAGTCCTAGGACATACCCGAGACAAATGAAAACACATGTCCACACAAAAACTTACGTGAATGTTCACAGCGGCACTCTTCATAAGAGCCAAAAAGTAGAAATAACCCAAAGTCCAATAGCAAATAAATGGATAAACAAGATGTGGCATCTACATACAATGGAATATTATTTGGCGATAAAGGAAATGAAGTATTGATACATGCTGCCACATGGGGAACCTCGAAATATTGTGTAAAGTGAAAAAAGCCAGTTAAAAGACATGTACTGTATGATTCCATTTACATCAAATGTCCTGAACAGGTCAATCTATAGACAAAAAGTAGATTAACGGTTGCCAGGTTGCCAGGTGGGGGATGCCAGAGATTGAGAATGACCTCTGAGGGTGGTGTGGGGTGTTCTTTTGTGGTAATAAAAATGTCCTATAAAGTTGTGGTAATAAATATACAACTCTGTTCTAAAGTTATTGAATTGTAGACTTTAAATAGGTGCATCGCATGATGTACAAGTTATCTTCATAAAATTATTAAAAAATAACATGGGATAAGGGCAGGAAGTAGGCTGGGGTATAATTATCAAAATCAAGTGAGGGGGTACCATGGTCTCCAATAAAATAGTCTACTTTCATGTTTGAAATTTTTCATAAAAATGAGCACATACCAGATCAAGAAGGTTCATGGAGAGATCAAAATCTGTTTTAAATGAGAATACTAAAATAAAGAGGCGACAAAAGAGCAAGAAATACTAAAATAAGAGATGGTGACAGAAAGAAATCTAACTATGGGAGGTGAACACACAGTGTAAATATAATATGCCTTACTGTTAAAGTGTGCAGCTGAAACTTACTGGATTTCGTTAACCAAAGTCACCGTAAAAATAAATAAATAACAAATCTGGAAAGAAAGAAAGAAAGAAAGAAAGAAAAGAAAGAAAGAAAGAAGAAAAAAAGAAGAGAAGAAGAAGAAGAAAGATAGATAGAAAGAGGGAGGAGGCAGTACAGAGAGAGAGAGAGAGATGGAGATAAGAGGGAGGGAGGGAGGGAGGAGGGAGGGGAGGAATTCTGAGAATATTCCAACATGCAACCACGATGAATCATCTCAATCAAAAATACTGTCATGTGTTCACTGTACCAGCCAGCACACAAGCAGCATACTGTCTAAGTTATAACACTGGTAAATGTCAGATGCTGCTCAGTGGTCTCTGAAGCCCCTTCAGCATAGTACAGAGACTTTGACCCTGTCCAGGGTCCTAAACCATTCACCAAACTCTTGTCTAGAACTGGGGCAATCTCAGCTCCCAACAGTATAACCCATCTGTAAACCGGGTAAAAACACTTTGAGAGTGAGAAATTAAATACACATGTGAAGTTTAAACACACATAAACCCGGCTACAAAAGCATCCTCATTTGGGGACTGTAATCACCAATACTTGCCCAAGTATGCAAGAATAAATACCCATAGATGCTCAAGGCAGCACCCCTACCCAATTACAAATGAGAAACAAGCAATGTTCATCAGCCCCCCATTCTTCATTTACCATATCCACAGCACAGTCCCTAGCATTAATAGTAGACGACTATACCATTCAAACATTGAAATGGAAAGATAGCCACAATATTCTGCCAGTTAAAAAAAGCACTGGCAAAACAATATGCTTCCATCTGTATAACAAATTATAATTTATTTGCAAAATCTGAAGTCTAGAAGGACACCCAAACTATAAATTGGCCATCTCTGTGGAGTAAATGGCTGGGGGAGAGAGAAATGGGTTTTTTTACTTCATACCTCTCCATATTGGTACCCCCTTCCCAAAGAAATATAAACTGGTACAATCTTTTTTGCAGGTGATTTGGCAAAACATGTCAAAATTTAAAGTGTGTTTGCCTATGACCTATCAATTTATTTTAAGATTTGTCCTGCACAAACACTAGCTAAAGTGCACAAAAATATCGTGTATAATGAATATTTACTGAAATAGTCTTGTTGGAAAATCAAAAATGTAAGTCTCAACATTTAACAAAAAAGAGGCAATAATCATGCATTGTATAATGACAGTTTAGTCAAAGACAGACCACATCAAAACAGTGGTCCCATGAGATTATAGCAGAGCTGAAAAATTCCTATCACCTAATGACATCATATGCAAAACACGTTACATGGTTATGGTGATGCTGGTGTAAACAAACCTACTGCATTGCTGATTGTATAAAAATAGCATATACAATCATGTACAGTACCACTTCTTGATAATGACAATAAATGACTGTTACCAGTTCATGTATTTGCTATACCTTTTTATTATTTTAGAGTGTACTCTATTTATATAAAAAAGTTTGCTGTAAAACAGTATGCTGTGGGGGGTGGCTCCATAGTATAGTGGTTAGCACATCTGCTGTACCGCAGAAGGTCCTGGGTTCGTGCCCCAGGTGGAGCCACGGACCATGCCCCAGGTGCCCCAGGTCCCAGGTGCACACGTGAGTGCATGGGAGGAGACACTCTGCTTTCGGAGAGAGATCCAGTTCTTAAGGGGAAAGGGCAACATCCATAGGTCAGGGGTGGAAGTGGGGAGGAGAGGGAATTAAAGAGGTGAGGGGGAACAGTATGCTGTGTTACACAGGTGGCAGCCTCATACATTTTGTGTTTACTGCGTCTCTTTCGTGCATCATTTTCTCTTGTGCTTGATTTAATCTTGTGTTGTTTTGTACAGTAAAATGTGTATAGGCTTATAGACTAAGAGTGATAGACTATACCATTTAACCTAGGTGTGTAGTAGGCTGTACCATTTAGATTTGTGTAAGAGCCCTCTGTGACATTCAAACAAGGATGTAATCACTTGACAACATATTCCTCACACAGTATTCCCATCAAGTGGTGCATGACTCTAGTTCAATAACTTATGTTTATACAAGGAATAATATTCTCCCTCTAAAAGTATAGACATATTTCTACACCGACCATGAATAGTGAATAGATTCACGAGGTTAAGTTATAGGACAGCATGTATAGTTTGATCTTCCTATTGTTACAAAATATATATTTGTGCGTAGAGAAGTCCGTTGAGAGGGGAGAGAATGAAGAATTTTCACTTTTTAAACCTTATAATTTGTACAATTTTCAAAAAATGCATATAAACTTTTAACGTTTCAAAGAACTTGTTCTTTGCTATTTTAAGCATCCTCCTGCAGGCAGTACTCCCCACAAACCAACTACAGAGCAAGTACTTATTTGCATTTTCCTCTTGTATCCTTTTCCGTACTATATCCTTCGTTCCCAAATCTTTCGTTCCCAACCTTTGGGAGCAAAGACTGAAAATAAAAAGCTTTGGTTGCCAGGTACCCCTCACTGGGTATGCTTTAGGAAAGTCTCATGTGTTCTTTCAGGATAAACAGTTTTCCTCTCAACACTTGCCTAGCTAATAAAAGCATAAGAAAGTCAAACACAGACTGCACTAAAACATCACCTATCAAGGTTAATTAGTAACTACAAGGCAAGCAAGAAAACGAAACATGAATTTAAAATTCCATTTTTATGTTCATTATAGTGTTGTTCTCTCTCATTACAAAACACAGGAAATATCTTATTTTGTCTCTCGACAGAGAACCAATTAAAAAGTTGTGATACATTCTCCTATAACATATTTGAGTCATTAAAAATGTTTTATAGCTAACATACTACTTATGCTTATATAATCCCATACTTGTGCAAAAAGATTTTCTATATTTGTGAATACGTGTTTTCTGCATAGATGCATGAAAGCATGTAAAGGATATAAACCCAAATGTGAGCAGTGATTACTTGGGTACTAGGGTTGACTTCATTAAACTTTTTCCCCCTCATTTTTCCTCTATAGTAATCACATATTGCTTGTATCATTAAAAAACAATTACAAAGAGAACAGAAGTTTCAGTCTTCAAAAGAAAAATAGAACAATTGGAAGGACCTCCCCAGCTTTCAACATGATGGAAGGCGATGAATGCCTGAAAGAAGCCAAGTTAAACGCCCAACTGCCATCAACCTCCCAGGTCACTCTGGGCAAGTCCTCCCTTCACTTCACTCTTATTTGCTATTTACTGAGGCTCTTCAAGTAGAGACTGTGCAGGACCATAGCAATGGAGATGACCGAGGGTGCCTTGGCCTCCAAGAGTTTCGGATTCAGTGGGGGAGACAGGCTAAACATATTTATGCAAATGATTATCAATTAATGTTGTGATAGAAAGGAAAACAGAGCCTGATGGGAGTGTTTTTCTCCACCAATTCAGGGTCACAGCTCTACATTGAGAAGTTTGTACTCTAGGCTGAGTTTCCTCCCATGAGGCAGTCTTTGGGGAAAGGCTTTTGGGAAGAAAATAAAAGCTGTTTCTTATTGCCCTGTAACAAACTAAGGAGATACATAGGGATCAAGCTAAAAGGGGATAAGCAAAGGCATGGCTGAAGGGCAGAAAATCTTTGGTGATATTCTATTTTTTAATAAAAATCAATTTAGATTCAAGGTGGGAGGAAAGCTCCATCTACCTAAAGGCCATTCCTTAACTAACCCTTTAGAAAAGTTACCCTACAAAGGAATAAAAGTGTGTGGAGGAAAGAAAAATACCAAAAGTGCAATATTAAATAGTTCTTGTTAACAAGTAACTTAACTTTTTTATTGTTGTTAAATTAGGTTCACCTTATACTCCAGGAACATCCTAGCCTCAGCCCAGTCACTCTGTAAACAAGCACAAACCAATACTCAGGGCAAGCTGCTTACAGGAACTGTCTGAAGGTAAAAGCACTGAATCACCTACACCCACGTATTTTTCAAAAATGTTTGCACATTCTAAGTTTTGCTCCTGAATTTTAACTTTCTAACTTTAAAATACTAAGATAAATGGAGAAGTGTTCATTTTCAATACTTCCTGGAAATAAACAAATGCTGACAATAAAGTGCATACAGTGGTTTTCAAGCGTACACCGTAATACCCTTTTCTGTAACTCAAGGGAAAAGAATCATATTCTTCAATCTAATTCAAATTCACAGTGATTTGCTCTTTTACAAGGTCTTTACAAAAAGAATAAAAGCGAAGAACGGTGTTTTACAGCAGTTCTGCAAATTTCGCAAGGAAATAAAAACCTCCCTTTGAAGGCTACCCTGTCGGCCCAAAGAGCGGGGCGTCTGTTAGCATCACAGTAGCGCATTCTCGGCCAAAGCACCTTCCACGCCCTCAGACGCCTGCACAGCCAGGGAGATTCCACTTCCAGCAGAACATGTGGGAGCACATCCAGGGCCGCACACCCGCGGGACCCAGCACCCGCGAACAATTCGGCACGGAGCACCAGCCCAGTCGGCTTCGTGCTGGCTGCCTCAAACCCTACTGGCAGCCAGAGTAAGCTTGGTATGGCATGGAAGGGTCTGGAAAACCCAAGGCTCTAAAGTCACCTGGTCAAATATATGGTAGGGTTCAAGAACTTCCATTCGTAAATCTGCGTCACGCCCAACTGGCCTAAAACTTGAACCCGAGCGCTGGTTACCCTGAGAACCCAGCGAAGTCCGGCCCTTACTTCCATACCTGGGCATCCATCACGCCAGAGGAGCTGCGGGCCCCTGGGTCTTGAACGCCGTGGGCAGACCCCAAAGAGGGAGCTCCAAAGGCTGAAGGGGTTGCAAAAAGCGAGGTAGAAGGCTCCAGGCCGCAGGCTCCCACTCCACCACACCCCGAGCCAACAACTCGCTAACTCAGGAGTCCCATAGGACCAAGCCGCAGGAGGTAGCCAGGGTGTTCGAAAAGCTCCTTAATGACTCAGTGTTTGCAAAGAAGCCAACCCGTGGGAGAGAAGGCTGAGCCCTCTGGGTACCCTTCAGACTCGAACGCTCGGTTCTCTCCTCTTCCTCTCTGCGGACTTCAGCCTTTCTAGTTTGTCCCATTCAGCTGCTCCCGGAAGCAGGGTCCACCATCAAAACCACCGAGAGGTGGCTGCGGACGTAGAGGAGGTGGTTGGCGACAAGCAGAACACCCTTCGTGCACCTGCCCTGCTTCCACCACCTGCCCGCGGCGCCCGGGACCCCCGCTCCTTAGCGACACTAGCCCTCCTCCGCCAAGTTTCTAACCTTGGGTGGTGCGATTACCAGAGACTGAGGCCGCCAGGAGGATGGCGCCCCCAGCAGCCACGCCGCGCTCCGGCTTCGCATCCTTCCAGCAGCCCCGACGCCGGGCAGGCGGGAAATTCGCCACCACTGATCCGAACGAAACTCAGGGCTCCACTCGCCGCTCGGTGAGAAAGCCACCTTTTCACCTACTCGGAATTGGAGACTCTGCGCCAGCCTCCCCAGAGCCGGACAAGTTTCAGTGAAACCTGAGCCTCTCAACGCACCTGTGCGAGGCCACGCCCCGGGGCCAGAACCCGCAGCTCGGTCCCGCCCCTTCGGTCATCTCGCGCCCGGGCCCGCCCCCCACCACCTGGCCCCGCGCTGCCCTCCCCCAGCCCTCCCCCCGCCCTCTGGGCTCCAGGTGGGCGAGCCGGAGTTCCCGAGACAGCGGGAGCCGCCGGCGGGCAGGGCTGGCCCAGGGAAGTAGCCTTATTGGAATGCAAATAGTAGGAAGGCTAGGAACCCGGGTTCCTCCAGGCCTCGGCAACGCCTGGAACTACCTTTAACCTTTAATTACTCCTGAGGAGCCAATGTCATCCAGCGTCCTCTCTCCTTACCTAAATGGCAAAAAGCCAAGACTCGAGCTCCCTGCACTTACCCTCGGTAATTGGTAGTGGCTTCCCAATGGAGTAGGCACTTCGGGTGAGGGTGAGTTTTCAATCCGCAAAGGCTGGCTGGGCCGCTGCGGACACCAACGGAAGCGGTGGGGAGCAGGAAGAGGTCTGGGCCAGAAGTGTCAAGGATCTGGAATTAGGTTTCTTCTCTGCTGTTAACTAGCTGTGACCTCAAACACACCTATTCACCCATTCTAGGCCCGTTTCCTCCTCTGAGAGGTGGAGGAGGAGAAAACTTTTGGAACAACTGCCTTAAGTGCCCAACGCTAATAGGAGCCCTGTCTAGTTTAATCCCGGTGACAACCCGTGTAGTAAATATGATTATTCCTGTTTTACAGATGAGAAAATGGAGCTTAGAACAGTTGTATAACTTGCCCATAGCTTTGCAGTTTATAGACACAAGTGGTAAAGGTCCACCACTTTTAAACTCTAGTCTCTGAGTGCCACTTCCATTAATCACTGCAGTATAAATGCTTCCACCAGGGTCACGTCCACATTGGGATTTCATAGTCCAAAGAATATATAAGAGGGGATGGGGAGAGAAAGAGTGTGAGATCGGTGACGGGTGCACAAAGGCCTTGATCATATTGGTAATGTCTTACTTTTTACTTGCTTTAAAAAAATAAAGTTTACTATTATCTGTTGAAACTATTGGGTAGAGGAGGAGCAGAAAAGAGAAATATAAGTGTTGTCTTCAGATATTTGAAGGCTTAGCATGTAGAAGAGAATTAGATGTGTTTTGAGAAGCTCCAGAGAGCAGAAATAGGTGGAAACCACAGTGGGAGGCTAATTTTGGCCCAGTGAAGAAAGATTTCTAAAAAATCCAGCTGATCTCAGTCCTGAGAGCCGCCTGATGAGAATGAGGGCCACATCACTGCTCAGCTTGCAGCAAAGGACCAGGGCAAAGGACCAGCATGTTAGGGAGGGAGTTCCCTCCCAGGCTCAATGGCCAAAGTGTGGTGAGTCAGGTGCCAGTGACCATCACTAATTTTTTGAACAACCATTAGGCTGGTAAATTTCTAGGGTGGAGCTTACATCCATAAAGTCCCCAAGTCTTGTGTATGACCCCTTATTGAATGCACCATAGGGCCAATTCATAGAACAAATGTGGGTTCCAGATAATTCAGGCAGGCAAAAGTATGTACAACGTCATGTTAGCCAGTTGTTTAACTATATCCCCAACAAAACATTTCCCCAAAGTTCCCTAAGTGGATGGTGAGCATTCTGCCTCATCCCTCTGCCCTGACAGAGGAGTTCACAAGAGGAGGGAAGTAATAGTTGAAAAGAGAAGCAAATGGCCTTGTAACTTGTCTTGCCCATTTTGCCCATAACCCGTACACAGTCTTTTCTCAACATAATGGTCAGAGTGAACCTGTTAAAATGTGCATCAGATCGCTTCCTTACTTAAGAGACTGAAGTAGCTCCCCACTTCCCTCTGAGTTCAAACCAAAGCCTGCCAACGGTTTTTAGGTCCTGTACTCCTCCCTCATACACACAGGCACATGCACGCTCGCAAGCACGCACACACCCTCCTTGACTTCATCTCTGCTCCGCTCACTCATTCTGCTCCAGCCATGCACAAAAGCTCTTGCCATTCCTTTGTACTTGCTGTCCTTTGCCTGGAATTATTTTCCCTTAAATACCTACATAACTTCAGTCCTCATTTCCTTCAGGTATTTGCTAAAATGCTATCCTCTTAATGCGGCCTTTTAAGAACACCTTATTTAAAATTGTACTCCCACCCTATACTCCCTATCTTCACTCCAAGCTTTATTGTCCCCTATGGCATATATCACCAGTACTAACATTCTACACGTATGTATTTATTATCCAGTTCCCCCTTTGCAATGTAAGCTCCATGAGAGCAGAGGGCTGGTTGCTTGGTTTATGTTTCGTTTTTTAGTTTGGAGCATTTTCAAAAGGATTTATAAAATAATGCCACCTAAAGTCGGCAACTCTTAACACTGTCATCTCTAAGGGATTTTTAAATCCGTTTTATTTACTGCTGTATTCCCTGTTCTAGAAAAGTATCTAGCACAAAGAATGAGCTCAACAAACACTTGTGAATGAGTGAATTTTATATATTGTATACCTACTATCGTTCACTCATTCTGCTAGAATTTAGAATTGCTAAGATCAACATCTCTGCCTCCATTGAGTTGATGGCCAAATATAAAGAGAGATGTGTAAATAAGGCAAGCATTGGGTGGGCAGGGGAATTGAGGGTCAGTAAATGATGCATCTATAAAGGGCTGTGGACGCACAGAGAAAGAATGACTCCTGCCTTGTGGAGTCAGAAATGGCTTCCTAAGAAAGATGTACCTGAAGAGGACCTTGGAGGATGAATAGTTTCCAGGTATGTTATTTAACATAAGGCTAGCTGCCATAACAGATAAATCTCCAAATTTTAGTGGTTCATTGAAACAGATGTTTATTTCTTACTCACTTAAAGCCAAAAACCAAGGCTGTGTTTGGTGGGTGGCTCTCCTCCAAGTTAGGATAAATCAGCGGGGCTTCTCCCATCTTGGGATTCTGACATCTTCAACTCATGACTTCCAAGGTCACTGTGGAAGTAAGAGAGAATACGGTGTGCATATAATGTTCCCAAAGCCCTGGCCTGAAAGTGGTGCACAATCATTTCTACATTCCATTGGCCAGAATTTAGTCATAGGGCCACAGCTCACTGCAAGGGGAGCTGTGTACCCAGAAAGGAGAGGAAGGGAGTTAGGAGGACAGCTAACCAGTCTCTGTTATCCCGGGAGTAAGGGTGTAGGAACAGACTCCCAAGAAAAATAACAGTATGAATGTGTGATGTGTCGGGGGAACACTGTGCTGGGAACACAGAGTATGTGAGGGAGAGTGGCTACGGCTAGAGCTAGAAAGGTAGGCTAGTCTTACCTAGGTGTTTACCACAAAAGAGGCTTTGAACTTTAATCTTGAGGGCACTGAAGGTTGAACCAACAATTCTCAGCCATATCTTCACATCACTGAGATTGGCAAGATGGCCTTTCTGGGGATTCCCCCCCACCCCCAAAAAAGGTAAATCAGGTAGGAATTGTAGGTGGAAGAAATAGGGAGAGGAAAATGGGGAGAAAAGAGATATACATTCCTAACAAGCACTGCGTAAGTGAGCATCTCAGCTGCACTGATCGACTGTTTCCCATCTTTTTAAATACCATCTGGCATAATGACTATTCTCCACACCGTGACCCCATCTTGTACTTATTTTATTAAGCAATCACTGGCACCGATACCGTCTGACTTTTCATGAGGTTGTGGAGTGCCAGTTCTGCTCCCCTCAGCATTATCCTCTTTCAGAAAGGTTGAGATGGTGGCTGCCTTTCCCATGACATCACGACTGCCTATACTGCTGTCAGAGACCCAATGCCCAAGCAAAGTTCCAGCCCAGTTTGGAAGTTTTCATAACTCGTTTCCTTGAAAACATTTTCCCCAACTGTTTGAATGCTAGAAAAAAAAAATTTTTAAGGAAAACAAAACACACACACACACACACACACCACACACACGCACCAACACCGACAACAGCACCACCACCACCAAGGATCGAAAGTCTAGATGGTAGTTATCATTGGAAATTGTTTCTTTGGGTCTGGAAAGCTAAGAGCTCTCCATTACTGGTCCAAGCTTTGGCTATCATCCAGACCCCTCCACTCCCGGGATGACAAGTGGGGAGAGGCACTGGGGGAATGAGGCACCCCCCTCAGAACTTCCCTTTCTCACACCAGAGGCCTTCTAAGACCCCTCCAGGTCTCATTTATAAGTCAATGAAGTAAACTAACACCTCAGAGAGATGAGTTGAAGGGAGCAGGGGGGGGGGGGGGGGGGGGTCGGGAGCCCCAGGCTTACTGTGAGAAAGGAGCGGGGTGCCAAAGACAGACTCGGCCATCTTGATCCTCTCCAGAAACGGATTTTTCATAGAGGTGCGAAGAACCTAAGAGATGGGGAGTTGTGATTCTAAAACAAAGGAATCAGAGCTCCCTACTTACTGGAGGGAGGAGGCAAGAAAAATAAAATGTTAGATCAAGCTACATTCATAGACTGTGCCGATCAGCCCTGCTGCCGGACCACAGGAGGACATCTGCAGAACAAAGGAGGGTTTCTGCTGGGATCACTAACAAATCATTTCCCCACACCCTAAAGGGAAAACAGGAAACACAAAGTCTTTAATAAGTGGCACCTACACAAAATGAAGTCATTCGTTCCCTATGGCTAAAAACTATAGGGAATCTATGGATTAAAGGCTGGGAACTGGCCAGCAGGCCTTTCATGCTACATATTCTCACCTTTTCACCTAGGTACTCTTAACCTTTCTCACTGTATGTTCATATCAAAGGAAAATGAATAAATAAAGTCTTTAAATTGTAACTAAAGAATGATATCTAAACAGAATTCCCCAAACACTCAGGGTCCCTCCAGTGCCTTTAACTCTTTCTCTCTCACTCTCCTCGGAGTCTCTCTTCGGCTCTATCACTCTCTGCCTAGACCACTCTGCCTATGAAGTGTTACCCCTTCTTTAATAAACTTTCCTTTTGACTCTGACTCTGGCGTGTGTTTGAGAGCTTTCTTTCCCTCTGCCAAGAACCCTCGTTTCTCTGGGTGGAGAGCTTGGTCTCCTCCACTTGGAGGAATTTGCCCTGTCCTGCATCAAACCCACCAGCCCATTTCAAAGAGGCCTAATTGCTAACTTTTATTTTAAAACCAGTCATCCTCTTTAGATAAGTGACAGATAAGAAAAAGAAAGAAGAAAGAAAAAAGACATTTCTATCGAAGAACATAGTTATTTTCCCATTTGGGAGCTTATAACCTAGCTGTTCTATCTTCTCTGCCCTAGCCAGCCTTAACCTCAAGCTCTACCTGCCACTTGCAATGGTTCCTGAGAATCTCATCTAAAGAAGAAATGTTTCTTTTTTATTCCAAATGCAATATATGCTTGTAAAAAAAAAAAAAAAAAAAAAAGGAAAATGCAAAAAAAGAAAAAAGAGAGTGGAGAGAGAGAGAGGAAGGAAGGATCCAGAGATAAATACCCTTAACAGTTTAATATACATCTTTCTGGTCAGAGCTATTTTTAAAAATAAGATTGAGATTACATTGCATAACTATTTTGTTAGTTTTCCCTACTTGACAGCATAGTAAACATTTTCTCAAATTCTTCAATATTCTTCCATAGCACCTTTTTAAATTACTGCAAATACTTCGTCTTCTGGGCAGACCTTAATTTATTTGTAGAATATCCAGATTATTTCAGGTTTTGTTGTTGCATTTTAGATAGTATAGAGATACACATATCTTTATCCTTGTACATACATTTCTTTCTGTAATCTCAGACCACTTCTTTAGGAAACAATATTTTTAGAGATGGCTGAATTTGCTACATCAAAAGTTTTGTTTATTTGAAAACCTTTTAATGATGATCAAATTGCCCTTCAGAAACAATACACTAGTTTATAGTCCCATAAAGAGTGTACGAATGTGTCTATCTCCTCACATCTTCTCTAGCACTGGGTGTTCCTACTTTTAGAAATCTCACTAATTTTATAATTCTGCTGTAATCTTAATAATTACTTAAACGTCAGATAGGGAAACAATTTTTCATGGAGGTGAGAAGAACCTAAGAGATGGGGAGTTGTGATTCTAAAACATAACCTAAGCACATAACCAGTAAATATCTGCATAAGTACTGTGAATCTCTCTTTTGCAGAGTTACATTAGTATGGTGGATATAGCACGAGCGTAGGCGACCTGGCTCAGAGTCCTTTGTACTTATTAGCTGCAGAACAGTTTGATCTGGGTCTCTGTTTTCTCATCTATAAAATGGAAGCAATAATACTTACAAGGATGTTGTGAGTATTCAAAGGACTAAAGGTATTACAATGGGACCCACTCAAGGGTGCTCTGTGCTCGGTAGGGGCTGGTAGAAAGCCTGGAATACCTGGTGAAATTGCAGAGAATGAGAAAGGCTGTGAGAAGCTGGCAGGAGAGGAAGGGGCTTGGAGAAGCATGAGTGTGTGGATTTGATGTGAAAGGCAACTAACTGGGGACCACAGAGGCCAAGAGAGAAGAGTTATGGCAGCGGCCCGGCTCCTGGCCCTTTAAGCACAGCTGGTGGGAATGTGGAGGGAACAGAGTCTGGGAAATCTCGGGAAGGAAGAATAGGGCAATAATTCCCAGCAGCTCTGGGCAGCAGAAACTAGTTTGGTCCTGCTGTTTAGCATTTGTGAGCGTCTCATTAGCATTTGAAGGACGTGCCTGCAGAACACACACACAGCCTTTAGAGCCAATACACGGGCTCACTGGGCTGGGAGTGGGGGCAGGGAGTGTCCTGGCTTTGACTTCAGCCTCATTTCCCCGAATTCCGATCCACCCTAACTACTGGACTCTGTAAGAAGGGACTGAATCTGTTTCTACCCCAGCTAAAGCCAAAATTCATTTTATTTACAAAACCTCTCAAGTTCTCAGCTATCTCTATCATTGGACCAATACAGAAAGTATAGCAATTTTGGAAAGAAAAACAATTATTGTGACATATTAAATTATGAACTCACTTAACTTTCACTATACCTTATGAAATAGAGACTAGTATTGTCTTCTTGTTAGAAATGACACATTTCAGAAGCAGTTTCAGAAACAGATGCCAAACTCATAACCTTATAGCAGAGGCATTCCTAGTAACACTGAATGTTTGTGTTTCCAGAGGCTTCCCTGAAGTTCTTGCAGTCTAATTAGAAATTAGGTGTTTATTTCTTAGGGAAAAAAAATATCAGGCCAATTTTGGCTGTGGAGGCCAGAGATGGCAATCCAGGGACCCAAGTGTTAGTTCCTGAAGACTGGCAACCAGACACTGCATATAAAATGGTCTTGTCTTCCTCCTCAGAGAGGAAAAAGACGTAGAAGAAAAGTATGGCGTTTAAAGAATCTCAGCTCTGTCTGGCCAGCTCTACAGCCCAGTTACAGGCATCCATGGTTCAGCCCACTTATTCTGAAGAGAAACTCACTTTAGAAATGCAAATGACTCACCAAGGAGTGAGAGATTTTAGCGTCTGGCAAGTCTGGAGTGTGGCTTTGAAGACCATTTGAGAGCCGGCTGTGTTCAGCCAGGAAAACCTCCCGGGCTTGCTGTTGGAGCCAAAAGAGATCAGTACTGAAAACGGGCTTGGTAAAGTGTAAAGTAATAAAGGAACATTCAATTTAGCATGGAAGTGTTGAATTCATAACTTGCAGCCTATTAAACTAGTCAATGACAGAGACGATTTTTGCAAAGACCCGTCCCCATTGGCCAGGGTCGATAGTGTTAGTCTAGAGCTGCTTCTGTTCTTACACTCTGATTTCCAATCTCCACCTTTCTCCTCCCCCGCCATGTCATAGTGACTGGGCCCTCTCTTGGGTGTGGTTCTGTGCTGGTTGAGTTTGGCCAAGGACTCTGCTGCAGCATGGTCAGAGAGAAAATAGACCTGCAACCCATCGCAGTAAATAAAGCCTGAGAAATCCAGGATAAAAGCATTAAAGACAATGCAAAGTGAGGGTGAGGTGGATGGAGGAGCCAACAGAGGAGGGAGCTGTAAAGACCAGGATGAGAAGAGAAGCCCTAGGAAAAAGATATCAGAGAAAAGTATGATGCAAATTATTTATTACTCAGCGCCTAGCAGTTTCTCCAAATAGCCTTCAAAGCTACCACCAGCTTATCAGATGCTAAAATCCCTCCTTCTATGATGAGTCATTTCTATTTCCAAAGGGAGTTTTATTTCCAAATAACCGAATAACTAGGAGGCAGCTGGCCTCACTGGGTAAGAACTAGGACACTTGGGCGAAACTACTTGGGTCGAATCTTGACTTACCACTTATGAACTGTGTGACCTTGAGCAAGATAATTAACCTCTCTGTGCTTTAATCTTTCTTATCTGTAAAGCATTGGTAATAATATAATAACATCTGGTTCTTAGATTATTGCACAAACTTTAGGTGTTAATGTTTGTAGAGTGCTTAGAACAGGTCCTGGCACATAGTTTCTGTGTGTGTGTGTGTGTGTGGGTGTGGGTGGGTGGGTATAATTTTAATAATGTATCTTTGTGACTGCTACATATAAGCTCTGAGAGCAGGGGCCCTGTCTGGTTTTCCTTTAAATTGTACCTCCAGTGCTTAGCACAGCATATGGTAAACATTCAACTCTTTGTTTGGAAAAAGAGAACCTCCCAAACCATTTCTAGATTCAGCTACAGAAAAGGGGAACTTGAACTCCAGCTCTACCCACACAAGAAAGAAAAGGCACATCTGCTAGCACTCCACAAAGCTGGAGAAAGAACCCCACGATATTTGTAGTTACATGGTTCCGGTTCTCAGATCCTCAGACTTCTCCTCGTCTTCACCACATAAGAAATAGGGCCAAGATAGTACTTGACTGGAGGAAGTGATGGAACTCTGAGTCAGGAGCTTTTGCCCAGGTTCAGGTGTAGGCCCAGTGTTTGTTGCCTTGTCCTTGGTCTCCCACAGCTCTGCAGCTTGTGGACAGAGGGCCAGTCTCCCTCCCATGCTTTCCAGGCACCTGATCCTTCTGTAGAGGCTTGAGCTGGATACATCTGTAACAGAGCTCTAGCTTAAAGTTTCTAACTGACATGTCAACATGGCCCCCGCAGCTCACAAAGGCGAACAGTGTTTGCAGGGCCCTGATTGGCCCTCTCCAATAGAAAACTCTAGTTGGAACCAAAGTAAAGTGACATCCCATAGTTCACCGAATCCAAGTCACCTTTGACGTAATTGTATATATAACATAATATGCAAGTAGCCCAGAAAAAGAATAAATACTGCCAAACACTGCATTGCTTTTAAGATTTACTTCAATTTCATAGATGCTAAAATGTTAAGAAGATACATCTTAGAATAAGTGAAAACAGAGCACCATTACTCGATACAAACAGCAGGAAGAAAAGAGAAGCAATCAAGGAGAATGTCCACATGTTCTACCAAAATATTCACCCACCATATTTCTGCTCTTCCTCTTCTGACAATGGGTGACCTGCCTATGCTCCCATCTACCAAACCCTACACATGTGCAGGGGGTCCCATCCTCTCAACAAATGAAGGGCCTCAGCTCAGCAATCCTCACCCCTCTCCTCTACATGGTTAAATTTTTCCTCTGTACCGATTAGTTTCCACTGCCTAAAACTGTGAAATAATGTCTTCCTTCTTGATCCCTCTTCAATTCCATTCTTGACTGTACTTTACATAAGATTCCTTAAAAGAGGTGTCGCCCTTTTTACCATCTCTCTTCTCCTCCCATATTTTTCCTTCTGTCCCCATTACTCCATCTAAACAGTTTTCTCTCAAGGTCCCCAATGACCTAACCACTGCCAAATCTCACGATTAATCCTAATCCTTAGTTTACTCCCCTCTCAACAGCAATTGGCTTTCAAGACACCACTCTCTTCTGGCTCCTACTTCACACACTGGCATGCCCCAAAGATGAGACCTCTTCTCTGCCTGCCCTCACGGGTGGCTTTAATTACCATCTGTACTTCAACAACTGTGGTCCCCAGCTCTGGCCTCTCCCCTGAAGTCAGGGCTTGTCTACCCTGATAGGCATCTTAAATTAATATGTCCCAAACCAAACTTTTGAATTCCAACCTCAAGAAGTCTTTCTCGTCTTAATAAATGGTAGTTTTCCCAGTTACTCTGGCCAAAAACCTTGGAATCTGAAGCATCCTCTCATTTTTTCTCACATCCAATTCGTCAGCAAATCCTTCTGGATTTCAAAATATCCCCAAGTAAGATTATGTCTCACAATTTCCACTTGCTACCATCCTAGCCCAAATGACCATCTCTTTTACCTGGGCTGTCTGTCACAATTGCTTCCTACTGGTTTCCCTCTGTTCAACCCCATCTCCAGCATTTTATCTCTCAAGTAGAAGCCAGACTGATCCTTAATAAGGCACACCAGATCCTGGCATATCTCCGCTCAAACTCTCCAAGGCTCCCATCTCATGCAGAGGAAAAGCCAAAGGCCGACCACAGGGTCTAACCCTGGCCTGTCTGGGCTCCCCCTCCCTGCTCTTCTTCCCTTGCTTGTTCTGCCTCCTTGCTATTTCTAGAACACACTGAGCACTCCCCCACTTCAGTTTCTACATCCACTCAGCCCCTCACTCCTTTAGGTCTTGGGTCCTCTGTCATCCACCAGAGTGGTCTTCCCTGACTGACTCCACAGAAGAGCCCTCCCCAACACCATTCTCCTCCCATTACCTTGCTTTCTTTTCCTTTCCTTGTCCTTCCCTCACATAGAGTAGAGTAGTCCCCGCTTATCCGTAGGGGATACAGTCTAAGACTCCTCGTGGATACCTGAAACTGCAAACAGCTCCACAGCCTATTTATACTATGTTTTTTCTTATACATGCACATATATAATAATGTTTACTTTCTAAATTAGGCACAGGAAGAGATTAACAGTGACTACTAATAAAATAGAATAATTATAACAATACTGTAATAAAAGTTACATGAACATGGTGTCTCTTTCTCAAAATTGTACTGTGCTTGCCCTTCTTGTGATGATGTGAGATGATAAAATGCCTCTGTGATGAGGTGAAGTGAGGTGAATGATATGGGCATTGTAACTTAGCTTTAGGCTACGATTGACCTTCTCATGTATGTCAGAGGAGGATTATTTACTTGCAGTAAATTGCTTGGTGTCACTTGTTTGGGGGGATCCCTTGCTGAAGTCTATGTGTGGGCTCGATGCTTTCTGGCAAAACACGTTGCCACTGATCAGAACATGTTTTTTTGCTTCTCTCTTCCCCCCACAAATTTAACGCCTTTTTCATCTGATCATGCACTGTGGCTGTAACGTTTGCAGTCTGAGGGGCAACAGTAAAGCTAGCACAAATTTCTTCTTCCTTCTTAACAGTTTCACAGATAGATGATTCTTATGATAGACTTTGGCAATCTCAGCATATGACTTTTTCTTTCCTTGTTAAGTCAAGAACTTTCACCTTTTCACTTAAAAGAAGCACTTCAGAGCTTCTCTTTGGTGTATCTGAATTGCCAACATCACTACTCCTGTGCTTTGGGGCCATTATTAAGTAAAATCAGGGTTACTGGAAAACAAGCACTGTAATACCTCAATAGTCTATCTGATAACTGAGATGGCCACTAAGTGGCCAATGGACAGGTAACATGTACTGTGTGGATACGCTGGACAAAGGCGTATCAGGCCCCGGGCAGAATGGAGTAGGACGGCCAGAGATTTCATCATGCTACTCAGAACAGCGTGCAATTTAAACTTATTCATTGTTTATTTTCAGAATTTTTCATTTAATGTTTTTGGACTTTGGTTGACGGTGGGTAGCTTAAAGCATGGTAAGTGAAACTGGATGCAGAGAGGCTTCTGTATTGTGTATCTATTTGTTTTTTGGCTCTGTGGCCCCCACTTGCATGTAAGGCTCCCTGAAGCCAGGGATTTTGTTCACTGCTGTATCCTCAGCATCTTGGACACTGCCTGGCACATGGTAGGCACTCCATGAAGATTTATGAAATGACTTCTGATGCTGAAGAAAACTTTACGCAGAAATGTTAGTAGGGTGACCAGTTTTTCTACCCCTAGGCCTCTAGGAGTTAAAAAAATGGCATATGCTTAAGTATTTCCTGGAAGTTGCCTGAAAACTCAGAAAACAGTTCCTTCTCAATATTACAAAAGGACTGTGTCTTAAGGTATCTGTTCAAGGCCTGACATGCTTGTGTAACTGAGAAGTCTGGCTGGGCTTCCCCTGGGTCACTTAAATGACCCAGCTGGCCTCTTCTGCCAAGGATCTCCCATCCTCGCTGCCAAACCCACCCCGTCTTGCCCTCTTTGTCTCACTGCCTATAGGGGCCTGACCATCCTTGCTCAATGCTTCTCTCCTGTTTCCCATCAGCTCTCCTTCTGTGTCCCCTCAGCTCTTTCTCCAGACTCTTTTTAAGCCATTTATAAGCTTGTGCTGCACATATCTGTGCCCCATCTGTGCCTGACTGCCCCCTTGTCATCAAACCTCTATCAAAACTGTGAGACATTTGAAGGCTGGGGTTGTATCTTAGTCATCTTTGTGTCCCTAACCCCTAACACAGTGCCTGGCATCATCATAAATACTCAAGAAATGTTTTCTGAATGACTGAATGAATTCTTTTTGACAGGTTGGCTTTTTCACAATTTCCCCCAGACAGGCTGAGCTTATTCTTGGCAAAGCATCACTAATGCCATGCCCTCTAACCAATATTCCCTAACCCCTCATTCCTTCATTTCTACACACACACACACACACACACACACACACACACACACACACACTTACCCTTGGATAGCTAACTCTTAGCTAAGCAAAATATTTCAGCTCAAAAAGCATCTGTCTATTTATAACATTCTAGTACTATACTCAGTAGTTCATAAAGATGAGTTGGTGGTTAATTTATTGGCTCAAGTTTCATCAAATACTTCTTCGTAGGCTTTTCTTTATAATTCCAAGCAATTCACATATTTCCTCTGCCAGAGGATGTATAGCATGGAGAGTTGGGTTCAGAGGCTGACAGTAAAGCACTGGACGTGGTTGTGAATGGTTAGTGTATAAGGGCTGGAGTCAGATCCTGGCTCAAACTCGGGTTTTCCTACTTGTTAGCTGCCTGGCCTTGGCAAGCTTACTTCCTATCTGAGCATTCATTCCCTCATTTATAAAGAAAAGATAATAATGACCTGCTCGCTGGGCTGTTAGGAAGATTAAATGGAATACTACAGCCAAAGCACATAGATCATGATCAGCAAGTGATAGTTATTATTACTTCACATTTTAAGCCTTTGATATGATTTATTACTTTATGAGATGTTGTGTTGTAATTTCTAATTCTGTCATATACGTAAATTATCTCTTAAATGACAGTTCAAGTTCTTGTAAATCATGGTTCAAGAATAACTAATAGGTCCAGAATGAACATAGAGGAATTATGTTGTTTCAATGATATAAGAGTTAAATATCATAATTCCCAAGTTCACTACACGTCTTTTTCTTAATACTTGGGTCAGGAAGGAGGAGCGGGCATTTTACATATGTTACTTAAATGATTACATACATGTAAGTCATCATGGCTGATGGGAGAGTGTTGGGTGGGGGAGAGTGTAGAAACTTTGGCCCAGAGATGCCATTCTTTTTCCTAATCAGTTGGGATGCTGAATAGAAAGCAGAGATACATAGAGCATAAGCCTACACAAACCTTGGCCTTGCTTTTCCTTCCTGGTTCTGCCTTGGTCTAGCTGTGTTACTTTGGGTAAGTTATTTAACCTCTGCTTCCTTATTTGCAGAGTGAAATGATGATAATAGTCTTATTTCATAGGGTTATTGTAAGAATTAAATGTTAAGTGTCAGGCACATAGTTAAGGGCTCAATATATGGTTATCATTTTTATGAGAACTTCTTTTAATTCATTTGTTTCAGTTTTGGGGCAGGTCATAGAGTGGGGCCACCACTGGATCTGTTTTAAAACTTCAGGCCACAACTTTGAGTGTCACACAGAGTTTTATTACTACAGAAGCGTGTTCCTCCTTGCCTCAGGAGCCTCCTCTGCCCTGAGAGAGTGCCTAGATATCCCTAAATACTCCACTAGGGAGTAGCTGGGCCACCAGGAAACAGCCAAACTTCTTAATGCTATTATTTTATTTGCAATTCTCAAATTAACTTGTCATTGAAGTCAGAATTTTAGAGTAGCAAGAGCTCTTGGGGTAAGATCTCTGAAAGAGGATAAAGGCACTGGTTTTGGGTCAGTCTGAAGCTAGGTTGGGAGTGTGGTGCTAACTCTTACCAACAAGGTGACCGAGAGGCAATGACCCAAGCTCTCTGGATGTTGAGACTCAGAGAGGAACCTTGCTAGATGTTCAGAATTTTAAGTCCCGCTCCCCAGAGCTACTGAACTAGGATCCAAATTTTAGTAAGAGCCACAGGTGGTTCATGGCACTTTGAAGTTTGCAAAGCTAGAATCTGTCCCCTCATTCCCCTCATCTGTGAGACTGGATGAACAGTTAAATAAGAAATTAGTTCCTTAGCACAGTGCCTGTTAAATAATTAATAGCTATCTTTCTTTTTTTCCATAACAACCTTCATTTTTCCTTTTATAACACACATCTTAGTGTTTTATAATTGCCTGGGAACTGTGAGATCAGGAACTGCATTTATAATGTTCACTGTTGTATACTCAATGCCTGTCATGAGGTAAGAGCCTTTTAGTAAGGAACTGACTGCCTGAATGATTGAATTAATGAACAAAGTCCAGGAATATTTCCTACCCATTCTGTGGCACACATAGGACAGGCACATTGCTTTACACGATATGCTCAATGACGATAAACCATGACTTTATCCAGCCTCTTCATTTTAGAAATGAAGAAATTGATGGTCAAAGTAGTTAAGTGAATTGTCTAAGGTGCCCATATCTCTATGTTACCCACTTCTGGACACTAGCAAATGCAGTCTTCTCTGCTGACATCTTTATTTTAAACATCCCTTATGTATAACAGCTATCTAGAAGATTGTCCTTCTGGTTTGGAGATGGAGGATTGCCTTCATTTTTTAAAAGTAACATATTTAGAACTAATCCATTTGCCAGATGGATTGCTTTCTAGGGTTATGAGAAGGATTATATTAGTGCTCCTTACTTATTTATTCTATATATATTTATCCTGTCTAGTGTAACAGTATTTCCACTACTGTTGTTTCTAAAAAGGCTGAATATTGTTGGGTCTGTTGACTTAGCTTTGCTAAACTGCTATCATTGCTTTCTCCTAATTGATCTTTAGGTTATTGTTATCCATTTGCTCTCAGGTATATCTTTGTAGAACAGTATTAATCCATTTACTAACTTGAATACAATAAGGAAAACCTAACAAAGAACGGTGCTAACACCGGTAAAACCACTGCCCACTTAACCTAGAAATGTGGAACAAGAAAATGGCCCTTCTACTTGTCTATTATATACGAGATATTAGGAGATCTTTATTTCTGCAGTATATTATTGAATTAAGTTATCAGATGTCTTACGTTATCCTAAATTAAAATAAGTCACTTCTTTGTTATTATTGTTGTTGTTGTTGTTTTTAATTCACTCATTATGGGACCTGAGGAGAGACTAAAACAAGAGAGAAGGGAAGGGACTGATCAGAGGAAGGGGAAGAGGAAGCAGATGGGAAAGAGGAAGAAGACAAGTGGGAATGAAGATGAATCTGAAAGAGGAAGTTGATGAGATTAACAGGGAAAAGGCAATGAATGTGAAGATATAAAAAGGTATAAGATTATTTTTATAAAATATTTAACCATGTAGAATATACATAAAAAGACTGGAAGGAAATAAACCCATGTGATAATAGTGTTTGTGACAGAATAGATTCTTGCTCTTCATTCTTACCTGCTATGTGACCTTACAGTGTTCTAGAGTGGGCAAGATGTAGCTAGCTCTCTGTGCCACTGATGTTGGGCTTGGCCAGATGACTCGTTATGGGCAATGGAATGTGGGTGGAGATAACAGTACGTTAGTTTCATGAAAAGGCCTAGAGGAATCATGTTTTTCTACTCATTCTTTTTACATTCTTGTGATCTTCCATGAGAAAAAAATATCTCCCGGTAGCTGCTGGTCTGAAGAAAATGAGGAAACACAAGCAGGTGTAGCAAACCTAACCCAACTCAGCCTGAATCCAGGCCTAGCCAAGTTCTGCTGAGCACTCAGAGCCTCAGTGGACTCAAGAAAGAGAAAAATAAATGTTTGCTGTAAGCTGTTGAGCTTGTGAAGTTGGTTGTTATATAGGAAAAACCGATTCATTGTGATATCTCTGAATGAAATAGTTTATTTTCTTCCTAATTATTTTCTGTATTTTTCAAGAATACTTGAATGAGCTTGCTTTACTTTTAGGGGAAAAGAATAAATAAAGCATGAAGAAACATGCATTTTCTAGTAGGTCTTTCACTATTATGATACAAGATCAAGCCTATCTGAACTGTACACGCAAAGTACATAATTTGTAAGACTGTTAAAAGGCAACTTTAAAACACAAATATGTTAATTCACAAGCATTTGCTCTCATATTCCTCTCTGCATAGTTACCGGTGAAGCTCACATTTCTGTTGCATCAGCATTTAAGTGTTTTGAAAGAGTAGCTATTTCCAAGATTGTGTTTTAGGATCTGATTATGTCACACACAAAGGCAAGTTCAGGGGCCTGGGAGACGTTATCTAGTTTGAGAGAATTAACACAAAGTTAATTCTCTGTCAAGGACTGAGTCTCTAAGAAGCCCTTTCTTCCAATCTTCTTTGGTCTGAATAATTTCCTGCTGTCTTGATTTTTCTCATTTATGACAGGACATGGGGGATGAGAATGAAATAAGGGAGGCAGGAAAAGAACCATTCAAGGAAGGGATGAAGGAGGCAGATGGGAAAGAGGAAGAAAATGAATCGGAAAGAGGAAATTGGTGAGGAGGGGAGAGTTGGGGAAAAGAGTCAATGGGTAGAGTAGATGGGGCTAAGGCTACAGGCAGGACTAGCCAAAGTGGCTTCAGGTACTTTTTGTTGCTTATTTCCTCACTGCCACACCTGCACTCACTGTCTTTACCTGCACAGAGTCAGTGCCACTAAGTCAAACTCTCCCTGCCCTTTCTGCCCTCCACAGCCTGACTTGCCCC
This sequence comes from Eonycteris spelaea, assembly GCA_003508835.1. Lineage (NCBI taxonomy): Eukaryota > Metazoa > Chordata > Mammalia > Chiroptera > Pteropodidae > Eonycteris > Eonycteris spelaea. The sequence goes on along the minus strand of PUFA01000011.1, from coordinate 19,212,801 downwards.
TTTCCTCTACTAACCCACTTCTCCCACCTCCACCTCCCCTAACCTTGGCTCGGTCACTCTGTGTACAGCCTTCCTGTCTCTTTCTGAAATTCTCCCCAGTTCTTGTCGCTCTTTCCAAAGTCTGAGCATCTTTCAAGGTCCCACACAGGCCTCTCCTTCTCCCTGCAGCACTTCCGGCCCATACTGATGTCACCTTTCTCTGAACCCTGAACTCTGGCCCACATCTCTTCCGTGAACTCCAGCCTCAAATATCTGCTCTCCCCATCAGTGTCTCGTAGTATCTCACATGCATCTAACTTGTCCAAACCCTACAATAGGATATAAGTTCTACGAGGCACGAATTTTGGTTTGGTTTGTTCACCACTATATCCCATTGCCCAGAATAGTGCTTGGCACCTCGCAAGCATCCAATGACTATTAGTTCAATGAATGAATGAATAAATTCCTATGGCAGTGCAGGCAGGAGCATACGATTTACTTTTATTGCATTGCCCACTAATGTTTATTGGCCATCTAATTTTTCCAGCTAAACTGCAGAAACCCTTTAGGATTACGGGCCCTGTGCTTTTGAATTCCTCTGAACTTTTAGCACCAAGCTGTGCCCATAGATGATTTATTCACTGATTAAACAGCCAAGTCCCACAGCAGAACGAGCTAGGTTAAAGACACCTTCTCAAATCCTGGGAATCGTATGCTAACTCAAGAAAAGAATACATTCATTCCTATCCACTAATTTTTAAGCACTTTGGTTTGAGTCCTGTATCATGTTAGTATAATACTTTTCTGGTGTTTCATTCTTGTCATTCTTTAATTGGGTATGTCTTAGCTACACATTGGGCTGTGAGCAGAGTCTGAGTCTTATTCCCCTTCTTTTGAAACAAGGGTCCTTATGACCTTGATTAAATTTAGATTTAAATCATAGCTCTAGAAATCATCTCTTTCTTTCCATATATACTCTCAGAGCATCCCTCCCCACCCCCTGCCCTATAATCAGCAACCCCTGAGGCAGCAGAAGACAGCAGCCCAGACCTCTGCAGGCTAAAGATAACATCTTAACCTAAGATATGTTTCAGCTCCTGGCTCCTAAGGTGGAATGACCCCTGGCTACTTTCCCATGAAACCAGACAGAGGAACACCGGAACAGACCTCAAAACTGTCTTCAAGACCTGAAGAAATGATCCATTACCCTACCTCACCTCTGACCAATCAGCTCCCAGCACGACCCCAAACCCCCTAACCCACAGTATTTGTGCTTTTGTTCCATATAATCTGTAACTACACACCAGTGGCAAGTTTGGGCTTTTGAGCATTAGCTTCCTGGTCCATCAATAAAGTAGCCATTATTTCTCTGCTGGCTCTGCTAAGCCCTGGGTGTGGGAACTCTTTGTGGTGGATAGCATTTTTCACACCTTCAGTGGCCCACGCACTACCTGAGGCAGAGGAGAAGCTCAGCGCAGGCCTGCCTCCAGGCTTCTGATTCTGATTAAAGGTAAAGGCCATGCAGAGCCGGAGGCCCATCGCCTCCTGGACTGAAGGAAGGTTCTGATTTGCTGCCAGTGATGTCAGGCTTCTGGAAAACTTCCTCCCCAGATGTGTGTCTACTCTGTTTATCTTAGTGCCCCATTTCCCAACAGCAACAAGACACAACAGGAAGTAAATGTCTAGAGTTGTTCCATTCACTTCAGTTTCAGGGTTTCTCAGAGCAACACTGTTTGACACAAGAGCGGCTCCAAGTCAATTATGTGCACTTCACCAGACACTTTTTCCCACAGAGTTATTGTTATAGTTAGGCAGACTATGTTCTAGTTTATTTGCTCTCTACATGGAATTGCTATTGGAATGACTAATACTCACATCATCACTACATTAGGAAGCAATTATCTGAAAACAAATTCATTTCCTGAGTCATCCATAGCCTGCGTGCCTATCTTTCTCTTTTTAAAAATCATCTCATCAGTAAAGAAATCCAAACTTCCTATAGAACTTCCTGCTGTATTTGTCAGGGGATTACATATCTGGCTTAGAGGGATTAACAGAGTTCTTACTTTTCCTGTGTTACTCAGTCTGTCCTATTCTATCCCTGGATTTATTTTCAAAAGACAAATAGTTTGCAGAATTAGTTTCTTTGCCTCCCACTCCTTTGTGTGATAGATGACTAATGTCGCTGTCGGTAGCTCACCAACTGCTTGGCTTGGTTTCTCTCTCTCTCTCTCCCTGCTTCCCAACTTTTTCTTTCCCTCTTTCCATTTTTTTAAAAAGTTTTGTTTTAAAGATACAAATTCTTTCGTATCTTCTTCATATACCATATGAGTTTTCCGTGGCTGCTGTAAAAAATTCCCACAAACTCTCACAGTGCTGGAGGGTGGAAGTCTGAAATCAGAATCACTTGGTAGGAATCAAAGTGTTGGCAGGGCTGTTCCTTGCCTCTGGTGGCTGCTGGCATTTCTTGATTTGTGGTCTTATCACACCCATCTCTGCCTCCTTGATCACATCTGTTGCCTCCTCTTCTGTCTGAGTTTAACTTCCCTTTGCCTCTCTTGTTTAAGGACACTCTCGTTTAAAGGGTCCACCTAGATAATCCAGGATAATTTCTCCATGGCAAGACCCTTAACTTAGTCATACCTGCGAAGACTCTTTTTCTTTATAAGGCAACACTTACAGGTCTCGGGGATTAGGACCTGATATCTTCGGGTGACCATTATTCAGCTTACTACACACTTTCCGTTCCCTGCTCCCCTCAATGTATGAATATTTTGTATCCACATGAAAAGGTTGATGGCGGATGATAAGAAAATAAAGCAAATCGAAAGGAAGCAGAAGATAGTTAAGAAGTCTTTCCTTGCTTGTTAATTCCTTCTGACAGTATGATGGCCCTTCTGACACCAGTTCTTGGAGAAATATGGGGTGGTGGGCGGTATCCCACTCTGCAAGCCAAAGCACAGATACTCCTCTCCCTTCTCCCTTGGCAGCCAGGACACTGACATATGACACAGCCTCAACCAATCAGGTGTTCTCACCCAGGAGTTTTTACGTTTGAGAACGTGGTATACTGATGTCTGGAGAACTGGAGATTATTTTCAGGGCAGTAGAGTCAAGAGTCAGGAGCAGAGTCCACTGGCAGCAGCCTCTTACCTGGGCTTCTGCTGTAACAGGAGTTACAGATGTGTGTCTGCTCTGTTTATCTAAGGTCTTTTTTTGCCTCCCCAGGTTCCTGCCTACTTCTCCACCCTGGTTCTCCAACATTTCTATCCATTCTGTGAGCTACTGAACACCTTGCCAGAACATCGCTTTTCTGTTGAAGTTAGCCCAAGCTGGTCTCTGTTGTTTGTAACCAAGGACCCTCCCTGACTTTGAAGCTGCCAGTTGCAAAGTTCCCTTTCACAAAGTTTAGCAACAGCCTTTACTGGTGACGAGGGTCCTCACCAGAGGGGCACAAGCAATGCAAGAACGGGTCTGCTACATCCATGCAGGCTTGCTGGACCCCAATGTCTCTCATGATAAAAGTGGTTTCATGTTATGAATTACTGCACACAATTTGAAGAGAAGGAAACTTATACGGATCCCAGCTATTAGACTATGCACCTGTAGTGGCTGAAAAAAATGACTCTTATTGGAAATTACTGTTTGACTATTGCAATGGGAACATAGGCCTTTCATTATAGGAACATAACATTCTAAACAAGCTTTCTGCTTCTGTAACCCCGCTTACACACCTGACCTGTGAGTTGACAGGTAGTGAATAGAAGAAAAATAGACCTTTCTGTTTAGACAGAATGAAGAATGGGATTTTTGGCTTAAAAACCCTGTACCTCTACATTTCGGGCCTGCTTAATTTGGGGTCTGAGTACCCCTGGCAGACTCAGCTGGTATGTTTCCTATAACTCACTGAGTTCTGGTGGTCCGTGTGTCTTTCGGGGGCTGGCGGCTACAACACACCCTCTAACAAAATATTTTAACGCCCTCTTTACTTTCCTGAGATGAAATTCATAAATAAGTTGCCAATTTATATAATTTTAAAATCCATGCAATATAAAAGAAAAAAGGTATATATTTGTGTATACAAATAATAATACAAATTATTAAAATAATTTGTACATAAAACATAAATGCACACATATCACATTAGTGGACTCTGCAAATTTATAACCCCATCAATTTACAACATTGAGAACTAGGCCCCGCTCAATGAAAAATGCAAATCGCAGAACCAGGCAGAGTACAATTAAAGGCCTTCTGCGAAAGGTGCATTTATAACTGCATTATCAATGCAGGGACAGAAAGGGAAACTTGAAGGATAAAGTGTTGGCTGATGTCACTTCTGACTAAGGAAGTGGTGGGGAGTGGTGAGGAAGAAAGAAGGACTTTCACATTTTGTTCTTTTTGTACCTTTTGTATTTTTAATAAAATTAGTGTTACTTTTATAGTAATAAATAATAAAAAAAACATAAAAGGAAGAAAAGAAAGGGATCAGAGCGCATTGTGTACCACAAGTTGGGTAGGGCTGGGAAGTAACCAGGTTAGAAAAAGTGAAGAGGGGAAGGGCTGGGCTAGTTTAGTGATGATGCTCTACAGCTCCAGGGAGGAGCACCCATTGATTATTTTCTATCATCCTCTTTTGAATGAGTTTGGCAATTAGTCACTGGGTGATTTTGAACAAAGTCACCTGCCAAGTGTGCTAACCTGAGGCCACGTTGCTTCCTTATTTATAGCATCAACGTTGTCTGTGTTACTACTGCACACCTGGGTGGAAGCCCTTACCTGTGGAGCTGGCAGCTGATTCTGAACAGCCTGGTGTCGGAGTGGTCCTAACCCCATCACCCAGGGCTCCTGGATTGTAATTCACTTTTACTCCGGCCATCTGCGAGCCAAATACCTGGGGGGCCCTTATTCTTTGGTTTATTCAGCTGATTTTGGTTGACCACAAGACCAAATAGAACACCTTTCCTCACGAAATCCAAAAGCTTTGGAAACAGCATTGGATTTAAATTTCTGCTCTACAATTTCATAAATATTCTCTGAGTTTACCTTTACTAGTCAGTGAAATGAGGGTAACAGTTGATTTACTTTATCGCCTGTAAGGAGTAATAAATTAGAAAATGTATGTCAAGCACATTTAAAAAACTAAACAGATTTCTGCTGGTTCTCACTAGGAGAAGACAAAATCTGGAGTTTGAATTTGGCCAGGTTAACTGCCGCCTAATCCAAAAAACATGAATCTTTAGAAGAACATGACAGTTCCATAACCCTTACAACCTACAATTATATCAGTCTGGGTCCTCCAGAGAAATAGAAGCAATAGGATATATAATAAGGAAAGGGCTTACACAGTTATGGAGGCCGAGAAATCCCAAGACCTGCAGTCAGCAACCTGGAGACCTGGGATAGCTGATGGTATAGCTCAAGTTGAGCATGAAGGTCTGAGAGCCAGGAGAGACAACGGTGTAAGTTCTAGTCTGAGTCTGAGTCCAAAGCAGAAGCTGATGTCCCAGCTGGCATGGCCAGCCAGTGACTCCGCCTCACTCAGTCTTTGAGCTATAAAGGCCTTTGGTAAACTGGATGAGGCCCACCTGTATTGGGGAGGCTAACTACCTTACTCAGTCTGTGGATTCAAATGTTAATCTCTTCCACAAACACCTTCACAGACATACCCAGAGTGGTGTTTAACCAAATAACTGACAACCTGTGGCTCAGGTCACTTGACACAAAATTAACTTTTACAACCATGTCCAGGGTAAAATTCAGAATCTTAATAGTAGATGGAGGAGGTGGGGAAAGTTTGTTAAAATGAAGATTCTTGGGCTCCATCCGTGACCTGCTGAAATCAGAGTCCTTGCTCAGAGAAATCTGTGTTTCAAAAGTTCCCCCAAAGCTTCTTGTTTACTTTATAGTCAAAGCACTGCTGCTTTGGATTCTGACAAGATTTGGCAATATGGACTTAGCACCCAATCTGAGGGATATCAGAATCACAATAATAATCACAGAGAAAGCTGGTTTTTTTTTTTTTTCCTGATGGCATATGGGCCATTTTCAAGTGGGGAGGGAGGAGTTTCTGTGGGGTGTACGCATGGATGTACCACAGAGCAGAAACTGGTATGAGTGACTAACACTTCGGAGCACAGCTCTCACTCACCTGCACCTCAGAACAACTTCATGAACTTTTGTTCAGAGTCCAAATGACAAAGGACAAAGTAGGATCATCAGTGCTCTTGGGTGAGTCATGCTTTACAGCTCAGAAATTTCTCTTCCTTCTCAAACCTACTTCCTTCCTGTGTCCTAGGGGTGTTTGGTTTTGTTTTGTTTTTTCAAAAATCATACTCTATAAATGGGAGCCTTTTTTTCTATTATACTACCAAGATCTTTCCACCCCTTCTGTGTGTGTGTGTGTTTCTGAATTTTAGATAGCTTTTATGAAGTTCCGATACTCCTTTCTCCACAATGAATCCGTGTTAAAATATGTATACTTATTTAATTTTTAAAATGTCTGAAATCTTACTAAAGTGTTACAACCTGCAAGTGTACATACGCGTGCAGCGTCATGCACTTGTACAAAGTGAACATGCCCACATAACCAGTGCCCCGATTAAGAAGCAGAATGCTGCCAGAGTGCCAGGACACCCCTCTTCTCTTCCAGTCATGAGTCGCCACGAGAGTAACAACCGTTCTCCCCTCTGGAAGGATAGGCTAGTTTCGTCTGGTTTGTGGCTTTCGCATTCATGGCAGTGGAATCATACGCTCTGGCTTCTTCCGCCGCTCCTCCGTCTCTGGGACTCATCCACGCGGTTGCTCGCAGTTTCTTCATTCTCATTGCTGAGGACCATTCTTCATGTGGCTATATCATCAGTTATTTATCCATACGCTTGTGTGGTTTTTTTCCGCCTACAGAACCTGGTCTTCCTAGGTGGTGTTTCATCCAAGAACTAACCAGGACCAACCCTGCTCAGCTTCCGAGAACAGACGAAATCGGGCACACGTTTAGGGTGGCATGGCCATAGGCCATATGATTTTTAATGGGCATTTGAGTTTCCAGTTTGAGGCTATTGCAAATAGTGTGAAGCATAATTTTTATACTAAGTCCTGGTTTTAAGAGACGGTGTTAGACATTCAAGTTAAAAAAAAAAAAAAAAAAAAAGCAAAGACTGCTTGTGGCCAATAATGGAAAAAAAAAAATGGACATTCCACAGATTCCTCTGCTCGCCCAGAAAAAGGCTCCCAGGGTGGAAGGCCTGATGGGAGGGGAGAGAGGGAAAAAGAGAGGGAGTCCAGAGCAGGGAATGATTTACAGTTCTGCCTGCCACCCCTATTTACTTCTCCAAGGCAACTCCTTGTCCATTCTGTTAATTCTCCAAAATTGGTAGCTTTACAAAGCATCTGCTGGGCATCCAAATTGACCCATTTGTGGGCTCTGTGATGGATTCATTAGAGTAACAAAGAGAGCAGTGGGTGGTCTGCCAGTCCAGTTAAAGCCCTACCAAGTGTTATCTAGTGTTCTGACATTTCCTTCATGGCTCAGAAAAGATCCTGTCCATAGAATCAGGAAAGGTTTGAGCTGGAGGGACCTAAAGGTGCATCTAGCCCAACTCCTCATTTTACAGATGAGGAAACAGTCCCAGGCAGCTGAAGTGCTTAAGATCACACCTCGAGTCACAGGTTGAGCTGGATGATCTAGAACCACATCTTCAGCTTCAGGGTTTTTATCTTAGCAGGCCACATGGCAGTATTACAGTACTTCTTCATAGTATTGTGTGATATGATGCCGCTTGCTTTACTTTTCTAATTCTTTGGGTTTGGGGTAGTTTCTTTGTGGTTAAAATGTTGCTATGCTCTTCTATGCCTTTGTCATTTTGGTTTGATTTTGTTTCCTATTTTACCCACCAGTATACAGCCAATTATATTCATATGGCTTGGACAGGGGAGGTAGAATTTATGTGTTGGTATCCCTTAGGAACTAGGGGTTTTCAGTAGTCCAATTAAAGAATGAATACTTTTTAAAGATGTGAAGTTGTGAATATACGTGTGACTGTATATACTCGCAATATATTAAATACAAACTACGGAACTGCATCATACACTTTTTATAATATGTATTTCAATGGTTATATAAAAAGGAAAGATCTGGAAGGATATATGTGTTAATGGTTTTTATCCGGTTTATACATTTATGGGTAATTTTTATTTTCCTTTTTTAGAATTCCCTGATTTTTTACAACCAGGGAAAAACTGATAAAGGTTAACAAAAAGAAAATAATACCCTTAAAATGACACTCTCCAAGTCTGAGCTTGACATCATCTTACACAACAACTCTGCGGGCACAATTTTAGTGGCTAGACTGACAAAATGAACACTCTTATTAAAACTATGAAGCGGGTGGGGTGTAGTTTTGGTGCCTCCCATCTTCTTATTATGCCTAACCACTATGTAGAACGCTAACTATCACATAGCTCATCTAGCCTGCAGATTACATTTGTTATAAGTATTTCCTAGCAAACATCCATCCGCTGCTCAGTCTTCGGATCATTTTGCAGGTAGCAGGATGGTGACCAAATTATTCTAAACGTGAAGCCAGATTTTTCTGACGCCCGTTCTGTATGTATCCTGGTTGTGATGAAGGTACCTAAGAAAGTTTTATTTCTTTTTTTCATTTCAACATTAAGCATTTACTATTTGCCAAACACTAGGCCAGACGGACAGGTGAATGAGACGAACCACACTCAAGGAGCTCACCACCCTAAGTGAGAGACACAGGCAAGTAAAGAATTAGTCCAGAAGACTAAGTACTGGGATGGATTTGTGTAAAGCGTGCTGTGAGAACTCTTGGTGGTGGGGAGAGTGGGTGGAAGTAGGAGACCCACCCAAATCAGACGTGTGGGAGAGTCAGGGGAGAGTCCCAAAGGGGTGCCTGATCTGATCTGCTGTGGGAGAAGGAATCGATTATACCACCCCTGCAGGTCCTTTGGTTTCTCCCCTCTATAGGCCCCACCAAGTTTTTAAGCTTTCCCTATATGATTCTCCATACAGTTTGGGGTTGCTAAGACTTGAGTCGTGTTTCATAGCGTGTGCCCCACATTTTACTCTGTTCCCACAGTGGTGGTCACCTAGGTTGCATCTGACTCTCACTGCCACCAGCAAGGATGCACAAACATTCCGTTGCGGTGTCCTTATAGTGTTGTGTGATCGATTCTCTGGGGTATGTACTATTGGGAAGTAGGTCTCTGCGTCAAGGAGCATGCATATCCCCAGCTGCACTAAGTACAAGCAGGTTGCTTTCCAGTACTGGTTTGCACTCCTACTGAAGGGCATCCAGTCTGAGGGGTGGGGTGAGGGGTCAAGTGTGCACCAGCTCCTGATGGTCTTGCCATGGACGTGGCGCATGCATTTCATTGGTGAGAAGTGGTCACTTTGTGCCACTTAATGGCAAGGAGTCTGGGAAACACGGTCTTGGGCTGGGCAGCTGCTTCTCAACTACAACCAATTATCACAGAAACAGAGAATGGATTTTGATGGGAACATGGTCTTGTAGGACTTTTTGGCTTTAACTCCGAATAACAGAAGAAGACATTGAGAGTCGGTTGCAGACATTGTACTTACTGCCTAAATTCTCGATCGTGCAGCTCCTAAAATATGGACACCATAACATATAACCACAGAATCAATAAAAGTTTAACTATAATCCAAACATCCTTTAATATCCAGTCCATGTTCACATTTCCCAAATTTTTATGTAAATAATTTTGCAAATCATGTTTATGAAACCATGTAAATAAATACACATGGTGGTCCAAGTCGAGTTCCATTTCTCCTGCCACTGCCTTCATATAGTCTCTCCAGGCTCACAGGATCCTTTTTTAAAAATTTCCCCCTGGAATGCTGCCCAGGAAGATGCAGTTTGCCAGTGGGACAGTAGGGGCACCACAAGCCCATTCTGCTATTACCAGAGCTGGTGATTTCCCTAGCTTTGGAGTGGGTGGGTGCCCAGGTATTAGAGTAATTTCCACTGTGTCACATGTGTACCTGTGATTTCAGGGTGCACTCAGGACCCCACGATGTCACTAGTTTCCTTATGGGAAGTTATAAAGACTTCAAAGAAAAGTTTAATTTTATCTATTAAAAAGCCAGTCCAAGCCATGCATCACTTTTCCTGGGTAATTTTCCAAACTGTGCTTTGAGCTATAAATCACCAAACTAACTACTAAAGTCAATGACCATAATCCTTTCAAAATGAATTTTACAAGTCAAATGGTCAGTAGGTAGTCATAATTCAAACATTACATACAAAATTTTAAAATATCAAAATATATACGGACATGGTTAAAAGAAAAAAAAAACAACTAGTTAGAGTTTTAAGAAAAAGCAATTGTTTTCTTCCTACTTGTCAGAGACAATCACTTCCTAACAATATCTTATCTTAGTTCTTCTGGATGCTACCACCATAAGCTTCTATTTCTTGATTCTTAACTTTAGAAAGTATCTATCGACTTCTTCCAATGAAAGATCAGAATTTCATTCACTTGCACTAAATCTCACCTTTCTGCTTCCTTTCCTCGCAATTTTGTTGGTAGCTATATTATCGATTTAAATTTAATTTTAACTGATCATTTTTCATAACTGTAAAATAATAATATTTCAATGTTTATTTATAATTCCATGCATTTAGGCAAATTCCAGACTCTCCACATGTAGAATGAGAATATTAGCATTTCCATTCTTTCCTCTACCTCCTCTCCCCCTTCCTCCTCCCAACCTCTGCCAAATTACCTTCCTTTTACAATATCAAAGCTGACAATATTTTCCCTCTGTTCTATAATAATTAAGATCTCCCTGTCAGGCAAGGTCTAAAATTTGAATCAGTAAAGCATGATTATATTATTACGACCATGTAAATATTATTCACAGAAAAAAACAAGTTTCTTTGCTCTGAGCAATGATTTTGTTTCCTTCTCCTTAGATGCAATGTTATATTCCTATGCCTCTATGAGAGAATATGTCTAGCATTATGGCATAAAGAGTCACTTTTCTCATATTCCATCAAGTGCTCAAAATCATACCACAATTTAGTTTGTTTCATAGTAGGATTATGAATTTCTTGCGGACGTCTTTCCCTTGGAGTTTCTAACTGCCTTTCTTTCGTGTATGTGCTGCCTAAGCAAGCACATCTGCCTTTCGTAATAAAAGAAGAAACATGCCTTTGCCACCCATTTTTATCCCCCAGCGTCTTACTTCTTTTATAATTGCCTGAAATCCAGTCTGTTCTTGATGGATTTCATGTGGCCCACAGACTTTCTTTGATAATTTGCATAGCTCTCATCCTGGCTTGATCTTTCCATTGCTTATATCACTTTCCTTTTCTTTTTCTTTTTCTTTTTTTTTCCCACCAGAGTACATCCTCAAGTAACCTCTTAAGAAAGGGTATGTAGCAAGTAAACTTCATCTGCCTTCGGAAAATGTCTTTATCTGCCTTCAATTTGGACAGATGTTTGGATGATCTAGAATTCTAAGTCCTAAATGATTTTCTCACAACATTTTGAAAATCATGCCTTTTAGCATTCTATTTTCAGCCTCTTTCTCGGTTTCTCCCTTCTTACAGGCAGACTCCAGTCCAAACTCTCTCTGAGCATGTCAGGCAGGGAAGCTCCACTCTCCTGGAGCGCCCCCTGCACCTAACCCACCATGCTGGTCCCTCTGTCTGCACATTCGTGTCCTTTCATCTCTCAGAAATTTGCTGAAATTGCTCAACTACTGATGCCCAACCCGTCCCTCATTGTCTTTGTGACGATAGGTTTATATTCTTTTTAAATTCTTTATCATTTCAATAGGCTCTTGGGAAAGGAGGATGAGACACCTACACGTTCTGATCACCTTCTTGAATCAGAACTCATTTCATATAAATTAGTTTTTTTCTTACCTTTTTGTTTGTTTTTACAAACACCGGGGCTGTGTTTAACTCTATTTTGCTAAATATACAGAAACTATTGCCGTTATGTTTATACAGCAGTTTTGCAAACTTAACTAGGTTCTTTGTATGTTTAGGGATTACTGACAACTGATTGTTAAGGCTGAAAAAGAAGTACATAAGGAGTGTATGCTTCCACAAGTTAGAGAATACAGCCCTTATTATTTCTCAGAACAAGCATTTATTAATCCACAAGTTCATGGAACTGTACTCTCTGTAGACAAACTATTTTTCATAAGTTTATAATTCCCCAAAGCAAGGCCGATACAAGCATTTATATACCACCAACTAAAGAGAAAAACTACAGAGGATAAATAATTCCAATGAACAAAGTCATAATGAGTTGCAGGACCCTTTCACTGTCATTTTTTAATAATACGTTTAAAAGAAAGTCTGTCTTAATGAGACAATCATGAGTATAGACCAATTGCAATGTTTATTAGTCTCCTACACAATATGTGTAAATTTTATGGATATTACTTTTCTTGCAAAGACTGAAGATGAATTAGAATTTTTATATTGTTCAGCCATGGAAATTTACTTGAAATCAATGATAGTTGACCTTCATATAACAGCTACAAATAATATTATAAGAACTGACATTACTATAAGAGCTACAAAATAATAGCATAGTAAGTCCTCCCTTAAAGTCGCCAGTAAGTTCTTTAAAACTGCAACTTTAAGAGAAATGACATATAATGAAACGAATTTTACCTCAGGCTAATTGACATAAACAAGAGTTAAATTTCTAAAACATATTTCTGGTCACAAAAAAAATCACCAACCTCCTTAGTAAAGACTAATACCCTTCTACCATTAAACATTGAAATAAATGTGAGCTATATATACATTTAAGAAAGATTAATAAAAATAAGTAAGATCATTCTTTTCCAACCTGCTTACTCCAGAGGGTCGCAGGTGGCCTAGCCTCTCCTGACAGCTCAGGGCACATGGCGGGCACCCACCTGGAGGAGTCCTTCCATTGCAGGGCCACTTGCACCCGTACCTACACTCACTTAGGCTGGGATCATTGCAACACACCAGTTCACCTATGTGCACATCTTTGAGATACAGGAGAGAACCTGAGTCCCGGGAGAAAACCCACAGACTCAGAGAAAAGCATGCAACTCCACACAGATGGTGGCCTGGCTGGGAATCTATTTTTTGTCTCATCAACAGCCATAACGAAATGACATTGCACAAAACATTATTCGAGAAATTGCTGCACTTTGATCTCTTTAATTATAGAGTGATCCACAGGTATATTATCAGAGGTTTGCTAATCTTCTGTAAGAATATTCAAATATTATGTATTCATATTGATAGTAATCTTTAAAAATTATATATATATACAATGGATGGTTGGAATGACATTTCAATTGGGTTCTCCCAGAGCCTGCTGGGCCTGGATCTCAATCTGTGTTTTGATTCCTTGGACTCTAAACTATACTTGGAGTGAATGAGAGAAGAGCCAAGGAGATAATATGCTGAGCTTATGACAAAAGATACCAGGGCAAGCTGCATAAATGAAGGCTTAGACATGGTTCCAATATAGGAAAAAGGGTGAAGAGAACTGAGTCATTACATGTCCATGGTGGTTCAGATGTGCTGAACTCAAACAAGAGCCTGCACTGTGGCAGTCAATACCAAGGACACAATGGTTTGTCAAGAGTGGAGGCAAAAAAAAAAAAAAAAAAAAAGCCCGCTCTGCCATCTTTTAGATTTGTCTGTTTGGGGAATTATTGAACTCTCTGGGCCCATTGTCTTTCTCAGTAATATGGAAATAACAATAGCGCTTACTTTTGGAGCTCTTGGGGGTTGAATGAATAAAATCATTTAAAGTGCTTTGGCCAGACACACAGAACTTGCTCAAAAAATATTAGTTATTATTATAATAATTGCTCAAACTGGAAATTAGTTTCAGTTAAAATCAATGTCATCTGACAGGGTACATCAGTGTTATTAATTTAGCTGTTTAATTTAGCTTTCTTTGTATTAATTTGTATATTTGTTTTTATATTTGGAGAAGCATAAGGTATTTATATTTGCCTTTGTGAGAGGACCATTATAATAAAAATAATTCCAGTCAACATTATAGGTCCATGCCTTCTTCAAGATTTTCTGGAAACCCTGTCCTGTTCCTGTAACATGCGGATCTTTTGAAAACATCTTCCAAGAAGTTTTACTTAGCCCTGGCCCAGCACACACTTAGTCCCTGTTGACAAGTAAGGGGCAGAGATCATGTTTTCTTTTTCTAAACCAAGAATGTGGTCAAGAGACTGTGGAGAAGGCACTGGCCCAGGGTCATAGCTTTTGTAAGCAGCCTGCTTGTACTTGAGCCCCCGCTTCCAAACGATCCTTGCTGTGACCTGGGCATCCAAGGGGCTCACTGGCAGACATGAGAAGGCCAGCATATCTGCTCAGAGACCCAAGGTGTATGAGACACATCTGATCCTTCCATCGCTCCACCCAAGTCACCTCTGGACCGCACACCATCTCGCCGGAGAGAGCACGGAGGCACTTCCAGAGCCATAATTCCGCCTGGTCTTTTCTCATCTTGGAGGCCCTGGGGCTTCTTCCTGTGGCCTCTGTTCCTTGCTGCCTTCTTCATCTGAAATCTGATGACTGGACTGGAGCAGACACCTCCTCCTCCCTCACCTTTGTGCCTGGGCTGGCGTGTGGTCCTATTATACGCATTTAACATTGAAAATATTGAATCTCAGAGGTGATCACACAGCTAATAAGTGACAGAGTCAGATCAGACCCACAGCTGTCTAAAGTCTCCTGAAAGTGACTGAGTGGACACCCCTGGATTCTGGGACCTGTATAGCAAAAGGAACTGGGGAGTAAAGACAGACTTTCTCACTCCAAGTAGGGTGGGTCACCAGGTCATACTAGTTTAAGTTTAAACAAATATAGCGAAGTGAGACATATAAATTATGTACCCACAAACTTTTATGTTGATTTCTTCTGTTCCTTAGAAAGTTGAGTTGGAGAAAGGAAGTGAAGGTTTCTGCAAGTTTTGCATGGTGACCACAGCAGCAGGGATTCCTGCACACGATGCTTGGCAGCCTGGGGTTGGAGAAAGCACTGGTCCACGAGTTCCCAGGTGGAGGTGCAGTCTTAGACCTGCCCTGCCCTGGCCAGGGAACCACAAGCAAATCCCAGCCTTTGTCATTTTTGTTAATCAGACCCTTCTAATCCTTAGTCAGGCCATAAATTAAGAAATTGGGACTGGCACCCATCGGGAGTTGGTGGTGGGGTCGGGGGTAGTGGAAGAGCATGTCACTTCTTTAGGAATGTGAACAATGCATTGTCTGGAGAGGAAAGAAAAACTGGGTTACATAATGAGGAAATTCTTTGAATTGTCTGGTGGGGCAGAATCCTCTTTAGTAGTGGAGGGTACAAGCCCTGTCAGAAGCTGGTTAAAGAAAACAGCTATCAGCTTCGGCAAACTCTACTGGGCTCTCTCAGACTGGAAAACTGAAAAACTGACAATGACCTGCTGGTTCCCATTCCCAGGTGGTAATACTTCTGAGATGCTGTGTTTACCTCCATTGGGAGAATTCTGCTCTGCTCTGTTCCTTGGATAGTCAGTCACTCTTCTATTTTGGTCATTGGTGTGGTTTCTGGGGTACTGGAATGAGTGGCAATTTTTAAATCCCATGTTCCTACAGCAGTCCTCAAACAAGAATCACCCCTCCACACACCCCCAATATGGCTCCCAGCCAATTCAGAAAGGTGCTTTGTGGTGGAATGAAAACTAAGCAAGTGAGCATAAATCTCTCTCTCACCCTAGACCCATAGAAGGAACAAACCCAGGTACTGGCTAGTTGCCAACATTTGCAAATTCCACAGTCCAGAATCCTTTACCAGGAATTTTATCTCCTGTCATTTCAACTGGTGGTGGGGGTAGAAGTGCAATGCGTGCTTGCATGCTGCCTGAACATAGTAGCTTTCAACATCCAGACTGTGCTGGGAGACAGAGATCCAGGGCTCTGTCCAGCCCTCCTGAGAACGTGACAGAAGGCTGCAAAAGTTAGACTGACATCCTGAACAACCGAAAGTCCATGCCAGACCAAGGTGCAAGGTCAAACCACTGGCCCTGCAGGGAAGCCAGCTCATTCAAATGCTAAGTAAATGTTCCCTAAAAGAAATTGACCCCAGCCATGAGATTCTTTCCTGTTAGGTCATCTGCAAAGTAGTTTAGAGAAAGCCAAGTGAACTGACTTGAATGGATGACCTTTTGAGTAACAGTTTGTGGGATAGAAACTCTTTGCTTTAAAATGGATTTGGCAGAGCTTTCTTTGTTAGCACTATCTTCCTTGGCCTGAGTCTGTCTAACGCGCAGCATGAAACACCATTCTTACCCCATCACAAATCAGGTGGAGAGTGACTAAGAACTCAGGAGATCAGTTTCAGCAATAGCTAACTTTAATAACTGGATGTACAGCTCTTTGTGGATCTAATCTTAGTTTTTTTGGATGCTGTGTCAACTGTTTTGCAGAGGAATAGACACCTTGAGAGCTTACCAAGTGTGAAGCCTGTGAACTGAACCAACAGACCCAGGTCTTATCAGTTAGGAGTTTACGGTCTTGCCTATCAAAAGTTGCTTTTCTCTGCCTCCCTCTCTCTTCCTCCCTTCATTTCTCCCTTCTCCCTTCCTTCCAAGTAGTTTTATTAAGTCTTAGTGGAAGTGAGATGGAACATCACTTGTAAAATTCTTAATCTTTTAGCAGGAAATGAAATGGGACATATCTTGCAGAGTTAATCTTTTTAGTAAACCTAGTTAAGTTTTCTTCTCTCCTTTCTTAGGGAAAAGGGCCCTCTTCCTCATATCCTGATAATTGCCCCAAACTGGTGACTCAGATCCTCTAGCTATTGATAAGGGTCATCAGCCCTTTGTTAGCAAAAATGGTGTTAAGTCAGACAGGCCCTTAGAGTCTGTGAGAAGAGGGGACTTTAGGCCATAGGTCCTTTTTAACTCTTAAGAAATGTATTAACCAAGCCTGTTTCCCTTAACTCACTTAATAGGCAAATCGATAATAGAAATTCATAGATATATGGTTTAAATAATAAGTTTGTATCTTCTTTTCCTTGTCTAGAGACTGAGGTGGCACTTTAGTAGGAAACCCAAGACCCTACCCTGGCCGAGACAGAAAGGGAAAGAGCTCCATAGAATCCCTGTAGGCAGGGACTATGGCCCTTCTTAGCAGGAAGCAGAGACCTCCCGTCCCTCAACATCCATATTAATAATAAGGGGGTTTATGACTCATAGAAAAGAGCTAGGCAGGAAAGTTAGGGGGGTTGGGGTCTGCCTGCAAAGACACTGAGGTCATCCTGTTCTAGAAGGGGTCTGCCCTAATTCACCCACAATTGAGCAAGCCAGAAGGCATTTTTTAACTCACACAAATAAACCAGTAGGCATAGAATTAGGTACCAGTTTAAGCCAGTCACTCACACCTGTGCAATGAAGACCCCAAAGACCTTCAACTCACCTGAGCCTCATTATACCATCATTATAATATGATGCATATGCCTAGAAGTTCATTAATATCATTATAACAGACTGATTCTGGGAACAAACATGCACAGAAAGCAAAATGATGAATCCTGTCAATCTTAGTTGTTAATCAAGGAAGCCCACTCATCTAAGAAAAGTAACCACCCACAGCAAATAGGGATAAAAACCCCAAAGGCTTTGTTACCAGGCCTTTGAGCCACGCTTCTCTTGCTCAGGCCTGGTTCCATGTCTGGAAGTGGACTTTCTCATCTAATAAACCTTTTCTTTTCTACTGTATTTCAGTGTCTTGCTCAATTCTTTGTTTGAGACATCAAGAACCTGGACAATGCGCTGGGAGGGATCCTCACTCTCCGGTAACAGAAGCAGAAAAGAAGATTAAATAAATTACATTCTTTAGTGGATGGTTCTTGATCTGACCTTAAACCCTTTGCCTCTGCACTGGCATGAGATGCGGCTGACTTCTAGGCCATTCTGACACCAGTCCATTCGACCTAATTGTAGGCCTTTACAGAGACCTGCAAGCAGATGACACTAATTTAGCATGCACACAGATCCACACTGCATGGTTTCTGGGTCTTAGTAACGAGGTCTGAAAAAATCAAGTCACTCAGAAGTCTCTGAAAACATAAAAACATGTAACCTCAGGATTGTTCTATTTGCCTTTTTCATTCTTTAAAAAATTTCAAAAGTGTACTTTTAAAATACCATTTTAAAACAAGCTTTAAAAAAGGAATTCTGGGGGAGCTTCTGCTGGCAGTGGGAAGGTAGGTTAACTTTTTTGAAAATGGGCCCAGTTCAGCTTACAATACAGGTGTGGAACAGAGTAAGCAAGCATGCAACCAAGAGCCATGCCTGGCATATTTGTCACTAAATGGTTCCATGTGGCCTTGAGTTGTCAGAACCTCCCTGTGAAAGAGGACTCTGCCTTAGATGACCGCTGAGGTCACTTTTCTCTCTGCTCTGTAAACGTGGCAGGATTCTTGGAGAGGCTAAGTGCCTGCCATCTGGTGGAGACTCATTAATACCACTGCTGTTTTGCTGTGCTGGAGAAGGGAGTCCATGAGCTGCAGAGAGGAGACTGAAGGCAGCAAGGGTGTTACGGTGGTGCTCACCTCGAGACACCCACGAAGCTGAACCCAAATCCAGTTGGCCCTCATCCTTCGCCCTCTCTCTTTGAAATGAAAATACCTGCTTATGTATTCATTCAACATAGCTCCTGCCTCTATCCTTGGGTTTGTGAGGCACCAGGATACGGAAATCCTTGGCCTCTTTGTGCTTATTTGAAGCTGAGCGTTGAAGACAAGTGACTTAAGCTGGATTCAGTCTTAAAAAGATAAAACCGGAAGAAAGCTATGAACGCACAGCGTTACACCCACATAAGGTAACATCTGGAAGAAGAGAGGGCATCTCCTTTTAAAATCCAGGAAACTTCTTTTCCAGAAGTTTCTAGGAGCTCTCCCTTTGTGCGTGCATACCGGCACTGTGGGTTTTTCTGACACCGAAGGCCACTTTCCTGAATGTGATCCTGCTCAGAGGTCTCAAAGTGCCAGGAAATTAAGACCATCCTCCCCACACCCCACAAGAGGAACAGCACTCCACCAATAACCGTCAGATATCAATCTAGAAACACATCAGCTCCCTTGCCAATCACAGTCTCCAGAGTTTCCCCACTGAGTTAAGCTTTAGTCACCCTCTGTGGTAATGAGCTAACAGAGTCCCCTTTGGTGGCTGCTGTCCCAGCCTGTATCATTTCTCCACTTCCCTAGAGGTGTTCCCTATACTCCCCGGTTAAACTATTTGCACTCACATGTCTCAGGATCTGCCTCTGGAAAAATCTACACTAATGTAGCAAAATAGCTTCCATTATGTGAACATTCACGTATATGAAACAAGACTTTTTCTCCAATGTTGCACGAAAATGAGGTGTTCATGAAACAAACAAATGCTTTTCCTACCATCCATCTTTTCTCTGGATGTGCTTTCTCTTTCTTTCTCTCTTTATATAATTCCCCCCTGCCCTCTTCCCAATCTCTCTTCTAGCAATTCAGTTCATCAATTACTTAGGAAAGCCAAGCATTTTCCTTTGAATGCTACCAGGCCCCACAATTGAATCTGAAAAAACAGCCAGGCTCACAACATTCAGGTGTTTCCTAAGGTTTAGCAAAACAGCCTAAAACTCTCTCACTTTCTTTATGAGAAAGGCTGAGCAAACTTACCAGGGCAGTTTCCTTGGCTGTTTGGATCTTCGTTTTCAGGAGTCTTCTCGACACTGGATGGAGATTAGAGCCCTGTGGTTCTGATGGCTAAGCCTGCAGGCTACCTAGTCCCCTCAGGGAAAGTTGGGCTGCAGGAGGCTACCTGGGTCCACCCCTCTCCTCTCCACACGGTGGAAGCCTCTCCGGGCCCACTTGCTCTGTCTCAGGGGAGGAGCAGCTGAGTGAATACTATCCCTGAAAGAGGCCTGGGTATCTGCTGTGCGGGCCTCTCCTTTTTCCTCTTAGGGTGTCAGCCATGCTACCAGCAGAGCCAGCCGTCTTCACGGCATTTCTCAAACTTGCCTGGTTTTAACAATCACCTGGTGTGCTTGCTAAACATACGGCTGCCAGCTCCAGAGCTCCTGAATCAGCATCTCCAGAGAGAGGCCTGGGGATCCCTGTGTTTCACTAGCCGGCCGTGATTCTTATGAGCTGGCACACTAAAGAAACAAGGAACGAGGAGGTAGGAGCATCTTTCTTTTCTTTCTTTCTTTCTTTCTTTCTTTCTTTCTTTCTTTCTTTCTTTCTTTCTTTCTTTCTTTCTTTCTTTTTTTTTTTTTTGATGCCTACAGCACCCAGTCTTCCTAGGTGGTCTCCATCCAAGTACTAATCAGGCCAGATCCTGCTAGCTTCCAAGATCAGATGATAGAAGCATCTTTCAAGCAGACAGATCTCCGCTGGTCAGGTATGTTCCCTCATGCGGATACCTCTGACATTTAGAATGAATCATTCCTAGTGTGGGAACCTGCCAAGGCCTGCGATGGTTCTGAGAACCCAAGGAAACTCTAGTCCAAATACAACTTGTTTAAACTGACCCTCATAGCCCAGGCTGACTTTATATGTGACACTTCCTCTTAGGTTTGCTGTAGAACAATGATTCCCAGCTGGTTAGGGAGTAGGAGGAGAAAGAGAAGAACAATATGTGAGAGACTTGAAAGGTTACAGTTGAAAAAATATTCTTTATTAAGTTGCTTTGAGTTGTTTTTAGTCAAAGTTAATTTATTTAGAAATATCTGAAATGTTAAAAGGTCATGAGATTTTAATGTTTCTCAAAATGGGATATTACTGTAAAATGTTTGCAGTTGACAAGGATAAACCAAAAACTACATGTCAGACTGGCTGGGGGCAGCTCTGGAGGAGCGGGGACCTCCAGAAGTTCACCCTCCCTGGACCCTGCCTCGTTCTCCCTCTTCAGCCCATCTCCCTTTGGCCACCTCTCTGCGACTCAGATCCCATCAAATCAATACCCTGACTGAAATCATCGACAGGCCCACTGCTACCCGGAAATAAAGTCGACTGATTATAAGTATGATCCTTGAGATCCCTCTTTATCTGGCTCCACCCTAATTTTCTAGTTTTATCTCCTGACTTTGCTCCCCACGTGCACCTTATTCTTGCAACATCAGGTGACTGGAGTTCTCTGAACACCTTAGGTACAACCCCACCTCTGAACCTCTGCTCATGCTGTAGCTTCCCTCCATCTCTCTCTCTGGAGAGCTCCAACTCCCCCTTCAGATACCTTTCCATTAAGTCCCCCTTATCTGCCTGGCAGAATAAATTGCTTCAAAATGAGATATGTTTGTTGAATGAAAGGGCAGTGTGTAGTCTTGGGGAGAGGCAGTGGGGTCTCAGAATCGCTGTGCATTGGCCCATTTCTGCCCCAGAAGAGGCACTGTTGGTTGGGTACCTTTTTCTCTCTTTCTTCCTTCTTTCCTTCCTTTTCTCCTATTGTGGTAAAATACACAAAACATAGATTTTACCATTTTAAGTGTATAGTTTAGTGGCGTTAAGTACATTCACATTGTTGTGCAATCATCACCACCATTTATCTGAACTTTTTCATCTTGCAAAACAAATGCAGTGCCCATGATAGAATAACTCCGCATTCCCCCTCCCTCCAACCCCTGACAACCACTGTCTCTGAATTGACCGTTCTAGGTAACTCATATAAATGGAATTATACAGTTTTTGTTCTTTTGTGACTGGCTTATCTCACTTAATATAACATTTTCAAGGTTCATTCATGTTGTAGCATGTATCAGAATTTCACTCTTTTTTTTAGGTTGAATATTATTCCATTGTATGTATATGCCATATTTTGTTTGCCCATTTCGTCCATTGATGGACATTTAGTTGCGTCCACTTTCTGGCTATTATGATAATGCTGCTATGAACATGAGTTACAAATATCTGTTTGAGTCCCTGCTTTCAATTTTTGGGGGTATTGAAATTCCATCTATTATATGGTGATTGTATGTTTACTTCTTTGAGGAACCACCGTACATTTTCCATACATTCCCACCAACAATGCACTAGAGTTTTAATTTCTTCACTTCCTTGGCTTTTTAAAAATTTTGTTATTTTAAATAACAGTCATTATTTTCTCTTTTTTGATAATAGCTATTCTAATGGGTATGAAGTAACATCTCACTGTAATTTTGGTTTGAATTTTCCTAATGATTAGGGATGTCAAGCCTTTCTTTTTGAAAGCATCCATTTAATTGAGTTATAATTTATGTACAACAGACTGCAATCCATGTTAAGTGTACAGTTCAATGGATTTTGACAAATGTATACACTGTGTAACCACTACCAAAATCAAAACACACATTCTATCACCCCCCCCCCCCCGGCCCTTTTCAGTCAATTCTCCCCTCACTCCCAACTCCAGGCAATCTCTGCTCTGCTTTCTATCAGTAGAGATTAGTTTGTATTTTCTAGAATTCCATGTACATGGAATCATACCACGTACGCTCTTTTGTATCTGGCTTCTTTCACTAGCACAATATGTGATTCATCCATGTCATTCCTTTTTGTTTATCTCATTTTATTGCCAAGTAATATTCTATTGTATAGAGTACATCACAATTTGTTTATCCATTCATCTCTTGATAGACATTTGACTTGTTTCCAGTCTTAAGGCTGTTAGAAATACAAGCTATTGTAAACATTCTTTAAGTCTTTATGTGGAATGTTTTTATTTTTCTTGAGCAAATACCTAGGAGTAGAAATGCAAGGTCATCAGGTAGATGTATGTTTAACATTAGAAGAAACTGCTGAACTTTTGCCCAAAGAGGCTGTGCCATTTTTATATGCACGTGCCGCCAGCAACGCAGGAGAGTTCCGGTTGCTTCACATCCTTTCCAGGTCATCCTGCCACGTGAAAATCTCTCTGACCGTCTCTGGCTGAGCTCAGAGGGCCACCAGTGATGGGTCCTAAATTATGCCTATGGACGCCAGTGACAAATATAAGAGGGAAGGACAGAGTGGAGAAGATAAAATGATACAGCATTATCTTACACAAAAAAATGCTATATAAAGTGTGTATGTATCTCAGAATATGGAGAATGCTGGTAGCACCGATTCAATGATATTAGCGGACAAAAATTTACAAAGGAAATACCTGTTTCATCAAGGGCTCGTATAGGTCCAAATCACATCTCCAAACCTATAAAAACAGGTTTCAATCTGTTAAGTGCATGTCTAGACTCATGGAGCTATGATCTGATTACTGCATGTAACAAGTCCTATCTCTCACCTACTATCAGAGATAAATGTTTAGTTCTAGTTTCTGAATATCAATCAGGACTAAATGCGGTTTGGCAAAGAAATGTTATATGCCTAAATAATTTCAGAGGCATATTAAAGTATTTGAAAATTCTAGTTTAAAAGTTTACTTTTTTACATCTGGATGAGGCTACTGATAGCATCTGATGCAGTGTTCACTTAAGAAACATCTATCTGTTAAAATAAGCAAAAGAGCAAATGAAATTAAGTTAAACAGGAAGCAGAAATCAGTATCACCCCTGACATTTGTTTCATAAACCTTTTGTAAGGGTCATATTGAGAGCATGACGATTTTTATTTTAAAAATCCGGAGATTTGAATCAGCACAGAAACTCTAAAAATAATCTTAAAAAACATGTTGACACAAAGGGTAGAGACCAGACTTGGTCACACTGTTTTTCCCCAAGTGGCTTGTTAGTACATCAGTCCCCTTGTCAGAGGAAGTCAGATATTTAAGAGCAAATCTTTAATTAATATGTCATTCTTCTTTGGTAGGACTTCAAGCATTATATTTCATGTTTCCTCAAACATTGCCCTGGGGTCAGTTCTCATCTTTTCCTCTTTTCACATGTGACATCAGTAAGGCTTGTTCTGCCTGAGCTGAGTCTAGGACTCAGGCCTCTGAGATGTTTTGCTAATCCTTCTGTTGATGTTAAAAAAATGTTTGAACATCTGAAAGATCTTCAGAAATTATGACCACGTTGCTATACAAGTACAACAAAGCCACTTCTTTAAGGATTATTATTATCATGAGTGTCAGACACTATGTTCAGTAGACTTCAAGATGGCCTCAATTCTTCACTCATTGTAGCTATACCTTTGCCATGTGACTTTGAAATTCCTTTCGCTAAAGAGGCAGTGTCTACTTCTCCATCCCCTTGACTCTTAGATGGCCTTGTGTCTTCCTCTGGCCAACAGGCTGTAGTGAGAATGTGCCACTTCCAATCTTAGACCTCAATGTGTCCTGCCTGATTCTCCTCTCTTGCCCCTCTGTCAGCACCATAAGAATATGCCAGGGTTAGCATGCTGGAAGACAAGAGACCTACGGGGCACAGTTAAGTCACCCGGTCTTCCTAGTCAAGGCCTTCCTAAATCAGTTGCTAGATTCCCAGATATTCCAGTAGAGCTATCTAGCTGGCCGACCCAGAGCATGAGAATAAATGCTTGTTAATATATGCCTCTGCGGTTTTTTGTGGTCCGTTATGCAGCAGTGCCTGACTGATATCTCTATGTTGACAGTTTTCAAAACTCAGATACAATTTTAAAATAATGAGGCCTATTGTATACTCTCTTTTTGCTCCCTTAAAGTGATAATGAGTTTTCAGATCATTTTTAAAATACATCCAACACCATAGAAAAAAGCTATTGATGTGGTTGCCTCTGAGGAAATGACAGCAGTGTGAGGGGAAATTTTCACTGTACATCTTTTTTTCTCTTAAAATTTGAGTGTTATCTATTAAAAAAAACATTAAAAACAAAGCATTGACTTGTGTCTCTAAATAATATACAGATTAGTATCCCTTTCTATATATATAAGGCAAAGTAAACAAGAGACAATTTTTGTTAGGTTAAATCTTTCAATGGAATATTTCAATT
The DNA here is from genome assembly GCA_003508835.1 of Eonycteris spelaea. Lineage (NCBI taxonomy): Eukaryota > Metazoa > Chordata > Mammalia > Chiroptera > Pteropodidae > Eonycteris > Eonycteris spelaea. The sequence goes on along the minus strand of PUFA01000011.1, from coordinate 19,187,911 downwards.
CTAATATTTAGGGCTAATATCTAGGGGAAATCTAGAGACTCTAATACTCTAAAAACTTTGCAGATAGATAGACATGATAATTTGTAGAATAGTTCTGAAAAACTTTAGCATCTTAACACTTAAAATGTAATTTCCTGCTTGCTGATCACAAAATATACTAGGTCGGAGGTTTCTTTTAAAAACTAGTTCTGTGGTTCTTGAAGTTTGATGTGCATTAAGAATTGCCCCTGCCTCTTATTTAAAATGGAGATGGCCCAAGTGCCATCACAGACATTCTGACTGTAGGTGTGGGACGGAGCCTAGACATCTCCATTGTAACAAGCGGCCCAAATAATTTTCATCGATTCCATTCTAAGAAACAGTGTGGCCACTACCGCAAGTAGTGGTTCTAGCAAGTACGTATCCTGCCTTCCTTGTATAGAAATAACAAGCTTGTGGGTGTCTGGTTCATTTCCAACAAATGGAACATTTAATTTGATAGCTATAAAAAAAGCAACGAGAGAAATTAAGGACCCAACAACATGGGTCAAGGAAGGCAGAAGTAAGATAAAGAAATGATGCGCCAGAATTTTTTTAAAAGGAGCTTACACAGAATTCATCAAATTGTTTAAACAGAAAATACGTGGATTGCATATGTTCATCAATTTTAAGAATAAGAAGACTAACAATTATGGGATGAAATCGGGCAAGATAAAGTTTTTGTTTTGTTTTGAGAAGATAATTTTTGGTACTTGAGGAAAGAAAATTCCAGGAGAAAATAAATGAGTAGCCCTTTTGGTGTAATATAAAGTCTACCAGAGGAAAACGTCCAGTTCTGGTGATGTAAGTTGACAAAATGCTGTGCGGAATGCTCTGGTAGTGGTCAGAGACACGTAGAGACATTTCTGGCTTCAGAGTCTGGCGAAAGACATTTTAAAATTTTCAAGTTTCAGAAAACTCCAGGTTTCTACAAGATAATTTGGGAATAATGTTGAAAATGTCAAATGTAGGCGTAGAATCAGAATTTTCTAATGCTTTTATCCCCTGCTTTAATAACATATTGACGCATGAAATACTAATTGTGGCCAGGAAATGCTTAATTAAGAGTGTCTGTTCAAAAATTATAGTACAGCTAACACTGTGCACCTTTGCACCTTGAGAAGAGAATAAAGAAGGTGGTAACAGGTTTTCTTTCTGTTTTTCTTCTTGTTTGATGATTTTTGTTCTGTTTTAATGTGGACTGCTTTTTCGGCAGAGAGGATATACATCCACGAGAAAGAGAGAGGAAATATTTAAAAGGAAGTAAGTAGCCCTACTCTCCAAACACAGTTTGAATGTTTTGGTAATTTCCCATTAGTCTTTGCTAATAGATGCCACATGGACTTTTTTTTCCTCCTATGTTGTTGCTTTCATATCACATTTGAATCATCGCATCTTTAAACATTGTAAACACTTCTCAGTGCCATTATACACACTTGATACAGGTCATTTTAAAAGGGCATAATACTCTTTTTGGAGAAGCAGTCCTCTAGGGTTGAACATCTAGGGAGTTTTTAGTCTTTTGTTAATATGCAAATAAGAATGCTATTAAAAACTAGAAGTCTATTGCTTTTTTTGTTGTTATATGTAATTATTTCTTGAGGATAGATTCCCAGGAGTCATACAACAGGGTCCAAAGTAATGAACGTCTTAAGGGTGATGGCATCTGCCAAACTGCTTTCCTAAAGCACGTCTACCAGCATTCCTTCCCCTTGATGGTACGTATATTTTCCTTCTTTCTTTCCTTCCTTAGAGAGCAGTTTATAACCATCACAGAAGAAAGGTACTGCTAATTAGATAGGGGCCAGTGCTCTCTTGTTTGAAATTACAGCTATTTGATTATTGTTGAGATGTAACTTTTTTTCTCTATATTTTAGTTTCTCTTTCACCATGTAGTAGTTTTTTCATCCTCTTGGAAGAGGGCTTCTGTAATGAAGAATTTACGTCAGGTGTATTGTATATGCTGCTAATACGTGTTCCCAGAGACGACCTTCTGAATCTTTGCTTTCCCTTGGCACAGTGGAGTCATGGACCCCTAAGGATGACCACTGGGGTGATTCATTTCCCTGAGGGTTTCCAAAGCTGCTCATTCCAGCACCAGCAAGACTGAAGCTCTTGATGCTGACTTCCACTCCCAGCATGTCGCTGAGGTCACCATTTTTCAGCTAAACCCAGAGACAAGAAACATATCAACATCTGCTTTCTGACAACCAGGCACTGCTGCTATCTGCCAGGTACTATCTTTACAAACAGAAGTTGGGTCGCCACTCTAAACCCCCAGTCTCTTTTGAAATGGCTTTATATATGAGATTAGAACCTTTTAAGCTATCTTTCCCCCTAGAAAAGAATCCAAGAGAGGAGAAAATATACAGCAAGACAGATATCACCTAAAACAAATTTTGATCAGCATCTATACTACTGCTAAATTAAAACTGCCCCAATTTTACAATTTAAAAAATTGCCCCCAGGAAATTTTAAGGCTATAGGAATTGAATTTTCTGAGTGCTTGAGCCTCCAACATGGCTAAATTTTGCTTCAGGGCCATATCTTAGGGCCCTGCTACTCAAAGAGTAGTCCAAGGAACCGCAATGTCAACACTGTCTGGGAATTTTTGTTAGACATGCAGACCCCACCCTGGACCTACTACATCATGGTCTGCAGTTGAATGAGATCCCCAGATAATTTGAATGCATATTAAATTTGAGAAGCAGTCCCTTAAAGCAATGGTATCAACTCAGGCTTGCACATTAGAATCTCCTGAGGAGTTTGAAAACAATTATGTCCAAGCTCCACCCCTAAAGATTCAGATTCCTGTTGGTCAAGGAGGGAATGGGCACTGGAATTTTTTGATAAGCTTTCTAGTGATTCAATGTGCAGCCAGAAATAAAAACTGACTTAAATTTTCTAAAACTTCCTTCTAACAAGACAGGATTGATAAAATTCTAAAATCTGAGGTCTTCACATTCTATACTTAATGAAGTATCATGTATTATAATTAAATCCAAAAACCAGTTAACTCCTAGAGGACACGTATACATTGAAGAAAAATTTTTTGACATCGTGTTGGCCAGTTTCAAGAGCAACTAGGTATCTCAGGACAAGAAACAACACAACAAAAAGACATACAAAACAACTGTGGTCTTGTCCTTCAATGCATCTCTGGGCTGGCAGTCGCACGCTCGGTCCTGTTCTCATTCCCCTGGACAGGGTCACAGCACAGCACACTAAAATGGCCCACTTTTGTGGTTATTAAGAGGGCAAACAGCTGACTGGTTTTGCCACCACCCAATATTTTCAGGCCACTATAAATGAAGCTTTCAAAGCTAATCTCCTTGGGGCTTATGAGTCATTTCCTGAAGTGATAAACACACAGCCAGCTGGGTAGAAACATACCATATTATCTGAATTTCAAGATGCTGCTGAATCTGACCTCTGGTTTTCCAGAAGAGCAGCCTGCAGTCAACAGACCCCACGACAAGAAGCGTGGAGCTTGATGTCACTTTATAGTGATGGCACCATGCGTGGGTCACAGCAGCTGGATGGAAAGGAGGCCTCACACAAAGCTTTCCAACCTCTAGGCCACACTGAACCTTCTGCCTTGAATCAGTTCCTATTGCTCTAAGATACTGACCGCCTTAGCTATGGGGCTGCCAGAAACCCAATGTGGTAGCCGAAAGCTGTAAGCCGACTGTTTACCCCTTTGTGCTTTATAATTATGACCAGTATCTATGTCTTCTTGAATGTAATGAAGTTGGAAAATCTTCCATAGGTTCAGGGTTTTCAAACGTTTTTGGCTCAGGACACCTTAATACACTTAAACTTGTTTAGGACCCCCCAAAAGTTTTCATGTATGTAGCTTATGTCCACCTGGAGTCAGCTGTACCAGCTCATGAGAATTCATATACAAGAATTTTTCAAGTCAACTGTAAAGCCAATTAGAAGGTTCAAATTGGCAACAGAGGAAGTATTTACGCCATGGAAAGTGGCAAATGCTACAAATCAGGGCCTTTTTCTTTTTCTGGATATCTGGTTTAGCACCAAACCTCTGATTATATCTACAATAGTTACCATGTTAAATATTAAAATAAAGAATTTTTGAAAATGTTTTTCACTTAAAAATAATGGCTGGCTTAATAGAAGTCAGATTTTCATATCTTCTCATCATTCAATCTGTTGCACTATCATATGTCAGGTAGCCTCTGGAAAACTCAACAGTATACTCATGAGAGAATCAGACCAAATAAAGGCAAATAATGTCTTATGTTTTAAAATGTTTGACCTTGTACATCTGAAAGGGTTTTAAGGACTCTAAGAATCACTGTATCGGAGCATTTCTCCCCTCTGCTCAGACTACAGCTTACTTAACTGCACCTCCTTCATAAAACACAAATAGGCTTATCCGTGATCAAGGAATAGCTGCAGAGCTATGTGCATTCTGCCAGGAAATTACTGTTGGTGACTGTATTCACTCTTAATTTTTACTATGACATCTAGGTAAAAATAAGCTACTAGTGGAGGGTCCAGGCACCAGAAAACCTTAAAAAGCTTGCTCATGAAACACTGCTTAACTTTTTCCACTTGCTCTCAGAACTCAAAACTTCTCTTTCTTAAATTCAGAAATATAACTTAAAATTTTCCACATCTATATTCAACAGCCAACTATTTCCTTTTCCATAAAAATCCTATTTTTAACTTGGTGGAAAAAACAAACATTTTGTGTCAAGAAGATCCAGTGTGTTTTTTGTATTTAAACATATTTTGGAAAATAACAATAGAAGAGTTTAAAGGTCACTTTCTGGTTGGAGTGGGGACCCTGTATTTGGTGGCCATGAGCTGGGCTGACTTTATCCAATACATCTATTCCTGAAACACTTGTGGAGAGTCCAGGCCTCAGAAACCTAAACTTATTTGTTAATTTAAAAATTCTCTGTGTTAACAAGAGCTCCTGTTTAGCTGAAATAATTTTCCTGTTGAGTATGAATCCAGAAATACATCAGAAGTTTTTATTGATTTTCAACTCAGAGGTACTTGTCATTTTGCTTTTAATTTCCCTTCCTCCCCTCTTCTTACTCCAAAGCATGGTAGATGGCAAAGGATGTCACTCAAGGAAAGCCCTTTTTTGGGTTTCAACTATTGTCCTGCCTCTGACATTCGTTTCTCTCTTTACTAGGAAAGAACTGCAGACTCTATCATCTATTCCTATAACCCAGGAGTCTGAACATATTCTCAATGATATAACCTTGAATTTTCCTAAGAAGGGATTAAAAAAAAAAAAAAAAAGACCCAGAAAGCTAATTACCCAATACCTGGCAGAAATTGTGCTCCCTCCCCACCACCAGATCCATTCTCTATGCTCCAAGAAGCAGCCCTTTATGGACTACATCACTCAGGTTCTCCTGACCTCTGGGTTTGGGTTAAGATCAGGTACAATGGGAGGCACTAGCAAAAAATCAGAGAACGGGGGTCAGTGTATTCTCTCCTCTACCCCTTTGGGCCTCAGTGGTTAACAGCTTTCCTTAATTGCTAGTCCCTGTTGGCTACTTTAACCCTGTCCACACCTCTGCAAGTCACTTCTTCATTAAATGCTCCTCAGTTAAACCTTTAGACTGGCCTTCCTGTCAGGGCCCTGAAAGATACAATAAAAATTTATTCCAAACAGATACCATGCAAACTTTCATGTTTATTAATATAGGTTATATATGTTTTTAAAAAACAGAACATAGAAACAGTGGTATAAGTATAGACTGATAATATAGTAATGATAGTCATATTAATTCAGAGGTATTTTAATATATACATATTGAATAAAAAATGACAGTAAATCTCTACTGAGTTGGACAAAATGAATAGTAACTTAATCAAATCAATGCTCACTGCTACTTACAATACATACTTTAATGTAAATTATCACATGGCATTTGGAAATAGTTTCTTTTAAATAGGTAAGCATTTGCCTTGCAACGTTGTACGTTTTTTGGTTAAAAAAACCATTTTTTATATGGAAAAAGATACATCTCAACCTAATTTTCAAATTATTTTGTCAAAGCCAGGAGGATTTTCTGTACTTGACACTTATGTGGTTAAAAATGCTTTAAAAATCATCTAATTAACTAGTAAGAAAAGTGAGTGGAAAATATAGAATAATTTTGCTAGATTTCGAAGTCAATTTAATGTTCTTCCATTAAGGCTAATTCTTTTTTAAAAATATGACTTGAGTTATTGAAAACACTTATAAATAAACAGTATCCAATTAATGCAGACTGAAGGATTCATCTGTAAAAATACATTTCCTGTATTGTATTGTTTTCATCTTAAGTTATAACCACAGGAAGCAGTAATTCAAATGTTCAAAGTTCTCAGTTGACAGGCTATGTGAAATTTGTTTGATGACATCTGGCTAAAAATGCTTCTTTAGATGATCACATTTATTATACACATATCACACTCTATGGATTAGTCTACTTCATTTTTCTTGAGGGCAGGTCTCAGTTTTATTCAACTCTATTGCCCAGCAATCATCAGAGTACTCAGAGTACATAATAGGTATTCGTGTTTGCTCCCCGGGGGTTTCCATCTGAGAATGGACCTTGTAGGATAACGGCTGGAAGTGAACGTGCCTTCTTTCTCTGTTCTTAAAACGGGCAGAGAACTCTTATACTCATTATCTTCTGCACTAGCACATCCTACTTGGCCAATTTATAATAAACACAATCAGTTCATAGCCGACCCTTGAGGAAACCCCAGGAGGAAAGCGCAAATGCGGCGGTCCTGACCCCTCTCCGATCTGGGAGGCCCAGCAGGAGGGTTTCTGGCCGATCCGTGTCTGAAATGACCCTGCCGTGCGTGTAGTGCTTTGAGTCCTCCCTCCAGGGCTGAGTCTGAAAACCAACCTCAGGTCACTAGAGGGACCTCTGCTCATTCTTGGTTTACATGCACAGCGTGTAAAACATCGAAAATGCTACTCATACCACATTTTCATAGGTTAAAGAATTTAAACTTTGATATATTTAAAATGAAAAAAAAAAAAGGAGCACTTTTTCTACACACAGATAGTACTGTCTTCTCTCTCGATAACTTAAAACTGCTAAACAATTTCACAACACACTTATTTGTAAAAGCTGTGCAAGTCCAAACTACAGAATCCCTAACTACTGATGGACATCTTCAGATGTTCAGGGTTAAACTCCACCATCCTAAATGTTGCATATTAAATCAGAGAACCAGAGTTTATTTTCATAATCTCTAGGGGAAAAGAAAGGGTTTCAAAGGGCCTATTCTCCACTGCACTGCAACTGATACAAGTGTGTGTATACATACACGCACATATGTATAGTAAGTCACCTAAATATATAAAAAAAAGTGGCATTCAGTTATTATTGTAGTATTGGAAATACTGTTTTGGAATAACTATCTTAAATTCATGTTATCTTTTTCTGTAAATAACAAATATATATGCTTACCAGCTCTCTTAAGAGACATACAAATCATACATTTGTTGTTTTCAATGGTAAAGTAAATACTTTTTTGGCAGGAACTAATAAAATCCTCAGATTATTTGCTCTTTTAACCTTTTCTTTTAACCCGCCAGCAGTCCCTTTTCTTAAGTTAACAGCTTTTTGTATATGCTGTTATTCAGGTTACTAGAGCAGGTATCCATTTTACTTGCCATCAGCTGACCGCTGCTGTTATAACTACTGGGATCAGAACTTTCTTTGCAGCATAGGATACTATAGAGGTACCTTTGGCACTCAGAGGAAGCATAATAGTAAATCAAGGGATCAATGCAACAACTTATGCTGCTGACGCAGACACAGAGGAGGTAGGCAAAGTAGGCAGCCTCTGTGGAAGGATTATGAGAAAGGAATGCGTAATGCAGAATCAGGAGGACATTTGTGGGTCCAAAGCAAATGATGAAAATGCAGAAGACAGCAGCTGACAAGAACAAAGCCCGGGACTTCTTGCTCCGGTTGGCAACCGCGGAGGAGCTAAGACACTGAATGATAGACACATAACAGACTGTGGAAATGATCAACGGCACAAAAAAGAAGACGGCAGAGAAGGCTGAGAAGTAATATGCATAATAGCCTTCGAGCAGGGTTTCGTTGAGCACGTCATGGCAGGTGGTTATGTTGAGGCCCGGCACCTGGGTAGTTTGTTCCTTGAGGAGAAGAGGCACCACCCCTGCGATGGCCATAGCCCAGATGGCCACACAGATGAAGGACGCCCTCCCCAGAGTACGCCAGGAGAGGGACTGGATGGGGTACACCACAGCCAGAAACCGGTCAATGCTGATGACCGTCATGAGCATGATGGAGGCATACATGTTGCAGTAAAACGCTGCAGTGACGAAGCGACACATTTCAGACCCGAATTTCCAATCGCTCCCAGAAAAGTAGTAGCTGATCTTGAACGGGAGCACAGACACGAAGAGCACATCTGCCGTGGCCAGGTGCAACATGTACACCACAGCGGGCTTCTTGATCTTCATTTTCAAGATGAATACAACGATGGCCATGATGTTTAGAGGAAGGCTCACTGCGAACACGCCAGTGTAGATGGAAGGGATAAAGAGAGTCAACCAGGCGCTGGTCAGATATCCTGAGGCGTCTTTGGAGATGAATGCAGGGGATGGTTTTTGAAGACCGCTTTGATTGACGGAGCTTAATCTGTCTTCAATGAATCCGCTTTGATTTTTCTCGTCATAGTCCTCAGATGGGAGTGGTTCAAATCTATCATTGGGATTCCAGAGAAAAAATGACCGGGGAGCCACAGAAGCATTGGCTGCTTTTGACTCTGAAAATTCTTTTAGAAATAAAAGAAGAGAATGAATTAAAACGGCAACAGAGACCAGGAGAGAGTACATTTCACTTTTGCTTTCTGTGTTGTCACTAGGAGGGTGGCGAGTAAAGAGCAGGTGAAGCACAAATGGATTACAGACTTCATCAGAGAATTACCTAACCCCAAATACTGTACCCTACTATAGTGTGGCACAAGCGAACACTTTGAAAACTCTCCTCCTCCGAGGGACAGAGGCGAATGATACACTTTCAGAGATCTGGCCTGCAGACCTCAGGAGTGGCTGAGTCCCTGACGTGAAGGGAAAGAGTAGGGATTCCTATATTACACTTTCTACATGAGCCGCCATCTGTATAAACAAATCACTCCCCGGCTGTGACTTCTCTTACCCCCATACGCCTTCACATGGACACCTTCTCCATGCAGTCTGCAGCACCTCTTGAAGCCCATCCCTCCCAATGAAAATCCATGGAAAGCTGAAGAGACTTCTTAAAGGTTATAGCGTGACACGCCAGTTCAGAGTGGGGAGGGCTCCAAACGCCATGACCATCATCCAATACAACAGTTTCCTCCACTAGCTTTAGTTTGTCTACACGATAGAATGTCCCAAATCTCTCGTCCTATTTGGGTCCAGACCACAGTCCCTTGGGTTATCTTATAATATAACCACAAGGGACTTACTACTTCAGTCATCTTTCTGTCTCCTTCCCCAGCAGGTCAGTGGAGTAGCAGGTATTCTAGGCTGATGGCCTTCCTCGGCCCAGTTCCAGAATGCTACATGCATCGAGGCAGATGCCAAGTCAACCAGGCTCTTTTGAGTATCAATCAGGAGTCAAAATAAAGGCTCAGGTGCATACTTCGTTTTATCACCTTCTTCTAAAACATCCATTTGAAATGTTCATCAAATAAATGCAACACTTAGCCACAGGACTTCAACCAGCTTTTCTTTCCAAGGAGCTTTGCTAAAATACTGCCATTAAGGGAAAGTAAAACAAAAAGCCTTTGTTGAAACTGGGAAGCTGAGGAGTAGGGAGAGAAACCACAGAGGAAAAAGGGCAAGGTACCTGTCACTGGGAGCGTTCACAACAAAGGCTGGACGTGTAGGTCATGCGGAAGTAAAACTGGCTGGAAGTAGGATAAATACAGTGGATTTTCCAAATTTTGGTTTTATTTTTCAGTAGGGGAACCTTCCTGCTGATAAAAACCTACACAGAGAGGCGTAATGCAATGAAAGAGATAGTTTTGCTTCTCCCAGGGCCCTGTAAGGTTCTACCAGACTCCACCAACCATCGAATAAGATGACAAACCCTGGAATGCAATTACAATTCCCTTCCTGCCCCAAATCACTGACCTGAAAGCATTTAGGTTCATAAGGGTAATGCTGGGGGCGGGGTGGGGGGGTGGGGGGGTGGAATGAATATTGAAAGAAAGGATGGTACCTGGTGAGTTTCTTGTTTGCAGTGGCTTTTAGCTTGAGAGAAGGTCAAATTCAGTACCATAAAGATGGCTAAGACTCAGATAGAAAGCTTACAATCTTTCTGGCCCGAAGAACCAGAGGACAGAGTTCAGGGCAACTACCGACAATGGAAACTGAAGACAAAATCCCAGAGAGAGGCAGCCCTAAATTCCAATGTAAATCCTGTCCCAGGCTTAGGGTGACTCTTGAACTGCGCATGCATAGGGAAGATGCAAAGCAGCTCTGCTAACGATGAAAGAGCAAGTGCTATTGAGCTTCTTGCTCATGAGAGAGAGTTTGCAGTTTGCGTCCAACCAAACTAACTGCCTGCTAAACAAAAACACCAAGATTCTGTAGAGGAATAGAACAAAATCCAGAGTCTTAACGGTATGACAATGCTCATCGTACAATCTAAAATCATTTGATACAAAAAGAATCAGAAGTGTGACTCAAGAAAAAAATACAACAATGCAAACCAATCCCAAGACGACCCAGATGTTGAAGTTAGCAGAGAAGGATTTGTAAAGGATGTATTATGACAATGCTCAATGAAGTAAAGGAAAATATTTCATTGAAATGGATGAAAAATAGAAAATATTAGGAATGAAACCAATCGCTGGAAATTCTAGAACCAGAAAATAAAATATAATACATTGGCATCTATTTCCAAAATGAAGAGCAAAGCTAGATTAGTACCAGCTGAGAGACAGTAGCAGAACAGGGCCTGGCAGTGAAAGGTTGGGGTCAGACCACCTCAGTAAGGTCATGACTGGGCCCCTGAGGGTGAGGGGGTGGCCTGGCAGGACACCTATCACAGGGGAAGGACAAATGTCTAGTGAGGAGTCTATGAGTACACAGATATGTCTAGATTGTCCCTCGAGGGTAAGAAACTGTTCCTAATAATCTTTGAATTACCAGCACCTTGTATGTGCTAGGTGCTCCTTAAATTAGCTTTTAATTACAGATTTGCATTCTAATATTGACACTGCCAGGAGTCACTTAACCCTTCTGAACCCAGTCTCAGAATCATTAAAATGAGATTCCAATACCTGTCTGGACTACAAATCTGGCAGCCAGGAGCACCCCATGTGAAACTGAACACATGTTCACTTTGTAAACTATGACAATTCATCAATGGAAGAAATTATTATCTTTTCCCTCTCACTTCAATGTAGCTTGCTTCTACACCCAACTATTTGCTCGCTCTTGATTATTTAAAATGAAAATGGAATCTAGGCTGCTCTTCCCGCCTATTTAGCAATGTTTAGTTTTTCAGTATGATAAGGGACATGAACAGGTTGCAAAGTATAGTGCCAGCATTCAGAGCTGTATATCAAATTTCGAATTCACAGCCGTTTCCAGAAGTATCACTTTCTTCCCTTTGTGATGCATCTAACTTACTCTGTGTGAATCTTGACCCAGTCACACAGTGGCCTGACACTGATACCGATAGTCTCTGTGGGATGTGAGGCTACCCGCAAGGTCATAATGAATACCTGTGTAGGAGCTGAAAGAAAAGAACGGATGGGTTCTAGCATTCTAATAACACAAAGATACGTGTCCATAAAGCCCTTAAAAATGCTGACTCAGAGGAACCTTAAAATAACACAATTCTCTGCGGTTTGGGGAACCTGGACAGATTAAGGACTTTTGTCATGCGCAGAGGGAAATAAAAGGAACATGCTTGCACACGCACGCGCGCGCGCGCACACACACACACACACACACACACACAGGAATCAAGACACTACTAGAGAAGTAATACAATTTGAAAGCCAGTGAATTCTCATAACAAGCTTCTTAGATATTATCACTTGGTCTGAAAATAAAATTATCAGTACGTTTTACTCTATACTTAATATTTTGGCAATAATTATTGGTTTTCAAAAATTCCTTCCCTGGCTAGGCCTCTTGGGCAGTATTTTGTTTAGGGCAAAAACATTAATACCCACTGAAACATGAAATTTTTATAGGCTAGACCCCAGGAAGAATGCATGATCTGTGGCTAAAATATTATTGCCTAAGGTGTCACCTTTTCTTGCCACTATAGTTTGATAGTCTGAAGGCTTTCGTGGTATGAAGAACATCTGCAAAATTTTTTGTTTAATGTACCAGCATCAAAAAAAGAACAAAACCAATTCCAGGTGACTAGTTATATCCAACAAGCTCAAGCCCCTTAGGCTGAAATTTGAGTTTGAATATCTCACTTTTCTTCCAGTCCTAGCACAGCTAATAGGTCTAAAAGAAAGTGCCTGTCAGTGTGCCAAAAGCTCTTGAAACTCATCTGTGTTTTTGTTGTTAAACTATGGTTTCACATAAAAAAGCAGCTTGGGTCCTAAAAGCAATCTCGTACTTCTAAGTTTCACTTACTTGAGGTTTCTCTAAATGACCTTGACTAGCTTTATTATTGAATGTAGCATATTGCTAAATAGCTTAAATATGGACTTTCTAACTTTAGAGATTTTAAAAATTACTAAATCAGGCAATGCTTTTCTGACTTGGCTGATATCTGGCCTGGAAGCAGACTGGCGACCAGATGTTCTTTCAAGTCCCATGTGATCTTGGGATTTATACCATGCCATCCTCCCATGACACCAGCCTTGGTTCTGACTCAGGGCTCTGTCCTGTACGCTTTTGGGGAATGAAAGCAGAAGTCCCAGGACCTTGCCCGCATTGCACACAGATCAGGAGAGCTGTACCCTGCACGTCTCCACAAGTGAATCAATACTACGAGCTAAAGAGAAATAAAGAAAAGGATGAAGGAAAAATAATAGAAACATACTAACTCCATCAAGAGGAAAACAGCAGCATGATTGTAACACCCCACTGCCTCAAATGCAAACAAACACCATTTTTTAATGAAAAGAAGCAGTGCTCATTAATAAGACATGGCTGGTTCCAGATCTGGGGTGGGAAACACACAAGATGAGCTTTGAACATCTTTAGAGAATATTAGGGTCAGGTCACAAAGTCTCAATTCAGCCTGAAGGGGCTCCCACTGGGGAAGGTGTGGCAACAGATTATCAAAAGAATGATGACGGAAATGCACTGAAACACTGGAAACATGTAGCATCTTGAGATCCATGGGTTCACAATGCTACCAAAGGAAAATAAAACCATTTTGGTCACCTTTGGAGAAGATTAAGGGGCCTAACCTGAAAAATCGATAAAGACAAGATTCAAGCATTTTATCCTGCCTTTTCTATATAAACAATATTTCAGTGAAACCAAATAGTCAATGCGAGAAAGTTCTTTAAAAATAATTCCAGCTCATAAACATGGACACAATAACAGATTTAGAAAAGCATCATTTTGAAGCTCCGTGAAATAACGGATTTATTCAATGATGATCAGTGGTTGCTAAAACTGTCAGGTGAAAATGATGGAGAACTTTATAACAGCTGGATCAAGTGACAACACCTGAATCCACCAAGTAACCCTAAAATCTCAAAAAGAGACAATCTGGCAGTGATGTAATAGGAAGTACAGAGCAACCACCGCTGAGGCAGTCTTGCAGAAAACAAAACTTGATTTTGATTACATCTCTAAAAACACCTATCACGTTACAGAAAATGCAGAGGACATATGAGCCTGTTGAACAACCCTACAAGATGCAGCTGGCCAGTATGTAAGTCTTTAGGACAAATGACCCTGTTTGACAAACAGCAATAAAAAAAAAAAAGAAGAGGGGGAATAATTCCAGATTAAAAGAGAAGAGACATATCAACCAAATGCAATGGGTGGGCCTTCTCTGATCCTGATTCAAATAACTGTAAAAAGGCATTTATAAGACAATCGGCAAAATCTGAACATTGAATAGTACATGATATTAAGAAATTGTTCATTTTTTAAGTGTTTTGATGTGGTTATGTGAAAAAAAGTTTTTATCTCTAAGAAAACATGCTGATATATTTATGAATGAAATGACATACTTTAAAAATCGTCCAGTTCAGGGAGTAGGAAAGTGAGGGTATAGATAAAACAAGATATGGGGGAGAGTTATTATATTACTCATTTTTAGGTATGCTTGCAAATTTCCATAATAAAATGTAAAACAAAACAAAACAACACTTTTTATATATATATATATATTTTACTTGCCACTAGAAACTACAGAGAAGGGCTTTTGCTTTTTTCTTTTGTCTTAGTTTTGAAGGGGAAAAAGTTCTTGAATGTTTGTGTGAACACAGATTTACATTTAGAGAATTCATTTGCTACCAATTCCTCAGAGGCTTTTCTGGAATGTGGAGAAACTGGTATATAAATAAAAAACACTTAACATTTGTTGAGTGCCTACTATGTGCCAGGTACTTAACTTACTTCATCTTATGGACCTCTAATATTTTTATGAGATAAACATTACAATTCTCACTTTATGAACAAGGAGGCGCAGAGAGGCAAAGCAACTAATCCACAGTCACACAGCTAGCTTTTGGCTTTCAGCTCAGAGGAGGCCAAGGTGCAACTTTCTTCCAGAGTCCTGAATATAGATTCATCCTGAGGCAGGACAGATAGCCTTGTGATGTCCCCTCCTCTCCAGAATAAGGCTCTGAGGTTTTTCCTTTGTCCTTTGTCCAGATTTGGCTGATTATAATGATATCATTATAAATTCATCTGCACTGCAAATACCGGGGCTTGTATCATGCACCTGAGCCACTACAGTTCCAAAAACATCAAAGAAAGAAAGAGCAGTAAAACCAAGCCCCTGCCCACTAGGAGGAGAAAACAAGGCCATGTCCTAGCACATCTCCAGGCCCTGCCCCCAAGAAAAACAAAAGCCCATAGTCCAGACATCTTCAGTGCCACCTGCTCTCTGAGTTCACCCACATTCTCTTATGCGGGCACTCTTGCTTTAATAAACCTCGTGCTTTCCTGCTTGATGTTCATCTTGTCCTTGAATTCTTTCTCGCAGCATAAGAACCGCATCACCAGAGCTCCAAGTTGAGTCCTTCCTTCAACTTCCGACCTATTGAGCTCTCAGACATCACTCCAACACCAGCTGCCTCCACCGTGCCACTGAAGTTTGATCCCAGTGAGATCAAAATCACAGGCCTAAGGAGAACCATGTGGGAGTCAGTGCCACGTATGCCCAGGCCCCCGAGATCGGCCCCCAGGGTCTATCTCCAAAAAAGGTTGATGATGATACTGGCAAAGCAGCCGGTGATTAGAAGGGTCTGAGGATTATAGTGAAACTGACCATTCAGAACAGACAGGCTTCGACTGAGGTAGTGCCTTCTGCCTTTGCCTTGATCATCAAAGTCCTCGAGAAACCACCAAGAAACAGAAAAAAGCAAAAAAACCATTAAGTATAGTGTAAATATCACTTTGATGAGGTTGTCAATTCTACCCAAAAGATTTAGCACAGTCTTTAGCTAGAGAACTCTCTGGAACCATTAAAGAGATCCTGGGAACTGCTCAGTCTGTGGGTTACAATGTTGATGGCCGCCACCCTCATAACATCATAGATTACATCAACAGAATTCCCAGCTAGTTAAAAACTACAAAGGGAACTATTTCAATTAAAGATCATTTGACAACCAATTGAAAACAAACAAAAAACAAAGTCACACAGCTAGTAAGTGGAGGAACCTGGATTTGAACCTAGATCTGCCTGGCTCCAATGCTCATACCCTTTGAACCACAGCACACTACTCTATCTCTTTAAAAAATACTTGTGAATTCAGGACCTCCTCCTAAAAAATACAATTTTTAAAAAGCATTTCACCAAACAAAGGAATCGGTCCATCCTGTTAAGTATAGCAAGCAGTACATGGCCACATGAATGTATAACTTCAGGTGATGCGCACAGCTGTTGCTTGGGAATGCAGGAGTCTTGCTGACCTTGGCTACACACCAACCACATGCCAACAATCCAGCCCTCACAGACAGGACAAATGTAGTAGAGATATTCAAGGACGAAACAGAAAAATAAAAAATTTTAAATATTGTTTAAGATGGAACACAAGCAAGATCAATAGTGGACACAAATCTCTGCTGCAGAAAAGCCAGAATTAAAGAAAAAAAAAAGGTAAACAGCAAGTGCAGAATTAAGAGGTTGCCAGTATCAGAGGCTGCCTCCCCTCCACGTCCCTCCCATCCTGGAGGGGCATTCAGCTGGAAGCACAGTAAAGCAAACCTAGGAGGAAGCTGGGAGAGGGGAGGTTGCAGAGAAGAGCAAAGTAAAGACGACCAGAAAACAGAAATGCCAGTATACACGAGGATGCAGCGGACACAAAGATGACAGAAGGGAAACCTGGGTAGCCCTTGCCTGCAGTCTCTCGAAGGCCAGGAACTGACACTGGGGTTAGGACACTAGCAGGCCCCTCTGGGAACTACTCCGATTCCCTGGCTTCCCACATTCCTGCAGGACTGTGCTCACCAAAAGTTACAGGCCCCAGCTCAGAGTCCTGGGAGTGCCGCTCTCTCCGAGACAGCAGGCTAAAATGAGAACGAATTCACAGTAAAGGATGGTCGTAATCACCAGTTCCTTCTGACACTAAGCTGTTTCCATCCCAAACCCCACCCAAGTCCTCCTGCAGTTTGTAAACCCGAATTCAAACAAATCGAGTTTTAGATATACTAGAAACAATCATTAATGACACTTTCTGGAAAGCAGAACTCACAAAGCAAACAAGGCTTTCAATCCTGCTAACTGCCAGACAATTCACTGTACCTGCTGCGCTAGGTTTAAAATGATGGTAGAGACTTAACAGTGGTTATGAAATCAAGGTTGTAAAAGAATTAAAAAAAAAAAAATAGAATAATGCAGAAAATAATTGAAAACACATTTGGTAAAGTTGATTATTTTTTGGTGAAATGTTTGTTTCCTATCTATATATACATAATAATTATCCATGCGTATTTATTGCATACACACAGCTACTGTGTCATAATGGAAAGTGTATTTCTTACAGTTCTTACTGTTGGTTAGCAAAAAAAAAAAAAAAAAACTTGAAAACGCTCTTTTACAATACTTTAATATCTGACTTCTAATTCATTTCAGATTTGAAATATAGATTATATAGTATCCTTTCCTAAAGTTAAATAAATTTGTTTTCAAGTGCTAATTACACATTATTCTTGTTATTTCAGAAGGCAGTTTCTTTAGAAAGCACATAAAAATTGTTTAAAGGCCTGCGGTGATTTTTTTTTAACACCTACAGCATTTGGTATTCCTAGGTGGTCTCCCATCCAAGTACTAACTACCCAGGCCCAACCCGGCTTAGATTCCGAGATCAGATGAGATCAGGCACATTCAGGGTGGCATGGCCATGGACTGCGATGACCTTTTAAGTGGAAAACTTCATTGGATTCCTGGATGGAGGGAAAGGAGCGTGAAGTAACTTCAGTGGGCTTCTCCAAGTACTATCACAAGGTCAATGTGGAAAGGGTATTTGGGGGAAATGGAAATTCAAATCCAAAAAAAGAAACTCAGCCTATAACAATCTCTGACTGTTCTAGGTCTAAGCAAGAGAGGACAAATGGCAAAATGAAAGAAGCCACAAAATGTAGAGAGCCAGATCTGAGCCGGACCTGTGATCAAAGTATTGGCAAAGCCATGCTTGACTATGTTATAATCTGCCAAGGACAGAGAAGCAAAACAGTGAACAGACAGCTGCTTATAGTTTAGCACAGATAACCAGGTACAGACAGGCCTTGGGAAATTATTGTTGCTAGCAAGTTTCAAGTCCTAAGAAGACTCCCACTCCCTCCTTGACCTTCAAAAGTACATAATAAAGGCTCTGAGCTTGCCTTGAGGTCACTGTATCTCCACCCTAGTACAGTGTCCCACCTGGCCCCAGCTTTTGTATATACTGTCTCTGTGTTTTCTTAATCCTCCGTCATCTGCCTCAGGTTAACCCTCTAGTTGTGCAGGTCATGGCAAGTGAGACCCAACGTGAGGACTGAGTACAGGGGAATTCCATCCATCCATCTAGCCATCCATCGATCTATCCATCCATCCATCCATCCATCCGCCCATCCATCCAGACGGAAGGACACTCCTGGAGGACGCATCCAACACTTAAAGAGAAGTGTAAGGTGAGGAGTGGATTGATTTGGCTGGGTGTAAAACATGGGAAATTCTGGATCCCAAGAGAGGATCCTTTATGTCTAGATGCTTAAAGCTATGCTTAGAGCTAGAAACTGTAAAGTAAAAGGAGAGCGATTAACAGAATTTTTAAGTTTTGTGCAAGATACTTGTCCTTGGTTTCCAGAGGAGGGAACTGTAAATAGTCAGACTTGGGAAAAAATAGGAAAGCAATTACAGGGACGTTATACCTTGGAAGGGCCTAATAAGACCCCATTTTCACATTTTCTCTATGGTCTCTAATAAGGGACTGTCTTGATACCACTCGAGGGGATCAGAGACTCCGGGGGAAGGAGGTGAAGGTGTTGCACTGTGGAGGACTTTGGAGAGGTATGAGGACCCTCGTGCTCCTCTACTGCCTTCTGCACCTCCGCCACCACGTAGAAAGCCTATGCCAATGCCAGTGGCAAATGCGCCACTGCCTCCTGAGTATGAGCAAGAATTGGAGAGGGAGGCTTGCAGAGATCAGCAGGCTAGGGAGGAGAGGACACTGAAGAGGAGAAAGAGGATGCACTTTCTCGTGACTTTGGGCAGCTGACATTTATGCTGCAGCCCCAAACACGGAAAGGGAAAGTGACAGGCCATTGTCATCCCCTTTGCAGTAGTGCTTGTGAAGGGCTCAAAATCATGGGGAGTATGTTCAGGGCGTCTACTTAGCATGTCCCGTCACTGAGCAGCCTGACCCAAACAATCCAGGACAGCTGCTGCGAGCTCACGAACCCATCTCATGTAAAGTCCTGAAGGAGCTTCGAGATGCTACTGCTACGTATGGACCAACTTCTCCATTTGTCCTTAGCTTGCTTGACTCAGGGAGTTTGGGTATATTGGTCCCTCATGACTGGCAGATGTTGGCCAAAGCTTGTTTGAATCCAGGTGATTATTTATTGTGGAGAACAGAATGGTTTGATCAAAGTGCCACCTAAGCACAATATAAACAAGCCCATGGGTGCCCATTAACCAAGCTATGTTCCTAGGGATGGGACAACATGCTGGAGTTCAAAATCAATTGACTTATAATCTTCAGGCTTATCAACAAATTAATATATGTGCTACAAGAGCTTGGAAACTTCTGCCTGCCAAAGGAGAGAAAGGTGGAGAACTTAGTAGGATTTGACAAGGTCCAGAGGAAACTTATTCTGATTTTGTGGCTTGTTTGCTACAGGCGGTAAGGAAACTAACAGAGGATCCAGAAGCTGGTCAGAAAGCAATTGGCATTCGAGAATAACAACAAAACTTGTCAAGCTGTCCTACGTCCACATAGGAAAAATGGAACCACTAATGATTTTATTTGCCTTTGTGCTGATATTGATCCTGCTTATGTTCAGGGGGCAGTTCTTGCTGCTGCCCTAAAGGAGGTCCTTCCTGCAGGACGAAAAGGGAAAGGAAATAAAGGGGCTTGTTTTGTATGTGGAAGACCTGGTCACTTTGCTAAAGAGTGTTGTCAACGGACAGCAAAGGTTGCATTCCCACCTACACAACCTCCTTTATGTCCTCGATGTAGACGAAGACAGCATTAGGTGAATGAATGACGGTTAAAATCTAATGTAAATGGCCGTCCATTGCAGGGAAACGGGAGACGGTGCCTACTTTGGGTCCCTCGAATAATAGGGGCGCTTTCTCTTATCTCCCCTCATAGGTATCCACCATTATCAGAGACCTCTCCTGATAAGAGAAATTAAAGTTATGGCAGAAACTACTATTTCAATTGTACAAGTTTTACCAAATACTAAAATTGCTCAACTTATTTTGTTACTCTATAAGAATAGGAAAGTTACTTTGGCACAGCCCTTAGAAGCCAAAGGATTCGATTCCTCTGACCATTTATATTGGTCTCAGGTTGTCACATCAGGACACCCTATTTTACTTCTTAAGTTAACAGAAAAGATTTTCAGGGAATTGTAGATCCTGGGGCTGATGTGTCTGTAATAGTCTCCCAACACTGGCCCACAGAATGGCCTACAGATATAGCTTCTACAGTCTTGCAGGGTACAGGGAATGGCACTTGTCCCAAGCAGAGTGCTACATATATATGTTGGGAGGACTCCCATGGCCATTTGGGTCATTTTAAGCCTTAGATTCTTAAATATCTCCCTGTAAATTTGTGGGGAAGGAATGTCTTGGCTGCCATGGGAGTATTAAATATGAGTCCAAATTCTGTGGTAGCCTCTCAAATGCTTAATCAAGGGTTTGTTCCAAACAAAGGACGGGCAAACATCAGCAAGGAGGGAAATTTCCTATTCAATCCACCCCTCGGATGGGACGACCAGGACTGGGATATTCTATTGACTAGTCTTTTCGGTAGGGGCCTTGATGGATTTTCCAACCCAAACAACTGCTCTCAAATTACAAGGAATCAACAACTGGGTACATTTGTCTCAAATTAAACCGGTTCCTTATGCGTCCTCACAGGTTCCTCCAGAAAATAAACTGGAAAGTACAACCTATTCCTGTGAACTCCTGGAAGATCTTAAGCTCTTGTTCCGGAAACTAGATAAACCCACGTGTCCCAGGGAATCAGGGAACTTTTGTGTACACTGAATTAACAAACTGCCATGGAAAAGTAACTTCATTGTCAATTACCTCTACTATTAATTTGGACTTGTCTTTTCTATGTTTTGCCAAGTTTATATCATCTAGTTTGCAAAGCTTCCTACCACTTCTACATGCTGGAACAACCTTACATTGTCTGCCTCTGGGGCCCTTAGAATAGGCTTTCAGAGATTTTTATTCCCAGTAGGCAGGGACTACAGCCTTATCTCAGCTTTGAAGAAGTTACAGAAGACAGACCTTCCTCCCTCGACATCCCTTTAAGATTAAGGGAATAAAGTCTCTGAAGGGAAATAATGTAGGGAGGAGACAAAAATTAAGGTGTTGATTGGGCCACATTCAGAGAGTACGATGCCTCTGAATAGGATTGGAACAAAGTTAAACTACATTTATAAGAGATATGGACTGACACTAATGCCAGTCTTGATGAGGCTGATCTTCATAAACATATTCTTGACATCCAAAACAGTACAGATGCTATTGTAGATCCTGCAAAATTAGCCGAGAACATTTTAGATGACTTGAGGACTCCCATTCCCTCCTTAACTTTCAAAAGTACATAATAAATGCTCTGAGCTTGCCTTGAGGTCTCTGTGACTCCATCCCAGTGCGGTGCCCCACCTGGCCCCAGCTTCTGTATATACTGTCTCAGTGTTTTTCTTAATCCTCTTTCGCACTCCCTCAGGTTAACCCTCTAGTCGTGTAGGTCATGGCAACAAAATAGGAATACGGAAAATTCTGAATATTAAAACTGCGGCATGCTCAATACTCGCATTATTGTTAAAAATAAACCAAGGCCATGCTTCCTATCAACTCTTCCAGGGTGTTTTTGTGAGTAGCCCATAGCGTAGGGGAAGCCCAGGCACACATGAAAACTAGTCCAAGGGTTGTTCCCCAGGCACAACAAGGCCAAGTACTGTGTGACTCCATTTATATGAAATATGGAGAAGCGGTAAACCCACCGAAATAATAAAACAAACGGGTGGTTGTGAGGGAGAGGGAGAAGGGGTCCTTGATGGGTACAGGGTTTGCTTTTGAGGTGATGAAAATGTTTTGAAACTAGACAGAGGTACTAAATACTATTAGATTGTATACTTTAAAATGGTTAATTTTATGTTATGTAAAGTTCACAATTTAAGAAAGAAAGAAAGTAAAGAATAGAAAGAAAAGAAAAAAGAAAAGGAGTTTCAAGGGAAAAGGAGGACATGTGTCCAAAATGAGAGCAGGAAGATTAGACACCCAGGGTGCTGGTACTCCCTTGTCTTGGTGGAACTCCAGTGCAAGGCTTGACTGAGTTCTAGTTTATGAGGGTGACAAGAACAAAGGTGAGCTAACTGAGGGAGGAAGAAGGGGGATGAGGGGCACAGGGAAGAAGACTGTACAGAAGCACTTTGGAAGAGGAGTAAATTCAGAGCTGCTGAGAAACTGCAAGTTAGGTCATATCACACTGATCCCTTTAGACAGAAAGGGCTGAGAAATGCTGAATTAGAAAGATGAAGGGAGGCAGGGTGGAAAGGCGACCGGCAGAGATAAATAAGCATATCTCTGACAATGGCTGAGGATGCTTCAAAAATGCCCTTACACAAAGGAGGAATGAACAGATTAGGAGAGAATTTACTATCTTGATATGTCCTATAAAAATATATGAAGCCACAACCACCAAGGAATGAATAATGAATGAATGGATGAGAGAAGAGAGAGGAAGAGAGAAAAAAGGGAAAATTATTTTAGACAGATATTGGAGTAAAAAGTTACTTGCTGGTTCATACGAAATGTGACTTTCAGAGGTCCCTGGTCTGCTTAAAGCAGAATCACCATCCAGTTTTGTGTCTTTTGTTTGGTCTTAAGACCACAGTCGCTGTAACAGCCAACTAATTAGCATATTCATGAGAGGGATCTATATAGCCTATCTTAGCTTGTGTTCTCTAAAGTAAATGGCATGATACCACAATCCATGCATAAATGTTACTAAAACACCTCCATGTGCCGGCCTGAGCTACCAAGCCAACAGGGTACAAACTCTGCTTCTAGGGGTACTGGGGAGCACAGTGGGATTACTTCTCTACTGTAAGAGGGGTGGGGATCTGGATGGCTTCCTCTCCATCGAGGGTGGCAAAGAAAGCTTGCACTTAGGAAAGAGAGGCCACTGGGCACATCCCAGTTCCACTTCTAACTAGGTGTATGACTCAACTATTCTGGCACTGTTTCCTTACCTGTAGAATGGGGATGACACCTACTCAAAGGGTTACTATGAGGAGTAAATAAGACAGTTTATGTAATGTACATAAGCAGGGTGTTGGCTATAGTAGGTCTTGATCTAAGGCAGCTGTTTTGAATTAAATGAGAACGTACAGGGTGTGGAGAGAGCAGAGGGACAGAAGCTAGAAAAAGCATAGCTTCTTCTGGGAGGAAGGAGAAAGTAGGGCTGGGTGGAATACAGGTAATATGACAGGTTATGTAATGGAAGAAGGATGTGTAATAAGGGAGACTGGACTGAGGCTGGGAACCCATCCTGCAAGAGGAGGGGCATCTCACACTAAGTTAAGAAACTGGGCTTGATCCTGTGGGTAGAAGAGCAGCGTGTGGAAGATTCCACCGAATTCCCTCTGCCATAGTCACCATCAGCTATTCTTGTACACTTTTGCCCTTCAGGTTCTTATAAAATTTATAAACAGTACCTCCTGGATTCTGGTCTTCTTTGATGAAGACAAGTCATCTCACTTAAACTGCCTGGACGAAGGAATGTTAACTGGTTCATGAACTTACGAATTTCTCAATAAATACCTGCTGAGTGAACATCTGGTCTAGACTCCACGGGGAAAAACTGCAGTGTATAATCTTAGCCAGGGAGATGACATATCCACAAAGTGACAATGCAGGAAATGCCAAAATGAGTGGGAAGAAAAAGTCCAAGAATGCTTCGGGACGGCTCAAACTGGTGGGCATGGCCAGCCCTGGAGGGGTTTCTTATGGCTGAGGTCTCACAGTTCCCCTCATCACACAGAGCTGGTTCTGACAGACATTGCTGAGAACTGCCCGTGTATGATGATGATATAAACTAGATCTATTTTTTCAATTCATTGTATTAGTGATTTAAAATGCTCTAAAGACAAGGCCCGACTTATTGCCTGCACCCAGGGGCCCTTCCTCCATTTGGAATTTTGAGCCTTAGTTTCAGAATTGGCAAGTGGAGATAACACCCACCTAACAGCATGTTTTAGAAGGCGAAATGAGATAATCTGAAGGCCAGGGTTTGACACAATATGACACTTAACGTGCGTTCCTTTTTTTCTCTCATCCTTTCCTCTTTCCCTCCCAAAGTGGTTCCAGAATCAGGGTAGATAACTCAGCCAATGTCTGCTCAGTTATTTTTCTATCTATACCAGTACTGCATCTTAGCATGCACAATCTAAACTGATAAGAAAGTAAGAATCATGGCAGAAACATCGGCCTTCACTTCAGTCCTTAACAAAGGCCAAACGACACTCCTAACAAAGGCCAAGCATCTTCCTGGAAACACCATGAGGAAAGGTGACTACTGTAGATGCAGCTTTTGTAAAAACCTGCTCTCCACCCCACCATCCAAACCTCAAACAAAAATTTGTATTCTTATGCCTGTCTCAAAATAAAATTCCAAAGTGCTACCTGGCATCACATATCACCATATACGATTTCCAGGAGCTCTTATTGTTTCCCCAAAGATTCTAAGAGCTATGCTCAGGTTATTCACAGGCAGCCCTGCTAGTTGCTGCAAAACTTTGGGCCCCTATCTGGGGCTCTTATTTTCCTGGAAAACCATCACCTCAAAACTCACCCTGAGCAAAGATGGAGAGCAGAGAAAATGCTGTCTTTGTCACCTCTTAATCTTGATGCATCCAGATTCTTTCCAGTGAGAAAACAATAAGAGTACACAATCTTTCACAGATAACAAAAA
Source organism: Eonycteris spelaea (assembly GCA_003508835.1). NCBI lineage: Eukaryota > Metazoa > Chordata > Mammalia > Chiroptera > Pteropodidae > Eonycteris > Eonycteris spelaea. The sequence goes on along the minus strand of PUFA01000011.1, from coordinate 19,163,071 downwards.
TCAGCTAGAATTTGTTTCTGCATAAAAAAAAAAGGGACTGAAAGCTTATAAAGTACTATTACTATAATGACATTAAACATTTTTTTTTCATTTTCTAATTACCATCTTTACAAGCTCCAACAACCTCTCTGACCTGCTTTTTAAGATGCTGGAAAATACATTTACTTGGTCAAGTAGCCAGGTATTTAAAAATACACTACTCGTCGTAAATGCATTCTAGTGAACAACCTCCTCCGTGTATATCAGAAACCAAAATACTGAAATTCCACGGTGTCAGAGGGAGCGGGGTTCAGGAGAGGGCTCTTTTCCCTCAACTCACTTGGGAGATCGGGTTCTAGGTAACAAACAAACCAACCTCCTAATCACCACCACCACCCTGTGGTTATACTGTTATCATCCTATACCCCACACCAAGAGCTCCTTTTGTACACAAGGCCGGTGCTAAAGGCTGTTAGTACTGATCTACTAAACATGCCAAGAAACTGAGCTTTTCTCTACACCACTTTCCTCGCCTGTAAAATGTGCGAGGAAAACAATTCTAACAAAACAAAACTTCAGCGGGAGTGATTTTCCACTTTATATTGAAAAGGCTGGAACGTTTATTGGTGGAGCAACGTGAGAGTCTTTCTTTTTGGGGTGGTCCTGGGAGAAACAGGCCACACAATGACAGCAAATGCAAGGAGAGACCGCAAGCTTCCCCAGGAAATCCAACCCCCTCCTGCTCCTCCATATCCCACACCCGGTCGCAGGCGGGCGCAGCCTCCAAAACCTGGGGCAAAGGGGCTTCAGCTGAGCCTGTGAAGCGGGGTAGGTGGATGGGTACGCCCCACCTGGATGTTACCGGGGAGAATGTGGATCTCAGCCCTAACGTGTTTGGCTTCTGGAGGAAAATGAGGCTGAGGAGGCGGTCAGGGACACCCACTCTCTAGGAGAAGGCGCAACCAGTACCCACGTAGTCACCCCGCGGCGTCCCTCCGCCTCCCGCGGTGCCGGCTGCGGTGCCCGAGGTGGGCAGGGAGGGAATTCCGGGGGCAGCTCTCACCTGGCTTACGGCCTCGAGTGCGGGCGGACAGCAGGGGGCCGCACAGACTGAGTCCCGCGACGACAAGCAGCAGCCGCCGCGGCCCCATTGTCCCAAGGCTCGGCGCGGTCGCGCGGCGCTGCTCGGGAGACCGTCCCCGCCTCCGGGAGGCTCGGGCTCCGCGCTCGCCGCGTCCGCCCACCTGGCCCCGCCGCCGAGCGGTGCGCGCTGGCAGGTCAAGCGCCCGCCGCAGGTGTGCGGGAGGAGGCTCGGCGTGGCCCGCGGGTCGGCGTGTCTGGTGGCGCTCCGAGGGCGCGGGGGCGGGGCGCGGGCCGGCCGGGGCGGGAGCCGAGCGGGCGGGGGGAAGGGCGTCCCCCGGCGCCGACTGCGCCTCCACGCGGTGGTGGGACCTCTCTGCTCACCGGGCCCTCCGCCGCGGTTCAGCCGCCTGCGGAGCTGGGAGACTCTGAGCCCCTCTTGCACCGCGCGCCCGCCCTTTCCACATCCCGCCGCCGCTCCCCGCCCAGGACTGCTGGCCACCTCTGGCGGGGGAATCCAAACCAGACATTTTTTCCTCCGGGATCCTTTGACCCGCTAATTATCGATGACTCAGTCTGGCGGGAGCCTTGCAACCGGGCGGCGGGGCTGGGAGGCTGCCCCCCTCACCTCTCATTAACCCCGGGGAGCCGAGGTTTGTGCAGTGGTCCTCCGACCCGGGATGCGCCCCAGGGCGCCCGTCCCCACGGCCCGGCCGGGACCTCCCTGTCTCCATGGAAAGCACCGGACCGCAGGCCGAGCGCTGCGGCCCATTTGGAAATTTGGAATTTAGCGAAAGTTTGAAAATGCCTCACGTGTTTGTAATTTAGGGATAGTGGATTTAAAAGTTTATATTGTGTGACAAGGTTGCTTCCTAATGAGACGGGGCCTACGTTTGGGCAGAATTCTTGACATTTATTTGTTTCCCTTTATTTCCCGAAGTTAGACATTTCGTATGTGAGACACTTATTTCACGACACCGTGACTGCTATAGGAATCAATCGCCCTGTTCCCGAGAGCTGCCGCTCCATCCTCCCACTCGCACAGCTGTAACTATCTGTCTTTTAATAGTAGCTCTCCGCGGAGCTGCAGCCTTTCCCGGGTGAAGGCGGCTGGGACCCTCGTGCCCGGGCGGTACTCGCGCCGCCTGCGAAACAGATGCTCAGAGGGCAAAGTGCTCTGGTTAAGGGGCGCTCACATTTTTCTTGGAACTTATATCATGTGTTTAATAGAATTGGGCCACATTTAGGTCACAGAGAATGGACCCTCGCGCAGCTCACTAAGGGCGTTTGGAGGAGGCGCGGTCGAGGCCGGTCGGCGAGAAGCAAGCTGCTTCTTTGCTTAGCGTATCTGGCGAGCACATCCTTTGCGCCGCAACGGGAAGGAGTCTAACAGGCCAATTCTAGGAAAGTTCCGCGGCAGCCCTCTCAGATGTGCGGGCGTGCTCTGCACCCTGTGGCTGATAAACTGCAGTTGAGAACCACTGGTTAGGTTTCTAAGCTTTTTATCAAAGAAATTTCTCATTGACAGTGTCATTCCCCAACGAGCGCCGTGACACTTAAACCAGTGAAAAAGACACAGCAAAAATTCTTCTATATCCCCTCCCATCATCGTCAGAGCACAGCGCCTTGTATATAGAAGTAGCTCAATAAATTACTGAATAACCTAATTATATAACGCTGTTTCAAAAGTTTGGTTATTCAATTCTCTGAGGAAATCCAAGAGTAGATGCGAACCATTAAAAAGATATATTTCTCCACTCCCTATTAATGTACACTATTAAAGTGCCATTGATTTTAAGACTCATTCTTTTAATTTATGTAACACAAGAAAAAATGCTGCCAATTAAGCTGTGACATACTATTGATTGTAAGAAATATTTCAATTTCAGGTTTGTTTAAACATCAAAAAGGCATCTCAGAATCAATGAAATACAGTGTAAAATATAAAAGTAATCAATACACGTGGCAAAAAAATTTCTAACTCAAGGATATAAACTGAAAAGTCAAAGTATCTCTACCTTCCTTTCTAAGAACCACATGCATCTCCATGATGACCATTGTTAACTTTCTGTCCATCATTCGAATATATAAGTATGTATATCCTTAAAATAAGAATAAAATAATACTCTGTCCACAACACTTTATAATTTTATCTGTTTCATTGGTGGAAAATGTTTTTAACCATTTTACGAAACCATAAAAAGATTTTCTTTTTGCTTAGTTGTCACAACAGAATGTACTTGTGACAAACGAGCTGCTGAAACCAAGAAATGCTTATGTTCTTTGTGGATATTAACTCGATTAAAGTATCTTTTAGAATGGGGCTGAAATACAATGAGCAAGGAGGGAGAATGGTACAAAATGAGGTATTTCTTCCTCACTTTAGTGTTTTCTAAAGATTGTGGTTTACTAATTGAGTGGCCACCAAAAGTTAAACCTACCTTCAGAAACAGTGCACACCCAAGTGCAGATTCCTGGACCCCATCCCAGACCTATGAAATCAGAGTCTACATTTTTTGATAAACATACCATCCCCCTCCATCTCCCGTCACTGATGGTGATTTCTGATGCCAGACCAAAGGTTAGACACACATTATTTTAAGAAAATAGTTCTCAAACTTAAGCATGGATCAAAATCATCTGGAAGACTCGTTAAACCACGATGCTGGCCCCCATCTCCGGAGTTTCTACTTCAATAGGTGTGTAGAGGGTAGTCTGAAATTTTGCATTTTTCAACTTCCCAGGTGATGCCAAAGCTTGGGGAGGGGAGCGAGTGTTGGTGGTGTGTACAAGGGACATACTTTGAAAACTACTGCTTTGAGAGGTAAAAAGAACTGAACAGAATTTCATATAGCTTATGTGAATTTCTTTAAATTTCTCAATATTTTAAGCATAGAAAAGTACAGAGTCTAATATTATATGCATGGACCTACAACCCAGCATTAACATATATATGTAAATATAACATATACATCTTATACTGGTAAAGTTTTTTTGTACCCTTTTCTGATTACATTCTTTTTCTTGCCCAGGAAAGTAACTTTCTCTCCAAGTTTTTATACTTTTAGTACACTTGTATTTCAAAAAAAAAAAATTAGGATTACTTTGTTGATGTTTTAAATATTTACACAAAGAGTAAATACTCTAGGAATATTTCTGCAGTTTGCATTTTTCTAGATTTATCTGTTTGATATGTGTGTATCAGATTCTTTTAAAACCCTTTATAGTATTTCCTTGTGTTATATACCAATATTTTATTCTTCTAAAGCTATTTTATCTGTAGCTAGTCCCCATTTTTACATCTTAATAGCATATTCTTTCTTTTTTTTCTTGATTCATCTGGCCAGAGGTTGAAAAATGATTTTTCAATGCCTATTCTTTTGTTTTGTTGCTTTTATTATTTCTTTTCAATGTCATGAGATTTATTATAGGCGTTGGCTCACGTGTTTATAGGAATTGGCCCACGATCTGCCTCTGCAAGCTGGAGAACTGGGAAAGCTAGGTTATAATTCAGTGTGAGTTCAAATGCCTAAAAATCAGGGGAGCTGGTTGTGTAACTCCCAGAATCCGAAGGTCTAAGTACCTGGAGCTCTGATGTGATGTTCAAGGGCCGAAGATGGATGTCCCAGCCCAAAAAGAGAAAATTGGCCCTTCATGCACGTTTGTATTCTGTTTGGGCTTTCAATAGATTGGATGATGCCTGCCCACAAAGGTAATGGCGATCTTCTCCACTCGGTCTACAGAGTTAACTGTGAATCTATTCTGAAAACATCCTCACAGACACCCAGCAATAATGTTTTACGGGCTATCTGAGCATCCTTGAACTTGCTCAAGTTGACATATAAAATTAACCATTATACCTTCCAATGTGTTTTAGCCAAGATTTTATACTCTAAGAAAAACAACATTGAGGCAACCTAGAAAATCTGTATGGGCTATTTTATTTACAGATCAAGTAGTGAGCATATGCATTGTTAGACTGAGATAATCAGTAACTACATCATCATTCATTCCAGGGTCAACCTAAAACAATACCAGGAGTCCTGAGAGGCAGTGAGGTGGTGGGGTTTGTCTCCTTCTCAACCCACTGTAGCACCTGCCTCTGGGACTTCATCTCTCTGCCATGTACAAGACACTGCCAAGGCTCTGAACTCCCAGCAGTGACTAAAACAGTTTCTGTCCTCGAGCTTAGAGTCAACTTAACAGGACTCTATCTTAATCTGTTACTAAGTCCTGGTTTCAGTAACAAGCAATAGATGTTTCAAAAAGCTGATCAGCAGTATGACCATTCAATGCTCACCAGAACCTCTCACAATATAGGCAACTTTCACCCTTCAGAGTCCTGTGGTTTGTCTCTGGGAATGTTTGAGGAGTACCACAAATCCCTACTTAACCACAGTCCACGATGTAAAACTTACATCATGAATAGTACCTCTAATTAGTACTCAACCACACACACATTATGGTTTTGTTCTTTCAATATTCGGTCTTTACAGCAATACACACACTACG